>CAWUFW010000786.1:905000-2122500 GCA_963921515.1 Calotriton arnoldi
GGCCCGGGGAGGCTCTCCCCGGCCTGGCCTAGGGTTCGGAAGCTGGGACTGGGACCGGGCCCGGGGCTTGAGCTCCGTCCGGTGGGCCCTGGGGTGCGGGAGCCCCCCGTCCCGCAAGCAGGTCCGAGGGCTTGGGCGCTGGGAAGAGGGGGTCCCACTGGAGGCCCGGGGAAGCTCTCCCCGGCCTGGCCTAGGGTTCAGAAGCTGGGACTGGGACCGGGCCCGGGGCTTGAGCTCCGTCTGGCAGGCCCTGGGGTGTGGGAGCCCCACCGTCCCGCATGCAGGTCCGAGGGCTTGGGTGCTGGGAACAGGGGGTCCCACCGGAAGCCCGGGATGGGCTTTGCCCGGCCTGGCCTAGGGTTCGGAAGCTGGGACTGGGACCGGGCCCGGGGCTTGAGCTCCGTCCGGTGGCCCCGGGGTGTGGGGGCCCCCCATCCCGCAAGCAGGCTGAGGGCATGGGCGCTGGGGACAGGGGGTCCCACCGGAGGCCCAGGATGGGCTCTGCCCGGCCTGGCCTAGGGTTCAGAGACTGGGACCGGGCCCGGGGCTTGAGCTCTGTCCGGCAGGCCCCGGGGTGCGGGAGCCCCCCATCCCGCCAACAGGCCGAGTGTCCGGGCGCTGGGGACAGGGGGGCCTATCGTGGCCCGGGGAGGCGCTTCCGTTATGTCTCGTGGTGGGCAGATTGGCGTCCTCTCAGTCCCGGCCATCTGGTCGCACCTATCCCCTTGGCCATCTGGTCGCACGCAATGCTTTCCAATGGGGCGACCAGATGGCCGGGCTGGCCTGGAAGTCCCGATGAGGGCTCATTTGCCTCCCCGATCCCAGCCAGGGCTCCAGGAGGTCAGGCGCGTTCGCGCCTTGGGTCCCCTCCGTGACTCGGTGCGCACAGGTTACCAGAAAGGGGGGTAGCCTTCCTCCGGATTACTAGGGGCAGGGTATGCCGGGACACCCCTCCCGGGCTGGTGGTTCTCAGCTGGGGACCAGATGGGCTGTGCCCGGACAACACCTCCCCTCCATCCGGGTGGCTCCCTACTCCGGCCCACGGCGTGGCAAAGTGCCCAGGATGGGCTCCATGGGTCCTGGGCAGTCCTCCCCCAGGCGTCCGGGCCTGAGAGCTCCGGCGGTCCTCCCCGTTCCTAAGGCCCAGCCGGGGTCCCTGAGCCCCCGGGAAGCGGAGCCCCCGAGCCCTGCAAGGGCAGGCGGGAGCCCTACCGCAAAGGCTCGGGGCGGGCAGATGGGCGTCTTTTCGGTCCCGGCCATCTGGTCGCACCTTTCCCCTCGGCCATCTGGTTGCGCGCAATGCTTTCCAATGGGGCGACCAGATGGCCGGGCCAGCCTGGAAGTCCCGATGAGGGCTCATTTGCCTCTCCGATTCTAGCCAGGGCTCCAGGAGGTCAGGCGCGTCTGCGCCTAGGGTCCCCTCAGTCTCGCGGTGCGCACGGGTTACTAGAAAGGGGGGTAGCCTTCCTCCGGATTACTAGGGACAGGGTACTCCGGAACCCCTCTCGGCCTAGTGGTCCACCAGATGCTCCCCCAGCCCGGGGTCTGTCCCCGGGCCTGCCGTGTGGCAGGATGCCCCGGATGGGGTCCCGCGGGCCCGGGGAGCCTCCCCCTGCTCGGCTGGGTTCAGGGGCCCCGGGGAGGCTGCCCCTTCGCCTCTGGGAGCCCCGGCTGGGTCCAGGGGCCCGCCGAGTCCCCGGGTTGGGTGCTCCAGACTTGGGCCCCATCCCCTGGCCTGCCGCTCCCAAAGGCCCGAGACGGGGTTCTGTCGTGCCCGGGGAGCCTCCCCCTGCTTGGCTGGGTTCAGGGGCTTCCAGGGGCCCCGGGGAGGGTGGCCTCCCCACCCCGGGCTCCGTCCTCGGTCCTGCCGCATGGCAGGGTGCCCGGGTCGGGGTCCCGTGGGCCCAGGGAGGCTTCCCCTTCGCCTCTGGGCCCGGGAGCCCCGGCTGGGTCCAGGGGCCCCGCCGAGCCCCGGGTCGGGTGCTTTAGCCCTGGGCCCTGTCCCCTGGCCTGCCGCCCCACCAAAGGCCTGGGACGGGGTTCCGTCATGCCTGGGGATCCTCCCCCTGCTTGGCTGGGTTCAGGGGCTCCCGGGGGCCCCGGGGAGGGCGGCCTCCCTACTCCGGGCTCTGTCCTCGGTCCTGCCACATGGCAGGGTGCCCAGGACGGGGTCCCGCGGGCCCGGGGGGCTCCCCCTTCGCCTCTGGGCCCGGGAGCCCCAGCTGGGTCCAGTGGCCCGCCGGGCCCCGGGTCGGGTGCTCCAGCCCTGGGCCCCGTCCCCTGGCCTGCCGCCCCCCCAAAGGCCTGGGACTGGGTTCCGTCATGTCCGGGGAGCCTCCCCCTGCTCGGCTGGGTTCAGGGGCTACCAGGGACCCCGGGAAGGGCGGCCTCCCCACTCCGGGCTCTGTCCTCAGTCCTGCCGCGTGGCAGGGTGCCCGGGACGGGGTCCCGCGGGCCCAGGGAGGCTCCCCTGTGCCTCTGGGCCCGGGATCCCCGGCTGGGTCCAGGGGCCCCGCTCGGGTGCTCCAGCCCTGGGTCCTGTCCCCCGGCCTGCCGCTCCACAAAGGGCCTGGTACGGGGGTCCGTCGGTCCCGTGCGGGCCTTCCCTGCTTGTCAAGGTGTCTGCGGGCCCCGGGTCGGGGGGGCCCTCGCAGCCCCCATGGCTGAAGTCCAGCTGGGGCCCCGGGCCTCCGGACCCCCATGCCCTGTTGCCCGCTCACTCTTTCGTTGGGGCATAGAGCGAACAGATGGCCTCGACTTTCAAAATCGGCCATCTGGTCGCACCTATCCCCTCGGCCATCTGGTCACACCTATCCCCTTGGCCATCTGGTCGCACGCAATGCTTTCCAATGGGGCGACCAGATGGCCAGGCTGGCCTGGAAGTCCCGATGAGGGCTCATTTGCCTCCCCGATCTGAGCCAGGGCCACAGGAGGTCGGGCGCGTCCACGCCTAGGGTCACCTGAGTCTCGCGGTGCGCATGGGTTACCAGAAAGGGGGGTGGCCTTCCTCCGGATTACTAGGGACAGGGTACTCCGGAACCCCTCCTGTCCTAGCGGTCCTCAGCCGGCAGCCGGATGGGCCAGGACAGCCCGGGCTTCGTCCTTGGTCCTGCCGCATGGCAGGGTGCCCAGGACAGGGTCCCACGGGCCCGGGGAGGCTTCCCCTTCGCCTCTAGGCCCGGGAGCCCCGGCTGGGTACAGGGGCCCCTGGTCGGGTGCTCCAGCCCTGGGCCCCGTCCCCCAGTCTGCCGCTATGCCAAAGGCCCGGGACGGGGTTCCGTCGTGCATGGGGAGCCTCCCCCTGCTTGGCTGGGTTCAGGAGGTCCGTCCGGGGCCCCCTGAGGGCTCCGGGGAGGGCGGCCTCCCCACCCCGGGCCTGCCGCGCAGCAGGGTGCCCGGGACGGGGTCTCGTGGGCCCGGGGAAGCTTCCCCTTTGCCTCTGGGCCTGGGAGCCCCAGCTGGGTCCAGGGGCCCCGGCTGGTTTGGGTGCTCCGGCCCTGGGCCCCGTCCCCCGGCCTGCTGCCCTGCCAAAGGCCCGAGACAGGGTTCCATTGGGCCCGGGGAGCCTCCCCCTGCTTGGCTGGGTTCAGGAGCTTCGGACGGGGCCCCTGAGACCCCTGGGGAGGGCGCCCTCCCCACCCCATGCTCCGTCCTCGGGCCTGCCGCATGGCAGGGTGCCCGGGACGGGGCCCCACAGGCCCGTGGAGGCTTCCCCTGCTCACCCAGACCAGGGAGCCCCGGCTGGGTCAAGGGGCCCCACCGGGCCCCAGGTCGGGTGCTCCAGCCCTGGGCCCCATCTCCTGTCCTGCCACTCTGCCAAAGGCCTGAGACGGGGGTTCTCTTGTGCGCAGGAAGCCTCCCCCTGCTTGGCTGGGTTCAGGAGCTCCGAACGGGGCCCCTGGGGAGGGCGGCCTCCCCACCCCGGGCTCTGTCCTCGGGCCTGCCATGTGGCAGGGTGCCCGGGACGGGCTCCCGCGGGGGCGGGGGGGCTTCCCCCGAGCGTCTGGGCCTGGGAGCCCCGGCTGGGTCCAGGGGCCCTGCCGGGCCCCGGGTCAGTTGCTGCAGCCCTGGGCCTCGTCCCCCGGCCTGCCGCTCTGCCAAAGGTCCGAGACGGGGTTCCGTTGTGCCCAGGGAGCCTCCCCCTGCTTGGCCTATCCCCTCGGCCATCTGGTCGCGCCTATCCCCTCGGCCATCTGGTCGCGCCTATCCCCTCGGCCATCTGGTCACGCGCAATGCTTTCCAATGGGGCGACCAGATGGCCGGGCTGCCCTGGAAGTCCCTATGAGGGCTCATTTGCCTCCCTGATCCGATCCAGGGCTCCAGGAGGTCGGGCACGTCTGTGCCTTGGGTCCCCTCAGTCTCGCGGTGCGCACGGGTTACCAGAAAGGGGGGGGTACCCTTCCTCTGGATTACTAGGGACAGGGTACTCCGGAACCCCTCTCGGACAGGCGGTCCTCAGCCGGCATCTGGATGGACCAGGATGTCCCCCAGGCCGGGGCTCCATCCCTTGGGCAAACGTGTGGCACGGCGCCCGGGATGGGGCCCGCAGGCACAAAGAGGCATCCCCTGTGCCCGGGAGCCCCGACGGGGTCCAGGGGCCCCGGGCTCAGTCTCCCAGCCTGCCGCTCCACCAGGAGGCATGAGACGGGCTTCCGCCGGGCTCAGCCCCACCCTGGGCTCCGTCCTCGGTCCTGCTGCGTGGCAGGGTGCCCGGGACCGGGTCCCGCGGGCCCGGGGAGGCTTCCCCTGCACCTGTGAAGAATAGTTTTGCGATTCTCAAATAGCGATTCTATAAAATATCGCAAAACTATTCTTTGATACATCTGGCCCATCGTCATTTATATTATATATATTTATATTTATATACTCCAACACTTGCATATACTGCCATTCACATTTGTAGTTACTCACACATGTACCACTGAGACATCCATTCACTCACCAACACACCCATATACACACTCACCCACCCATACAGCCCTTCACAGATGCACTCTTGAACCCATACACCCAGTGAATCACCCACTCACACATCTATGCACAGAGTCACACACTCCCCACCCACCCACACAGACACTCAGGCACCCATATAGATACTCAGACAACCAATCAATAACCCATATAGACACTCATGTAGCTACTCACCAGCCCATGCAGCCACTTACACACCAACTAACAGACTGATACAGACATTCACACAGTTTAGTCACCAACCCATGCATTCAGTAAGACACGTTTAATCACTCACTTATACAGTCAGTCATGCACCTACTAAATCATCCATTCAGACACTCATACACCCACTCATTCTTCAATACACCTTGGCATATATATATATATATATATATATATATATATATATATAAAACATATTTAAACTTTCCAGAAGCACACAGTCACTGGATGATGTCATCAGTGATGTCATTTGAGATCTCATCAGTGATGTCACTGACCATGTCATGAATGATGTAATATGTGACGTCATCAGCAGTGCATTGCGGGGGCGTGAGTTATAGTTAGCTTAACTAACTACAACGGCCGAATTTCTCTGGTTTTGTACGAGGGAAATGTCCAACTAACTATAACGTCCCTGAAACCTGTGTTTTTTTCAGTGAATTTCCAAGGTTTTTTAAATGCTAATTTCTAACTATAATGATATATGTGTGTATATATATATATATATATATATATATATATACATATACACATATATATATATATATACATATATATATATTCACTGAAAAAACCATAGGTTTAAGGGACGTTATAGTTAGCTGGACATTTCACTCATACAAAACCATAGAAATTCCACTGTTATAGTTAGTTCAGCTAACTATAACTCGCGCCCCTGCAATGCACTGCTGATGACATCACATATTACATCATTCATGACATGGTCAGTGAAATCACTGATATCTCAAATGACATCACTGATGACATCATCCATGTGACAATCTGATGCACCTTCTCACACCCTAATATAACCTTTGATACACACACTCCAAAAACAGAATACCATTTTTGAAACCATAGACACACCAATACCACTTACTACATATCTAATCACTGGTTCTTAGGTCTACACACTCATCCACTCATTCACCAATACAATCACTCATACATGCAGTCACTCATCAATACAACACTATCATATGCACTCATACACCTACACAGACACTCACACACCAGTACTCATCCAGAGTTACTCACACACCTAGTCAGTCATGCAAATAATCAATCACACTTCCATTTACTGACCTATACAGTTATACACACAACACATCACTTATTCAAACAGAAAGAAAAGCATAATTACTCTCTTATACAATCACTGATACAAGTACACACTCATCCATACAGCCACTCTCACAATCACTAACTCTCACGTATAGTCATTTATATACTCCAACTCTCACATACACTGTCTTTTACATATGTAGTTAGTTGGACATGTACCATTGAGACATCCATTCACTCACTAACACACCCATACACACACTCACCCCGCATACAGCTGTTTCCACATGCACTCTTGAACCCAGACACCCAGTGAATCAACCACTCAAACATGTATGCACAGAGTCACACACCTCCCTCGCACCCACACACACACTCAGGCACCCATACAAATACTCTGGCAACCAATTAATAACCCATATAGACACTCATGTAGCTACTGACCAACCCATGCAGCAGCTTATACAACAGCAAACAGACTGATATAGACATTCACACAGTTTAGTCACTAACCCATGCATTCAGTAAGACACATGTAATAACTCAGTTAAACAGTCACACACCTACTAAATGCTCCATCCAGACACTTATACACCCACTCATTCTTCAATACACCTTGGTATATATATAATACATATTTAAACTTTAAAGAAAAACACATTCACTGGATGATGTCATCAGTGATGTCATCAGTGATGTCATTTGAGATGTCATCAGTGATGTCATCAGTGATGTCACTGACCATGTCATGAATGATGTAATATGTGATGTCATCAGCAGTGCATTGCGGGGGCGCGAGTTATAGTTAGCTGAACTAACTATAACAGTGGAATTTCTATGGTTTTGTACGAGTGAAATGTCCAGCTAACTATAACGTCCCTGAAACCTATGGTTTTTTCAGTGAATTTCAAAGGTTTTTTAAATGCTAATTTCTAACTATAACGTCCCTGAAACCTGTGGTTTTTTCAGTGAATTTCAAAGGTTTTTTAAATGCTAATTTCTAACTATAACGTGCCTGAAACCTATGGTTTTTTCAGTGAATTTCAACCGTTTTTTAAATGCTAATTTCTAATTATAATGTTCATTAAACCTATGGTTTTTTCAGTGATTTTAAATTATCATTCCATTCTCAACCTAGTGAAAACAGCTGATATCGCCAGTTTTCCAACAATAGCTTCCGCAAAAAAATTCGCCACAAATGAGAGCGACAACTAATGCTAATAATATGAAGAGTAGGCATTCCCGTGCAAAAATAACACGAAAACACCACTTCCCGATATTTTCAACGAGCAGCCAAATCTGGGGTGCGATCCAAAAACAGGCGATAAGCTGCGTTAGCAGTAGGAATTTAACATCTGCCTTTTACTGGTGTATCCGCAGTGTAGATCGAAGGCAGTAGTCAGCACAGACATCGAAGAATGCTTTTAGTCACTTCCTGTTTACAAAATACGAGGACATAGAGTGCAATTCTCTCTGCAATAAATAAATCATGTCTCAATTTAAATTGTGAGCTCTGCTAACCGCAGTGTAGGTGTATGGAACAAAAGATGAAACATTTATGGAATACACTGTCGAAATATGTAGGTTTCAGGGACGTTATAGTTAGTTGCCTACTGGACTCTGAAATTAATTAATGAAGACTGAATTTGAATTGTGAGCCCTGCTGAGCACAGTGTAGGCCGGAGGCAGCGGTCAGGAAGGGCCTACAGCCAAGTGGCGTTGACTTGAGCTGCATACAGTTAGTGGTAGGTGTGGCGCTCAGCGTGTGCGCAGCCAGCGATGATGCAATGTCTCTTGCCGACTGGACTGCGTCATCTGCAATCGCGACTCGATCTGAATTGTGAGCCCTGCTGACCACAGTGTAGGCCGGAGGCAGTGGTCAGGAAGAGTCCACAGCCGCGTGGCGTTGACTTGAGCTTCATAGAGTTAGCGGTAGGTGTGGCACTCAGCATGTGCGCAGCCAGCGATGATGCAATGTCTCTTGCCTACTGGACTGCGTCATCTGCAATCGCTATCTGAATTGTGAGCCCTGCTGACCGCAGTGTAGATCGAAGGCAGTAGTCAGCACAGACATCAAGGAATGCTTTTTGTCACTTCCTCTTGACAAAATTCGAGGACATAGAGTACAATTCTGTCTGCAATTAATAAATCAAGACTGAATTCAAATTGTGAGCTCTGCTGTCCGCAGTGTAGACTGCCATTCAGTGTTCGTTTGGACTTGCAAGATGAAGTTGGTCATTGTACTAAAGCTATAACTGATATAAAACAAGTTCTTGAAGCAAGGATACTAAAAGGATATTATGTAGGTTTTAGGGACGTAATACTTAGTTGCCTACTGGACTCTGCAATTAATGAATCAAGAGTCAATTTTAAATGTGAGCCCTGATGACCGCAGTGTATGCCGGAGGCAGCGGTCATCAGGGCTAATAAATTAATAAATCGTCTCAGGACGACTACCTACAGTGTGAAAGGGAGCCCAGCCCAGAACCACATCTGAAGACCAACACATGTCATAGAGCTACTGACCATGCAGCTCCGACACCCAAGAAGGCCACAACACCCACTGCCATCACCCTCAGGACCTCCCCCCCGGACCACCCCCTCCCTACTACCACCGAGGCAGCGCAGAACAGGACAGCGGACCTTCCAAAAACGGCATGGTCCCTCAGCCACACAATAGCTGAATCTTGGGAGATGTGGCAACCAAGTATATGTGAAGGACGCAAGTCACCCATCAATAAAAATGCACACAATACCAAGTGTAGCGGTGATGTGGTGGACAGACCTCACTATGCAGAGCACAAACCTCTCCATGTGGACATATACTGCTGGTGCTTGTAGTGTTGTGGACAATAGACGCAACCATGTTACCTCAGGCAGTGGGGAAGATCTCGGTCATGTAGCTGTGTTGTCCCCCCCTGGAAGCGGAGTGGGCTGGTCCAACGTACGCCACTCCAGCGCAGGAGTATGAATAAATAGGCTGGGGCTCTGGGCGTGGTTCATTTGTGGGAAGGCCTAAGGGTCTGCCAGGGTGGCAGCCCTCACCCTGCCACGAGGCCTCCGCCGTGACCGCCGGCCTCCTCGACACAGGCCCCATGCGAACCCAGCAGCAGAGCACCACAGACTTATGTCTGTACAGACTATTGCCTTCGATCTACACTGCGGACAGCAGGGCTCACAATTCAGATCGAGTCGCGATTACAGATGACGCAGTCCAGTAGGCTAGAGACATTGATCCCAGTGCGGCCCGCCCGGACCACGCATCATCGCAGACTACGCACACACTGAGTGCTTCAGGTGCCACTAACTCAGTGCACCACAAGTCAACGCCACGTGGACTTATTAAGACAGAATTCATTAGGCAAAAGACATTGCTACCAGTGCGGCCCGCCCGGACCACGCATCATCGCAGGCTCCACACACGCTGGTTGCTTCAGGTGACACTAACTGTACAGCTCAACTCAACGCCATATGGCTGTGGGCCCTTGCTGACCGCTGCCTCCGGCATACACTGCGGTCATCAGGGCTCACATTTAAAATTGACTCTTGATTCATTAATTGCAGAGTCCAGTAGGCAACTAAGTATTACGTCCCTAAAACCTACATAATATCCTTTTAGTATCCTTGCTTCAAGAACTTGTTTTATATCAGTTATAGCTTTAGTACAATGACCAACTTCATCTTGCAAGCCCAAACGAACACTGAATGGCAGTCTACACTGCGGACAGCAGAGCTCACAATTTGAATTCAGTCTTGATTTATTAATTGCAGACAGAATTGTACTCTTTGTCCTCGAATTTTGTCAAGAGGAAGTGACAAAAAGCATTCCTTGATGTCTGTGCTGACTACTGCCTTCGATCTACACTGCGGTCAGCAGGGCTCACAATTCAGATGAGCGATTGCAGATGACGCAGTCCAGTAGGCAAGAGACATTGCATCATCGCTGGCTGCGCACATGCTGAGTGCCACACCTACCGCTAACTCTATGAAGCTCAAGTCAACGCCACGCGGCTGTGGACTCTTCCTGACCACTGCCTCCGGCCTACACTGTGGTCAGCAGGGCTCACAATTCAGATCGAGTCGCGATTGCAGATGACGCAGTCCAGTCAGCAAGAGACATTGCATCATTGCTGGCTGCGCACACGCTGAGCGCCACACCTACCACTAACTGTATGCAGCTCAAGTCAACGCCACGTGGCTGTAGGCCCTTCCTGACCGCTGCCTCCGGCCTACACTGTGCTCAGCAGGGCTCACAATTCAAATTCAGTCTTCATTAATTAATTTCAGAGTCCAGTAGGCAACTAACTATAACGTCCCTGAAACCTACATATTTCGACAGTGTATTCCATAAATGTTTCATCTTTTGTTCCATACACCTACACTGCGGTTAGCAGAGCTCACAATTTAAATTGAGACATGATTTATTTATTGCAGAGAGAATTGCACTCTATGTCCTCGTATTTTGTAAACAGGAAGTGACTAAAAGCATTCTTCGATGTCTGTGCTGACTACTGCCTTCGATCTACACTGCGGATAGCAGGGCTCACAATTCACATCGAGTCGGGATTGCAGATGACTCAGTCCAGTAGGCAACAGACATTGCTCCCAGTGCGGCTCGCCCGCACCACGCATCATCGCTGGCTGCGCACACGCTGAATGCTTCTGATGCCCCTATCTCAGTGCAGCACAACTCATGGACCCTTTATGATACAATGTTTTGTGTATAATTTCACATCTGCTGCACCTACCTCAGTGTACCACAAGTCATGGACCCTTTACGATACAATCTTGTGTGTATTATTTCACATCTGTTGCCCCTACCTTAGTGCAGCACAAATCATTGACCCTTTATGATTGAATCTGTGTGTCTGATCCAATGATTACTGTTGTACTTGTTGCCAGCACCAACCATTCCCGGAGGGCTGGCTTACACTCACCCCACACGCATCCAGCACAGACGTCACTGGACATGTGACCCTGGTAATAAAAATGAGTCGAGCGCACGTGCCCGTACCCAGTTCCACTATCTATCTGTGTCCGTGTGTTCATTATGTATGCAAGATGCCGCCCCTTGGCCCTACCACATTACATTGTACTGTGGACAGCGTATGCAACCATGTTACCTCTGGCAGTGGGGAAAACTTCGGTTATGTAACTTTCTCTCGGTCATTGTACAAGTACGTACGTAGAGACTGGATGGGAGAGTGTATAGTGAATTTATAAGTGTATAGTGAATTTATAAGTGCTTGGGGATTGGCGGAGTAATTGTATAAGTACATATGTTGGCGCAGCCTAACCCCGAACACAAGCTTGGCTCTAATTGGCTGCCCTCCATGTGCCAAAAACTGAAACTTGAACTTTGCATGGCCCTGTATTGCTACAGCTGCAACACTCCACTGAATGTGCAATAAACATTCATATCCACACAGATGTGTCATGTCCACCATCTTTCATGTGTGGAACTATGGATGAATGTAGGGTCAGTGATTCCCCGTACCTTCCATGTTGGCCATGTTGTGGGACTTGGCTCACAGAGTGACACATTGGCGCTTGCGACCCGGGTGACGTCAGCACTACAACAGGGACACCCGCATCAGTTGATTTCTCATACAGCCCAGGTCGGAGCCACGCCCATAGCTCCGGAGTCATTCTTCACAGCCTCACGCAGGACTGGCATACGCCAGGCCAGGCCAGCCCACTCCGCTTACAGGGAAGGACAACAACGCTACATGGCCCAGATTTTCATTGCAGTGATCTTCTGGTCACACCCTAGTTGTCAGTACGCCACAGCCACTCCCTCATGGCTAGTATACACCCACACCACACCCATCCAGCACATGCGTCACAGGACACGTGACCCTGCCAATAAAAAAGACCGGGCGCACGTGCTCGACGCCATTTCAGAGTTGCTCGCACCGGATACACTGCGGCCGGCACAGGCATACCGGCACGGGACGGTGACTTTCGGTCCACTGAGGTACGGGTACCGTAACTGCTGAGCAGGTGTGCAGCCTGCGGTGATGGCCCGTCCCGGCGATCTGGACAGCTCAGGTTTTGTGTGCCCTGCTGGACCGCAGTGTAGGCCTGAGCCATCAGACAGCGCAGGCCTACCGCCACGTGGCGTCGCCTCGCTGGTCACAGAGTTAGTGGCACCGCAAGGGCTGAGCGGGTGTGCAGCCTGCGATGAAAAGCCTGGTGCACTGGTATGTCCTCTGCCATGGCGAAATCAAGACCCAGCACCAAATGTGAGACCTGGTGGCCTGCGGAGCGGGGCTGCATGATATGCAGGGTGCCGTGTCCGCGGGCCCCAGGCTTGGGGCTTGCAGCAGCACGTGGTAGGCCCTCTTTTCTACACGCAGGTTGCGAAAGGTGAGCAGAGAGGCTTGTTAGCGCAGCGGCGGGCAGTCATCTCCGGGCAGTGGGAGTGGATGGGGTGCAGCAGCCTGGGTGCGCAGCGGCAGACAGTCACCTCCGGGCAGTGGGAGTGGATGGGGTGCAGCAGCCTGGGTGCGCAGCAGCGGGCAGACACCTCTGGGCAGTGGAAGTGGATGGGGTGCAGCAGCGGCGAGCATACACCTCTGGGCAGTGGAAGTGGATGGGGTGCAGCAGCCTGGATGCACAAAGGCGGGACAGAGAATTAGACGTGTGCAGTTGTATGTACTCTACCATTACTGATTCCATACTACGTTTCAGATGAGTAAGCTTGAGGGCTCCACTATGTCCCGGCACGTGGTTGGAGACACACTGGTGATGGAAAGGTGAGCTGTGAGGGTTTTGTCCACAGTGTGGGCTCTCACTGTCCCTCTCCATCTCTTCCTTTCTCTCCCTCACACTCTTTCTCTCTCTCTTCCTCTCTCTCTCACTCTATCTCTTCCTCTCTCTCATACTGTTTTTTCTTTCTTTCTCTCTCTCTACCTCTCTCTCTCTCTCTCTTTCTTTCTCTCACTCTTCCTCTGTTTCTCTCTTCCTCTTTCTCACACTGTTTCTCTCTTTCTCTCTCTCTTCCTCTCTCTCACTGTTTCTCTCTCTCTTCCTCTCTCTCTTTCTCTCTGTCTACCTCTCACTCTTTCTTTCTTTCTCTCTCTCTTCCTCTCTCTCACTCTTTCTCTCTCTCTCTCTCTCCTTTGATGGACACATGACGCACAATCTTATCTTGCTTTTTGTCTAGCAGGCTGTGATTCACAGCTTGACGACCCCCCCCCAACACGGACCTCCCGCCACGAGGCGATGACTTCAGTTCCACTGAGTTAGTGCCACCAGAGCTGAGCGCGTGTGCAGCCTTCGATGATGCGTGGCCATCCTGCAATCAACACCCACTTTGAATTGTGAGCTCGGCTTGACCGCGTGTACGCAACGCCTGAGGAGGTTGCTTCAGCACGTGGTGGACCCTCTTAGACACACGCCGGTGGCGGAAGGTGAGCAGAGAGGTTTGTTTCCGCAGCAGCGAGCAGTCACCTCTGGGCGGTGGGAGTGGATAGTGTGCAGCACCCTGGGTGCACAAGAGCGGGCAGACACCTCCGAGCAGTGGGAGTGGATGGGATGCAGCAGCCTGGGTGCACAGGAGCGGGCAGACACCTCTAAGCAGTGGGAGTGGATGCGATGCAGCAGACTGGGTGCGCAGGAACGGGCAGTCACCTCCGGGCAGTGGGACTGGATGGGGTGCACCAGCCTGGGTGCACAGCAGCGGGCAGACACCTCTGGGCAGTGGGAGTGGATGGGATACAGCAGCCTGGGTGCGCAGAGGTGGGCAGACACCTCTGGGCGGCGGGAGTCGATGGGGTGCAGCAGCCTGGGTGCGCAGGGGCGAAACAGAGAATTAGGCGTGTGCAGTTGTATGTACTCTGCCATTACTGATTCTATACTATGTTTCAGATGACTAAACTTGAAGACTGCACTATGTCCCGGCACGTGGTTGGAGACACACCAGTGGCAGAAAGGTGAGCTGTGAGGATTTTCTCCACAGTGTCAACTCTCACTCTCCCTCTCCATCTCTTCCTTTCTGTCACTCACACTCTTTCTCTCTCTCTCTCTCTCTCTCTCACTCTCTATCTCTTCCTTTCTCTCTCTCACACTCTTTCTCTCTTTCTATGTCTCTTCCTCTCTCTCTCATTCTTTCTTTCTCTCTCTTCCTCTCTGTCTCACTCTTTCTCTCTCTCTCTACCTCTCTCTCACACTGTTTCTCTCTTTCTCTCTCGCTTCCTTGTATCTCACTCTTTCTCTCTTTCTCTCTCTCTTCCTCTCTCTCTCACTCTTTCTCTCTTTCTCTGTCTTCCTCTCTGTCTCACTCTTTCTTTCTCTCTCTCTCACTCTTTCTCTCTTTCTCTCTCTCTCTCTCCTTTCATGGACGCATGATGCACAATCTTATCTTTCTTTTTGTCTTGCAGGCTGTGATTCACAAATTGTCGAGGGATGACACGCCATACCTGTACCTACTTTTATTTTGTTGTTTTGTTTAAATAAAATGTTTTATATGTAAATCCATAGATGACTGAGATTCTTATTTGTCCAACCTCACATGCATCTTCTTTACTATAATTGTGCGACATCAGCCAATTTGTTACGTTCCAGATTTCCTAAGGTTGCTGTCACATTTGTTTGTGTGGGGGGAGGTGAGGGGGATGGCAGACAAGGGGCTGGTGGCGGGGGTGTCGGAGCAGTGTTGGGTGTCCGAGCTGCATGATCGTTGGCTCCATTGCATTTATTGTCATTCACGTGTGGCTCTGGGCTGGGCTCCCTTTCATATTGCAGGTTGTAGTCTCACTTTACACCAGCTCAGAGCAGGTGTAAACTTTCTGCTACTAACGCACCTTATCGCCTGTTTTGTACTCTCTTCGACGATCTTGTTGGTGGTTGAGACACTTGCGAAGTGATGTGTTCGCTGCTTTTTGCACGGGAACGCCTACTCTACATCTCATTAGCAATATTTGCCGGAGTCATCCGTGACGATGCTTTTTGAGGCTGCTATCGCTGGTAAACTGGTGATATGGGCTGTTTGCTCCAGCTTGTGAATGGTGCGTTAAATTTATCACCATTTTGGTTGCGATAAAGTGCTGTTAACTCGGCGATATGTCCTTGAGAATATACCCCTCGGTGTTTGAAAGACTTAAGAAGTACTCGAGTGCCGCGCTGAGAGCCGCGCACCCATCGCTTTCACAAGTTTGCTATGACAGGGCGGGAGAGAGCGAGGGAGAGAGACGGAGTGAGATAGCACAAGCAGCGCAAGGCTGCACGGGCACCTGGCTCCACATGCCAACATGTGTGTGTGCATCGCCATCCGTGCACAGGCAATTCCCCCACAATGCAGCCCACACACATAGCAATCACAGAACATCAGCAATGAAGGCAATGTGGTACAAAACTCCCCTCATATGGGTTCTGTGTCCGGTGTGTGTGGTGGGGTGATGGCTGTGTGCCCCTGACACATCAGACTGCGTAGGTGATGGGGCTGCATCAGATGTCGTCCAGCACCTATGCAAAAACAATGTCTGGCTCACAGAGGCGGAGCTTGCCAAAGGGATACACCCCCGTTGCACATGCGACAGTCAGTTCTTCCCTGTGTTGGGAAGAGGCTCATTGTGGCTCACGAGTGGACAATCTTTACAACACACCTCACAGTTAGACACCAGTGGAGTGGCATAGGCTTTATTGGCATGTGCGTGTGAGTACGGACGAGGCAACGGCCACAACAGGCACGGACATGCTTAAGACACTTACACGCAGCATGGGTACATGTCGAGGGGCAGATGATGTTGGGGCTGAAATGGACAAGATTTATCACATATGGCATCGCTCACAGCCCACCTTGCCTTGCTCCCCAACAACTTAGATTTCCTAAGAACACCCAGAGAGGTGTGGTGCAGCGGCCAGGGCAGCTGACTTCGTAGCACAGGGCTCACGGTTCAATCCCCGGCTCCGGCGGCAGCTCAGCTCAGCACCATGTGACTCTGGGCAATAGCTTACTTAATTTCCACGACGGCCCCCAGCGCCTTGAGACCCGTAAGGGTGAGTAGTTCGCGCTTTACAAATACGGATTTACATTTAAGAACACCCAAATGCAAAGCCTCGCAGTATCACACCAGCCTTGACTGACATTGAAATCTACCTCTCAGTGTAAAAAATGAGACCACAAAGTGTGCACATAACATTTCTTCTTTTTTGTGTGGAGGATATGCCACAGCTCTGAGCAATGATTTGAATGTGTGTACAACGTTGTGGGACATGGGTTGCTGTTTTCGTGGGTGTCAAGGCCATCCCATGCTGGGGTACCACAGGCAGGGGCTTCTATGTGTGGGCTGTAGATAAGTTGGATGGTTTATTTGGCATCTGCACAGTGCCCCGTGTGAGGGGTCACGACTCACTGTACGTGGGGTCTGCATGGTGCTCTGCCTCCGGGGTGTGGCAATTGCCTGCTCTGCCGACAGTGATCAGGTGTGAGGGTCCCACAGGTTCACATGTCGTGCTACATCGCCATGTGTGTGCTCTCACCGAGCAGTGTGTCCGAATTGGCAAAGTTCCCAAACGACGCTGTGTTGCTCGGACCATGGACCTGCGTCGCCTTGAACAGGTGTGTGTGCACATGCGTTATTCCACGCACATGCATCCAGAGCTCGACAGAAAGGGAGACATGTCTTCTGTTTAGGTGGGATATGTGAGCAATCCCCACTGTGCAACAAGTTGTTGGGTCATGTGCTGCGGGTGGCAATAGGATGTGGCTGCAGGTACGTAGTTACTCGTCCATGAATGCCCGTGCAGCTTCATGTGTAATGTGTTCCAATAGTACGTCGTTGTCGTGTTCAAGGAACACCAGGGTGAGCCAATCCATTAGGTGGTCCGGGCAGGTGTGCTCAGCCCACGCCGTCTCACCGATCCGCAACACAGCCCAATAGGGGAGCGCCTCGATGTGGTCACTGCACACGAGAAATTGTGCCATCTCCCATGCACAACTACCAATACATACGCAGTATGTCAAGGCATCCCATGCACAGCTATCTCGGTTACACTCATGTTTGTTATCCAACAGGGGGCGCAAACACAAGTCATTGTCCAGTTCATCAACAGTTGTGTTGGATAGGCAGACATCCATGGGACACTCGAATGTGCATGTTCGGCAGTGGAACCAGGGCTGGACGCAGGTGACGTGGGCAATGCGGAAGCTGAGCCTGTAACTGATCCACATTCCATCTCTGTTAAGTTAATAACACATGAATTTTCTACTGTCACCCCTTCTCCACTATTTCCAGTCTGAGCATAATTTCCAAACGTGCCGCATTCTGTTTATCTCGCCGGAATAGATATACAAATGGAAATTAATGCTACATCGAATTTTCAAAACCATAAAGGGCCATATTCACAAGAATGGCGATAACATTATCGCCGCTTTAGCGGCAGGAAACTGCCGCTAAAGCGGCGATAATGTTATCGCTGGTCTTGAGAATATAGCCCACAATCTTTACAGATGACAACTTACACTTTTTCTTTGTGAAAAACTCCTAAACATATATAAAGTACTTGTTTAACAACTAGTTACACATTATGCATATTTTAGAACCAATAAAACACCAGACTTTACTAACACTATGTTATTTAGAATTAAAAAATACTTTCAAAGTTAAAAATATCGTCTCAAATACTTAACCACTACTACAAAACACATAACACACCTTCTTAATTTCTAATTTACCTTCGTAGTTGGTATGCAGATTTCAAATGTCACAAACGCATGCAATTCTTTTCTTGTCACACAGTACATGTAATGCACCGCTTTCATCAAGAATGGAACCAGTAATGGCACAATTTCCCTGTTGCTCCACACATAAATACATGTAAAGAACAAATCAGAATAGTTCCTTATTTTTTTAGATAGCAAAACCTCTCTTTATTGGTTATTTTTGAACTTTCCATATAAACAGTTTTTTTAAGGACACATACAGGTGAAAAGTTCAAGGTATTGTATCAACACTTTCTAGAACATTCTACGACACATGCAGGTTAAAAGTTCATCATTTTTTTAAACCTACCGATATTTTTTTTGCAACATTTTCTCCAACATTTAACGGCACGTGGAGGTCAAAAGTTCACCATTCTTTCAAGTTTGAACTGCACCTTCCAAATACAAGTAGCAAGTGTGGGTGAGCTGAGCAAATTTCATCCTATAATATGTACTCCACGTATAAACTGCTTTTTTATTAACCAATCACAAAGATGCTTTTCATCAAAACTAATATACACCCTACTTTTTAGGACACAATACATTTCATCTCCCAATCGGTTAACGTTTTGTATGTAAAAAAAAAAGTAGTTCCCCATGTTTAAACATATCTCTTATTCTACGAACGGACTGCATGAGCTACAGACATTTATCCATATCTTCTAGCCATACCTTCAAAATGCTAGTGTGTATTGTAGGGCATAGCTATGTTTTCTGGTGGAAGAGGTATGCAGAACAGAGACGTATTGACTTAGACCTAGGTTTACAAAATGTGCACATTAAATGGTTTGCACAGAGAGGATTGAAGTGGCACCAATTGCTCCCTTTGGTTAAAACCTGTTTGCATCTCCAACACCCTGATCTCATGATTGTGCACTGTGGTGGTAACGACCTAGGCACATTGACTGGGGTAGGGTTGGAAATGCTTATGAAGGACACCTTTGGACAATTGATGTTACTTTTGCCTCAAACTGTCTTTGTATATTCCAATATATGCCAAAGACAGAAGTGGAAATGGTCAAACCAATTTTGTCATAAGATTGAAAAATCTAGGAATAATGTCAACAAAGCTGTGTCTGCACACCTCAGAGACCATAGAATGGGGTCGATTTACAACAACAACATACGTTTTGATATGGCTGATATCTACAGAAGTGATGGAGTACACTTCACAGATGAGGGAAACCGAGTTTTCCTGATTAACCTGAAGCTGTGCATTCGCACTTACATGTAGCTCCAACTAATAAACACAAGGGCTCTTTTTAGAGCCGCCTTATATTCCCAATTTCGGCTCGCAGAGTGTCAGCTGTGGTTCGGCTAGCAGAGGGACACCTGCGGGCCGTCGGGCAGGCTCGCAGAGGAAGAGTTGCGGCCCGTGGGCTCAGCTCGCAGAGGGAGACCTACGAGCCATTGGCTTGCAAAAGCACAGCACCGTACTGGCTCGCAGAGGGAGAGCTGTGGCCTGACTCGCAGAGGGAGACCAACGGGCCAACAGGCCTGCTAGCAGACACACAGTTATCAGTTAACGGGCTGGCTTGCAGAGATACAGCTGCGAGCCCTCCGAGCTGCAACCCGATGGGCTAACTCACAGAGGGAGAGTAACGGGCCGACGGGCCTGCTAGCACAGACACAGCTATGAGCTAACGAGGTGGCTCACAGAGGTAGAGCTGCGGGCCCGATGGCTCGCAGACACAGAGCTGCGAGCCGACGGACTGGCTTCTAAAGGCATAGCCGCGAGCTGATGATGTGGGGAGAGGGAGTGTAAAAGGAGTATCTCGCACAGGCAGACCTGCGGGATATTTTCAGTATTGCCTCCCAGAGGTAGAACTACGGATCCAATGCCTTTTAGAGGGAGAAATGCGAGCTGATGGACTGAGTCACAAAATGGCTCACAGCTCGCAGTCGCAGAGCTGCGAGCCGACGGACAGGCTTCTAAAGGCATAGCCGCGAGGTGGTGATGTGGGGAGAGGGTCCGTGAAAGAGGTATCTCGCACAGACAGAGCTGCGGTATATTTTTAGTGTTGCCTCGCAGAGGTAGAACTATGGACCTGATGCCTTGTAGAGGGAGAGTTGTGAACTGACGGACTGAATCACAAAATGGCTGCCAACACTTCCTAGTTTCAACAGTTTGCAGCCAATGAGCCGCAAGCTCGTGCTCGTAACGCTTCAGCCAATCAGATGTCAGAATTCTTAAATATCGATATCTGGAAAATTTGATATTTCTCTAAAACTACTGAATGGATTTACCCGATTTAAACAAAAGCATGCTTTCTGGACCAAGACCTTTCTCTGTGCCAAATTTGGCGTAATTCCGTTCAGCAGTTTGACCTGTAGCCTTGTCTAAAGTTTCCTATGGAAATTGCATGGAGAAAACACGTTTTGGGACCCCCTTTTTCTTAGCCCCCTTGACGAATCCCCCAAACTTTTAGGATAGGAGCTGACCTGAAAATAGGAACTTTTTGGAAAATTTCGTAAAGATTCGTCAAACGACGTCAAAGTTATAAGCACATCAAAAATGCTTTTCCTATGGAAACGTGGTCCTAACTATAACTACCTACTGGCGACTGCCAGTAGGTAATATATATATATATATATATATATATATATATATATATATATATATATATATATATATATATATCTTTTTTTCATTGAAAAAATGGATGTTTAAGTAATGTTATAGTTAGGTAAGGTACTAAGAATTTAGGTTACATTAAATAAACCCCTAGAAGTTCACTGAATAAACCAAAGGTTAAGGCAATGTTAGGCCTTTAAATAATATAAAAACAAACTAGTGTTTTAAAAAAACAAACAAAAAAAAGAAATTCCAGAGCAAACTATCACTTGTTCCCCCACCATGCACTGCTTATGGCCTCACATATTACATCACTTATGACATGTTCAGTGACATCAATAATCACATCTCAAATTACATCATTGATGACATCACTGATTACACCATCCAGACCTAATGTACATCCAGACTTAAATTCCTTTGGCCTCCTTAGTGCTGACTGTGAAAGCTTTACCAACATGCTTGGCCTCCTAATGTATTTTAGGTGTGTGAATGGAGTGGGAGCTCCATGAACAATTGTGCACAGAGTGAAGACCGTGAGCAGCAGAGACATGCAGACTTGTGTCTGGTTGATTGTCCACAAGAGCTCTGCAAATCTTCGCTATAAGGCAAAGTCTGTATGTAGTAGGTGCTTGGTCCCTTAAGGGGGTGGAGCATCTGAAGAGAGTGGGCTGTGCATGAGAACTTATGCACTGTACCTACCAAGTACTAGCCCATACATGTGTGCTTGATTGCCCACAAGTGGTCTGCTATCTGCAAAGTGTTTGGACAAGGTGGAGGCTGTTCCTAGTAGGATCTTCACCACCCAAGAAGCCTTGGGTGTCTAAAGGGAGTGGGCTCTCCATGGAGGGGTTCTGCACAGGGTGAAGACTGTTTGCAGTAGATACTTTCTGCCCTTTGTCTGGTTCATTGCCCATGAGAGGTCAGCTACCCTTTAAAGGTTCGTATAGGGCAAAAGGTTGTGCTTCGTATGGGCTTGGCTACATAATGAGGCTTGGGTGTCTTCCAGAAGTGAGTTCTCCATGAATAGTTGTTCACAGAGAGAAGGCCATGTGCACCAGGGGCTTGTCCACTAGTGTCTGATTGATTGCCCACATGAGATTGGCACCACTTGGGGGTCAGGAACTTGATGCATCTCGGTCCCGGGACTGGGGCAGGATGTTGGGGACCCTTTTATGTCCTTGAGGCTCGCATCAGTAGGCCAGCAGACTAACCCTTGGAGTCACTCTGTGTTCAAGATGAAGTTGCATGTCAAGTTCTTCCCCAGGCAAGAGGGCAGCAGGGCAGCACAGCAGGGCAGCAGTTCCTTAGATCAGCAGTCCAGCGGAGTGGCATTCCTTTAAGCAGCACAGCAGTCCTTCTTCCTGGCAGAGTATCTACAGGTACAGAAGTGTACTGATGAGTTTGTGTCTGAAGTCCTACTGTATGCCCTGGGGCCCTAGTTCTGGGAGGTGGGAGAAGCGGGCAGTGGCTTTGAAGTGCATGGAATTTCCTGTTTTTCCTGCCCTGGCTCCAATCTGGCTAAAGTGTCAATGCAGAGTCGTTAGGCCCTTTGTGTGAAGGCAGAGCACAGGCTATTCAGTTGTAAGTGGAGTTGTGCGCAGCTCAACACCCCCATCCTGCCAGTAGATGGCCCACTCAGGCACACCTAATCCCTCTATTGCGTGACTGTCTGGGAGGAATTTATAAATTCTAACAGTCAGCTACACCCAGTCTTGTAACCCAAGACAGGGTATAGGAACCAAAGGACTGCGGGCAGGAAAATGCCAAGTTTCTAAAAGTCTCATTCTCAAAATTGTAATAAAAATCCGACTTAACCATTAAAGAGAGTTTGTCATTACAGTTTCATAGATACCAAACATTACATATCCACTAGCTATCAAATGGAAATTACAGCTTATTACATGTAATACGGAATCCCCAATGTAATCCCATGGTGTGTAGGCCTCACAGTAGTGAAAAATGAATTTAGCAGTTGGTCAATACCAGGACATGAAAAACATAAAAGTAAATGTCACATCTTCTAATTACACTGCACCCTGCCCTATAGGCTACCTCAGGCCTACCTTAGGGGTGATTTATATGTAATAAAAAGGGAGTGAGCACAGGCACTTTAGAACTGGTTAGCAGTGGGAAATGTTTCCAATTCTCCTTGTTTTTCCAACTTTGTATGTGTGCTGCATTGTACAGCATGCACACAAAGGGGTCGATTCCGATTCGGGCCGGAAATTTCTCCGACCGAGCCGGAACCGGAGAGATTTCCGACCGAATCGGACCCGTGCAGTCCGACCGAACGAGTACGATGCGTCCGTATGTTATCGGACTCGAGTCGGTCGGACTCCCATTGAAGTCAATGGGAGCCGGTCGTACTAACGCGTACGCGGGCTCCCATTGACTCAATGGGTGCGGAGTCGGACAAGTGCGCCCCCTACAGCGGGTACGCGGCGGAGCGACTCGCGCCGTGCACTGCACAGGTAGGGGGACCCATGGGTCCCCCTGTGTGCGACTCGCGCGGCTACGCGTACAGGGAGTCCGACACGGACCCCCAAAGTACAGCTCCGACAGCTCTTTCGAGCCGGAGTGCGCGGCTCGGTCGGACTGCTCGCGGCGCGCATCGTACTTACCCGGCTGGGGAACGTCTCCATTGCGCGGTGCGAGTCGAGTCCAAGCGAGTCGGTCGGAGCGGTTCGAGCCGGGAGCGAGTCGGTCGGAGCGGTCGGGACGCCCGGACGGAGTCGGTCGGCGAGTCGCATCGTACTCGCTCGGCCGGACCCGCGTACGGTTCGGTCGGGAAACAGGGCTCCGAATCGGATCCGGTAAAGCCGAATCCGATTCGGAGCCCTACCGGCCGAGATCGGAATCGGCCCCAAAGTGTTAGCAGCCGTAAAGTATAGTTTGTGTACTGGAAGGGACACTTTCCAGTAATATAGCTATACTTCAGACAACACACTCCTCCTTGCACTATGGCACAAGGGTTTGCACTTTGGCAGGTGGTTGCCAAAATGGTGCCAGCTCACAGGGAGAGAAAAAATACACAGGGGCTTATTTATGAAAACTGTTGCATCGCTGTGTGAAAACAGCAATGCAACAGTTTTCACTACACCCTCCTTATGACATGATGGGTGCGTCATATTTACTGTATAACGCATCATGTCGCAGGGAGTTACAGATACGTCAGTATTTCTGACGTATCTGTAGGCGCAGAGTGACTCATTGCTGGGGTGTGTCTGAAAACAGACGCAACTCCAGCAATGTGTCCTTTTACATGAGGCAAGCCCGTGTGAAAGGACCTGCGTCAGTCTTATGCCTGCTGTGAGGGAGGCGTAAGATATTGACGTAATGGCGTCTTAGAAGTGGCGCACTGAAATCTCATAGATTTCAATGAGCTACTTCTACGAGGCTTTTTGCAGGGGAATGCTCACCCTGCATACATTATACCTGGCGCAGGTATAATGTGGCGCAGGGGTTTACAAAGTGACGCATCTGCCTAGATGTGTCATTTTGTAAATAGGGCGCAACATGGCGCAATTTTTACGCCGCTGCTGCGTCATAAAAAGTGACACACCCGCGGAGTAAAAGTGAGGCAAGGCCTCATAAATAAGGCCCACAATATCTAAGTAGATAAAAGGTATTTTTTTTCCTCTCACTCTGTGACACAAGACAGCACAGCAAGTTTGGTTCAGCATTGCCTTACGTCAAAGAATAGTAAATCTGGGCCTCAGTCTCCCACAGTCTCGCTCACTATCTGCCATTGACTCTCACTCACACACACATTGTTAAATATACAGGCACACTTGCTTTCTCATTTACACACTTTCTGTCACTTAAACACACTGTCACCTGCAAGCACACACATTATACATTTTAAAAAATGTACTTAACACAGCTGCCACCAAAGGTCCCATTCCAAGTAAGTATGCTCTATTCTTTATTACATTAATAGTAAATAATAGGATATTGTTCACTATGGTGATGGGCAGTGGTCCGGAATACCTAAGAAAGCGCCTTCAATGGTATGTCCCGGGGAGAATGCTGCGCTCCATGGAAGCAAAGCGAGTGATTGTTCCAAGAGCAAAGAAGGCCAATTGGGGTGGCAGGAGCTTTATCCTAGGTGCTACCAATGCCTGGAACAACCTTCCAATGCATCTCAGGAGCTCCACGGATCTCCTTTCTTTCAGGAAGGGGCTAAAAACGTGGTTGTTCACCGTATAAGCTCAGGTGCAGAGGGATACCAGTTAGACAGTGCTCAGCGCCAGGACACCCTTGGGTATAAGTGCGCTTTAAAAGCCTAAATAACATAGCATAACATAACATTAGTATAATGAAAAACATACAGAAAATAAGGAATGCGAAGCAGCCCCTGTCTTCTTGACAGTGATGTTTCCACCCTTAATGCCATGATAGCAAAGGCAGTGCAAGGTGTTGCAGGGGGCATGCCAAGGGTCACAAACACGACCCCTGGCAACCCCTAAATAATGTCCAGTGGTTGGCCATGTGTAGTGCTGACTTACTGCAAAAATGTAAGTTATTACAAAAGTGTAAGTTACTACAAAAGTAGTTTGTGAATACTGAACATTGTAGACTTGCTCAAATGTGTAAATTACTTTTGTGAATCAGGACCTCTCTCTCTCTCTCTCTCTCTCGCTCTCTCTCTCTCAAGGATTGTTTATATTCTTAGATCCAAGAGATATGGAAACATTTTCCTTCTAAACTGATCAATTTTATATCTAGAGTTCACTGAGATGAGCTATCTGTTATTTAGAAGAAATTAGAACATTTTGAAGCGTGCCCGTAAAGTGCACACTTTTGCAATTAAAGGATACACGTTTGTGAAAAATAAATGCATAGAGATGGTGTCCAGGTGTGAGAATGTCCCTTAGGGAAAGGTATGAATGAGCTTAGGATGTTACATACCCGGGTTACAGCCGTCATATAATCTACTGCAAAATACTAACGTCTGTGCCTTTATGGCTTTTTTTCGGAACGAATTTGGCAACAGAAAAGTGATTCTGTAAGTGTTAAAATAGAATGATTGAGAAATATTCAAGAAACAGTAGACCAAGAGTAGATGCTCTGTCCTTGCTTGGTAAATGTATAGCTCAATGATTGCAGTAGCCTCCCAAAAGCAAAGTAGCAGAAAGTACTTGGAATACAAAGTTAGGAAATGGGGCCACTTCATTCTTATGCATGCATCTATGTAATGAAAGATCTAAGTATTGAAAGATCTCAGCGTTGAAAGATCTCAGTGTTGAAAGATCTCAGTGTTGAAAGAGCACCTTGCTTTTAATTCGAAATTTCAAAATGCTAAGATCCATGTTCACATGAATGGAAGTTTTTGCACTAAAGCTACCTGGTTCTGACTTTCATTCATATGTGTGACGACTCTATTCTCCTGCAGTGTAGGAAAGAGCTTTGCAACTTCGATATATGGCGAGATATCATATATGCAGAAAATTAGCATAAAAAGATTTGTATTTAGAAGAGATGATCTTTGTTACTGTGCACATACAACACAGCGGCCACCTAACCACTAATGATCTGACAAGTGTTGGAAGAGGAGTAGTCGATAAACTTCAAATAATTGTGTCCTGCTCCAATATGGACATCAAGCCCACTGCTAAGTTACATTCATGAGAACGTGAGCACCTCAGACATGTTTCAGCCTCATCAGTAGTACTTTGCAGTAGTCTATACCAGTAGGTAAATAAAGCCAATATTTTCCTGAAACATTGTATATTACATTGATTCCTCTATGTCATATCTTATGAATTAAAGAGTGTTGACCTTACTGCTTACATAGGCAATAATATTGTTTATGTACACATATACACAAGCTTGCACAAGCTGCAACACCATCTCAAGTGGTGGTCCCTGCCCTGAAGCAACCTCCCTTCCTGTGTCCTGCTCCAGGCTCACCTCCTCTGCCTTGCCTCGGCCTCACTGTCACAACTATGCTGCCGCCTCCCTGCCCTTGCATTCTGCAGCTTCCCCGACTCATCCCTGCTGTAGCCCCCATGTCCTGATGCTGAATGCACCAATTAATCAGTAATCGTCATTACTCCAATTACCCTTTCTCATCCTAGAACATACAATCTGACCTAGCTGGAATCTAAAAAAAAAAAATCTTCCTACCCTACTCCTCTGTTCTCCTCATTAGAGACCATAAAGGCTGAGCTGGCCTGCAGCAAAGCTTGGCAGCCGCGCGTACCAGGTATTGAAGTTGTCACAATAGGAAAAACGGTGGGGATGTAGGCACTGAGATGGGGAAGGATAATCCGAGTAATGAAGTTTAACCACTACATAATCCCTACATTTCCTCCTCAACCCTTCCCTTGTCACATTCCTTCATGAAACAGGGGTATATAAAAGCAGCAGGTCTGCCACTTGAGCCCTGAAATCAAGCAATGCCAAAGACTACCAGAAGCAAAATCAGAGCATCAAAGGAGGAAAGATTTTAGGAAGAAGATTCATAGGCAAAAACAGCCAACAACCCAATGAAAGACTTATGGAAGAAGATCCATAGGCAACAACAACCAACAACCCAAGAAATAACATGCACCCATTGTAAAATTAAAGAGAGAGCCAGTCAGAGAATTACCCATCTAAAAACGAGCATGCTGCCCCAGTCCAACTTGCTGTCCACACAATTTAGCTAAGCCAGAGCAGAACAAACTAACTCACATAGAGGGTAGAAAGAGCTCCAGAGAACAAGCCAAAATGCCAAGGAAGAGCCAAAACCCAACAGGACACCCATAACAGAGGTGCAGGGACCCAAGAGTAGCAACAATATCTCAGAGTAAGAGGCCAGAGAAGAGTCCTCACCTACCACTCAATACAGTGCTCTTGGATCTAGACAGCTGGCCAGTCAAACACCGTCCAACAAGAGGATCAACAGCCAGACACAAAGCAAATTTATCCAAAAGGAGACACACTCTGGGGTCATGAGTCCAAAAGGGCTCAGAGAGAAAAGTAACAAAGAATGAGAATCAAAAGGCCCTGCAGCAATCAAACTGAGAGGAGGTCAAACACCAGTAACAAGGAAAGGAAACTTATAAAAAGCCGTAATACAACCTACAGCCACCAACCATGCAGAGAGCCAAATGAACCGATCGGGTCGACCCTGGAAGCAAAGGGACAAAAGTGAAAGGTTAATTAAGGGAACCAAAATAAAGCTCTGCCCCACAGACAACCTTGCAAACACCCATATTTGGCAAGCAGTTGGCAAAAAGCTGGCCCAACAGGTTCCTAGGGAAAAACACTAGGTAAACACGAGTCCCCACAACTAAGAGGAAATAAATGGACAGACAAACAGTCCTGACAAACAGCTCAGCTAATCAGGATCAGAGAAAGGGTGGAGTCCTCTGCAAGGACCAGGCTCAGCATGGAGCTAAGTAGAGCAAACCTGTGCCACTGAGATCAACAAATCTGGTCCAACTGACACAGGAAAGGGGCTGAAGGGAATGGGGAGGCCTAAAAAGGATCTACCACAACAAGAACAGGAAGAAGTCCCAATCGAGGCAGAAGCTATTAATACAACTGTTCAGTTGTCTGATCAAGAGACCAAGGCATATTCAGGTGACCCACAATGTCCATTAAGCATCAAAACAAGCATTTCTGAACTACAAAACACTAACATAGGTGAGCACAGTTATTCAGGCTTCAGTAGCACTAGGCCAGGCATCACAAGAGTTTACCAACAAAGTTATAGAAGGCAACAGACACAATCCCCAAAGGAGAACACCCCTTGTTTGAGGCAGAAACAGACAAGAACAATCTCATATAAAACCAAGCCAGCGAAAGACAATTTTCACAACTCCTACAGAATGGGAATAAAAAAAATAGGAAAGACAATCCACCAACACTCTTGTACATGGAGAGAAGAAAGGAAAGTGAAAATGAAACTCCATAGCCAAGGCTGAAACAAGGTTAATGTTCTAATTCATCTTACTACAGGTTGGAATGTTCCATTCCAAATTATTACCCTCCATCTTCCCTGTCATGCTCCCCCTTTCCTTCCCCTGTTCTCATGGAATCGTCCCCATTGTTGAAGCTTGCCTAGTCAGTGTACATTCTACTGTTGACAGTTGCCCTGCCTGAAGAGTTGATGGTGTGTCAATAAACTTGGCCTTCATACTTTTTATAACACTAGCGACGATCTGCTGTGAGGGGACAACAACACCATCACCCCCTTCTGCTATACTCAGTCAGGAGACTGCTGATTTTCATCGCAGAAGAAGAAAGGAATCAAGTCACATGCAGTGATCGACAGGTTTGAAGTCACTCGCCTACTGTAAGTTCTTGGCATTTCAATCCTGCCTGCGGCGGCTATACTGACTCCTGCATCTCTTAGTCCCTGGTTTCGTGTGGGACTCTGTCTCTGGCTCAATGTGACCACTAAGCACTCCAGGTGTGAGCTTTTCCAAATTCCACCTACAATTAATTATGGCACAGCGTGTCTCTATTCAGCTATAGTAACTGTACTTGCAATGCAATTCAGGCACAGCTGTTGAAGAGATTAGGCTCTTTACAAATGACTGTGCCTGATCTGCTTTGTGTTAACTGCGCCCGCCTGCTATGATGCATGAAACACTGCCTGTAGATTCCGTCAGCCGACAACTTTCGGGCTGTATTGTGTTACCGCGCCGCAGCATATTAATTTGGAACCTGCTATGGTGCACTAACGCACCGACAACCTACGGCTGAGAGTGCAAGGGCTTGACATTTCATACTAGCGCCTTAAATATGGGGCCTGGAATATGTTGTGTGGTGCCATCGTACTGTTGTCTGCCAGTGGTGGCTGGTGACATTTGAAAGTGGCGGGCGTAAACTTTCTGTTGTCACCGCGGCGAGCGTGCGCAGTGAGCGAGCCCGAACATCTTAAAGGTGTTCGGGGGGTTGTCCCCCCGAGAAAATTTTGAAAAAAGAGTGGGTAAATGGTGCATTTTCAAGCAAATTTGAGAAGCAAGAAGGTTAATAGAGCAATTGTGACCCTTCTCCGGTCGGAAGTCCTGACTCCTTCCTCCGGTTCGGTAATCTCCTCATACCCCTCCCCCGTGCCCCCCCTCCCGACCCAACACTCCTGTGTTGGGATCTTACGCCCACCCACCCCGTGGTAAGCAACACTTGCCAGTTTGTTACTACCTGCGAGATACACACCTCCTGTAAAACAGTCTCCACCCTGAGAACAGTGCAACTACATAACCCCTGCCCTACACCTCGCCAAATGGGCTTTCTCCCCTTCTTGTCTTTCTGGTAAATCCCCTCCGAATTCAGAGCCTGCTGTTTGAGCACTTAAGTCATCGGGCACATATATCAAGGACACACGTCATAGAACACATACAGCTGGAAGCATTTATCTCATGGAACAGATATGTCCAGGCGTGCATGTCTTGGGAACACATATCCCAGGGAGAATATGTCCCCGCCTGCTCACGTGTTTCTACTCTCCACTATGACCCTTTATTTACCGTGTTCCTCCGCAGATGTCCGAAGAGCTCCTCAGAAATTGGAAACCCCAAGTCCTTACGCCCTTTTCTGTTCTCCGTGCTTCACTCCCACCATTCAGCCCGACACGTCCTGCTCTCAGACCTGGCTGGGGCTGCTGCTGGTCAGACACGCTCGGTGTCTGTGGCCTGCACACCATGTCTCAGGCTCCCCTGCCTTATTAACACTGAGACCTTGTCCCCTGAGTGCCGGTGAGACTGTGGTGTTCACTGACATTTACACCCCTTGCCAACTCTATTTGCTTGAACAGGAGGCGGTGCTCACCAGTGAAAGGAACACACACCAGTGGTTAGCGACCACATAGCCATGCAAACCGCATCTTTCACTCATGAACCCATCTAATTAGCATACATTAAACAAACAATTGCCTGATTGCACAGCCGTTGACATGTAAACTCGCATGGCTCATCACAACCTACCTGTCAATCAAAGGAGAAGTTGCACACCAACAGTTCCCAGTGAGGCCCGAATTGCACTTGATGCATGTGCCCAACTTTGCTTTCTCTATACAATTATCAACACACAGTTAGTTTCTGCAGTCTCCCAGCCCTCCCCTTCCCCACTTCAGCTCAAGTACAGAATCTCTTCTTTCAGCTGCAGCCCCTGCTCTGGTCGCAGGGAAGCCCGTTCAGCTGGCTGAGACTTTTATGTCCAGGGCTCTTAATTGGCACTAATCCCTTCGGGAAGCTGTTTTGGTGGCCTGACCTTGCACCCCTGAGTACACCTGGGTGTGAACAACTAAAAGGCCCATTCAGGAGCCAGCGAAAAGCAGACGAAGAACATTCCAACACAGTTTTTAATTTTCAGGAATGACGGGGAGGCGGGGGCAATGGGAGGTGGGAGAGAAAGGGTAGATTAAGGAGGTGCTTGTAGCAAGCCTCACTTTCCTGCATCTTGAGGAACTCGGACAAAGGGAAAGTAGGCCTACACATCTCAAACAAGACTAGAGACGTGGCAGAAAGAGAGAAGGTGTGGTAGAAAGAAGGCGGCGTGCAGAGGAGAACGGGGCTCATTGGAGGTGTAGAGAACGGGGGAGAGAGGGGGCTTAGGAGGATGAAGAGTGAACTAGAGAGAGTGGAGGCAGAGGAGAAGGCAGGAGTGGGTGGGGAAACAAGACAGACACCAATGACAGTTTACACAAAGAAGAGAATAAGACTAAAGACCTTCAACGCCGACCTCCCATGCTTGAGGCACCATTGCATTTTCTCGCACTTATAGGACCGTCTTCCACATGTGCACCTTGGTGGACTTACTAGGGGCATACATTGAAAGAGCGCATGAAGACAATAATGCGCATATGCTGTCAACTTTCAAACATTATTTGGCTCAACCTGGCATGCAGCACTCTCTCAAAAATCTTTTTGACAGAGGGAAAGTGTGCATGGGAAGGGTCATGATTAAGAGTGCCAGATTGCAAGAAAAGGTCAGAAAATAGCCTACTAAGTGGAAGGGAGGTGCTTCAGTAGTAAAATATTTTTTTGTATGGAGCACCGAATGTCCTTGCACCGATCCTGTCTATATTCTGTAGGCAAAGCAATAACACCCACACAGCACATGGGGTGAAAATAACCAACAAAAGGCAGACTTCTCCTTACAAAAGGGCACCACTATGCACCCATATGTGCAAATAAACAGTGGTAAGACCCATAAAAAGAGCGTCGTATTTCCAAAGGTTCGATCCCTGGAACACGTTTCCACCGTGCAAACTCGCACTATGGCCCAGTTCAGCTGGAAGGGTCGGGATCGATTACTGCATACTTTAAAAAAGCTTAGTCCGCCACCATAACGTCATCCCAAAAACTGTAGTTAAAAATAGAATTGAAATAAGGGGGAGGTATAAGGTTCACTTCCATGCAGCTGCTGGTGGGTGCCAAGGTCAAGAAGAAAAGAAGTGGGGTTGGTCGGTTCAGGTGGTGGAAGGCTGCTGATTAACACCAGGCCCTCTCCCCACTGCGGCCTTACCTGAGGGAGAGTCCGCTGACTGGGTGGGATCCGCGGGCGGGGGGCTTGCCTCCCGAGCGCTATGCCTCCGCTTCATCCATATCCTGAGCTGCAGACGCACCGGGCTCTCCACTTCCACCCGAGCACCGGGGTGGGGCCAGCTCTTCCCGCCGCTGCCTTCGCCGGTCGGGAATGTTGTGTCTACCGTCCTCTCGCCTTTCACGGGTGAGAGGGGCGCAGGGAGCCGGGGGGCCCCAGAGAGACGCTGGCAGGGGCCCGGCCCAGTCTGAGGGCTGGCCATACTGAGGCTCCACAGTTACAAGGAAGGCAAACAAGGGCCTCGGAAACCAGAGAAGCCTGTTGTAAAGAGCGGCAACTGGAGCGTTTCCCGCCACCATCCTTGCCCCCTGTGGAACTCACTCAGGGAACTTACGCCCGACCCGTGGCTCAGACACAAAGGAAAGAAAGTGCAAGCAGTCGCAGTTCGCAAATACGCGCGGGGGGGATTTAAAATTAAAAGAAAACTTACCTGACCGGGTCCGCGGTGCGCCGCCTCTGCCTCTGCTCCTGGCCGGGGTCCCACGTTCAGGAACAGGCATGCTGCAGCTCCCTCCCCGCTTGTAGCCAATCACATTGGTGAGGAGTCCTGGACGGCGCCCAGCCGGGCACCAGTACGGACGCCATTTTCTCTATGTAGGCTGCATGCAGCCTACATAGAGAAAATGTAGAGTGCGCATGACTGCTTTGGTCAGCCCCAGGGCCGACCAAGCAGTCAGGGCACTTATAGTGGTGCAAGCCACTCCTCCCCGACCTGCCCGCCCCCAACCAGGCATACGCTCCCGCCTGCCCCACAACCAGGCATACCCCTGCAGTCTGCTTTCTCGCAGCGCGAGAAGCAGAAAATAAAATGGTATTTAAAATACCATTTTATTATCTGCTTCTCGCACTGCGAGAAAGCAGTGGGGCGGCGCTCCAACGCCCTAATGGAGCTGCCGCCACTGTAATATCTGCACTGTTGATGGTATCCCCGCTGCTGCCTCACGTCGTCCATTCGACTCCATAGCACGGCTGAATTCTCGTATTCCTAGCATTCTAATTGAGCGCCTGTCCCCCATGGAGATTTCTCCTCAACATTTCAGCGCTGCATTTTGCCTCCAGCAGTTGCCTGAAAAGACTTTAAATAATATACAGCCTTTTCAACAAGCCTTGGCATATACAATTTATTTGGTCAGCAAAACCACACTGTTTTGTTTTTTTCTTTCTTTTTTTTCAACATGTTACGGAATTTTTTATTTTTATAATGGCTGCAGCAAGTATGTCCCAGCCCCCACCTTTTCTTAACGAGGAAGGAGAACCCATTCTACCCTGAAAAAGATGGACCAAGCTTTTTGAATCCTATTTAATAGCAATAGGAGGACGGAGGTTCACGCCATTAAGAAAGCAGCATATACTTCTACATAATTTGGGGATAGAAGTAAGGAAGATTTATGATGACTTAACTCAGGATGATGAAGATGAGGATGAAGAGGACCAATCACACGTTTATCAAACCACATTCAATAAGCTACAGGAGTATTTTGGCAAAAGGATAAATGTAGTACTAGAAAGACACAAATTCTTTTTAAGAACCCAGGGCAAAGCAGAAAAAGTTACTTACTATGTTGCCTCCCTAAGAGATTTATCTAATACGTGTAAGGCTGCCCTCCTTACAGACTCTCTAATTAGGGACCAGTTGGCTGGGTGCACCATCAGTGCCAAAATACAGGGGGAGCTTCTCACACAGAATTTACACTTGAAACAATATCTTGATTAAGCAACTGGAATTGAACACACAGCAGAATGCATGAAAGAGATAAAAGTAACCACAGAAAAACAAGTTACACCCTCTACCGCAGTTAATGATGTTAAGAAACTGGATGGTATGGCTTCACACAAAATAGAAGTCTCATACAAATTAACGGAAACAAGAATGATGATGTTCACAAACAATTGGCTTCTAGTGGAAAATGAAGTTTTTCTGCTGTAGTAACATAGGTCATCTCACTAACTGTGTACATTGCCAGGCTAAAACTTCCATTTGCAATAAATGCAGCTAAAAGGGCATTTTGTCAGTGTGTGTAGGAGTGAACAAACCAAACAGATAAACATGATAGATTCTTTTGACCAAGATGAGAGTAAGTTTGTTTTTCAAGTGACTGAAGTTGGCAAAAATGTTTATTTTCCTTCATGTAAAATGCTTCTAGTCAATGAACCTGTTACTATATTTGTTCATTCATGCTCTCCATACACCTTATTGTATAGAGAGAAATTTGATATAATGTTTCATAACAATAGCAAGATGTTAGCACCTCCTGCATTAAACCGGGTGGGTACAGCAGTGATGTGATACCATTAGAAGGCAAAGTTAAAATGAGAATCTGCTTTTAGGATAGGAGCACTGTTGGGTATGCTTACATAATTTAAAAAAGGGTCAAGTCTTTTAGGGTTAAAACATCAGAAGGATTTAGGCATAAGGCTTGATCTCAACTTTGCCGATCATATACTTGTCATAAATCCTTCGGTATGTGGGGAAGAGGTATGCAATGAATTTCCCGAGTTATTTTCAGAACAATTAGGCCTATTGAAGAATTGCTAACATCACATCAAACTCAAATCTAATGTTGCATCCAAGGTACATAAGGTTAGGCCTATTCCTGATCTACTTCACACACCTCTCAAGGAAGAACTAGATAAATTACTATAGATGTATGTCATTGAACCTATTGAGTCCTCAGAGTGGCTAGCCTCTACTGTAATTGCCCGCAAAGCCACCAAAGATCAAATTAGAAAATATGTGGACCTTAGGGACTTAAATGACAACATCTGGGTAGATCGCCATCCACTACCCTCCATTCATGAAATCTTAACTCTGATTGACAAAGCATCCTATTTTAGTGTTCTCGACTTATCTTTGGCCTATCACCAGGTAGAGTTAGACCCTCCTTCTAGACACCTCACTTCATTCATAACCCCTTTAGGGGCATTCCAATATAAGAGGATTCCCTTTGTACTACCGTTGGCTGCGGCCACATTTCAAAGAATAATGCAACACATATTGCAAAGCATTCCCAAAACCATTTGCCTTCAGGATGATATCCTGATTTTTGGTGCCAGTATTGAGGAACATAAGAGCACACTTAGAAATGTGTTGGAGAAACGCAAAGAGTCAGGATTGACTATAAAAAAGAAAAATGTCGCACAGGGGTAACCTCTGTAAATATTTAGGCCACGCGATATCACAAGAGGGTATTGAACCGAAAATGAACTTGGTAGAATTGGTCAAAAAGGCACCTGTTCCAACTAATAAGGATGAGTTAAAGTCATTTCTTGGACTCACAGAATTTTATTCAAAATGTGTAGCTGATTTTGCCATATTAGTGGATCCCCTACATACCCTACTAAAAAAAAACTAAGTTTTTGTGGGATGAATGTTGTCAAACTGCATTTCTTAACTTCAAATCTGCCATAACAAATGCCCCATCATTAGGAAGGTTTCATCAACCACACCCACATGTTTGACCACGGATGCCAGCAACAAAGGGCTAGGGGCCATGCTTACAAAAAAACAACACAGCACTAAAATATAATTGCATTTGCTTTTAGGGCTCATAAACATGCAGAGCATATGTACTCTATTGTAGAAAAAGGCATTAGCCTGCTATTGGGTGGTCAAACATTTTAAATTCTTCTTTTTTTAAAATATTTTTTATTAGAACAGGAAAGGAGAAAAAAACAGAAACAAGCCGACATAATACATAACATCACAGAGTAAATAAGAAGAGGCGCAATTAACAGTTATCCAACAACACTCAGTTACAAAGAGACACATTAATAGCAGCTATACATGTACTCAGTAAAAAAGTAATATGAAGAATATATAACATAATTTATCGGTGACCTGTGTAAAGCTATACTGAATGCTCAAACTTACTCCCACAAATACATATGTCTGCCACTACTTGTACGAACCATCAATTCAAAGTGCATATAAAACTAGTAGCAAAAAATGTTAACTAAATACTACGAATTTTAAATTCTTCTTGTGGGGAATCTCATTCATGATAAAATCAGACCATAAACCTTTAGTTCACGTCTTCACCACTAAAGGGTCAGAAAGAATCACACCTAGAATCTCTCGGCGGGTGCTTGGTGTAGAAGGGTGCAATGTTAAGATACAATATTTGCCAGGACCCAAGAATAGTGTAGCCGACTATCTTTCCAGGAACCCCCTCAAAGATCAAAGTGATGAAGGGGAAGAAATTCCAGTAGACACAGTTTTAGAAATAACCCTATTGAGCGTAAGACAGAAAAAGTGGGAACAGAGTATGAAAGATGATGAAGAAATAAACACCCTGCGTCACTACATACATGAGGGTTGGCCTACACAAAAGAGGAGGTTACCAGGCCACATTTATAAATACTGGGAGGTGAGGATGGAATTAAGTGACACAGAGAAGAGCATCTACAGAGGGGATAAAATTGTACCTCCCCATACCATGAGAGAAAAGATAGTGATGTTGGGCCATGAAGGACACTTAGGACGCAGCCTAACCAAGAATAAGATTAGAAATGATTACTGGTGGCCCCTGATGGATGCGATGGTGGAGGAACTGGTTAAAAATTGCAGAGACTGTGCCATCAGTGATAAGGATTTAGGTACACGCAAACCTCCCCTCTCTCTTGTGGAAGTTCCCAGCAAACCATGGTCGCCAATAGCACTGGGTAGCATTGGTCCCCTTAACTACAGGTCACTCAAGGAACGATTCATTATAGTTTTAATTGACTACCATGCACGTTGAGTGGTAACCAAGTGTGTATCGTATTACCACCGATATACTAATAACATTTTTTGAAAGATGTTTTTTTTAAAGAAGGCACCCCAGATATTCTTATAACAGACAATAAAGTCCAATTTACTTCGCACCAAATGCAACTATTCTTAAAGAAGTTATCCATACAACAGGTAAGTTGAGTCAACTCAACACAAGGCACCATCTGCAGAAGTAGGAAACAAAACAGGATGTGCTACAGGTTGACTCCCCCTTTATTGCTCCTCATGATTTGAAAGGCTTTAGGAAGAGGACAAGGAGACAAGTGGACTGCATATTTTTAGGTTGAACCTAAAAGACAGTGCAGGCTGTCTGGTTGTGAAAGACATATGGTGGGCTTACCAAGAGCATACAGGGTCTTGCAGCCCGCCCATTGCTTAGCATTGTTTGGCTTTACTGCCACCTTTATATGCTTGCTTTCTATTGGATAACTTTCCTTGTTTTCTCTCCCCAGAACAAAGCCTCTTTACCATCATTTTGAGTGACTGGCTTCTATGCTTCCTCTGCTCACTTTTAGGCAACAACATTTTCCTTTTTATTTAAGCACTCTATGAGAGTACATGTGTTTCCCAGCTGTCTCACTCTTGTGCTTTTCTCCCTCCACATAGAGCCCTCTATTGCCCATGTGCTTTTCTCCTCCCATGCACACTCTTGCTGCTCTCTCTTGTCTGTGTTCTTCTTCCCTGCCCAGGCACTCCATGTTGCTTTCTCTCACCCATGTTCTCTCCCTCATGTTGTTTCACTCCCTGCCTGCCCTGTTGCTTCTCCCACCCGCCCAATTGAAGTATCCCCCACCTGCCATGATACTTCACCCACTCCCTCACAAACCCAGTCCTGCAACCCATTCATCCATTTAACACGTTTTATAGTGCTTTTACACAACGCATTAAAAGAGCGCTTTCACATTTTTTTTTAATTGACCGATCCATATCGAATCAGTAAATAAAAAAAGCTTTGTTAGTTTATGTCCAGAACGCAAGTGTGCCTAAAAAATAAAGCTGGGGCTGCATAATCATGTCCTTGTTTTTTTTGTTTAAGTTTTCGTCGGACGATGACGAGGGAAAATTAATTATTTATTTAATGTTCCCTCTTCATTGTCCATCGAAATACCCTCCCCTCCCGGCCCCACCACGGCACCACTCTTACCTACACAAGCCGCGGCTGAGAACGACCCGACATTGCACAGACAGCCTTAACCAAGTAAAAGATCGCTGAATGTAAAGTTGGGCAAATAGAAATTTTGATGGATTGATGCAACAAGCGAGTGACTATATATACAGACGTGGGTCCCTTGCTCACTTTGCCACTGGATTCAAGATAGCCTGGCTGATGAGGGTTATGAACCCGAAACCGGTCCAAGGATGCTTGTTTCCGGTCCAGGGAAGACATGGCTTGGCAGTTCGGGCTGGACTGTTACCATGAGGCACAGGGTCAGACTGATTTGCATATGGCCATGTCTGAACTGGGGTGGTGGAGTGAGCTAAAGAATGATGATGGATTAAACCCAGATCAGTTGACTGGGGGTGAGTGTTTGATTTGCTCAAGCGCTCCGTCCATCATCCCCTTTGGTATCGCTTTGTTCGCCCTAAGTTGGCAGGTTATGCCCAGACGTGGGTCCCTTGCTCACTTTGCCACTGGATTCAAGATAGCCTGGCTGATGAGGGTTATGAACCCGAAACCGGTCCCAGGATGCTTGTTTCCGGTCCAGGGAAGACATGGCTTGGCAGTTCGGGCTGGACTGTTCCCATGAGGCACAGGGTCTGACTGATTTGCATATGGCCATGTCTGAACTGGGGTGGTGGAGTGAGCTGAAGAATGATGATGGATTAAACCCAGATCAGTTGACTGGGGGTGAGTGTTTGATTTGCTCAAGCGCTCCGTCCATCATCCCCTTTGGTATCGCTTTGTTCGCCCTAAGTTGGCAGGGTATGCCCAGACATGGGTCCCTTGCTCACTTTGCCACTGGATTCAAGATAGCCTGGCTGATGAGGGTTATGAACCCGAAACCGGTCCCAGGATGCTTGTTTCCGGTCCAGGGAAGACATGGCTTGGCAGTTCGGGCTGGACTGTTACTATGAGGCACAGGGTCATACTGATTTGCATATGGCCATGTCTGAACTGGGGTGGTGGAGTGAGCTAAAGAATGATGATGGATTAAACCCAGATCAGTTGACTGGGGGTGAGTGTTTGATTTGCTCAAGCGCTCCGTCCATCATCCCCTTTGGTATCGCTTTGTTCGCCCTAAGTTGGCAGGGTATGCCCAGATGTGGGTCCCTTGCTCACTTTGCCACTGGATTCAAGATAGCCTGGCTGATGAGGGTTATGAACCCGAAACCGGTCCCAGGATGCTTGTTTCCGGTCCAGGGAAGACATGGGTTGGCAGTTCGGGCTGGACTGTTACCATGAGGCACAGGGTCAGACTGATTTGCATATGGCCATGTCTGAACTGGGGTGGTGGAGTGAGCTAAAGAATGATGATGGATTAAACCCAGATCAGTTGACTGGGGGTGAGTGTTTGATTTGCTCAAGCGCTCCGTCCATCATCCCCTTTGGTATCGCTCTGTAATAAATTAGGAAGCAGGTGTCCATCACAAAATATTTTTCACTGGCGATATGTGTTGGACTGGCTATCCGGGCAGCCTGGCAGTCTAGAACCGCCAGATGGGTCAGATTGAAAAGGCTGGTGTATGAACTGTTTTTTTTAGGTCTCGTGCCTAGCGTTGCACTGCGCAGCAGTGCTCGAGCAGCGCGAGACATTTAGTAGGTGAAAAACGGGGATTCAGCACTGACCTAGGAATCGCACACGCTCGTGCGTGTGCGATTCCTTTTGTGCTACCCCATTGGCCTTTTCGTGCGTCTTTGTATAAAAGACTGCACGCAATTGGCCAAAGGCGGGCGCATTGCTCCGCCCATGGCCTATTGGTGTCTATTACGCGCTTGTTGTTTTTTGCTCCTGCCAGGGCCCTTGAACTAAAGAAAATCATCCGCTGGCCCTTTCAAGCTGACCCATCAGGCACTGACAGATTGAGTAAAAGACCAGCCCAACACTGCTGACGCTATTAACACCTTTAACCACACATTATGAACACAGGATTCTGGAGATGGTAATGTACCACAAGAACGTTCGTGCGCATTTGCTGTGTAGCATTTTGTTGTGCTGTGATGTGTTTTCTTGTTTTTTTGTGCTGATGTCTTTTTTTGTGCTGCATTATTGCAATGTGGTTTTCTGTAGTTGTACCGCAGTTTTTGTGTTACGTTCTGACTGTTTTGTTGAGATGTACCATGTTCATTTTTCATTGTGGGGCTATGTTGCTTTGTGCATGGTATTGTGTTATGTTTCAATATTTACTTTGAATATGTCAACAAATTCTGCTATATCTCCAGTCAAAAGCGGCACCTGCCTTGAAAGTTCCACTGACAAGCAAACATTTACCACTTCCTAAGTTGGCAAAGTAGTGGTCACCGTCAGTGCTCACTTTATGTGATATGGCCCCAGATCTCAGGTAAAAGACTCTCAGATTACAATATTACACTGCTGTGCATGTGTTCCTTATTCAAGTGTCTATTTATATGATGTATTTAGCGTTATTTGTCACTCCAGGCTATTCAGAACCATACGTATCCAGTAGATTGCTGAAGTAACACCACAGTGCAAGGCAGTGTCAAATAGACCCAGGGACCGTGGAGGCATTTGGCCTACATAGGCAGGATAGGTTTTGGCACCCAAGCTCTTAATTGCAATGAGTATTGAAAACTATAGAGCTACATTGCCAGAAGTTGGAGAAAAGTCTATGGATGTCTTGTGATAAATCACTGTCAACTTCGGAAGGTAATATGACAATAAGTGCATTAGAATACATTTTACCATAACAGTTTGCGACACCTTAGTCATTTTTAAAGTACAACTTTTAATACGTCTTAGAAATAGTATACGGTATTTACACACAGTGGTGTGTGAAAAATCTCTAGCACTGATATCAGTAAATAACCATGTTGTCTTTTATTATGCAACGAAATACATTTTGATCATTTACTCCCTGTGTAAACGCCATCAATTACGGAGCATCCTTGAGTTTAAATAAATGATTTACTTTAAGAATTCCTACTTAAATATTCATTAACAACATGTGACTTAATGTACACTTTACAACTGAGATATTGTACAAATGATATCAATTGTTTATTCAATTTACGAGGGGAAGTATTATTTATCAGATAATATATGTTTCTCCTATTTTGTTCTTCCTGTTTATTCTCTCTTTTGCTCTCTACTTTCAATTTTAATTCTCTTTTTGTTACTAATTCAAACTATGGTAACTATGTTCAAACAATGTGACAAATGTACTTTGTAAAAAGTATAACAATTATGAATATTATAACTATTAGTATTTTTTCCTCTGTAGTCGCAGCATTAGAAATACAATAGTCACAAAACATGTGTTGGCATGTTGCTGTTGCCTGCTATTAGGAAAACGTTGTGAGATGTACTTACCTCAAATCTATGCTGTGAAATGAAAAACGTACTTCATAAATGTCCAAGTGCTTCATGTTGTTTCATTACCAGGGTTATGAGTGCACCCAAAGAAGCGACCATATGCTGATCCATTCTTTGAAAAGCATACCAGCAAAGTACTAGCAAAGCATAAATGTGTACCATTAATTTGGATTGAAGGCAAGGCATTAAAGCAAACGAGATGTGTCCTAGTGGCTAGAGGTGTAAACTTAAGAACCAAGGAAACTGGTTAGAAATTCCAAATTCTGTGATTCTGGGCAAATTACAATCTCCTGTGCCTAAAAATGTGTAATATTATTTAGTTCTCTTGCAATGCCAAGTTTGTGATAAGCCACACTTCGTTAGGGGGCAATATTTGCCACCATTTTGAATTAATTTCATTATTTCTTGATTGTCCTGGAAAAATAGAGACAATGTAGGTTCTGTTCAGTGAACGCGATGGTGTGAACAAGGATGTCATGATAACAGGGTCAACAATCTGATGACAGGAGGACAGGTCCAGTTATATTAGATCATAGTTTTCTGTGCTGTGAGTAGGTTACAATAAGGAGTGTCTGGCACTAAGGCCCTGGTTATGATGTGTAGAGAAAATTATGTTCCCTCTGCAAATGAGAGTTTACACCGGGATTGGAATTTAAATTTGAAAAGGGCTGAAAAAAAGAATTTGGTGCAGTAAACACCAATTTGAAAGTTATGCCTCATTTTCCCAGAAAGAACTCAGAAAACGTGATATGATCCACACCCAGTATATACCTTGCTATGGGGTTTTACCAGGCATGATAAATATCACCCCTAATATGACCCATTTAATGTTGGGGTCTGAAGAGCTTATTGTTCCTAATGTGCCATTACCACAACTCTTTTACAGGCCACACCAAGAATGGTACATTCAAATTCAGCAGCGAATTCTTCTGCATCAGACATAGATTTTTTAATTATTGGGTGATCAGCATCTGAAGACACTTCTCTGGGTATATGCATTGATTGCATGAGTAATCTTCAGAATGATAGTGGGTAAGAATCCTTAACCAAGTGATCTTGACATAGGGCCATTGTTGGGAACCTTCAGAGATCTTTGGTAGAAAAGCTGCCTAACCCGAAGATGGTGTATTGGAGTGGAAGGGCTTTTGATATTTCAGTGCTCTGAGATTATTGAGAGATTATTATTCTAGATATGTTGTTATTTTATGATAAAATATTTTTAAGGCTACTACAAAATAATGTGCTACAAATATTCATGGGTGCGTATCTGGTTTTCAAAGTGTCTTTGTGGAGGGATGAACCGACAACTCTCTTTGGGAGGGTCAGGCTTGCGTGGCACACCATTAAAGTCCTCAAATGTTTCATACCAGTCAACCCAGCATTAGATGCTCATGTTTCCACATTGTTGGCTGGAGCACTTATGGAAAACAAATCCCAGCTGGAGTGTCAGACCACTGTGGGGCTGGTGGAGGAGGGACCTCTGTACAGTTTGCAACCATATTATATCTCTTTTTCTCACCTCTTTATCTACTTTGGCATGAAGTGCAAGATAGATCAAAAGCTCAATTTACTACACCAGGTACCCCTTCATTGGGGAGGTCGTAACTCCAGCTACTGTTGTCCTTCTCAAATTCCACTGAGCCCTAAAGTTGGCATGTCTTCATGGGCCTGTCGGCCCAGCACCATGCAGGCCTCTCCCAGCCCCACCTACTAGGTCTTTACCCCACCACAGACCTGGCATAGAGCCAATCCAAAGTGTGGACAGCCCAGTTTTGCACTCGCTTCTCTGACTTTAGCCATATACACCCAGGCCCAGCAATGCTATGCCCATCTTAGGCCCTCTGAAGCTATTTGGGCCTTTCACATCCAATGGAGAGTGCACAGGTGCCATAATGAGCTGCAAGGTGCTCTCTTTGAAGGCTCAGTGGCCTGCGCAGCAGACTCCGTCTCTATTTTGACTGCCATGGAAACAGCAGTTCTTTCAACACAACCAGGTTCCTTCATTCGGCTGCTCCGAAGTCTCTGATCAGCGCCCAGGACCCTAAAAATGGCTGCACCGATCCTCCAAGAACCTGTGTCTTCTCAGGAACTGGGCCAACTCCACAATAGGGCACACTTATTTAACTATGGCCGCTTAAAACCTACAGCTCTCACTGGCATTTCTGAAGACAAGCTCATGAAATATTCCTGTACTTCAGGGTCTGGCACATTACCCAGGTGCATTGTTTTCCAGCAGCAGCATGCATTGTCCTACAAGCAAAGTAACTTCTTCTCACTCAGGGCTGCTTTCATGGCTGACTGGGCAGTCCAGCTTCTCACAGAGAACATCCATATTCTTGGTGAAGCATGCTCCCATAAAAGGGTATCTTATCCCCCTCTGACAGGACCTATCGAAGGAGACACATCAGTCATGATGAGACACAGCTAGCTACAAGTTCACTGTTTCTTTGGCAGTGACAGCAGCATTGAATGCAGTTCAGATCCTGAAACATTTGGGAATCTGACTGAGGTCTAGTAACACTCACTCCTGCAGGCCATCCACCCGAATGCGCAACCTGAGTCTAAATAGACTGAATCACTCAGAGCAGATGTTTCATGCCGGGGTGAAACCAAAGCTCGTTTCCTTGGTTGATTTAATTCCTCGCGCACAAGGAAGTCGGAGGTGAGGGATGTTACTCCTGGACCTGTGGCAACTTCATAAAAACCACTGTCGCCACTAATTGATCTATTATACCATTAATTGCTACACCTGTTGAGAGTCTCAGGAAAAAGAGTGTTGGCTTACTGTATAAACAAAACCACAGAAACAATGCTCCCTTCAGAGCAGCCTGAAGACTACTCGCCACACACTGCTGTGCCTGACCTGTGGGCGTGTGCATTCCCACAGTTGGGAACAATGGAGCGCGCTGCACCGATTCCAGGGGCAGAGAGACAACCCAAGCTGACAAGACTCTGGGAATGATCCCCTGGGGTTTGGACATGAATGTGGAAGCAGAGGACCCCACAACGTGACTCAATACAGCCTTCTGTTCGTATTCAATGTAAAGCCATACAGTACCATTAAGCTTTTATCAAAAGCATGTGAGATGCAACAAGTGAAAGTACAGATGGAATGGTGACATTTTTTGCTGGATTCCATACACCTCATTCATTGGGTGCCACTGGATACCAAAGCATCCATGCTCTTGCAGATGCCGCCACTGGTGGGACGGGAATATCCCCTGCATGGTGTATAGCCGTGTTCTCCTGCTTTAAGTGCCTAACGGCGAGTAGCTAGTACCCTGGCTTTGATTTTGGCCCCAGACACAGGCTAATTGAATGTGTGTTCAAAGGCCCAGACCTGTCCTTTGCCATGACAGAGGTCCAGACCTGTCCTGGAACTAGAGAGGCACATAAAGCGTGCTCTCATTGTCTAGACTGGGGACTATTGTCCCTGTCATGTGTTTAATATGTAGTGTTGTGGTGGCAGCGTATCATGTTTTGTGAATATCTAGTTGTAACCAGACCTTTTTATCTGCATTATGGTAGTTTCACAGCTACATGCTAACAGAGATCCTAGAGCTAACATTCTCATGCATGTGTGCGTGCATGTCTGAGTGTGACCTGCACAGTACATACATCATGTGTATTAGAGACCCAGAGCAATGGAGGTAGGTCTGTAGTTTCCATTTAAGAAGCCCCTGACCAGTTCATATGCATGAAATGAAGGTGTGGTTGTTTTCCCAGACAGCAGAAATGTATTGCTGAGGTGTATTGCTGAGGTTTCAAATAGTGGGAGGAGACTTAGACACTGAACTGGGGAAAGAGGAGACAATCTTCCCTTTAGAAACTGGATTAGGTCCTTTTGCTGCAGGAGATACTGAAGAGTCTTTCTGAGCATGACATTTCGTAGATGTTGGAGGTGAAGGGTGGGACTGCAGACTGTTGTTCAGAGAGTGAAGGGTCCTTTAGATAAGGCAGCTCTTTGTCACTCTTCCTGTTGTTGATAGCCAGGTGCAGAATATTCACATCTCTTTGTGCCTCTGTTGTGGGTGCTCCAACCTGGAGATGACCTTTACTGTAAGGGGCATCATTCTAAAAGTGCAGAAAAAGAACACACATTCCTTCTCTACTTTATCTGCATAAACGTGACAGTTGCTGACCCACTTGTAGTTCTAGTTCCAAAGTTCTCTTTGACCAGATCAAGGGAGGGTGTGCCTAACAGGGTACCCAAAGGACTGCTGTGCAACCAGAGCTGGTGTCTGCCTGACATCCAGATTCCCTGAGGTGGGTAGGACATCACTTGAAGTCTGGCCTGGAAGGAAGAACTGTTTCTCTGTCCTGAAGCACCTGGAAGCTGGCCTGCCTGAGAAAAAAGAAGGAGTGAATAAACCATGCAGGACTTTAAAAAAAAGGATGTGTTTTATTTTTGCTTTATGGACTGCTGAATGCATGCAGTTTATTTCCAGATATTTACATTTTATTGCTTGCTGCAAGCAAATGACATCCTAAAGCCTTTCCTTTCACACTCCTTGTACTCAAGCAAGATTTTCACATAATTCACTTTAAAGACTCCTCTTACTTTGCAGTCAGAGAAAGAAAAGTAAATACCAATCCCCATCTTTAAAAACGAAACGGCAACTTATCTGAAGACATAGCCTGACATTTGACTTCTGTCATTGAAGCACCAGCAAATGTGACCATACAAACACAGAATTTATAGGCATCTTTATTTATTGCTCAGACTTTCCCACCCCCACCAAAAATTGAAAATAGCACTTTGCTCTGCTTTGCATTGCTTTGTGTCAAGAGGGCATTAATGGGGCAGATCAATGCAAAGTACAGAGGTTTTGGTATAGAGCCCGATCGATTAAGCTAGCTAGGCTGACCTTTGAATTAAAAACTGACATCTCAATGAAGCAGGTGATAACAAGGATAAGTGTTTTCTTTCTATGTTTGTCTAGACATAGGTATTTGTACAGGAAGTGTGTGATTTCATTGCAAATCCTATGGTAGATAGCACACACACTGACCTCTGGTGTTCTATGCGTCACACAAGGCAGCCTTTTAGAGCACCAGTGCAAAGGATTGAATCAGTAGCAAACCAATCTTAATAGATATGACTCTGTACTGTGTTTTCCACCTTGTGCTATACAGTGCAGCAAATGTGGTTGCTGTGATATGAGATAAATATTACATCTGGTCCATGCTATCTGGATATTGTGCACGTTTCAATCTCATCAGGTCAGGAGTTTTAGAGGATTCTAGAATTGATAGATTCCTCAGTGCAAATATTGGAGAAAGTCAGATTAACACCTGAGAACTGCTGAGGAGAGGAAACGCCCTCCTACTGAAACAGTACATACTACAAAAGTACAATACATCCGTTGAAGCTGTTTACATTACAACACAGAGCACGTCCTGTACCAACCAAACGCAAACAGGAGCCTTAATGGGATAAACCATATGCTGGCAAAAATGCAAGTCAGAAAACAAATGAATGAATATGAAGAAGTGTGGCTCAATGGTTAGAGCGGCAGACCCTGATGCAGAGATCTGGCCTGGGACCAGGGTTCAATTCCAGCCTCGGTGGGTCTTGGGCTCAATTTCCTCGGACCTGATAATTCTCACCTCGGTGCCTATTCTAATCATGGGTCCCACTCTGCAACTCTGGGCAATAGCTTGCTTAATCTCCACAACGGCCCCAACAGCGCTAGGATGCCTGGCTTCACCCTGGGGGTGCCCAGGAGTGGACATTTCACAGGGAAAAAGCCAGGAAGGGTTCCACAGCGGTATGCGTACAGCGCCAGGACACCCCTTTGGGGGTATAAGTGCGCTTTACAAGTACAAATTTCATTTCATTTTTCATTTTTCATTTCATTTCAAGTAAAGGGCCTGCATTTAAAATGAGGACAATTCAAAAAGTACCTTAAAGATCTAATTTAGCAGCCTGTTACCTTCGATAACTCACCCATTAATCTTGTAATATTCTGTTTAATCTTCTTTAAAGGTACATGTGGGTGAATATCTAAGCTATCTCGCTCATATGCAACAAATGATCATATCTCGCTCATATGCAACAAATGATCAAGGGCCTGATTCACAGAACTAACTTACGTCAAAAACGTAAAGTTAGTACTTTATGGTATTCACAGAATACACTTACTCATTTTGGTATTCACAGAATGAACTTACTCATTTCGGTATTCACAGAAGTTAGTAGTCCTAACTTTAGGACTCCTAAATGCCTTCTGTGAATACCGAAAATCTTAAGATTAGGATTTTCTCAGTTTAGGAGTAGTAAAGTTAGTAACTTTACTGCTCTAAACTGAGAAAATCCTAACTTTAAGACTTTCGGTATTCACAGAAGGCATTTGAGAGTCCTAAAGTTAGGACTACTAACTTAACTACTCCTAAACTGAGAAAAATCCTAACTTTAAGACTTTCGGTATTCACAGAAGGCATTTAGGAGTCCTAAAGTTAGGACTACTAACTTCTGTGAATACCGAAATGAGTAAGTTCATTCTGTGAATACCAAAATGAGTAAGTGTATTCTGTGAATACCAAAAAGTACTAACTTTACGCTTTTGACGTAAGTTAGTTCTGTGAATCAGGCCCCATATATATATATATATATATATATATATATATATATATATATATATATATATACACGCTCCGGTTTCAACACAAGAAACACGCTGCACTCACGGGACCCCTTAGAAGATTCTTTATTACAAGGACGCGTTTTGGCGTTGTGCCTTCCTCAGCTTGTTAAAGATAGCGCCACCTGTCCTGAAGATCTTTTAAACAGGTAAGTACGATTCTATTGGTTGTGGCAACTGGACATGAAAAGGGGACTTGTGTATTCTCGGAGCAATGTTCCTTCCACTCAGATGTATTCTGGGAGTTGCAGTCCGATAGTTATCATGGGGAATCAATCAGGTCTCACATATCCTACCTTCGTATAGGCATATCCCACAGATAACAGTTCTTTCAATAATTTAAGGCAAAAATTGCCCCGTTCCCTTTATCTTTCCTCCTTCCGAAGCACATTTTTGCAACTTCCAGGTGCCAAAACAGGGTGCGCTGATGTTCAAATCTCCCTTGGGGGGCCCCTCGTCACACCCCAGAGTCCTTCGGCACTTGGCGCAGGAGCCGGTCATATGGCCGTCACTCCAACAGTAATAATGACTGTCGACTTCGTCGGCGACTGTGCTTAGTTTCTCTGTTGGCGGTGCGAACTGCTTGTATAAATCACGCTTCAAAGTCCACTTAAAAGCAGTATACGCACTCTTACTGACGGGTGCAGCAAATGTGGAAAGTGGATCCACACAAAATACACGCTCCGGTTTCAACACAAGAAACACGCTGCACTCACGGGACCCCTTAGAAGATTCTTTATTACAAGGACGCGTTTCGGCGTTGTGCCTTCCTCAGCTTGTTAAAGATACGCCACCTGTCCTGAAGATCTTTTAAACAGGTAAGTACGATTCTATTGGTTGTGGCAACTGGACATGAAAAGGGGACTTGTGTATTCTCGGAGCAATGTTCCTTCCACTCAGATGTATTCTGGGAGTTGCAGTCCGATAGTTATCATGGGGAATCAATCAGGTCTCATATATCCTGCCTTCGTATAGGCATATCCCACAGATAACAGTTCTTTCAATAATTTAAGGCAAAAATTGCCCCGTTCCTTTATCTTTCCTCCTTCCGAAGCACATTTTTGCAACTTCCAGGTGCCAAAACAGGGTGCGCTGATGTTCAAATCTCCCTTGGAGGGCCCCTCGTCACACCCCAGAGTCCTTCGGCACTTGGCGCAGGAGCCGGTCATATGGCCGTCACTCCAACAGTAATAATGACTGTCGACTTCGTCGGCGACTGTGCTTAGTTTCTCCGTTGGCGGTGCGAACTGCTTGTATAAATCACGCTTCAAAGTCCACTTAAAAGCAGTATACGCACTCTTACTGACGGGTGCAGCAAATGTGGAAAGTGGATCCACACAAAATACACGCTCCGGTTTCAACACAAGAAACACGCTGCACTCACGGGACCCCTTAGAAGTGCCACAACCAATAGAATCGTACTTACCTGTTTAAAAGATCTTCAGGACAGGTGGCGCTATCTTTAACAAGCTGAGGAAGGCACAACGCCGAAACGCGTCCTTGTAATAAAGAATCTTCTAAGGGGTCCCGTGAGTGCAGCGTGTTTCTGTGTTGAAACCGGAGCGTGTATTTGTGTGGATCCACTTTCCACATTTGCTGCACCCGTCAGTAAGAGTGCGTATACTGCTTTTAAGTGGACTTTGGCGTGATTTATACAAGCAGTTCGCACCGCCAACGGAGAAACTAAGCACAGTCGCCGACGAAGTCGACAGTCATTATTACTGTTGGAGTGACGGCCATATGACCGGCTCCTGCGCCAAGTGCCGAAGGACTCTGGAGTGTGACGAGGCCCTCAAGGGATTTGAACATCAGCGCACCCTGTTTTGGCACCTGGAAGTTGCAAAATGTGCTTCGGAAGGAGGAAAGATAGAGGAACGGGGCAATTTTTGCCTTAAATTATTGAAAGAACTGTTATCTGTGGGATATGCCTATACGAAGGCAGGATATATGAGACCTGATTGATTCCCATGATAACTATCGGACTGCAACTCCCAGAATACATCTGAGTGGAAGGAACATTGCTCGAGAATACACAAGTCCCCTTTTCATGTCCAGTTGCCACAACCACTGAATCGTACTTACCTGTTTAAAAGATCTTCAGGACAGGTGGCGCTATCTTTAACAAGCTGAGGAAGGCACAACGCCGAACGCGTCCTGTAATAAGAATCTTCTAGGGGTCCCGTGAGTGCAGCGTGTTTCTTGTGTTGAAACCGGAGCGTGTAGTTGTGTGGATCCACTCCACATTTGCTGCACCCGTCAGTAAGAGTGCGTATACTGCTTTTAAGTGGACTTTGAAGCGTGATATATATATATATATATATATATATATATATATATATATATATATATATATATATATATCAAAGCTCCAAGGTTCCCACCAGTTTGAGACGCACTCTGACATCCACTACAGCAACCTTCATGAGGTAAAAGCCGGATCGGCGGGCGGATCCAGTTTACAGCATGCCTGTCGATTCACGCCTGACGCCTTTCGTGCTCATTGCACTCTTCAGAGGCGCGACAGTCAATTTGGCATAAAGGCCACACCTCCCACTTATGATATGAGCCCTTCAATGGGAGACTCAAATGAGTCTGCGTTGGTTTGTGGGTCTTGTAGTGTGTGCCTTAGTTATGTGCCGCTGTCTAAAACATTCCAAGCCCACCAATGGGCCTCCACTCGCTCCTCCGGCTTGTCAATCCTCAATGGATGCATCCACATTAAGACTCTGTGATTCGGAGCCCTGTGGCCCCAAATTTCCGGGTGGTGCGTCTCCCGCGGCTGGGAGGCCGCGTTGTAAATCAAAGCTCCAAGGTTCCCACCAGTTTGAGATGCACTCTGACATCCACTACAGCAACCTTCATGAGGTAAAAGCCGGATCGGCGGGCGGATCCAGTTTACAGCATGCCTGTCGATTCACGCCTGACGCGTTTCGTGCTCATTGCACTCTTCAGAGGCGCGACAGTCAATTTGGCATAAAGGCCACACCTCCCACTTATGATATGAGCCCTCCAATGGGCGACTCAAATGAGTCTGCGTTGGTTTGTGGGTCTTGTAGTGTGTGCCTTAGTTATGTGCCGCTGTCTGAAACATTCCAAGCCCACCAATGGGCCTCCACTTGCTCCTCCGGCTTGTCAATCCTCAATGGATGCCTCCACTTTAAGACTCCGTGATTCGGAGCACCGTGGCCCCAAATTTCCGGGTGGTGCGTCTCCCGCGGCTGGGAGGCCGCGTTGTAAATCAAAGCTCCAAGGTTCCCACCAGTTTGAGACGCACTCTGACATCCACTACAGCAACCTTCATGAAGTAAAAGCCGGATCGGCGGGCAGATCCAGTTTACAGCATGCCTGTCGATTCACGCCTGACGCGTTTCGTGCTCATTGCACTCTTCAGAGTCGCGACAGTCAATTTGGCATAAAGGCCACACCTCCCACTTATAATATGAGCCCTCCAATGGGCGACTCAAATGAGTCTGCGTTGGTTTGTGGGTCTTGTAGTGTGTGCCTTAGTTATGTGCCACTGTCTGAAACATTCCAAGCCCACCAAATTGACTGTCGCGCCTCTGAAGAGTGCAATGAGCACGAAACGCGTCAGGCGTGAATCGACAGGCATGCTGTAAACTGGATCCGCCCGCCGATCCGGCTTTTACCTCATGAAGGTTGCTGTAGTGGATGTCAGAGTGCGTCTCAAACTGGTGGGAACCTTGGAGCTTTGATTTACAACGCAGCCTCCCATCCATGGGAGACGCACCACCCGGAAATTTGGGGCTCCGAATCACGGAGTCTTAATGTGGAGGCATCCATTGAGGATTGACAAGCCGGAGGAGCGAGTGGAGGCCCATTGGTGGGCTTGGAATGTTTCAGACAGCGGCACATAACTAAGGCACACACTACAAGACCCACAAACCAACGCAGACTCATTGAGTCGCCCATTGGAGGGCTCATATCATAAGTGGGAGGTGTGGCCTTTATGCCAAACTGACTGTCGCGCCTCTGAAGAGTGCAATGAGCACGAAACGCGTCAGGCATGAATCAACAGGCATGCTGTAAACTGGATCCGCCCGCCGATCCGGCTTTACCTCATGAAGATTGCTGCAGTGGATGTCAGAGTGCGTCTCAAACTGGTGGGAACCTTGGAGCTTGATTTACAACTCGGCCTCCCAGCCGCGGAGACGCACCACCCGGAAATTTGGGGCCACGGGGCTCCGAATCACGGAGTCTTAATGTGGAGGCATCCATTGAGGATTGACAAGCCGGAGGAGCGAGTGGAGGCCCATTGGTGGGCTTGGAATGTTTCAGACAGCGGCACATAACTAAGGCACACACTACAAGACCCACAAACCAACGCAGACTCATTGGAGTCGCCCATTGGAGGGCTCATATCATAAGTGGGAGGTGTGGCCTTTATGCCAAATTGACTGTCGCGCCTCTGAAGAGTGCAATGAGCACGAAACGCGTCACGCGTTAATCGACAGGCATGCTGTAAACTGGATCCGCCCGCCGATCCGGCTTTTACCTCATGAAGGTTGCTGTAGTGGATGTCAGAGTGCGTTTCAAACTGGTGGGAACCTTGGAGCTTTGATTTACAACGCGGCCTCCCAGCCGCGGGAGACGCACCACCCAGAAATTTGGGGCCACGGGGCTCCGAATCACGGAGTCTTAATGTGGAGGCATCCATTGAGGATTGACAAGCCGGAGGAGCGAGTGGAGGCCCATTGGTGGGCTTGGAATGTTTCAGACAGCGGCACATAACTAAGGCACACACTACAAGACCCACAAACCAACGCAGACTCATTGGAGTCGCCCATTGGAGGGCTCATATCATAAGTGGGAGGTGTAGCCTTTATGCCAAATTGACTGTCGCGCCTCTGAAGAGTGCAATGAGCACGAAACGCGTCAGGCGTGAATCGACAGGCATGCTGTAAACTGGATCCACCCGCCGATCTGGCTTTTACCTCATGAAGGTTGCTGTAGTGGATGTCAGAGTGCGTCTCAAACTGGTGGGAACCTTGGAGCTTTGATATATATATATATATATATTTTTTTTTTTATATATATATATATTCACTGAAAAAACCATAGGTTTTAGGGACAGTTATAGTTAGTTGGACATTGCACTCGTACAAAACCTGTGAAATTCCCCCGTTATAGTTAGTTCAGCTAACTATAACTCGCGCCCGCTAATGCACTGCTGATGACGTCACATATTACATCACTCATGACATGGTCAGTGACATCACTGATGACATCTCAAATGACATCACTGATGACATCATCCAGTGACTGTGTGTTTCTGTAAAGTTTAAATATTTTTAATATATATAGGGAAAGGCGTATTGAAGGATGAGTGGGTGTATAAGTGTCTGTATGGATGATTTAGTAGGTGCGTGACTAACTCTATAAGTGAGTGATTAAACGTATCTTACTGAATGCATGGGTTAGTGACTAAACTGGGTGAATGTCTGTATCTGTCTGTCTATTGCTGTGTAAGTGGCTGCATGGGTTTGTGAATAGCTACATGAGTGTCTATATGAGTAATTGATTGGTTGTCTGAGTATCTGTATGGGTGCCTGAGTGTTTGTGTGGGTGGGGTGTGTGCGACTCTATGCATAGATGTGTGAGTGGGTGATTCACTGGGTGGATGGTTTCAAGAGTGCATCTGTGATAGACTGTATGGGTGGGTAAGTGTGTGTAAGAGTGTGTTAGTGAGTGAATGTATGTCCCAGTGGTACATGTGTGAGTAACTACATATGTGAAAGGCAGTATATATGTGTGTTGGAGTATATAAATAGCTATAAGTGAGAGTGTGTGTTTGTGAGAGTGACTGTATGGATGAGTGTGTGCTTGTATCAGTGATTGTATAAGAGCGTAAGAATGTGCTAGTATTTGTATGAGTAAGTGAGCTGGTGTGTGTATAACTGTATAGGTGAGTAAATGGCAGTGTGTTTAATTATTTGCATGACTGACTAGGTGTGTGAGTACCTCTATGGATGAGTGGCGGTGTTTGAGTGTCTATATAGGAGTATGAGTGCATATGATAGTCCTGTACTGAGTGACCGTAAGTATGAGTGACTGTACGGGTGAGTGAGTGGATGTGTGTGTAGACCTAAGAATCAGTGAGTGGGTATGTAGTTATTGGTGTTGGAGTGTGTATGGTTTTGCGAATGGCAGTCTGTAATTTAGAGTGAGTGTATCAAAGGTTATATTAGGGTGTGAGGAGGTGCATCAGATTATCACGTGGATGATGTCATCAGTGATGTCATCAGTGATGTCATTTGAGATGTCATCAGTGATGTCATCAGTGATGTCACTGACCATGTCATGAGTGATGTAATATGTGACGTCATCAGCAGTGCATTGCGGGGGCGCGAGTTATAGTTAGCTGAACTAACTATAACGGGGGAATTTCACGGGTTTTGTACGAGTGCAATGTTCAACTAACTATAACTGTCCCTAAAACCTATGGTTTTTTCAGTGAATTTGTAAGGTTTTTTAAATGCTAATTTCTAACTATAACGTGCCTGAAACCTATGGTTTTTTCAGTGAATTTCAAAGGTTTTTTAAATGCTAATTCCTAACTATAACATGTCTGAAACCTATGGTTTTTTTCAGTGAATTTCAAAGGTTTTGTAAATGACAATTTTTAAATGTATTAATTGTTATATTTATTTTTTAATACTGATTTACTACATTTTTTTAAACTATTTATTTTTACATATTTTATTTTTTAAATTACATTGTAATTACATTATACATTACATTACAAAATATACTTTCTCAGAATGAATTACTTTAGTTTAAATACTTTGAAAATAGGCAATAGACTTTTAAGTACAGTAGTTACAGTTGTTGCAATGGGCAACACAATTTCAAACACAATGCAACATTGAGCTCAATGTGAATTTCTAGTTAAATGCAATTAGTTACTTTATGGATTACTTTTCTAACCACAGGACTGGATCCTAGATTCAGTCCTGGGACATCTCCTGTAAACAGTTGAGTAAAAGCGTTTTGGTTACAGTAGTGATTTTTAGGAATATTATTGTATTTTAAAAGTTGACACTTTGAAACTTTTTCACATAGAATCACCAATGTTATCCTATGGGAGGAAATTCACTTAGCAGGTAAGTAGTGTTATCGTTACTTTTTCTTACTCAGTGGTGGATCCTGGATCCAGCACTGGTGCATCTCCTGTAAACAGTTGAAAGAATGCGTTTAAGTCATACAGGCGATTTTTAAGGAATATTTGTAGTTTGTGAAAATCGACACAAACTTTTCTGCTGAAAACCAGACAATGGATTCCAATGGAAGGAAATACAAGTTACTGGTAAGTACGGTTAGAATTACTTTCCAGGGTCAGTGCTGGGCTAAAAGATGCAGCACTGGGTTCTCTCCTGATAATAGGTGAGTAAATCGGAATTCGTAGTTCGGCTGATTTTAGAGGAATATTATAAAGTTCCAAAACTCCACACACAGAAGAATTTCCAAGTGAAACCAGTCAATGTTAGCCTATGGAAGGAAATTCAAGTTACTGGTAAGTACGGTTAAAATTACTTTTCAGGATCAGTACTGGGCTCAAAGATGCAGCACTGAGGTCTCTCCTGATAACCGGTGAGTAAATCGGAATTCGTAGTTTGGCTGATTTTAGAGGAATATTTGTATGTTTCAAAAATCGACACTTAGAAACTTTTTCAGCAAAAAGCAGGCAATGATATCCTACGGAAGGAAATTCAAGTTACTGGTAAGTACGGTTAAAATTACTTTTCAGGATCAGTACTGGGCTCAAAGATGCAGCACTGAGGTCTCTCCTGATAACAGGTGAGTAAATCGGAATTCGTAGTTCGGCTGATTTTAGAGGAATATTATAAAGTTCCAAAACTCCACACTTAGAAGAATTTCCAAGTGAAACCAGTCAATGTTAGCCTATGGAAGGAAATTCAAGTTACTGGTAAGTAGGGTTAAAATTACTTTTCAGGATCAGTACTGGGCTCAAAGATGCAGCACTGTGGTCTCTCCTGATAACAGGTATGCGCCAGAGAGCTGCGTTGCAGAGAGGTGTTCAGAGGCCACGCCCCTTTTTACAACACTCTGCAACGCAGCTCCGTGGCGCTTAATGGAGGTACCTGGTGGGCTAGTTGGCCCCCAGGGACCCTCAGGATTGAAGGGGATTTAATTCCCTATCTTAAAACGCGCCACGGGGCCTGTTTGCACACATGTCACCTCAGGCCCCGCCCCCTCCCTTCACCACTGTGCAAACGCGCCCTGTGGCGCGTTTTAAGTCGGGGGATTAACTCCCGTTGAATCCTGAGGGTCCCTGGGGTGCAACTAGCCCACCAGCTACCTCCATTAAGCGCCACAGAGCTGCGTTGCAGAGAGGTGTAAAAAGGGGCGTGGTCTCAGAACACCTCTCTGCAACGCAGCCCCTGGTGCATACTGGAGGTTCCTGGTGGGCTAGTTGGCCCCAGGGACCCCCAGTATTCAAGGGAATTCGTTCCTCCTCTGCAAACACGCCAGGGCGCGTTTGCAGAGTGCTGACAAGGAGGGGCGTGGCCTCCGGCGCGATGCCAGATTTTTTTTTTTTAAAGGGGGCTGTGTGGCCCCCTTCTTTAATTATTTTGGGCCCTGGGGACCCCATCCCCAGGGCCTGACCCCCTTTTTTCTTTCTTTTTTTTAAATGTGAACGGGAAGGGGACCGCGTGGGCCCCCTCCCGTGGCCAATTCGGCCCGTGGACCCCATCCCCGGGTCATTGCCACCTTTTTTTTTTTTCATGGAGGGGGCTGCGTTGCCCCCTCCTCAGGCCTCCTTAGGCCCCGGGGACCCCATCCCCGGGGCCGGCCTTTTTATTTTATTTTTCTAATTTGGGGAGGGGGCCGCGTGGCCTCCCTCCCGGGCCACTACTTGCCCGGGACCCCATCCCCCGAGGCTGGCCCTATCCTTTGGGGTCCGTGGGGGACCCCAACTCCCCACGGACCATGCCGGCTCCCAGCGTCCTGCGGGAGCCGGCATTGCTTTCCACATGGGGAGCTGCTAACATGCAGCTCCCCATGTGGAAAAGCTATTGTCCTGGATATTGGAGGCGAGAGCAGGTTTCCCTGCTCTCGCTTCCAATATCCAAAGCAGTTTGCTATGACAGGACGGGAGCCGCGAGGCTCCCGTCCTGTCATAGCAAACTACAGTGTCCCGGGGTAGGCACCCCGGGACACTGCAGGAACCGGCCCTGGGGGTGGCGGTCCCCAGGGCCACCACAGGCTCCAGGAGGGGGCCGCGTGGTCCCCTCCCTTCAATTGCACAGCCCCGGGGAGGTGTTGGTCCCCGGGGCTTCGAGGTCCGAAACGGACCCCCACATTTGTTTTCTAAGTGCCCCGGGGAGGTGGTGGTCCCCGGGCGTGTGGGGGCTGGAGCCCCCCACACAGGTGATTAATTTAAAAAAAAGAAGCCCCGGGGGTGGCGGTCCCCGGGGTTGCGGGAGGGCGGAGAGCCCTCCCGCACCATGTTTTATTTAAAGCCCGGGGGTGGCGGTCCCCGGGGCTTGGGGGGCCTTAGAGGCCCCCCACATAAAACATAAACCTACCCCCCGCATGCAACCGGGACTTGGGCCACCCGTGGGCAAATTAGCATCGAAGCGCGGGAGACCGCGCTTCGATTCTTTTTTTTTTATCGGCGGGATCCGCGCACCCTAAGCGCATCTCGCCGATTTAAAAAAAAAAAAAATGCTTTTTTCTGCCCAGGGGGTCCTTGTGGGACCCCATGAGCAGACCTAGGGGGTCAGGGTGTTTCTACCCTGCCCCCTTTGTGCGTTTTGCGCACTTGTTTCTTGTGTTTTTTCTCGGCGGGATCCGCGCACCCTAAGCGCATCCCGACGATTTTTTTTTTTTTAAATGCTTTTTTCTGCCCAGGGGGTCCTTGTGGGACCCCCTGAGCAGACCTAGGGGGTCAGGGTGTTTCTACCCTGCCCCCTTTTTGCGCTTTGCGCACTTGTTTCTGTCCCTCGATTCTACCGAGGGACAAAATGGCTGCCAACACTTCCTGATTTGGAATGTTGACAGCCACTTCACAGCCAATTAGCATGCAGCTCGTGATCGGGAGGGTACGCGGACCCTACTCGCCCATAGATATATATGTGACTTTACTTTTGATTTTCTCAGGAACTACTGAACGGATTTACACCATTTAAGCAAAAGGCACGACACTGAACCAAGGGCTACCTCTTTGCCAAATTTGGTGTAATTCCGTTCAGCAGTTCGGGCTGTAGCTGCGACTAAAGGTTCCTATGGAAAAATGAATGGGAAAACGCGTTTTGGGACCCCCCTTTTTTCTCGGCCCCCGCTTGACGAATCACCCCGAGACTTTCAAGACAGGAGCTGACCGGAGCGGGCCATAAGTTTTGAAAATTTCGCAAAGATTCGTCAACCGGCGCCAAAGTTATTGGGAAAAGAATGTTACGAATTTCCTATGGATAATAGGTCCTAACTATAACTACCTACTGGCAACCGCCAGTAGGTAATATATCTATATATATATATATATATATATATATATATATATAGTGAAGGTCACCACGCCACTGGGTAGTTATAGTTAGGTCAGCTGCTTCATAAGAAAAGCATTTTTTTTTGTTGCTAAAAACTTTGGCCCCGATTGACGAAACTTCACAAAACTTTGCAAAAATGTGCTACTTTGTGACTAGTTTGTGCATGGAAAGTTTTGGGGCAATCTGTCAAGCGGGGCCAAGAAAAAAGGGGGGTCCATAAACGCAAAATCCCCATGCATTTCCCATAGATTTCTTTAGACAGGGCTACAGCAAAAACTGCTTAACAGAATTGCACCAAATTTGGCAGGAAGCTATATCTTGGTACACAGATTGTGCTTTTTGTAATTTGGTGTAAATCTGTTCAGTAGTTATTGAGAAATTAAGGTTCTAAATTATAGATATCTGGACAATTGGTGTCCAGATATGCTCTGATTGACCAACTTAAAGTGGACTAGTCAATCCTTATTGGTTGGTTTCAACCTGAACAATATGTTTTGGAATCCATTACAAGACTCAGGGACTTGGTCCCTGTGTCCTATAAATGAATTTAAAAATATGCAAGGAGGCTGAGTGAGCACAGGGAAAACTGTTTTCTCATGTTTTTCTCATAGAGGTTATGGAAGGTGCTCCAGAAGCTAAAATGAGAGCATATTTTCTGTAAATTCACACTATCCTTCTCAGTCATGTGAGAATAAAGTCTGACAGTCTCAGTAAAACATGTACTTCAATCAGGAGCGCTAACAGTTTTACTTATGATAAAAGTGTGGTACACCGGAAGCCATCTTGATTGAATCAAACTGGTAAAACTTAAAACATTTCATTTTGAAAGAAAAAAAATGGAGGGGTTCATTTTGTTATAGAAATTATGGTTAGTGCTGTAGAAAGCAAAATTAGGGCACATTTTAAATGAGTTCTCAAATATCTTCCTCTTCTATTTCGTGAAAACATTCTGACATGCAGACTGAAACATGCACTTTCAACACTTGCAACAGACTGCCAGTTAACTTCCTGGTGATCAGTAGCTTTACCACATTGTTCTAATGATCAACTAGACTGCAAACATTCTGAATTGATGCCAAAAGTGTGGCACATCTGAATGCCATCTTGATGGAATTGAAGTTGAAAACTAAAAGCATTTTCTGCTGAGAATACTACAGTAGATGAGAAAATTATGGAGCTTAATAACAAAAAAGTTTCTCAAGATGCCCACCAGATACAAAAGAGCCCAGATGTAGCACAAATATTATCCCAAATGTAGCCCAACAATAGAAGTGTGCAAACCGCTTGCAGTTTTATATAGCGTGGACCTTGTAGTGTATTTGATATAATGTGCGCCAGGCCCTTGCGATTCTGGGCGGACTCTAAAGTTTAGAGAAAATGCTAATGCTGCAAGGGCAGAAAAACGAGCAGATCGACAAGCTGCTGCTATTGCAGCAGGAACAGTGCATAATAAATCAGCATTGATCATGAAAATAAAACATAAGCACAAAATAGATGAACACAAGTCAATGTCTTCAAAGAAGAAAAAGTTATGCTTCCGATGTGGGTTTTCATTTCCCCATGAAGGTAAATGTCCAGCCATAGGACAGATATACAAAGGCTGCGAGAAGGAAAACCACTTCATAACATTCTGCAAAGCAAAAGAGAAGCCAAATGCGGCTCAACGAGAAGAGAAAATAGACACCAGAAGGTTCCTGAAGCTTTCTCACCACGCCCACAAGGCCAAAAGGCAACATCAGTTACGACAAGTAGAAAACAAGCACAGTCGATCATCATCAAGGTCATCATACAAAAGGCTCTTCTGGACAGACTCTAAACAAGAATTACGTAGTCTGCTGGGATGTGTTAAGGTGTGGTTCTGAAAGTTATGATGCAATGCATACAGAGTGTGAACGTATGTTAAAGAATAACAATGTCCGTTAGATAGCTCTGTGTGTGGCATGTTCATTTGCATGCTCTTGGGCTGGGCGATGAGTAGGGGATACGTGCCTCAAAGAAACAAGGCTGCTCTCCCTGAGAGTTTGCAAAGATACAGCAAACTGCTTGTGTGTGCCACATGCACCCTAAATCAATGCAAAGAAGTCTGCTGTTGGCGTATGTAGAGTCAAAGCCCTGCTCCAGCCCATACACAGCCATCAAAAAAGTTGAAGCCTCTGCAGAGGAGCACATTTGAAAAGCCTGCCAGAGCCCCCTAATGACACTGAAAGAAGAGAGACTGCGCCGTGTCATAACAAACAGCCATCATCCATACGAAGCAAACACTAAAGGCAGTGACGACCAGGTACGAAAACAGAAACTTACTTACTGGCACAGGCAATTGAAGCACCACACGACCTCGAATAGGATGTGACGACCCAGGCTCATGGACAAGACCAATGCGTGCATGAGTTGCAGGTGGCATCCGATGCAACAAACGCTGCCTGAACAGCATATGCTCTCAATGGCAATAGAAGGGAGGGCAAAATATACCGGGGCTACATTCCCAAAGCCACCACCGTTCGACACAGCAAAGAAACAGAACATCTGTGCCAGGTGGACTGCATGGATCGAAATGTTTGATGACTTCATAGATGTGCTAGAAGAAGAAGAGAATAAGAAAATCATTAAATACTTGAAAACTCTTGCTGGTGATGGAGTGAAAGAAGTGCTACAGAAAGTCTCACAAACTGATGCAATATCATACCAAAAGATAAAAGAAGCATTGAAGCCATGTTCAATCCGAGGCCGAATGTCGACTATGAAAGGTACATCTTCAACCAAGCATGACATCAGGCTGGTGAAACGATAGATGAGTTTGTTGAGAGACTTGGAGGTATATTTACAAGATTTGCTGCTAAGCAGTTTTCACGCTGCTCAGCAGCAATTTTGTTACCGCTGCTGATCGCCCTCTTGCGCTGCGCATGGTGCCGTTCGCGATGATTTTACAGCTCCGGACAAACACCCGGCGCTCAAAATTACTGCAAACGGCATGATCCTAATGCACTCTGCTGCTCGCAGAGCTCCACGGAGCGGAGTTTTTAGTCACTTCGCGAAATACGCCCAGGCCTACTCAAGACCTGGCTCATCGACTGATGACCGCAATGCCAGCACCCTTGCACCATACTGCAAGGGTGCGTGCATTGACGCATGGCAGCCCATTGTGCTCCAGCGCTGGGGAAAAGGGCAGGTATGCGTTGTATCTTATAGATACGGTGCATTCCTGCCCTTTTCTTTTAACGCAGAGCAGCAAGATTCCTTGCGCGCTGCCCTGCACCAAAACTTCATAAATGAGGCTCCTATTATTCAAATGCGTTAACATCATTTTTAAGACCAGGTAATTCCTAGTGGTAAGAAGCTGCAGCTAATGTGACTTAGTGGCAGTTTTTCTTTTTTAGCGACGTACAAGGAAATCCCTGTAAATATTGCGTTGTGTGTTTTTCAGTATTTTTTTCGCAGGAACGCCTACTTTGCATCTCATTTTCAGTAAGTCACACTAACAGAAATAGCGCTGTGAAAAAAATCACGTTTATGCTGGAAAAATGCCTTTTACTGGAGTTACCGACAACTTGTAAATATTGTGATAAAAAAAAGCTGCCGTAGCGTAAAAAAATTGATGCTACGGCGGCGTTAACTCCTTGTAAATATGCCCCTTGGTATGCTTATCAGACACTGTAAGTTCTGTGACTTTAATGATGAAGAAGCCATGCGCCTCAAAATCATTGATGTCTGTCTTGCAGATTCCTTCAGGAGACGCATGTTGAGAGAGACATTCATTTCGAAAAAATGCTAATGCTGCGAGGGCAGAAGAACGAGCAGATCGACAGGCTGCTGATATGGAAGCAGGAGCAGTGCGTAATGAGTCAACATTGATCATGAAAATAAAGCATAAGCACAAAATAGATGCACACAAGTCGACGTCTCCAAAGAAGAAAAAGTTATGCTTCCGATGTGGGTTATCATTTCCCCATGAAGGTAAATGTCCAGCCATAGGACAGATATGCAAAGGCTGCGGGAAAGAAAGCCACTTCATAACAGTCTGCTAAGCAAAAGAGAAGCCAAATGAGGCTCAGGAGAAGGGAAAATAGACGGCAGAAGGTTCCTGAAGCTTTCTCACCATGCCCACAAGTCCAAAAGGCAACATCAGTTACTACAAGTAGAAACCAAGCACAGTCGATCATCATCAAGGTCATCATATAAAGGCTCTTCAACGTCATTATCAAGCGCTAGCGACGAAGACGGATGTGGGTTGATAATATCGACTAAGGAACGACATGTACATGTAGGATTAGCTGCTTGCAAAAAGATCAAAAGTCAAAGAAGAATCACCAAATAAAGCAACAAAATTCATTTAGACACTGTCCTAAAATTACATTAAAGCTGAAAGGTCCCCCATAACCTTAATTATAGACAATGGTGCATCGATTAACATCATGCCAGTAGAAAAGTTCACTCCGTCATACACAAAGGTAGACACGTGGGCTGCTTCTTAACCATTTCAGAGTCAATGGTCATTTACAGCAACCATGTGACCTTAAACGACGTCTGTGCTAGCGCCAATTTATATCCTTCAGGGAACTTCATCTGTTGCATGCCTACTTAGCTTTTCCACTGCTGCTGACATGGGACTGATATCTCTCAACTACAACATCTGTGCTCAGTCTGAAATTGTGAGTCAGTTCCCATCATTGTTTCATGCCTAGGAAGACTCAAGAAAATGAAAGTGCAACTTCATATTAATGAGGATATTCACCCTGTTGCCCAATGACACGCAGAGTCACTTTTCACTTACAAGAAGCCGTTGAGAAAGAACTAGAAACACTGTTGAAGCACAGGGGTAGCTCCTCCATGTAAGCGGAATAAGCGTCGCCCGCCTGCTGCAAGCACAGCAGGCACACATGAATAAGAAAAATGGGATGTCAATGCCATTTTACTTAAACGTGCAGTGCGAGGGCAGGGGGCGGGAATGAATCCTGCAATTGCAGGATTAAAGCTGCCCCTGCAGTGTGCATGTCAGGTTTGTCGGCTCTATTGCGACGGCCAGCCCGACATGCACAGTGCGCACCCAGCAATTCTGTGGCTGTAGAACAGCTGAGGGATTGCTAGCACAGGCCCCAAGCCTCAAAATGAGCACTGTGTTAGCCTACCCCACCAATCCAAGAGCTGCTCTCAGCATGAGAGCAGCTTCAGGATTGGTTGTATTGGTGTCCACTGAGCAGGTATGAAGTTATTTCCTTTCCTGCTCGTGGACGCCCATAGGGGAGAAAGGAGCAGCCACCACTGTTGGAGCATGACATCATTGAGCACTCCACTGGTCCTACTCCATGTTTGTGGTCCCAAAAAAAGACAGTGGAGGTGCAGTGCGCATTTGTGTGGATATGCGGCAGGCCGACGAAGCAATCGCAAGAGAAAGACATCCTGGTCTGCACATAGCGGATATGTTCATGGAGCTGAACGGAGCCAAAGTTTTTGCCCGTCTTGACATGAACAAAGGATATCTTCAGCTGGAAGAGAACTGTTGGTACATTACTACTTTTTCCAATCATGTTGGTTTGTTCAGATACAAAAGACTGAGTTTTGGAGTATCTTCGGCTGCGAAGATATTGCTGGATGTTATTCGCCGAGTAATTCAACCTGCGACACATGCTTTCAATTACAGTAACGGCATACTGGTATTTGGAACAACACAAACGGGGCATGACAAGGCTCTTGCAAAAGTGTGCCAATTACTTGCTGATGCAGGTCTCATTCGGTATCAAAGTGTGAGTTTCACAAAACCAAACCTATATTCTTTGGGCACATATTCTCTAAAGGGGGAATGACTCCTGACCCGGATATGGGTAAGGTCATCTACTTGCTTCCACAAGACATAACCATGCTACCATCCTTCTTAGCATGGCCAGTTATTGCTCAAGGTATATTCGTGACTTTGCTACAGTGAGTGCCCCATTGAGAGACTTAGCAAATTGGAATATCCCATTCCAGTGGCCTCCTGAATGCCACCAAAGTTTCAAAGAAATAAAACAGGCAAATTGACTATGCAACTGAAATGGCCTATTTTTGACCCCAGGTTAAATACTGAGATCACAGTAGATGCAAGCCTGGTGGGGCTGGGGGCAATCTTCGTTCAACACAATGCCCATCCGAATTCCCAGAGACACATTGTGACCTATGCCAGTAGAAGCCTGTCTGTAACAGAACGTGCCTACTCTCAGCTGAAGAAGGAGAGTCTAGCTGTTGTGTAGGCCTGCAAATATTTTCATGTGTTTTTATACGGGTAACGTTTCACTATCATCACAGATCACCAGAGGTTTCTCACTATTTTGAGAAACCCAAAAGTTAAGATGCCCACTCGCATCGAGAGTTGGGAGTTGCGACTGCAGGAGTATGACTATGCGATTGCGCACAAGCCAGGAAAAGACACAATCCCCCCTGATTACTTTTCACGAGTGCCGCTACCTCATCACAGTTTGACATCCAAAGCGGCTGAAGAGTATCTCAACTTCATTGTGAGGCCCAGCATGCCAACAGATCTAGTCATTGAACAGATTATTTCTGCTACCAATGCAGATAAAGACATGCTCGTGCTCAAAGACCTCTTTACAACGCAATCTTGTAAGAAAAGTATTCAAGCCTTTGCTGATGATGTTGAATTTCAAAATCAAAAATGTACAGGATGAGCTATCCATCACCAGAGAGGGTATCATATTGAGGGGCTTGAGAATCGTCATACCTGAGAGCCTGAGACAGCAAGTCATTGAGCTATCCCATTAAGGACATCGTGGCATTGTAGCCACCAATGGAGCCCTAAGAGACCGAGTATGGTTCCCTCGCCTAGATGAATGAGTTGAGAAAGAGCTGAAAGCATGCCACCTTAGTAACTGTTTATCCCCGAAGGTCATGCAGAATCCACTGACAATGTATTACCTTCCTGCAAATGCTTTGGAGAGAGTTGCAGTAGATTTCTTCGGGCCTCTAGGAAACGGGCATCATCTCATGGAAGTCATTGATGAATATTCACGTTTTCCTTTGGTGGAAGACTTATCATCGACAACCAATGACAAAGTCATCAAGCGGCTTGATGACATCTTTGCAGTGTGGGGCATCCCCGCTATTCTCAAATCTGATAATGGCCTGCATTTCAATAGGAAAGAATTCAAGGAGTTTCTTGTTCGACTCAATATCAAGCTTCAAAAGCGTACACCTCTCTGGACCCAGGCTAATGGTGTTGAACGATTTATGGGCACCATCAAGAGGGTAATTTAGTGAGCATTGATAGAGGGAATTGGACTAAACAAAGCCAGGTGTCAAGCCCTGCGTGCCTATCGATCAACTCAACTCCTTACTCCACAACTGGTGAGAGTCCTGCCACCTTGCTATTTGGGAGAGCCATTGGAACCAAACTTCCACAATGGACATCGGACTGATCAATGAATGCAGATAAGATTTGTGATAGAGACCCTTCTCAAAAATGTCCAGGAAACAGTCTTCAATAAAGGGGACTGGGTATACTATATAATTGGTAGTAGTGGTTAACAGACTGCACCTGTTAGTGCAAATATATGTGGAACGTCTATCAGTTGAACAAGTTATTTTCATTGGTGCTATTATGGTACTTAGCACCCTACTACCTGGGGTGCCTACACACATCGGTCCCTAAGTTTCTCTGTGTAAACAATGTAGACAAAGATACCAAAGCACTCAATGGAAGTCCAAGCACAGTCAGTCCATAAAATAAGGATTCTTGTAGATATATCGAATCTGTGATTTATTGAAGGCAAAAGACCAGGCAACTGTGATCTGTACATGCGTGTTGAAAATAGAAGAGAACAGCCAACACGTGTTTCGTCGCACAGTGACTTCTTCAAGGTTGTGAATGTCTACAAACATACAGTTATTTAAATGTGTCCATAAGGCATATATAAGTTTCCAAAATATACGCTACAACTGTTTTCAGATACCCCGAGAAGGAAAGAGTGTCAGTGCTCGTGCTCCAAAAGGATCAGAAAGGTAAGCAATTTGAATATATGAAATGAGTTAAAACCTCATCTGAAATGTGCAAAGATAGTGGAGGGAAAGTAGTGTCATAGATTACCTGAAGTAAAGTACAAAAAGCATTGAAATAACTTCACAAGGTTGGTAGCAGTGGTTCCCAGAAGGGAAATGACCGCACATCAAAAAATTATCTTGTCCTTCTAAATGCCAATACTGTGTGAACATAGTTTAAGCTTTTGATTCGCATCATGGTATGATTGTACAAGCTCCGGTCGGAGAGGAGGCTTATCAAGGACTCTTACTCAGCACTGTGCCTATAACTACATTTCTCGTGCGTGTATGGATTTTATGCCACGCGTTGAAGGACTTAATAACAGACTTACAAAAAAATGTAATGATCCACGAGTTGGAGTTTTTACATATTTGAAAAGGCTCGCCACTTTGGAATTTGATGAGTCGGGTTAGCAGCACCGAAAGGCCAGGGATGCCTTAGAAAACCATAATTTTTGAATTGCCTTGAAAAAGTCTTTTTATTAAGATGAAACACGTGTCGGCTGATGTTTGCTGAACCATACAACCAATAAATCAACAATGGAATGAATGAACTTTCTGGACTCCTTCTGTTCATGAGAAAAAAAGATTTCAACTTAGGATTTTTTCAATGGGAATGTTGTGGACAATTGAATCCACATTGTAATCAGATTCAGGACTTATTTGTCTTTTGATTTACCTAAAAGAGAGTGCTACACGAAAGGTTCTATTATTTACAAAAAGCGTGAAGTTTGGAAATTACAGACTTGTGATCTCAAAAAGATATATAATAACCACCGACAGCAAACGCCAATCAAGTGTATTGGTAGGGGTAGAAGACGCCCAATTGTGCAAAGATGAAAACAAGGGAACAGGAGAAGGTACTGACCTAGATAAGTAATAATATCCTGGCAATAAGTTTGACAAGCAGAAAAGATTCAAAGTTCCAAAATCTGGTTATCGGACTAAATCTGAAGAGTAATAAAATAGATTACTCCACCAAGGAGAGAATCAATTGGAAGATAATTATATTTTCAATGAAACTTGAATAAAAACTTACAAAAGTAACAAAAGTAGTTGCCCCCCATCCAACAGTAGAAACAAAAATGTCCACCAAAATCGTAGTCTTGTAAAATTGGAGGGCCACAAATATTCTAATGATAGAAGTAAATAAAAGAAATGAATAAGGGCCCTTCTAAGAAGTAATGTAACCTAACACAGAGCAGATTCTTTTATGGAACCAACCTGTTATCCGAAAATGCAGGAGTAGAACGCCCTCTATAATTATTGGTTGCAGTACAGTAGTCCTGCTACACTTCAAGGCTAATAGTAAATAAAGATAAGAAGAGGCAGGGGTGAAAAATAAAGTAATATGTAATTACCATATGTTAATCCAACCACAGCCGCACACAGCTTTCGGTAGGAGGGTGGCTGAAGGCACTGGCTGCACAGCCAGCCCCCTCAGGCAGCCAACCCCACTCATGTAGCCAACCCCACCCCATGCACGGCCATTGGCTGTGGGCAGTGGGGGGTTGGCGGCAGAGCCTAGCCTGTGGCCAGGCCCTGCAGCCAACCCCCAGAATGTAGCCAACCCCATGCCGGGGAGTTGGCTGTAGGGCCTGGTCTGCAGCCTGGCCCTACGGCCAACCCCCCACAAGCAGCCAACATGGGAGGGGGGTACACAGCCCCCTGGGGCCCATCGCTCAATTTATGGGGGAGGCCGCACTCAGCCCCCCTCCCTGGCCTGATTTCTGGCCCCCGGGACCACATCTCCCAGGGCCTGGCCATATTGGGAACGGGGAGGGGGCACACAGACCCCCCTCCCAAGGCCAATATTGCCCCAAGGACCCCATCACCCGGGGCCTATACAATTATTTCCTAGGCTGACTTTGGCCCCGGGGACCACATCTCCCGGGGCCTGGCTATAATATTAAGTGGGAGGAGGGTACACAGCCCCCCTCCCCAAGCCAATTTTGGCCCCAGAGACCCCATGCCCCGGCTGAAATTAATGAAGCGGGAGGGAGCCCCATCCCCCGGGGCCCGGCCAATAAAGTGTGGGTGCCCTGGAGCCCACACAGGCACCCTCTTCACCATAGTTGGAGGGTTGCGGGGGGAGCCCCAATGCCCCCATGGCCCCAGTCGGCTCTCCTCCTCCAGCAGGAACCAGCAATGCTTCTGCACGCAGAGAGCAGCAAAAAATGCTGCTCCTTGCAGTGGGAGCAATTCTTTCATCTGTTTCCCTACCTGCTTCACAGCGGGCAGGGAAACAGATTAAAAGTCTGCTCCCAGTGAGCAGGAGCATTTTTCATGCGCCCGCTCACTAGGAGCAGACTTAGGGGCCGATTCCGATCTCGGCCGGTAGGGCACCGAATCGGATTCGGCTTTACCGGATCCGATTCGGAGCCCTCTTTCCCGACCGATTCGAACATGCGTCCGGGCGAGCGAGTACGATGCGAGCGCACGCGAAATCGCCGACCGACTCGTTCGCGGGACCCAACCGCTCTGACCGACTCGCACGGACACGACTCGCACCGCACAATGGAGACGTTCCCCGACCAAGCAAGTACGATGCGCGCCTCGAACAGTCCGACCGACTCGCGCCGTCCGGCTCCAAAGAGCAGTCGGAGCTGTACTTCAGGGGTCCGTGTCGGACCCCCCTGTACGCGTAGCCGCGCGAGTCGCACACAGGGGGGACCCATGGGTCCCCCCTACCTGTGCATGTATGGCGCGAGTCGCTTCGACGCGTACCCGCTGTAGGGGGCGCCCTTGTACGCGTCGCACCCGTTGAGTCAATGGGAGCCCGTGTACGCGTTGTACGACCGGCTCCCATTGACTTCAATGGGAGTCCGACCGAATCGAGTCCGATAGCATGCGTACGCATCGTACTCGTTCGGTCGGGCTGCTAGAGTCCGATTCGGTCGGAAATCTCTCCGGGTCCGGCTCGGTCGGAGTGATTTCCGGCCTGAATTGGAATCGGCCCCTTAGTGTTTGCTCACGCTTTGCGAGAGCTTTAAAATTGCTCCCACCAAGGGAGAGCAATCACAGGTTTCCCTGCCCACACTAGTGTGGGCAGGGAAACTGCTATATCCCAGGGGTGGGCACTCCGAGACATAGCTGAAGCAGACCCTGGGGTATGGTATCCCCAGGGCCATTAATGGCTCCATGAGGGGGGCCAAGCAGCCCCCATCCCATTTCTTTGATTGGGCGGGCCCTGGGGGCCAAAAAAGGCTGGGATAGGGGGGGCTGCATGGCCACCTACCCTTTTTTTAATGGCCGGACCCCGGGGGCGGCAGTCCTCGGGACCAAAATTGGCCAGGGAGAGGGGCCCCGTGCCCCACTTCCCTTCACTTATGATGGCCGAGCCCCAGGGAGAGTAGCAGTCCCCGGGGCCAAATTCGTCTGGGAGGGGGGGCCGCATGCCCCCTCCCTTTTCCTCTTAAGGCCAGCTCCAGGGGGATGGGGTCTCAGGGGCCGAACTTGGCCCGGGATGTGGGCTGCGCATGCCCCCTCCCCTCGTTATAATATCAATTATCCCCCTGGGACCTTGCACACCGGGGGGCATTATAAAAAACAAGCGCTGGAGCCCGGACTTGTTTTTTTTTTTTAATCGCGGTAAAAAAAAAGAAAACATAAAGCTTAGGGGATCAGGGTATTGCTACCCAGCCCCCTTCTGTTTTTTTCCATTTTTTGGGGGACTCGGGTTGACTCCTGAGTCCCAAGATGGCTGCCACCAATTCCTGGTTGAAGTGGTGGCTGCCAATCAGATCTCATCATGAGATCTGTGCCCAGATGTCTATATTTCAATTTCTTTAACAACCCCAAAACTACTGAACGTATTTTTTTTATATTACATTTATTTTCTTTCTTTTTTGGTGGGGAAGAAGCCCCTCAAACCCTTTTTTTAAAATTTACTCCTAACCACACTTTACTACTACTCACCCCTAAGCTCTATATTTTACCATAACACTTTTTACCACTACCCACCCCAAACCCTAAAATTACCCTTACCACCTCAAAACCATAAAATTTTCCTTACCACCATTTAGCACTACCCACCACTAAACTTTAAAATTACCCTTGCTACGCTTTACCACTACTCATCCCTAAACAGTGTTCCTTGGATAGTGCACGCTTGCGCACACGCGCACCCTCACTTCCCCGAGCGCCCAAACTCGATTCTGAAGTGTGCACACTTCACAAACTTTTGGGGGCGATAACGAAAAAGATAAAGATCAGCCTGCTAACCCAGAGTGCATCAGTGCTATCTGCCTCAGCCTTGTATGATCTGATCAAGGAAATGTTTGCAATCTAAATCATACAGCAAACATCACCTAAAATATAATAAAGTCTCTTCAGAAAGCACTTTCGATAACATGTGGAAGCTTTGCCGTTGATATGTCACATTAAATCACTGCACCTAGATTTACTTATTAAAGTGAGAGTTTTTAAACATGAACTTGGAACCATTCATGACCCGCTCTCGTAACAATGCTGTTTGTGAACTAAGAGGTAAGTAAGCTGTCATGCCCACCCTGTACATGGCCCACATACTTACAGAGTAACATTATAGTCTATTAAATCAATCATGCGTTTGTACGCCTCTTATTCTGAACTCACGTATTTGAAGGTGCTTTCCAATGTGATAATGAAGAAACAGAAGGATTGTGGAATTAAAATATTTGCCTACGGTCACACAATTTGGTTAAGCAGGGAAGCCAAAATTAGTCCCAGTTTTTCTGGTTTCATGCCATACAAATCAGCCAGTAAATGGATATCTATCTGTCTCTCCTTTTTACTACAAATGTTAACACTTTGTTTTGAACTCTTTTTGCCTACTTTGCACATTGCTTACCAAGCACTGGAGAGGCAGGCATGATGTCTCCTTCCCTCATGCCCTCGTGCCAACTCATTTGTCCCAGTTTGTATTGACAGCTAACAGTTAAATACTTCAGATTGTTAGCAATATTGTTCATTTTGTCACTACCATTATCTTAGAATGCCCGAGGAATTTACTTTGATACACAACACCAGTGGCATAGCCAGTGTGGCATGGCCCAAGTGCAAGCAGGAAAATGGGCTCTTTGGCTGCTGTTTTAACTTTGAAATACAACAATAATCAGCGTTCAGTTGGCCCTTCAGGCCTCTGGGCCCCGGAGTCAGTGCTCAGGCTGCACCAATAGACTCTATGCATCTGCACAGCACTAATTGGAGCATTTTCTTTTAGAGGCACCAGCTCACTGTTTTCATGTACTGTGTGAGCTGATGCTATTACCAGGGGTGTAAATACCGTAGGTGCAGTAGATGCAGTGGCACCAGGGCCTACTGAACCATGTAAATTGCTGTATTTTACTATCCCAACTGCAGTGAAAGGGGGAATTTCCTTGTTTGCACCAGAGCCCATGGCATTCTTGTTACGCTACTGTCTATTACCACTCTGCATCCTGGTCTTTTCAAACATATGCATAAACCTGAGCCACGTGACTGCTAGCATTGATGAAGGATTATATCTTTTGGAATGAAAGTGGATTTGCTCAGGACCTCGCACTGGTAACAATATTATTATTACATGTCACTGCAGCACCACTGTCTGAGCAGGAGTGATACATTTACTTACCTCTTCTTGGTTCATGCATGCATTCCCTTTTACCTAAAGTAATTTTTGCCATTATCTCAGTTACAGGCACAGTTTGCTTTTATAAATGTAGCATTAAAGTTTAGTATTTATGATTTTAAAAATCACTGTACAGTGCATACAATTATGAATGCATGCGTTTTAGAAATAGACACCACACTCACTCTTAACCCAACAGTGTTTAAAATATCCTGGCCCTGTATCAACTATACTGTAGTCCACATAATGTTCAGGAATGTCCAGGATGGGGAGAGAACACTTTTTCATAAAGAAGGGTGTAAGCTGTGTTGCACTTTAATAGAGATCTTAATACTATGATATAGTATGTGTATTTGTAAAGCACACTATCACGCGTGAAGGGTATCTGGGCACTAAGCAGGTGTTTGTGGCTAACCCTGATGATGGTAGGTTGGATAGCCAGGTATTCAGCTCCTTGCAGAATTCAAAAAGAGAGGAGGAGGCTCTGATCTGGAGTGGGAGGCAGTTCCGTGTTTTAGGAGCAAAGTAGGAGAATGCTTGTCCTCCAGATCTGGTTCCGTGTATGCATGGGACATGTGAGAGTAGGAGTCCTATGGAGCGGAGGTGTCCAGTTGGTTGGTGAAAGGAGATGCGACTGTTCAGGTAGGTGGGACCTAAGTTGTGTTATGTCTTGAATGTGTGTGTGAGGAGTTTGAAATGAGCTTGTTTGTGTCCCCTGACGTGGGGTGTGATGTGATGTGAGTTCTGTGTGGGAGGTTGAGGATGAGACTGGCTGCTGAGTTCTGGATAGTTTGTAGTTACCTAGTAAATTGCTTGGTGATCCCAGCGTAGAGGTTGTTCCTATAGTCCAACTAAGGTGTGAGTGACAGTTTTTCTAGTGTTGAATGTGTGGAAGAGTTACACAACTTTTCATATCGCTGAAGGGAAACAAAATACAATGCTTGTAGCAGATGAGTGTGTGGGTGGTGTGTGGGGGTGGATTTTAAAGCAGAGGAGATAAAAGAAAGCATGTGCAGGAGAGAGTGAAAAAACAATGCTGAATAGGAAAGAGATAAAGTGTGAGATATGAATAAGGAGGATTTCAGAAAGATATGGAGAAAAGAGGTGTAAGTGTCCAACAGAGCAAGAGACTGAAGAGAAAAGTGGTGTGAAGGGCAGACATTTTGAGTTCACATTATCCCAACAAAAATCATTGTTACTCCTTTATTCCATAGAGCTAAAAAGCGAAGGCAACGGCTTGTTTTAGGCATGGATCTCTTGTTGTGTTATGTGTAGATGTAGTAACAGAAAACTCCCACAGGCACCCAAATTCTGGTTAGATTTGCATGTCTTCTCAACTCCTCCACACATGCACATAAGGTCAGCGAGACAGGTTCAAATACTCCCCTCTGATACTGATGGTGGGAAGTACATTTGTGGTACACCACGTACTCTATTGGTATGGTATGGTCTCAGGAACCTGGTGTGATTTCAGTCTCTCAGGTTTCTAGAGTGATGTTTCAATCAGAAGAATGGCTCTTGGGGTTACAATCTGATGTTGCATCTTCGGTGTAATGCCAATGTTGGGAGTCAGGTTTTAGGATTGTGGCAGTCTGCTGCCCAATTCCTATGGTGTTCAAGCCTGTCATCCTCATTTTGCAGTGCTCTCATCTATACCACTACAAGTAAATTGAAATGTGAGTGTTAGAGAAATATCCTATTTTTGATGAGAAAGAGTCTTTATTACATTTTTTTGCAGGCTACTTGCTGTATCATTTCATGTGGATCTTCTAAAGGATCATATCTGTCCCAGTCCTCCCTATGAATTCCTACCTCGCCCAGGTCTAAAGCTCTAAAACTCGTGCAGCATAAATGCCAGGGAAAAGCTGCATCACAGAGAATGTTACACACAATGCAGGTTTATAAACCTATTAAGCGTAACAACTGTTAATAAACAAACATGTGAGAACATGCCTGGTTGGCCTAAACTTGTACCTATTGCAGGCATGGCTGGTTTCTTGGCGCACATAGACTTGGCTGCAGAGCACAGTGACCTTACACTTCTATACACGGAGGAAATAAATTAGAGGGCACATTGCTCCTAAACCCTAAAAATACCCTTACAACACCTAAACCCTAAAATGACCCTTACCACCTTTTACCACTACCCTCCTTAAACCCTAAAATGACCCTTACCACTATAGATACATATATATATATATATATATATATATATATATATATATATATATATACACTGAAAAAACCAAAGGTTACAAGGATGTAATAGTTAGGCTGACATTTCACTCATACAAAACCAGTGAAATTCGGCAGTTATAGTTAGCTGAGCTAACTATAACTTAGCCCCCTCAATGCAGTGCTTATGACCTCACATATTACATCACTCATGACATGGTCAGTGACATCATTGGTGACATCACTGATGACATCTCAAATGACATCACTGATGACATCATTCAGTGACTGAGTGTTTTTAAAATGTTTATGAGTGTTACATATATAAGCCAAGGTGCATTGATGAATCAGTGGGTATATGAGTTCCTGTATGGATGATTTGGTGGGTGCGTGACTGACTGTATAAGTGAGTGATTAGGTGTCTCAGTGAATGTAAGGGTGAGTGACTAGGTTTTGAGAATGTCTGTATCAGTCTGTCAGATGGTGTCTAAGTGGCTGTATGGGATGGTGATTGGATATGTGAGTGGCTGTATGGGTGATTGATTGGTTGTCTGAGTACCTGTATGGGTGTATGAGTGTCTGTGTGGGTGGGTGAGAGGGTGTGTGACTGCCTGCGTGGGTGAGTCAGTGGCTGTATGGGTTAGTGAGTGCATAAGTGAGGGGCTGTATAGGTGACTGAGTGCGTGTATGGCTGTGTCGATGAGTGAATGGATGTGTCAGTGGTATATGGGTGAGTAACTGGATATGTGAATGGCAGTATAGCTGAGTGTGGGAGTATATGAGTGACTGTATGTGTGAGTGAGGTATTGTGACTGTGGCTATATGGGTGAGTGTGTGCTTGTGCCAGTGATTGTATAGGTGAGTGAGTATGTGTTAGTATCTGTATGAATAAGTGAGTGGGTGTGTGTATAACTGTATAGGTGAGTAAATGGCTGTGTGATTGACTCTATAGGTGAGTGAGTAGGTATGTGAGTGGCTCTATGAGTGACTGACAGTGTGTGAGTGGCTGTATGGGTGTATGAGTGGATATATCAGTGGCTGTATTAGTGAGTGAGTTGTATGAGTGGCAGTATGGGTGACTGAGTGGATGTGTGTGTAGCCACAACAAGAAGAGGTATGCTGTTCCTAGAAAGAGTCCTACCGGTCACTAGGTGAAAAGGGAGCATGTGAGTGCTCATGAAGATCGGAGAAAATCTTTTCTCATTTCAGAAAAAGACCCTCACACACCCAGCCAGCTAGGTGTCATGCTTCATCACTGGGTCTGCTCCTTATCGGGTCGGCGCTGCAATACCCGATCGGCACCCGTGGTGGGGACTTCTTGGCGGAGATCTTTTTTCTTAGCCGTTAGGTGCGGTGCGTGTAAGGGCCCTAGTGAGTGTAGATGTGAAAATGTGTAGTGTGTGCAATCTAAAACAGGAGTTAGTGATCCATCCAAAACTATTTTAATGACTGTGGTCACTATCCTGATTAAAAACCAGTAAGAGGCACACGCGTCTGCTCAAGGATTGCAGGGTTGTGTGCTCAAACTCAGGCCAACATGTTTCTTGCCTACTGTCAAATTAACGGCAATTCTTCAGGACCTATTCTTAATCATTCTACACTTTATGGTTGGTGGTCTGTTCATTACACAGTTCAGTGACCACCCATACAGCACCCTATAAAGTGGTACCTGTCAAACAACAACAGTGCCTGTAGGAGAGAAGAATCGTAAAGATTAAAAATTAATACATCGTTCAACTGAAGTCTGCAGTTCAAACTACATGCAAAAGTCCATGAGTTTGGCCATGTTATTGTGATACTGCAAAACAATTGTGAATGATGAGCATGCTTCACACATAATGGTGTATGTGATCATGCAATTGGCGAGTATACGTAAAAAATATTTAAATAAAAGCAGAAGTAACAAGGAATATGCAGTAAAACGAGGTATACCAACACACTCACCCAACTTGGGTCATTTCAATGCTTCAAGGTGTCGCAGCAGGTGGAAACACTGCCAGGTTCAGTGTCCTAACAATGGTTCGAAGAAGGTGATTAATGTAAGATGGGTGGAGATTGCCAAAACGGGGCCCGAAAGGGAGTGTCCCTTTGAGATACCGATGGCTATCACCTAGAAATAACAGTATATCCCACACAATGCTTGCAGGCGGAAATCCGGGGTGCGATGTACCGCGCGCTCCAGCTACTCACTTTCGACAGATTGTCTAGGGTGATGCACTGAAGGGCGACAACCACACCCCCTATCTCTCCGACAACCAAGTAGGGCAACAGAGACAGTAAAAGTTATGCGCAGGAAGGGGAGCGCGATGATCAGAAACATAGCCGTACCGTATCGCCATTCTCTCCTTTGGCAATTAGAGAGGGTGTACTCACTCGGCCGACCTCTTCAATTACGGAACTCACATAGAGTACACGGAGGGTGCGGGACACAACAAGGCTGGTCCCGCATCGCGGTCACTCCTAACAAGGCGGAACAATTCCATGTTTAGAAGTCGAAGAGACAGCCAAAGGATCCCACACTATTTTGCTCAGTACAAAACCCGATACTCACGGTTATCGCTCCGTCCGATCGCGGTCGACCTACCCCACACTCTGCCGGACCCGGGTGGATGTAACATCTCATTCGTGTACGGATGATATTACCCGGTCGGTCAGCGGTGGGGGCGGGACTTCCGGTTTCAAGGTTGGAACAACGACTAGAGCGTCAACAACCACTTCCGGGTGCCACATTGGAATCCCCATTGCGTGTGTATCAATGAAGGTATCCCCAATAACCTTGTTGTATGCTACTGTGCAATGGTAGACATATGATTACTAAAAAATATATATGAGTAGGAGAATAACAAGGACTAGTGCTCTAGGGTGTGCCTCATCACCCACCAGCTAATGTAGCGAAGTGTCTGCTCAAATAACAGCTCGATGGCTTAGAATAGACCAAAACCCTGTGTTGAAGTAAAGGGTAGAAAGGTAAACAACGAGTAGAGCGTCAACACCCACTTGCGGGTGCCACATAGTAATCCCCATTGAGCGTGTGTCAATGAAGGTCTCCCCAATAACCTCATTATATGCTGCTGTGAAGCGGTAGTCATAAGGTTGCTGAAACTATATGAGCCAGGGGACAACAAGGACTAGTGTTCCTAGAGTGTGCCTCATAAAACCACCAGCTAGTGTAGCAAAGTGTCTGATCAAATTGCAACTCGATGGCTTAGGATAGACCAAACCCTGTAATGAAGTCAAGGGTAGAAAAGTAACACACCCAGTTATCAATATAATTGATAACGGGTCCACCACTGTTGTAAACGCTGCGTGGCGGGGGCGGAACTTGATGTAACATTCAAACGGGGAATCGAAACCCAATGTAATGGTGGCCCCGACAAGTGGCGGAGGTGTTTCCTAACGTGTGCTCTTAATTGATATCAGTATAGCTATTGTCGGTGCAGATACGTTCGAGAAAAGCAGTGTCAGTGCTAATCACATATTTCGGACATAGAGAGGTACGAAGTTACGGCAGTACATCATTTGATGTATTACGTCAACAAACTCCAAGGTATGTCTTCATTGAGTCCCTCCTTGTCCGAGGACAACCTCAGTACCCACCTCTGTTCTAGTCGGAACAGCATGTTTTTACGCATACCGGGGTGAGCTTCCAAAACCACCCACCGAAAAGAGTCAGGTGGGTGTTTGTGATGTTCAAAATGAGTAGTCATTTTGGTGTTAGTTCTATGACACCTAAAGTTGCTCCTGTGTTCAGTCATCCGGATTTTCACCGGTCTTGTCGTCATCCCTATATATAGGAGTTTGCACGGACAGGTCAATGCATAGATACAATTGTTGGTGTTACAGTTGGTATGTTTTTTCATGACCCATTTCACCCCATTTGTAAATATTATTTCTTTAGTGGTCTTAGTGAGGGGGCAAACCGAGCAAGACCCACACGGGTAGCGTCCAACTACGGGAGGAAGATCCCATAGACCTCTTTGTGCATTGGTTTTCAGGGTGGTGGGTCGTGTGTGTATGAGCATGTCCTTTAGATTGCTTGTGCGTTTGAACGCAAATCTGGGCACGGGGAGATCTAAAGCTCCTGTATTCAGAATACCCCAATGTTTCTTAATAATGCTCCTCACTCGATTTGAGTCGGGAGTAAAGGTGGTTACACAGGTAATCGTGGTATCGGGATCCTTGTGTACATTCTCTAGTAGACTTTCCCGGTTGTTGTTTCTGGCTCTTTTACGAGAGAGTGACACAGTGTGTTGTGGATAGTCCCTCTGTCGCAAGTCTTGAGCCAAAGTATCAGATTCGATGCAATAGTCTGTCAGTGAGCTACAATTCCTTCTTATCCGAAGGAATTGACCGAATGGGAGATTCAGTTTGAGTGTTCTGGGATGGTGGCTACTAAATAGAAGCAAACTGTTTTTATCAGTTGGTTTACGATAGAGTGTTGTAGTAATGCAGTTATCCCCCAGCCTTACCAGCAGGTCAAGGAAGGGTACACTGGTCTCAGAAATGGTACTCGTAAATTTCAGGAAGGGGTTTAGAGTGTTGATCCAAACGCAGAATTCATCACATGTACTGCGATCCCCTTTCCACAGGACTAAGATATCGTCAATATACCTTTTCCATACAAGGACATTCGCTAAGTATGGATTATTGTGATGGTAGATCTCCCTCTCCTCGAATGCTGCCATGAACATACAAGCCAGACTCGGTGCGAAGGTACTCCCCATTGAAGTACCTTGCGTTTGATGGTATAGTTGTTTGTTGTATTCAAAGAAATTTTCTGTAAGTGCCAACGTGGCACACTCCAGTATAAATGCTACCGGAGTCGGGGAAGTCCAGTTCTCTCGGCTAAGTACGTCCTCCACAACCTCTAAAGTGGCTCTTTGGGGGATATTAGTATAGAGGGCCTCAACATCCAATGTCAACAAAAAATTGATTTCTTCTGGATGTTGGACCCCCTCGAGTAGTCGTAGGACATCGGTTGTATCTTTCACATAAGAGGGGTGGCCCTGACAAGGGGTTGGAGGAAGTGATCGCAAAATCTCGACAAAGGTTCCAAAATGGACCCGATCCCTGAGACGATAGGTCTACCTGGGACCGGGGTCACCCCTTGTGAATTTTGGGGAGGGTATAAAAGTAGGGGATCTTCGGGTCAGTGGTAACGAGAAATTCTGCCTCTTTTTTATTTATCCAGCCTTCTGACTCGGCTGAGAATACCATAGAGGAGATGATGGTACTTAATCGAGGGGTAGGGTCTTCTCTTAAAGGAGTATAGTATCTCCGATTGCTCAACTGTCGCTGGCATTGGATATCATAGTCCACAGTGGACATAATGACCGTAGCCCCACCCTTGTCCGCCTGTTTGATGGTGATGTTAGGATCATCCGCCAAAGCCCTGACGGCTGACATTTCATTGGACGATAAAGTTATGAAAAGGGGCAGGGGTAACGCCCCTATTGAGATCCTTCAGTACGGCCTGTTCAAAGGTCAGGACTTCGGGGGGTACCATTCCATTGTGGGGTGTATGAAGGTCGAGGGTTTGTGTAAACCTGAATCATTCTTCTCAGGTAGAGGTTTATCTTCAAAGAAGGCTTTTAACCGTACCTTGCGAAAAAAGCCTTGAATCTCACATGTATCGCGAAATTTGTCTGTTTTGGGGGTTGGTACAAAGCCTAGCCCTTTCTGTAATACACCCTCTTCTGTTGATGTCAAGACCCTCTGGGAGAGATTGATAATCAATTTTTCTTCCCCCTTGTCTGGCTCCTCGTCTCTACTGGGCGTGTCGGTTGTTCCTTCCACTGTACTCTTTTTGGTGCCCTCTTCTGTGCCCTCTTCCTCTGCCCCAGCCTCTGTCTAAAAAGGAGGTTCATTGATTGGTTGAAAAAAGGGCGGTGGACCCTGTTGGTACATAGGGTATTGACAGAATTGAGGTCCCTGGTATGGTGGCATATTGTATGCTTGGTACATGGGGCGTGTATTGTGTCTAAAGTTCTTATTACTCCAGCTCCCACTGCTGGAATCACTGTTCGATGATGAACCTCTCCGTGACTGGTTAGAATTGTCATCTGAAGAGTAGCCTTCACCAGATGCGGTGTAATCTGCTTTTAAATAAGGATAAACCTTTTCCTTATCAAACCTTTGAATGTCCTTTTGAAGTTTGCCAATCTTTTGTTTCATAAGGTATTCTCTATTGTCTGCAATTTCTGCATTGATTTCTGCTAATTTGGTCTTATACATAGTTGTTTCGACAGTAACTTTGATAGCTCCCTCTGCAGTTTGTATCCGAATCAAGAGGGCATCTGCTATCCTTTTAGCGGTATTGATAATAAGAATGAGCCAGTCCCTAGTGCATTTCCACGCTACTAGGGACCACTCTTTCTTAAAAACCACATCCTCCAAGAAGAGGCGTGGAAAATTGCTGACAATCAAGCCATTAGGAGCTATATTAGCCCGTAAATACTCGGTCATCATGGCTCCATGGAGAGTTATCTTGAGCCACTCGCGTTTCAAGGTGGACAGGGAAGTCCAGTCATCAGACTGGCTGCCGGTGGCGGCACTGCCATCAGTCCCTAGCAGAGATGGTGTCCTCAGAATATCTGTTGCTACTTCATCGCCAAAGGAAAGTCCCTGGTAATCATCCATCCTTAAAGATAGGAGGGGCAGGGGTCTAGGAAGAAACCAAGAATACACTCATTCTAAAGTTTCTGATATGGGCCAGGGGTACCAATAGTAACCTCCTGGTAACCTAAAGGTGCAGTCGCACGGGGGTAACCCGTGCAAACAATAAGACAACAAGGAGGGACTAGGGGCCAATTGAGTAGGTCCAGCATACAGGCCCACGGAACCACAACAAGAAGAGGTATGCTGTTCCTAGAAAGAGTCCTACAGGTCACTAGGTGAAAAGGGAGCATGTGAGTGCTCATGAAGATCGGAGAAAATCTTTTCTCCTTTCAGAAAAAGACCCTCACACACCCAGCCAGCTAGGTGTCATGCTTCATCACTGGGTCTGCTCCTTATCGGGTCGGCGCTGCAATACCCGATCGGCACCCGTGGTGGGGCCTTCTTGGCGGAGATCTTTTTTCTTAGCCGTTAGGTGCGGTGCGTGTAAGGGCCCTAGTGAGTGTAGATGTGAAAATGTGTAGTGTGTGCAATCTAAAACAGGAGTTAGTGATCCATCCAAAACTATTTTAATGACTGTGGTCACTATCCTGATTAAAAACCAGTAAGAGGCACACGCGTCTGCTCAAGGATTGCAGGGTTGTGTGCTCAAACTCAGGCCAACATGTTTCTTGCCTACTGTCAAATTAACGGCAATTCTTCAGGACCTATTCTTAATCATTCTACACTTTATGGTTGGTGGTCTGTTCATTACACAGTTCAGTGACCACCCATACAGCACCCTATAAAGTGGTACCTGTCAAACAACAACAGTGCCTGTAGGAGAGAAGAATCGTAAAGATTAAAAATTAATACATCGTTCAACTGAAGTCTGCAGTTCAAACTACATGCAAAAGTCCATGAGTTTGGCCATGTTATTGTGATACTGCAAAACAATTGTGAATGATGAGCATGCTTCACACATAATGGTGTATGTGATCATGCAATTGGCGAGTATACGTAAAAAATATTTAAATAAAAGCAGAAGTAACAAGGAATATGCAGTAAAACGAGGTATACCAACACACTCACCCAACTTGGGTCATTTCAATGCTTCAAGGTGTCGCAGCAGGTGGAAACACTGCCAGGTTCAGTGTCCTAACAATGGTTCGAAGAAGGTGATTAATGTAAGATGGGTGGAGATTGCCAAAACGGGGCCCGAAAGGGGAGTGTCCCTTTGAGATACCGATGGCTATCACCTAGAAATAACAGTATATCCCACACAATGGTTGCAGGCGGAAATCCGGGGGTGCGATGTACCGCGCGCTCCAGCTACTCACTTTCGACAGATTGTCTAGGGTGATGCACTGAAGGGCGACAACCACACCCCCCTATCTCTCCGACAACCAAGTAGGGCAACAGAGACAGTAAAAGTTATGCGCAGGAAGGGGGAGCGCGATGATCAGAAACATAGCCGTACCGTATCGCCATTCTCTCCTTTGGCAATTAGAGAGGGTGTACTCACTCGGCCGACCTCTTCAATTACAGAACTCACATAGAGTACACGGAGGGTGCGGGACACAACAAGGCTGGTCCCGCATCGCGGTCACTCCTAACAAGGCGGAACAATTCCATGTTTAGAAGTCGAAGAGACAGCCAAAGGATCCCACACTATTTTGCTCAGTACAAAACCCGATACTCACGGTTATCGCTCCGTCCGATCGCGGTCGACCTACCCCACACTCTGCCGGACCCGGGTGGATGTAACATCTCATTCGTGTACGGATGATATTACCCGGTCGGTAAGTGTTAGTATCTGTATGAATAAGTGAGTGGGTGTGTGTATAACTGTATAGGTGAGTAAATGGCTGTGTGATTGACTCTATAGGTGAGTGAGTAGGTATGTGAGTGGCTCTATGAGTGACTGACAGTGTGTGAGTGGCTGTATGGGTGTATGAGTGGATATATCAGTGGCTGTATTAGTGAGTGAGTTGTATGAGTGGCAGTATGGGTGACTGAGTGGATGTGTGTGTAGACCTATGAATCAGTGAGTGGGTGTGTAAGTACTGGTATGGGTGTGTCAATGGTTTTGACCTCACCCCCCCCACCAGCAGTACGCCGAGAGGTGCGTTTGCAGAGTGGTGGTAAAAGTGGCGTCGCCTCTGACGACATCTCAGCAATCCCACTGTGTGGGGCTTACTGGGGGTAACAGGTAGTCTTGGTGGTCTTGTTGGCCCCTAAGGACCTCAGCAGCTAAAGGGACTTCATTCCCCAACCAGCAGCACGCCAAGAGGCATGTTTGCAGAGTGGTGGAGAAAGGGGGAGGGGCCTCCGGGGAGTTGGCGGATTTTTTTTCTTCCTTTCTGTCGTTTTTTGTCCTGTACGAAGCGTATCCTCAGGGTCATACCTATGCTCAGAGGGGTCCACCTCTCGACAGCCCCAAGTCTGGAGATATAATATACACAGAATTTAGGATGGTCAAGCGGGGGAAGGAAAGGATGGGGACAGCAGGGATGGAGACCTGTGAAAATAGAAAGAGAATTATGTAATACACTCCTCTATAATCATAAGAGAACTACACTACAGAACAATAGAGGGAAATAACACTCGAGTAACTACCTGTAAAGAAAAAAATACATAATCCCCTAACAGGGGAGGAGAGCAGGTGATCTCGAATCCTTAACCCCAATACCACTGTGAAGGAGGGAACAGGGAAGAACGTAAATATCTCCTTTTCTATGCCTGCACAACATACCTAGAAAGAACAGTACCTATCAACCTACCCTCTGTATCAGGTTGAGATGCTCCAATCTGTTGTAACAGCTTCTGGAACAGCAATCACCTACTGCTGACCACCCCTGTTAAGTGAAACACAAATGTTCGCCAATATGCTGATTATCAAGGTTTTGAAAAGATCCATAGATGAGCATACAGCAAAGAGTCATCAAAGTTAATGCAAGGAATATGCTTTTTAAACCATAAATCAAGAATTAAGCAACCTGGACTACTACTGAAGCAGATCCTATCCAAGCAGAACTGCTCAGATACGATAAGAAAGAATATCTCTCAATTGTTTCTGCAATGTATATAGAGAGTTGCCTTCACTCTCCGAACTTCCTGTTTTACAGCAATGTTAGCTTTGAAATCATCTTCCCTGCATGAGCCACCAAGATGGGCTCACCAACAGGGAAGATCAGGAATGATAACATTGTCACCCAAAATACTGAATTGTACGCAAAGCAAAAGAGCACTCGCTGCCCAGCCTCTTGCTCCCTCGCATGAGTCCCAAGAAATCGGACTCGCCAACGAAGGGAGACACGCTGGTAGATTATCCATCTCTGAGCGTACATCCACAATAAAAAGGAAACTGAGAACAAATGATACGGTGCAACCTGTACCCTTATCGGACCGGGACCTGGCCACCAACGTCTGAATACGAATAATCGGCAGCTCCGTCTGCCGTCTTCCCAGCTATATCCGGGTTTCCTGATGTCGCGCACAACGGTGCGCCTGATGTCAGGAACCCATGTGCTGCTGGGAAATGTAGTCCCCGTTGTCTCCAGGACGGCTCCTTCATATGGAGCCTGTCAGTGTACGTAGCCGGTGCTTCCTGACATTTTTAGGAAGGGGTGCTGCGTGGCCCCTCTTCCCTGGACCATTTGGGCCCAGGGGACCCCATCCCCTGGGGCCTCTCTCTTTAAAAAAAAAATGTCATTAAAAAAAGGGAGGGGAGCCACGCGGCCCCCCTCCCGGGCCGTTTTGGCCCTGGGGACCCCAGGGTCCGGCCTTTTAATTTGATTTTTAATAACTGAAAGGGAGGGGGGCCCATCCCCGTGGCCTGTCCCTTTTTTTTCATTTATTTATTTTAAAAAGGGAGGAGGGCTGCGCCATTGTCGGCCCTGGGGACCCCATCCCCCGGGGCCTGCTCCTCTTTTTTTTCATTTCCTATTTTGAAAAAAAAACAAGGAAGGGGACCCCATCACCTGGGACCAGGCCTTTATTTTTTTTTTTAAATGGGGGAGGGGGGCCCCATGGCCCCCATCCCTGGGCCAACTTTGGTCCCGGAGACCCCATCCCGGGGGGCCTGGGCCCTCCGTTGGGGACCACTGGGGGAGCCTGAAGGCCCCGCGGTCCCTGCTGGCTCCCCGTCTCCTGTGTTAGCCGGCATTGCTTTGGGATCCAGGGAGCTGCTCCCTGGGTCCCAGAGCAAAGTATCTGTTTCCCTGCTCGCTTCACAGCGGGCAGGGAAACAGACACTGCTCTGCTTTCAGCAAGCGAGAGCATTTTTGCTCTCGCATGCTGAAAGCACAGAGTTTGCTATGGCATGGAGGGAGCGGTGCTCCTGCCATAGCAAACTGCAATGTCCCTGGGGTGGGCACCCCGGGACATTGCTGGATCTGGCCCTGGGGGTGGTGGTCCCCAGGGCCATCTAGGGCTCCAGGAGGGCCCCCCTCTTTTGTTAAATAAACCCCGGGGAGCTGGTGGTCCCCGTGGACAGGGGTCTGCAATAGACCCTCTTCATTATTCTATTTTTGCCCCGGGGAAGTGGCAGTCCCTGGTGCTGCGTGGGGGGGGGGCGTCAGAGCCCCCCCACGCAGTGTTATTTATTTTAGCCCCGGGAAGGTGGTGGTCCCTGGGGCTGCGGAGGAGGCTGTAGGGCCTCCCCTGCATTGTTTGTTTTTAAATTAATTAATGCATGTGCCCGGGGAGGTGGTGGTCCCTGGGGCAGGGGGGGGCGAGCGGGCCCCCTCGCATGTTCATAGAACAGTGCCCTGGGGAAGTGGTGGTCCCCGGGGAATTGATAAGCCCTAGGAGGGGGGCCTCGTGCGTCCCCCTCCTATATTTATTATATGCCCCCGGACATGGCCCACCCGGGGGTATTTAGAAGCAAGCGCGGAAGTCCAGGGTAACAGATCAAGCTACTGCTCCCGCCAAGAGGGAGCAGCATAAATAGCTGCTCTGTGTGGGTGGGAGCAATGTCAGCTCCTGCAGTATGCAGGGAGCCAGCTGGGGCCGTGGGGCCCCTTGTACTCCCCCCACTGCCTCAAGTGATTGTATGGCGGGTGGCCTAGATGGGCACCAGGGCACCCACCTTAATATAATGCACATCCTGGGGATGGGGACACCAAGGCCATAACAGGCTTGGGGAAGGTGGCCGCACAGCCCCCCTCCCCTTAAAAAAAACACTGCCCTGGGGTTGGGGTCCCCAGGGCCGTTTTAAGGCTCAGGGAGAGGGGGCCATGTGGTCCCTCGCCTTAATTAACAGATTGGGCTCCAGGCGATGGGGTCCCCAGGGCCAAACATGGCTCAGTGAGGGGGGTCGTGCAGCCCCACTCCCCTTTGAAAAAAAGATGGCCCGGGGGGATTGGGTCCCCAGGGCCTAATGAGGCTAGGGAGGGGGGCTGCACATGTGTGTTTTCTTTACAATAGCAGGTTGAAAAACTATCTGAAATCCTTGATGGAGGTTAATGCATCGTTGATTTATTGGAGAGCAATATCTTCTGTAGTGACTGTCCAAGATGTGTGGGTTCTTTCTTGTTGTCTCCTGGTCTGAGAGCAGAGTCCATAGTTCTCCCTTTTAATTGCTGTTGAGTATGCAAAGGCACCAAATCACCTACAAGTCCCCCCCCGTTTGACCCCACCCCTTCCATGTTAGTAGTAAGCAACAGCGCCGGCTCCGTGTGGGGGCTGGCTGCCTGTGGGGGGTTTGTGCAGGGCCTGGGCACAGGAGGGGGGGTTGGCTTTACGTATGGTAATAAAATATTACTTAGCATTAAAAAAAACATAGGAATTCACTGAAAAAACTAAAGGTTAAAGTAACATTATAGTTACGATTGATAAAAAGCTCTTTTTTTGTTTGCAAAAAACATTACAAATTCACTGAAAAAACAAAGATTATGTAACGTTATAGTTAGGTGGATATGTCAGTACCTGGGTCTGTGAATATGTGAGTGGGGTGTGAGTGGGTGTGTGAGAGGTTCTGTGGATGATGCAATCAGTGATGTCAGCAGTGATGTCATTTGAGATGTCAATGACCATGTCATGAGTGATGTAATATGTGAGGTCATAAGCAGTTGCGGGGGAGTGAGTTATAGTTAGCTCAGGTAACTATAACTGCTGAATTTCACTGTTTTTGTACGTTTTTGTACGAGTGAAATTTAAGCCTGACTATAACGGCCCTGTAACCTTTGTTTTTTCCAGTGAATTTCTAAGGTTTTTTAATTCTATTTCCTAACTATAACGTCCCTGCAATCTTTGTTTTTTTCAGTGAATTTCTATAGATATATATTCTGTGTAGTAAAGGTACACAGATACTTACATGTGTGGTAAAAGCATGCATGATAAAGGCTACTCAGCAAAGCGATTGCGTAGTAAAGGAAGCATTGCATAGGCTATTTCGCCCCGCCCCCCTCAAGTGTGTGCAATGAGGAGGGGACAGGATTAGCCCCTCACAGGTCATGACAAGGCAATGGGAGCAATGGGAAAAGGTATGTTTATTTATAATCTATACTCAGCCTTACAAAGAGGCCAGGTAGAGATGTCCCTAAGTGATATATCTTACCCAATTTAATGTATTACGATTAGCAGTGAAATGTGCAAATTGGACGGACCTCGTGTGTCATATTTTTAGGTAAAGTGATACATTGGATGGGCCTGGGGATCATTTTTCAGCAGGAGAAAGGGTCGTTTGGATAAGCCTACTCATCCTTAAATGCAGGGAAATGTTGTAAGTAGATCAAAACAATATGCCTGACTTTCTATATCTTCAGCAAATGGTTTGAAAGGGCCTTGAACTCATCTTCAATGAAATGAGCAAACTCAATGGGCACCTTGGTCTTTGTCTCATGAAAAATGGCTGACTGGAAGGGTCTGGTGGTCTTTATATGCAAGGAAAATTGCAGAATGATGGGTCTAGCAATCTTGTTCTGGAGCGTATTAGACAAATTGTATGAGCCTGGCAGTCCCACTCCATGGGAAATGGTAATTAAGGATGGGCTCACAGTCCCTTATCTGCAGGGTGTCACATCCTCCCTAGCTCTGGAGCATGCAAATGACCACATGACACATGCAGCGCTGTAACACACGTCTTTATTCTTCGGCATGCAACTGTTAACTCAACGCACTACGTCATAAATATTTTGACCACACCCAGACACACCTCGATACCTTCCAACTAATTACATAACTTTGTAAGGAGTCCACCAAGGACCACAAGGGTCCTATTGCACTTGAACATGCAACAGTACATCTGCCCCCTTGTTACATAAAAAGTATGGATAACATATATATACATTAGAGTTCTTCAATGAGTCATCAAGATGCTTGCGCCAATCTTCCAGATCGAGTAATATGGGATGATGGAGTTGCACTGTCACCTGGCATCGTAAATGTAGACTCAGATGCTTGACTTGGGCACTCAGGTGGACTTGTGTCACTCATGATGTCTGGAGTCAACGAACATCGAGGCAGATGCTTGAAATGGACTTTCCAGGACATTGAGCGGTCACCATATGTCCTTTACTTGTCACGACTCTCAATGTATCAGCATCAAACAGAACACCAGTCTTGTGCTTCTGTTTTTGTTTGACAGGACAAGGTCTCCTTTTACGAAAACTGTGTCCTGAGCACATCTTCGCTTATCAGCATAGGTCTTCATCTAGCTTTTGTGAGAAGTGTCCGTGACATGAATCTCATCAGTGTCTATCACTCGGTTTGTGGTCGCTTTACCCCAATGACTCTTCCAAGCAGCAAGGTGGGAGGGCTTTTACCTGTAGAACGGGGAGTTGACCAATAGGCTTGAAGGGCTGGACATAACGCTGACCTAAGATCGATTCCGTCGAGCGCAGCGCACTGATCCACTTTCTTCAGGGTGTCCATAAATTGTTCAACAATGTCACTCCCTGTGGCCAGAGAGGTGTGCTTTTCTGATGCTTGACATTCAAGAGACTAAGAAGGTCCTTAAACTCTCTGCTATTGAAGGGTGGACCATTTTAAGAATGGCAGTAACACCCCATGCTGCGAAAATGTCATCCAGCCTCTCGATGACTTTGTCATGGGTGGTTGATTATAAATCTTCCACTAAGGGAAAACATGAGTACTCATCGATAACTACTGTGAGATGATGTCCATTGTTTAAGAGTCCAAAGAAATCAACTGCAGTTTTCTTCCACGCTTATTTAGGAAGGTCAAACAAATTTAGCAGATGCTGTGTTGTCTTGAGAAATAAGCAGCTATACAGGTGACATGCTTTCAGTTCCTTCATGGCTCATTCATCAAGGCGAGGAAACTACACTCGGTCTCTGAGGGCTCTCTTGGTGGCTACAATGCCACGATGTCCTTCGTGTGCCAGTTCAATGACATGTTGCCTCTAGCTGTCAGGTATGACAATTCTTGAACCTCTTGAACCTCTTAGTACAATACCTTCTTGAGTGACAAAAAAGTTCTTCCTGCACATTCTTTAATTTTAGATATTCAATGTCATCTGTGAGAGGTCATCTATGTTTTCTCCATGATTGTGTTGCAATTATATCCTTGAGCACGAGCATGTCTCTGTCTGTGTTGGTAGCAGCAATGATCTGCTCAATGGATAGAGCTGCAGTGGTGTTGGACTTTACTATGAAATTGATATGCTCTTCAGCCGCTTTAGACTTTGCCCTGTGATGCTGCAAAGGCACTCGTGGGAAGTAGTCTGCACAATAGTTTAATCATACTTTTGTAATTGCAACCCCCACCTCTCAAAGCGAGGCGGCATCTTCACTTTCTTATTTCCGAAAATGGTAAGCAACGCCTGGTGGTCAGTGACAAGGGTGAAATGCTTTTCGTATGGAAACACATGAAAATGTTTACAAATCCACACTACAGCCAGACTCACTTTTTCTGGCTGAGAATAGACACGCTCAGTCTGAGATAGACTTCTGCTAGCACAGGCCACAATGTGTCTCTGAGCATTTGGATGTCTATTGTGTTGAGCAAGGATCGCCTCCAACCCCACCAAGCTTGCTTCTACTCATAATAACACTATGCCATGAGGCCTCATCAATGAACACTTGTGTATGATACATGATCTCTTCTGGCAGTGGGGACCACCTTCTCAGGTCAAGTCAGTTGCAAGTTAATTGATCCTGCAGGTCATTTTCCAACAGTGAACAAAAATAAACACTTTAAAAAATATGATTTTACTATCCAGAATGCCCATATTCTGAATACTTTTCTGGGGATATCTGTGTGATGGTTCCTTTTTGGCTGGCGCGAATGACAGCCTGATCCTCAATAAAGTGATGATGCTGTGAATGATAAGCTTCTTCATTCATTCAAGTCACCCTTCCTAATATACTACTTATGAGAAGCAAGCCTCCTCGCGTCTTGACTCATCACGTTCCTGCAGATCACTTCCCACACCGTTTGGCCTTTCCTTTTAGGCCAGGAAGTTCCAGTTGGTCAGCAGCTAGACTGGTGACCTGCACTTTGTGGCATTACAATACCTTCAGTTCTTCAATACGATAATCAGACGTCTAAAACATGCTTTATGGCAGAACCACTGGGATTGTAATGAAATGGAAAAACATATATTGCGGCGTTGACCATATTCTGCAACAAGAATAAGCAAATTATGCTGCATATTGCAGCACAGTCTGTAGCCATTTTAATAGACTATTTTGTCACTTTACTGCACATTAGTTACCTGGATGGAATAATGGGAGCTGACCAACCAATCAAAATGCTCCATTTGAAGACATAAGGTATTGTTACAGGCCTGCAGGGGAAGCATTCTGTGTTGGCAGCGCCTGTGGAAGGAGGATTTTGGGAAGATACAAACGCAGGAGTTGAGTGAAGAGTTTTTTAAGAGAACAAGGCAATCAACAGACCCAAGACACACAAGCATCCAACTGTGCCAACCTTCTAGAACCAACCACGGAAACCAACTTAGAATGCCCATGGCAATACCCATAAATCCTCTACTATTCTAAATACACAACACATCCATATTCATACAACAAAAAAACAAATAAACAATATACAACAAAAAACCAAAAAAACAACAGAATAATCACAGAGATAAGTTTCCTGGAACACAAAATGACATACAATTACCACATCCTATGAACATACATAATCATCCAATATCTTTGGTCGCCTGCTGATTGGAGACTCTGGCTTAACTTAAATGATTGTCTGTGACCTAGGCACTCAAATGAACCACAAATATCAATCACAACCTCTCCCAAGCCCCACCAGGAAACATCACCAGAACAATAGGTGTTTCAGATATTTTATGAATCTTATCGCTGCATGTTCAAGGCATACAATTACGAACAAATCTCTCAATCTGCTTATCCATCACAAGCCATCAAAAATCATTGCATGCTTTTCTTTTCAGTGCTGGCATGTCCCCATGCTCTTCAAGTAACGTCAATAGTCTGTGATGCAAAACAAAAAGCACTACCAGCATATGACATCTTCTGACAACTCCTTTTACAACTGACAATTTCATCCATACTGGTAAAAATGTGCCTAGACGTGCTCTCTCCCCCTGACTCAAGTCTTCTTCATTAGGAAATTTGGTAAAAAGCATTGCAGAACTTCATCATCATTTAAGGCCTTCTTCCATTCATCCTCCCTTATGGCGCCATTACAACTATCTTTTATTTCAGCTACAGTCCAATCATCCTCTTCAATTTGTGAATTGTCATTCAAGGGCAACTGAGATAAACAGTCGGCGCTAATTTTCTTGGACCCTGGCGCATACTTAACACTGAATTCCTGTAACCAATACAACCTTTTTGCAATAAGTGGTGTCAACTTCCTTGCGCCCTTCATAGTGAACACATGTATTAATGTTCTGTGATCCATTTACAACTCAAATTGGGTTACCAAAGCAAATGTCCTAAAGTACCCTATATCCCTCCAGCATGCCAACACCTTTTTAAGTGCAGTCCGCCCCCTTCAAAGTATGTGACACAAAGGCTACGACCCTTTTGCGACCTTTGCTTACTTGCATTAACATTGCACCAAGACCATAACCACTAGCATCTGCTACTACAATGGACTTATCTGCAGGATCAAATGGTACCAACACATTAACACTGACAACAGATATTTTCATATTGTCAACATGACATTCATCAGATCATTCATACTTTGCTCTCTTCTTGAAAAGCGAACATAAAACACTTACTTTATCAAAAAAATGCACAACAAATTTGAGTAGTACTCCGCAAGTCCTAAAAAGACCTCAATTGTTCCTTGTCCTTGGTTGAAGGTGCTTTCTCAATAGCTTGTATCAATTTTAATTTTGGTTCAGCACCTTGAGCAGACAAAGTATGCCTCAAATATTCCACCTCCTCTTTTTCAAACTGACATTTGTCCAGCCCAAGAGTCAGCACAGCTTGCTCCAATCTCCCCAACACACTCTCCAAAACCAAATCATGATGTTTCCTATCAGAATCTCAAACCAAAATATCATCATGGAAAAACAATATATCAGATAACCCTTGTAACACATTTTGTATAATTCTCTAAAAAACAGCTGATGCGGAAGCCAATCCAAAAGGCATGCATACAAGTTGAAATGCTCCTGCTGGTGAAATAAAAGAAGTTAGGTGTTTTGACTCTGGACGTAGTTGCACCTGATGATAGGCACCGGACAAATCCATTGTGGTGAAATATTTGATATCTATTACATTAATTACTATTTCATTAATTCTAGAAGGGGATGTCTATCTACCCAAATGCTATCATTGATATCTCTAAGGTCCACATAAATGTGCATCTTTCAATTGGCCTTTCTTGCCAGAACTATGGGACTGAGCCACTCTGAAGGCTCTATGGCTTCCATGATTCCTGTTTCAGACAAACAGTTTAACTTTTCTTTCAATTGGTTGTGTAATGCTAAAGGAACATTAGGCACTCTTTGTGCTTTTAGCGTCACGCCCTTCTTTAAAATTATGCAATATTTAAATTTCTTTAGACATTCCTATTCTTGGACGAACAATTTAGGATAACTGGGGACGCTTCATTCGGGCTCGTGAGCCCCTACGCCACTTGCCTTTCTTCTGCCCAGGGGGGCCCTGCAGAAACAGCAGCCAGCAGCGCCGGAGAGCAGATATCACAGCCGGGGTGGGACTCGATCCCCCAGCTGTCTCCGGTGATCTCTCGGCGCGGGAGGTGACGTCACCCTCCCAGCGCCCTTCAAAGCCTTCCGGGAACTCCTGCAGCGCGGGATGCTTCATTCGGGCTCGTGAGCCCCTACGCCACTTGCCTTTCTTCTGCCCAGGGGGGCCCCGCAGAAACAGCAGCCAGCAGCGCCGGAGAGCAGATATCACAGCTGGGGTGGGACTCGATCCCCCAGCTGTCTCCGGTGATCTCTCGGCGCGGGAGGTGACGTCACCCTCCCAGCGCCCTTCAAAGCCTTCCGGGAACTCCCGCAGCGCGGGATGCTTCATTCGGGCTCGTGAGCCCTTACGCCACTTGCCTTTCTTCTGCCCAGGGGGGCCTCGCAGAAACAGCAGCCAGCAGCGCCGGAGAGCAGATATCACAGCCGGGGTGGGACTCGATCCCCCAGCTGTCTCCGGTGATCTCTCGGCGCTGGAGGTGACGTCACCCTCCCAGCGCCCTTCAAAGCATTCCAGAAACTCCCGCAGCGCGGGACGCGCGCGGGCGTGCCCGGGCCATGCCCGGGCCCACGGGGGTCCGTCTGCGCCCGTCTTAGACCGGATGAGGCTGGGCTGGGCCACCCCCCTTGGCTCCACACTCGGACGATTGACTGTGGGAAAGTGAGAACTCAGCAGGCAATTTTAAGGTTAGTGCACTTACATTCGCACACTGCTTGCTTACTTTTGAAAGCTACTAAGAACTTAATGCACTGTTGAGGACTGTTTCACAAGCAGCCAGGGGTAAACGTACCCCCCCTACGAAAGGTCCTGTTACCCGGCAGAAAGCCCCATCTACATTTTTAACCGCTCAACCGACCGCAATTGATAAAATGCTTCAGCGGGCAATCGGAGTAGTGTCCAATGAAATCGAGCGCACTGAGAGACGCCTCTCTCTAACACCGATTCTTGCCCCTAGTCCAACTCCAACTGAGCCGGGGACTCTGTCTTTATCTCTAACACCAAATGTGATCCTAGACCCAGAGCCCCTATGTACACGAGCAAAGACAGGTCCTGGCCATGCCCCTAAGATCTCCCTGGGAGGCGGTGGAAAGAAGAAAGGAGGGAAACGGAAACCTGTTACACACAAGGGAGCAAGGCGGAATAAACAAGCTCCCGACATGCTGTCAAGCCGGTCCCCGGGGGGACAAGGAACAGAAGAGCGATTGCAGATGACTCCGGAGCACCCGCTATGGGTGTTTAACTTGGTATTGAAACTTAAAGCTCATTTTACCTCGACTGTAAAAGTTGAACTCGATGCTTTAACGACACGTATTGACAAACTATCATCATTGGTGGACCATTGGGTGGGCAAAGCTGATGCTATCCTTAATACAATTGAGTCTATCAAATTCCCTACTCCAGAGTCGGTCTTGCACCAAAACAAGGTAACAACAACCACTCTCGACGAACCACCTCTCCCCACAGGGACTAACATAATCGTGCAAAAGGATGCAGCTCCCACTCCTAGATTGTCCGCCCACAGAGCCGGGATCCTGTTTACAGGTTTGGAGAGGGGACAACGAAGAGGCTTCTGTTGGGGGTTAACTGTCCCCTCTCCAAACCTGTAAACAGGCCCACACCGATTACATCAGGCCCATCTGACCAACAACAAACTGGAAATAACCAAGATGCTTATAAGAGGACCCCACCATACATAAAATCAAGGGAAACCCAACCCGCACTACCAAGCATTGACTTGCCCCCAGCCTCTACTCCCTATGTCATTGTATTAGCCGGAGTACCTGAGCTAGAAAGAGGCTTAGGGGAGACACATTTTGAACTTAAAAACAAATGTATTTATTGGTTAAACAAATATAGGCCTCTTCCTTATCAAGATCAAAGTGAAATCCTACTCACTCGCAGGGTAAGCTAGCTGGGGTGGAGGCGAAAGGACATATCTGGGGATTGTGTTGTGATCAACTTTAGGGATGCCCGGGCTGTCCAACACATCTTAGATTGGGGTTACTCAAGGGAGACTGGGGGCATCCTCTCCTTGCCCCTGGGATATTTCTATCCCCCCAGGCATATGCCGGACAACGAGGGAAACACGGCCAAGGGTTGGGGGGAGAGCGACCAGAGTGGTGCCAGGCCAAAAACAGGCTGGGAACGTCCAACATCAATGATGTATAATATCCCTGTTAACAACAGATTTAGCTCTCTAGATTTGGTAGATTGACTAAATCCAACCGATCCCTCTAATAAATGTTCTAGTGACAAATACGAGGCCAAATCGGGATACATGCATCAGGATGGCCTCCCACACAAGGAGGGACACGGGAAGAAAAAAGCGAGCAGACCTGTGAGGGTAGCGTCTTAATTCATATTTCCACCCCACTTAGTAATCCAAACCGGGCTAATGAATGTAGTCATAGGGGAGAGGCAGGGTACAAAGACACACACCAAGCTCTAGTAGAGGAAAGCCTCACCCCCCAGGCCTCCTCAGCTCACTTAGCGGAACCACAAAGCACTCGGATCTTATCCTGGAACATAGCAGGCCTTAACTCGAAACTGGATTTCCCAGATTGGGGGGCATTCGTAGACCAACATGAGCTATGCCTGTTCCAGGAAACATGGTCAAGGACAGATATATTTAGAGTGGGCTACGTGTCGTACTGTATTCCAGCAGTCCAGGGGGCTAGGGGGAGACCCTCGGGGGGTCTAAGCACCTGGGTAGGAGTCCACTTGGGATGCAATGTTAAACAGTTAGAGACCCCGTCCCCTGACATTCTGTGCATTCTGTGCATCCTTCTTTCTCTTCATAATTCTATGAGGATTGCAATAATTAATGTCTACTCACGGTCAGTAAGTTATGGACAATCCTCTCACACGCTCGATTGCCTTACCTCATTTCTCCCCACTATACCGGAGAACTGCCGGGTAATTATAGGAGGGGATTTCAATTGCCAATTTGAGCCCCTGAATGGCCTATCCACTAGTATTACAAGTGAGGAGGACTCGGTATGGTCAATCCCAGATCCTAATATCCAACCAATACGGGCATGGACTCCTCTAGCATTACAAATGAATGCAGTTACACTTACCCACTCACTAAGGGCTTGTAATGGCCGACTCCCATCCGACAGTCCCGGGAACTTTACTTTTAATAGACCCAGGCAAGCATCAATATTAGATTACAGCTTGGTAGATGTCAGCCTCTGGCATAGGGTTATCGATTTTAAGGTCGTTTCCCGTCATGAGAGTGATCATAATCCTTTGGTTTTAGAAATATTCCTTCCCTTTGCCGAAGACCTCCCAAGCACATCCACACACCCAACCAAGCCTAGTATTGGCTGAAGGAGGGAGGAGGGTACGCTGGGGGGAACTTGCTCAAACACCGGACAAAGTGGCCTCTCTTTATCAACAAATCGTCCCCTTCTTAGAAGTTGCGTTTCGAATATCTGCAACTAGCAGTAGTACAGCGTCCCAATCGATACTGGCAAAAAACCACCAGGACCTGTTCTCTGCACTGGCACCATTTTTTTTTAATCTCAATAGGCCTAGGCCGAATTGTAAACCAAGGCACCTATGGTATAATAAACATTGTAAGGTAGCTAAGCAAGCCCTTTTAACTTCTATCAGAACGAACGATAGGCCACGAATCAAGGAAGCCAGGGATCGATATAAAAAAATTATAACTGGAGCAAAAATTAACTGGGAAAATGATAAATGGGAAGCAATAAAAACAGCACTGGATAACCATGATATGAGAGCGTTCTGGAACTTAGTTAAGACAGGGAAATCCGAAGGCCAATTGGCTATAGGACCAAACCTAGGGGAAGAAGTCTGGAGAACTCATTTTAAATCTTTATACTCAAGGCCCGCAGAGGAAGAGGAAGAGGGCAGAATCAGTTACCTTAGATGTGAACCCCCTAAATTTAGATGCTCCCCCCCTGTACAATGAAGGAGATCATAGTGGCGTTGGGTAATCTACTTCCAGCAAAAGCACCTGGTGACCTATTTCGATCCGAACCCGGAGTTTGGGCACCCTACCTATGGTCACTATTTAATGCCGTTCTACAAGGTATGGCGTTGCCCCCCACCTGGGCTGGAGCAGAAATTATCCCCATTTATAAAAAGGGCTCACCACTCAATCCAGCAAACTATCGCCCTATAAGCCTACTGGATGTCACTCCAAAAAATGTTGCTCGCGTACTGCTGGGGCGCTTGCAATCCTGGATAGAAGAGAACAATGTACTAACACCTCTACAAGCAGGATTCAGGGCCAAGATCTTCACTATTGACCAGATCTTCAGATTACAACTTATCCAATGGAAAATTGTGGTCCTAGAGGGTGGCAGCCTCTATCTCACATTTGTGGATCTTAAATCCGCGTTTGACTTGGTGCAGCGAGACCAGCTATGGGGCATACTTCTTGATTTGGGAGTACCAGAATACCTTTGCCACCAGCTGAAACGCCTGCACCAAGACAACTATGCGAGAATTAGATATGGTAAAAATGGTGAACTTTCCGCCCCTTTCCCTGTAGAGAAAGGGGTGCGACAGGGATGTGTCCTGGCCCCGACACTCTTCTCTCTTTTCTTAAACAGCTTAATTGAAACTCTGTTAGCTGGGAAAGACATTGATGCTCCGAGGCTGGCGAGCCGCAAAATTCCAGCACTCATGTTTGCGGACGATACGCTGCTACTCTCCAAATCGCCCATGGGCATGCAGAGAGTCCTTGAGGTATTCATCTCTTTCTGCAGAAAGAGGGGACTGGAGATCAACCTCCAAAAAACCAAGTACATGGTTTTAATGCTAATACTACAAATTGCCCTCATCCCCAACTGGATGGAAGGGCCCTAGAGAGGGTGTCCATTTTTGATTATCTAGGGATCACACTCACTGAAAAAATGGACTGGGGGACACAAATAAAGAAAGCCAGTCTAAAACTGACTCAGTCCACGGGGGCATCTTAAAAGTTTATAAAAGTTGCACCCACAAAGTGATAGGTCCCGCAGCAGAAATATACAAAACACAGGCTAGGGGAGCATCACTGTATGGGGCAGAATTATGGGTCCATTGTCCATCAACTTCCCTATCTATGCCAGAGAACCTTTTCCTTAGGCAATTGCTGGGCCTCCCTATGAGTACTCCATTAACACCGCTCAGGATGGATTTAGGGATTGGCCCTATAGCAGATGTAGTCTCCTCTAGACCACTCCTATACTGGAGTACACCTGAACTAGCTGACTATAAAGAGGAGTTGAAGGATGTTATGAGCCTTCTAGGCGCAGGGAAACTCCCGTGGCTAGCTCATATCAGGAATTCTTGCCAGGCATTAGGGAGGGCAAATATGTGGACTACACCAGAAGAGACCTGCCCCACAATCTCCAGAAAGGCACTACTCGACTCCCATAGAGAATACAAACTGGCCTTACTATGGCAGGGGACTAAACCAAGCTGCTTGACCTCCAGGTTTCTGGATATCAAGCAGCAATACAGGTTAGAATCAGCACTTGACCACATCCAACCACTTTTGGCAAAGAAACTTTTTCTTCAATTCAGACATGGGGTGCTCCCGCTTCGAGCATTTACTAACAGTTGGCAGGGAGCCCATAAACTTGATTGCCCAGGGTGCGATCGAGTTGAGGAAACTGAATTGCATGGCCTTTTCTTTTGCCCCACCTATGGAAGGCCAAGGTCTAGGTGGGTGTTACAACTGTGCAGAAATATGGGGATCAGACACTACATAGAGGTGTACAGGCTCCTCAAGTATGAAACTGACACACTTATTGTGTTCGCCATTTCTCGGTTCCTTCACTCGATGTGGTGCATTCGCAGAGCTATTTTAAAAAAAACTATTTCAGGAAACCCCTAGCTCCTAGCATCCTTTGTATATGCTGCTATGCCATGTTTGCACATATCCATTGTATGATTATTGTTACTGTAACTATCCATACCTTAGGGTTCCTCTTTTAAATGTTTTATATTATCAGCTTCAACGCGGTTTTTTAATATTGTTACATATATCTATTAGATAAAGTCAAAAGCTTTTTTAACAACCGTTAGGAGTTTTATATACTAATGAATTGGCTATTTGTTTATACATGCGTTACTTTAACCCCTCCCGCACTCAAGGTAGAATACACAAACTCTGTTGATCATTGTCTTGTATCCAAGCATAGTACCGAGTGTTGCTGCGAGGGAGCACATTTAAGAATGAATTAGAAAACGTTGCACAAATTAGATATGTACTATTTTTTAACATAGCACTAATGTACAAAAATTTTATGATGACATATTCTAATGTTTTTCTTTTTATCTAAAACGTATTGTATTGCCTCTTTCTATGTGCTTTTATGGCTGTACGGTCGAAATAAAGCTCTTTTTGATTTGATTTGATTTGATTTGATAACTAGATTTCCACCTTCCTACAACAGATTGCAAAGTAAGTAAATCTTGATCAGGATGATTGGGATCAAGTAATTTTCCCAACTCACGTTGTTCCTTCCAACCTAATGAGGATTTTCCTTTTTCAACCACATTTACCTTTCCATGCGTCATTCTATTTTTAATTTTTTATTCAATTTTTTATTCGTTTTTCATCAGTCTTCTTATACAGAGTAGTTACAAAATACAGTGAATGTATATATTGCAATGACATTTTCAAACATTATGATGTACAGGTAACTTATCATGCAATAGCATAGGAATCTATAGAATTATTTCCTTTGTAAATGGCCTATTGCATTCGTACCTACTTACAACACAGTGTATATGTAATAGAAATTCGATGCTGGATATTTACTGTCAACAATAGGAAAAAAAGAATTGGTAAGAAAACGTTGAACAAACGTGTTGCATCTCGGATTATGTTATTATAAACAGTGGGGTTGGGGGGCAGTGAGGTAGGGGTGAGGAAGTATGGTAATATTTGGAGTGTGATTAGTTGAAAAACAGGAAAGGGGAATCCAAACTAACGACAAACTCAGCCCTCATGTCTACTGTACATTATTGTATATTAGGCGATGTGTGGGTGTACATCTGTATCTAAGGAAAACGATGTTGGTGACACCTGGGATTCCCTGCCCTCTTGAAGGGAGGCTTGAAGGTCTGATAGGATAGTACCCCAGTTGGAGGAGATAGGGTACTTGCGTAGGCCGAGGTTATCTTCCCTGCATAATGCCACTCCTTCCGCTCTTGCCCATACAACCATTGAGCTCGACAAGGACTCTCACACTGGGGATTCTCAGAATTTCCAGTGCCTTGTGATTAGGCGCTTTGCAACCTGTATGCCCAGGTCAAGAAATTGCGAAGAAGCTCTGTGCTTCTTGTCTCAGTAGTGGAGTTCAGGTGTGGGCAACCTGGCGCTCTCTGCATGCGGAGAGGAAATGCGTCACCTCTTGCCAATAGTGTGTCAGGTAGGGGCATGCCCCCAGCATGTGGAGGAAGTCGGCATTCACCAGGTCGCAGCATGGGCACGCTGCGTCGGTTTTATGAAAATAACTGTTAATTTTGTCTGTGGTCAAGTATGCTCGATGTGTAAAATAGAATTGAATTAGCTTAAATCTAGCGTTTTGGGGAACATGAGTTGGGCTCGCCAGGAGGGTGGTCCACTCTTTTGCAGTGTATGAACATGTCATGTCTGTCTCTCAGTGGCCCCACAGTGATGTCAGTGGAGTAGCGGCATGTACGCGGAGTGTGTTCGTTAGCCAATGGGTAAGGTGGCTTACCGTGCCCATAACATGGAGACAATGCACCATAAGATGTGTTTAGAGCTCGTGTGAGATGTCTCCCAAGGTGTGTCTCAGTGTCCCCACTAATGCATTATATAGGAGAAAGTGGCATGGTGGCAGGCCGTCTTCTGCCATCAGCGTTTCGTATTAAGAATGTAGCCTTCCCGGTAATGGTCGTCCAGTGTATGAACGCCTTCTTTGTCCCAGGCCATCAGTTCCATCGCTGTGGTGACTGTTTGCAGTCTGGGCGTACCAAGTAGTGGGATTGCAGGGGCATACAGTGCAATAGCTTTTGCAAGGAAAAGGCTTCAGCGGAAACAGTGGTAGGCTACACGTAATAGTGTGGACTGTAGCGATGCTTTGGCACACTGGTGAAACAGGTGCATTATAGTCGTCAGAGTCCAGGCTGGTGCATCTGTGGCAGATCTGCAAGCTGCAGTCCCGCTAACCAGCGGACCACCCGCTGGAGTTAAGATGGCAGATTGTTGTGTTTGTAATTAGGCACTGGCATTCCACCCTGCTCCATATGTAGATACAGTTTTGATAAGGCAACTCTGCTGCGGGATTTGTTCCAGATAAAGCCGCAAACTGTCTTTTCAAGGGACCTGAAGAAGGGATGGGGAACGATGAGTGGTAAATTTGTGAAATAATAGAGTAGACAGGGAAGCACCACCATTTTCAGGAGTGCTATGTCTCCTGTGACAGTTAGGGAGAGCATATTACAGAACGACATTTGGGATTGCAAGGTAGTAACTGCTCGAGTGAGATTCCTGTTGAACAAGTGCACGTCTGTGTGGCAAACTCTAATACTTAGGTATCGAAATATGACTGGCTGCCAATTCACAGGAACACCATCTATGGTGAAAAGAGGGTCCGGTAGGGTAGTGACAAAGAGGAACAAACAGGACCTTGTCCATTTCATGTTTAAGCCTGAGAGTTGCGAAAATTAAAGCAGTATTTGTGTGACCTTATGGGGGATAGAGTGGACGTCCCTCATATAAAGGAGTAGGTTCTGTGTGTACAACGATATCATGAGAGTGCCGTCCCCCATAAGTATTCCCCAGCGCTCACCCTACATGTGTTCCACAAGGGCCAGGGGCTCTATGGCCAGGGAGAAGAGCAAAGGGGAAAGACAGCAGCCCTGTCTGGTTCCCTGTGTATAGGTAGTGGGTCAGAGACCAGGTTTCCTACCCTGACCTTAGCCATTGGGTGAGAGTACAGGAGTCGCACCAGACAAAGGTAGCGAGGTCCCACTCCAAATTTCAGTCGGGCCGCGAACTGCTAATCGAATGCATTCTCGAGGTCGAGGGCCTGGCAACCCGAGCAATGCCATTTAGCTGCAGCAAAATGGAGCAGACGGAAAAAACTGCGGAGGTTGAGGGAGGTGTTGCAAGCTGGGACAAAGCTGCTCTGGTCTGGGTGGATCAAGGCAGGTATCAGCTGAACCAATCGGTCTGCAAGAACCTTCGCCAGCATTTTATAATCTGTGTTCAGTAATGCCAGTGGCCTGTACAAACCCAGGGTGGTGTGATCCCTATCCGGCTTGGCAAGGGAGACGAGCATGGCCTCATATAGTGAGTCAGGCAATTTGGAGGATGCAAGTGCCTCTTCGTATACAGTCTACAATTTGGGGACCAAGAGTTACGTGCAAGCCTTGTAGAATTAGGCTGGTAGTCCATCAGGTCCCAGTGATTTGCTGGTAGCTAGCATTCGTATGGCTTCTTTGATCTCAGATGGAGTAATGAGGTCATCTAGCTCCATCCGCTGTTCTTGTGTGATATGGGGGAATGGCAGCATGGAAAGGAAGGAATCTATTTCTTGCGGGGTAGCAGTGAGTGTCGACTGGTATAAGGAGGTGTAGTGGTTGCACATTTCAGTATCTATTTCCCACTGTGCTTAAAGGAAATTGCCATTGGCTGATCTCAACCCTGCTATGGGGTGATGTGGCTGCTCTTGTCGGAACTGCCATGCCAATAGGGGGTGCCCCCTGCTATTTTCATACATCAAACCCTCTTTAAAGTAACAAATAACAGGTAGTTCGACACAACAATACTCTTGGGGCTCCATATCACTAGGAGTTAATTCACACTTACTTAGACCCATCAAAATGGCTTTATCAATCAAAGTATAAAGGGGACATGAGTATTGACACATGGGAACATCTACACCATTCAATTTCATTATACATTTTGGAGGGTGATAAATCTCTGAATTTGTCACTTAATGTTCTTGAGCATCAATGCCACATACCACTAATACCTCCACCTCATCATTGTCCGTGTCCCCACAACCCTTTACTTCACCACCCTGATGTTCTCTGACCCAATTTACTTTGTGTTTCCCATCATCCATACCTCACATTTTGCACACTCTAGAAAATTACCTAATTTCCTGCATTTGTAACTTCTGGCAATGATGGCCTCAGCAAAATGCCATGTACTACCACACCTGTAGCAATGTGTCTTTCTCACCACACCCTGTGGTTCCTTATTGTATTGACCTCCCACAGATGTATCTAATCTGAACTCACCTTTCTGTAAAACATTCACATTACTCTCATCTACCCTAGGCGTATCTTAACCTTAAAGTGTGGCTCAATGGTTAGAGCGGCAGACCCTGATGCAGAGATCTGGCCTGGGACCAGGGTTCAATTCCCGCCTCGGCGGGTCTTGGGCTCAATTTCCTCGGACCTGATAATTCTCGCCTCGGTGCCTATTCTAATCATGGGTCCCACTCTGCAACTCTGGGCAATAGCTTGCTTAATCTCCACAACGGCCCCAACAGCGCTGGGATGCCTGGCTTCACCCTGGGGGTGCCCAGGAGTGGACATTTCACAGGGAAAAAAGCCAGGAAGGGTTCCACAGCGGTATGCGTACAGCGCCTGGACACCCCTTTGGGGGTATGGGTGCGCTTTACAAGTACAAATTTCATTTCAACCTTCATTTAGCTCTTTGACATAACGTGCAGTGTTCTCAGTTCGGCGTGCCACACTAATGTTTTTTTCCAAGGAAGGATCCTTTAGATCTAGCAACTTTTCCTGAATCTTAGTATTGTTTGTTCTGTTAATCACCTGATCTGTGATCATTTCCTCTATCAATTCCTTAAATCTGCATGAGGTTGACTACATTTCTAACACTGCTACATATTGCTCAATGGTCTCACTCGGTAACTGGGCACGTGAGAAGAATCTATGCCTTTCCACTATTATTCTAACCTTTTTAACATAATTTTCCTCTAAAGCTTTAATAGCCTTAACATACGCATCATTGGATCCCTGATCTGCCTCTGACCCATCATCGTTCTCTCCTTCTCCACAGATAGGCACAGGTAAAGTTTTTAGAACCTTTCACACCAAAATTATGCTTCAACATTGCGAGCTTTCTTTTGGCTACAATTACATCCCCCCAGTAGCTTCAAGATATGTCTCAAAAGACTCCTTCCAGTCTTCGCAAACCATTTCAGGGAACCCTGTTTCCTGCAAAAACATGGGAGGAGCGGTTATCATTTGTACAGGCATACGGTAGATGATAAGCAAAAACAACATCAAAAAATAAAATAAAATAAGAAAAGTAGTCACTGTGGTCTCTGCCGATAATATAATAGTCACCACGGCCCAGTTTCCAGTCTCCAAGTTCATGACAACAAACTGGTGTCTTGACTAATACTATGTTAATGGCAGAACAAGAGTTTAGTCCTCCTTCTGTCTCGCAGCAGGGAACCAAAGTATGTAACTGACTGGATGGTGGTCATTGTGTTGAAAATGTCAAAATTTGGCAGATGTCCAAAACTAAAATATCAGATGACTGGAACGCGTTGATGTCTTTTTTGTCCTCGTGGCTCACCCTTGCTTCTTCATGGCCCTCCTGGGTCAAAAATCCTGGAGCCAGGCGTGTTTAGGGGAGAGAGGAACTTGGGCGAGGCGCATAGTTACAAAAGGGACGAGTGTGGCCTACCATGGCGGCATTATTTGCATTACAACGAATAAATTAGCGACCTAAAACTGTTCTGTCTTCACAAGAGGGCTCTACTTGCATGCTGGTACTGTGACATGGTCACAGAACACGTTTGTGATTGGCTGCCAATCATTGGCACTCTCCTGACTACATACAGATGTTTGAACTTGAAGCACCACTCAATGGGTGACCTTTCATCAGCCCTGGGGGATGAACTGGAACATGCTTTCCGCATTTTACCATCAACATAGCAGAAGACATCTCAGTCCTCAGCCTAACACTACAACAGCCCCAGCGCTGGCTGCACCTTTCCCTGGACGTCTGTTATTACTCCTCCAACTGGTTCGCAAACCGAAACCTTGACAACTACTGACTGCCCTGGTTTCAAAATAATATGGTGTTTATGCTCCCTCTACTGGACATGTCTGGAAAATCACTAACAGTTCCTGCCGTATTAAATCCTTACTTTTTTTTTGCAGTTTTGCATAGCGCGAACTCGACCCGAAGGTATCAGAGCGCTTTACATCGAGCACCAGCTGCATTACAGACGGGCACATTCATTTTTAGGCATGGGGAGATTAAGTGATTTGCCCAGAATCACAGGATGCTTGAGCCTCCCGCCAGACTCGTACCTGGCTCCACAGCTTCAAAGTCGGCCGCTGTATGTCCATTACAGTCTCATTTATTCAGTCACTCATCAAACCACACTCACTAACTAATGTAATGCAGAGTTATGGGGGATAACTCTGCAGATCAGGTCCTTTTCCGGATTGGCAGGTTGTAGTGTCCTCGCAGGGGCGGCTCCTCCACGTGGGCGGAGGAGCGTCGCCCCACTGCTTTCTCGCAGTGCAAGAAGCAGAAACAAAAAATAGTATTTTAAATACCATTTTGTGTTTCTGCTTCTCGCACTGCGAGAAAGCAGAAGGCAGGGTTTGGTTGGGGGCGGGCGGGCGGGTGGGCATTCCTGCTCCAGGCAGGGGAGGAGTGGCTTCCCCACTGTTGTGGGTGCTGACTGTTTGGTCGGCCCCAGGGCCGACCAAACCAGTCATGCACACTCTGCATGTTCTCTATGTAGGCTGCATGCAGCCTACATAGAGAAAATGGCCTCCCCATAGACGCCTGTGGGGTCAGCGTCCTAGCCAATCACAATGCTGCCATTGCAGCGTTGTGATTGGCTTAGGGGAGGAGAGGGAGGCTGCCTGCTTCCTGTAGAAGCAGAGAGAGGAGACACAACGCGGGCCCGGAGGCCAAGGTAAGTTTAAATTATTAGATATATATTTTTAATTAGGCCCCCCAGCGCGACCTCCTCCCTGCGTGCCCCCCTCGTACCCACCCCACCCGCGAGTCATGCCGGCCGCGACTGGTCCTGGGCCCTAGGCCCGCATCAGGACACTACAGTAGGTGCTAATTCCGGACGAGCAGATGATAATTCATAATGTTGGAATGGGGAATGGTACCGGAGGCAAAGGGGTTTGAGGACTGGCGACCAGGAGGAAGGCCAGGGTGGGGCGGGCTCTGGGGTGTCTGGTGGGGGGCGGAGGGTTGCCACCATTCCAAGAGAACAGTACAGGCCATTTGTTGTTTTACGAGGCTGCAAAGGCCCGGACGTGATACTTAAAAGGACTTTAAACAAACTTGTATGTATTGATTTGTAACATGATAGTTCTGTCTTTATTTGCTTTAATTATTAGTCAGGGATCGTAAACGCAGCTCTAGAACACACTTAAAAGTGGTTTCTGTTTATATTTGCTGTTTGAAGTATGTACAGATAAGGGCTAAAAATATTGGGGCAGATTTACAAGAACGTGACGTATCTGTAGAGATGCATCACTTTCCCTGCGCCACCCTGAGAAACCCTTGCGCCACCATGGATACGCCGTATTTACAATACGGTGCACCATGGCCCAAGGACTGACAGATGCATCAGAAATTCTGACGCATCTGTTGACGCAAACGTCATTCATTGCTGTAGTCGTGTCGCAAGCACTACGCAACTCCAGCAATGCATGGGGAGGCCTATCCTCATTGTGCTGAGTCACTCCTTACGCCTGCTCCAAGCAGGCGTAAGAATTTGACCAGTGCCGTCCTAGAAGTGGCGCAGTGAAATCTTGTAGATTTCACTGCGTCACTTCTATGAGGCTTTTTGCGTTGGAACGCCCACCCTGCATACATTATACCTGACGCAGGTATAATGTGATGCAGGGCTTTACAACATGACGCATCTCCCAAGATACGTCCCTTTGTAAATGGGCCGCATTTTTATGCCACCGCTGTGTCACAAAAAGTGACGCAAAAAGTGACACAACGGCGGCGCAAAAATGACGCAAGGGGAGACCCGAGGAAAGGTTGGTCATCAGGTGGAACAATGCTCCGAGGGTCACAAGGGGACAAAGTAAAGCTAGTCAACAAGCACTCGCAGCTTCGCAGCTGGATCAGATGTGGTGGTTGGTCTCCTTGAAGATGTATAAGTTCCAATATAGTCCTTTCGTCAGTGCTAGAATATGTCCCATAAGCCACAGGAATATGCAGTATCTGAGTATGGTTTCATGAAGTAGGCATGACGTGCAGGGAGGCTCAATCAACACCTCTGAGTAGAATAAGGAGTAGCAACTATCCTATGAGATCCCCCCAGGCTGGGTAGATATTCCTACTGTTGAAGTTTTTATGCATTTCATATTTTTGTGTACTATTAACAATGTGCAGTGTGGATTTACACTCAATTCTACATGTGCACACTGATATGGTGCTCATGCATTTGAAACAAATTTGCTTTGACTTGTAGAAATGTGTTTTCGTGACTTACTTTATCTAGGCCTCAATTTAGGCCTGGATGCCATCTTGTTCAAAATAAGTCTCTCCTCCTAAATGTACACATTTCAATATTTTTGCAGTGCTCAGTCAAGCAGAGTCATGTTTGTTTATTTCCATTGACGTTGTTCTTGCTGTTCTCGAAGAAAGATTTCCAGCATTGTCACAATGATGTTTCTTTTCCCAAGGCCCTTTTGTTAGCTCACTGTACCCCATTCATTCATAATAGCTTGCTGTTGTTCATGTAACTAGTTTGTCCTGCCATCTCAGAATGATATTAGCATAAAGTGGGCAGAATCAATATTCATATACTGGGATAGTGCATAAATGCTAAGGCAATATGACATTTATTAGAACCGTGCTTTGATTTGATAAAAGCGTCATTATTTTTGTCACAAAGTTTGCAGAAATTCATGCTTTGCTAGGCAAGAAAACTGTATATAAAACCAAGATTTTTGGGGGTGAGCCAGAAGCCTTCCTGAAGACTTTCTGATGCTTCTAGGAATGTTACCAGATTTCTTATTGATTTTGCTGCTCCTTTGGGACTTAAAATTTTCCAGATTTTACACCTTATTCAGTATAGCTCTATTTACTGAGAACCTTCATGGCAACAGCTTTATGCATTTGCATTTAGGATTTCTGTACCGCACCTTTTGAATTTTTGTAATAAATCTTTTAAATTTCTGTTCCTGTCCTAGAACTAAGGTTTTGAGTCTGTCCTTAATTGACTGACTGTATTTTGACATGTTGTGGGGTTGTGCATCATGTAATTGAGGTTTAAAAAACTATCTAAAGGATCGCTCCACTACTGTACATATAGATACCTTGGCCTCATGCAGCAGACCAGTAAGCATTGGAGTTCCCCAGGGGTCAATCCTGAGCCCTATGCTTTTTAATCTTTATGTAACACCTCTAGCCAGGATAATCAGGTCTTATGGGGTTGAGGCTGTGTCATATGCTGATGACACCCAGCTGCTGATCACATTTGGTCCTGACCCTACAGATACAATGATCCGGTTTAAAAACTGTCTGACCCACATTAACAACTGGATGGGCAATAACAAATTACAGCTAAACGGCAGTAAAACTGAGATCATTCTGTTCGGCAGGGCCGAAGAGTACTGGTCTAGCAGCTGGTGGCCTCAGGCATTGGGCCCATGCCCGTCCCCTAAACAAGTAGTCTGCAATCTTGGAATAACGATTGACAACAAGTTATCCATGAAAAATCATGTCAATCTTGTGCTGGGTACCTGTTACAGGATTTTGCGGAAACTACGTAAAATCTTTAAATGGCTACCTATCGAGGCCAGGAAGCCTCTGGTCCAGGGCCTAATTGTAAGCTGCATGGATTATGGGAATGCCTTACTAGCCTCCCTAAATCAAGACCTCTTTTCTAAACTGCAAATTCTGCAGAATACTGCGGCCAGACTGATCTTAAATCTACCTCCAAGATCTCCTTCAGTCCCAAGTCTGAGGTCCCTCCACTGGCTTCCAGTTAGGAAAAGAGGCCACTTTAAAATCCTGTGCCTAACTCATAAAAGTATTCATGGCAACGGGCCTGTTTATTTAGCGAAAAAACTTAAAAGATATCAGCCAGAAAGAACGCTAAGATCTAGCTCAAAATCTCTCCTTACCCCATTGTGCGTCCGCACTGCACGTAATGGGGGTCGATCCTGTTCTTTTCTCGCCCCTCATCTCTGGAACAAACTGCTGTTTCATCTTCTTTCTATTGCGGATAACCAGCGTTTCCGCAAAGAATTGAAAACGTGGCTGTTTGACCGGAAATAACGTAAATTGGATATGACTGCCAGTCTTTGGAATCTCCGTAAGCGCCATGAGACCTACCGGTGATATGCGCGCTATATAAGATTCTCTGACTTGACTTGACTTGAACACCATCTCCACTCCATCAACCAGTGGACGAGTTGTTGAGGTTATATTTTGGGGTGTACAAATTTAGGGGCTCCCCACGCCACACTGCTCCATCTTGGTTTTTTAGAACGCAAATGAATTGAACGCACAGGCAATGCTGGCAAAAGTAGTGGTGACAGCCAGTATTTGGAGTGGGATGCAGTTGCAAAGAAACACACTTTTACAGCACGTTACTAGGATTAGTGAGAATGAGTCCGAAAGAGGCTAAGAGAATATGAGAAAGATTTATCTAAATGGAAGAGAAAGCGAGGGGATGACAACACAAGCGGTTGTGCCTAATTAGTTAGTGTTCATGTTAAACTTGCAGAATAACTGAAATCAATACAACAAATGAAAATAAGTAAAGACAACTGTGAATAATTAAACTCCATGATGTAGCACCCATCAGAGAACAGGTAAGGTAGGGTAAAGAACAGGCAACCAAAGCAGGGGCTGGGTTTCAGGAGATCCCAGCTGCTTGCTGAATCTCAGAGTGATCCCAAGGAACTCTCTCTGTTAAACTATGCTATCTTTAACCAGTCATTCAGTAGGATCAATGTATCCTGATGAACAACTCTGGTGTCCCATCTTTCTGCTATGACTGCCTGGGAAGATCACTGGAAGTGCTGTGGAACTTCCAAGGTGGGTTTATACTAAGGCATGCTACAGAATCCTTTTTTCATGAAAGCCACTGATGATCTCTGTCTGGCAATACTGTCTTGTGATATTGCATCTCACCCCACCCTCCTGCACTCCCAGTGCTCTCCACTCCCTTTTTTAGTCTTCCTCCAAGACTTTCCCCTTTGGAACTGCATAGGGTTCATCCTTAAACTCCATTATTTCAATAACAATGCTTATGTTCTCACTTCTGAGATGATACTAAGGGGCATATGTACAAACAAATGGCGCAGTGCGGCACTGCAGCAAATTGTGCAGCCCCGCGCCATTTCCAAAATGCAAGGATGCGGCATATTTATAAGAATGCGGGGCACCACTGTGTTTTCCCTAGCACTGGTGCTAAAAATAGCTGCTTAGTGCCAACACAGACACCTTTACACCATAGTGCAAAGGTGCCTGTGTGGCAGGGATGATTGTTTATGTGCAGGAAGGTGTCCCTTGGCGATTTGCTACTTCTATGTGAGCTGCAGAATGCAGCACACATAGAAGTTGCAAATCGTTTTTAGTTAATGGTTGTTTTTGTGCATGAAGTGGCACCTTCATGCACAAAACAATCATTTATGGTGTTTTGCTTCTTCTATGTGTGCTGCAGAATGCAGCACAGATAGAAAAAGCAAAAACGAGGAGAAATAAAAGTATTTCACTTCATTGTGCCATTCTAACGCCTGCTTTTTGCATGGCGTTATTTTTGCGCTGCCTCAGATTTACAGATCCTTGTAAATCTGGGGCAGGGTCAAAAAGCAATGGGTGTTGCGGTGGAACACCTACAGCAACACCCATTGAATGCCCTTGTCACGCAGATACCTATGTGAAAGGGTACCATGTTTACAAAGTGGCATTAAGCCACAAAAGGTGGCTTAATGCCACTTTGTAAATATGGAGCAAGGCATTGCACCACTGGAACGTTGGTAAAAGTGATGTACTGGTCACACAATCCCCTTATACATATGCCCTAAGCTTCTAGTTCTTCTGGATACAAATCTGTCTATCCAGACGCACTCCGTGGAGTGCCTCTCTGACATTGCCACATGGATGAATTGGAGATTCCTGAAGCCTGTTAGTAATAACCGGGATCCACGGATCTTTGGTCAAACGCATGGCGTCCAGCCTCTGTGGACTTACCCCCTGCCCTTCTGCCACAGTAGGGAACCTTGGCCATGGCATCATCTTCAAGCTTTATTGCAACTGCCAGAATACTGAATTACCTGCCACCAGGATTCAGTGTCTCAAGATTTTGAGAAAGATCTTTTCCTCTTTTCCCCTTTTACAGCTGGAAGTAGTTTGCTTTTCAGCCTTGGTGACAGGCACTCTGTCAGTATTTACTTCCTAAATATCTGCCTGCTCCGCTGCATGTTATTCAATATGTAGCAGCCAGGCTGACAATGGCCTCTCCTGTAGGCACTCTACCACATCCTCTCATGCCTACTGCACAGTGTCAGAGCTACACCATGGCAGTCCTTTGTGGTGCAATGAATGCATCAATAGGCATAGCGCAAAGAGGCTGATTACAAAGAGTTACGGAAATCCTGCCTCACAAATATTTATGAACCAGGATTGCTGTGGGAATCCTTGTAGCTAGATGCAAATGCATAGGAGGAGGTCTGCATTAGCAAAGTGCCACTCGTGCAATGGCTTTTCTACCAAAACAAGTGGATCGGTGCAAAGGAGTCATTGCGGCAAGCTTGCTACTCCACACCTACAGCAGTCATTTTCCCAGCTTAAACTATTACCAACTGGAAGTTCAGTCAATAACCTGTCAAAGTAGCAAGCTGCGTGAGGGTGGAAAACTAAATGGCATTATATTGAATCTACATTTTGAAAGACCTGATATATCTTTGCAATCACAATGTCAATATTTTGATTTCTTGCAAATCAAAGGATCAGGAGGATGCAAAGATGGGCTCTTCATTCCTAGCAATTTGCCTTTTAATGTATCAGTGCTTTGTGACTGCCCATACAGTTTCAAAGCACTGAAAGGTTATTTACTTTCCTTGACAGTCAGTAACCATCCACACAGGGGAAGCTGTTGTTGAGGGACAAATGACAGCTGTGGGCATTGGGGGTGGAGAGGGCAGACAGAGGTCCCATTGACTGCTGCCTGCTCCCTCTGGTGTCCACTTCTCAAATGACCACTTGTATTAAGTATTGCAACCTATATTCCTTTAAGGACAGTGGTGTCAGTGATGGCTCTTTGGAAATGCAGAGATTGATGCCTTCTGTACATCACAGACTTCCACCTCTGCATTCTCAGTCCAACATCGTTTCTATCTAGTGTCAAAGTTTTTGTACACTTTTATCTGGCACCTTCCTTGCCCACTTCCCCATAGTGATACATTACATCATCACACTCCCTCTTTAGCTTAACATACTCTCAAAACTAAACTTAGGGCCAGATTTAAAGTTTGGTGGACAGGGTACTCATCATAAACGTGACGGAGCAGCCTGTCTGCCAAACTCTTGGTCCGCCCAGCTCATTTAGAGTCAGGTGGACAGTAAACTTTCTGTTGGTAGAGCATCCATCGGCTCTGGCGATGGACAGCTTACTCTATCTTCCCGGTAGAGTAGGGACTGTCAGAGTAAAGCCAGCACATATCCCACTCTATCATTTAGAGCAGATGGGGTGATTTGTGTTTAATAGCTTTCTCTCCTAGTCAATGGAGCAATACATTTTAAAACACCAATGGTACTGACAGTCTTTACAATGTTTGCCTTTGGCCCTTTGCACAGAGTCTACCATTACAAACACTTACCTTTACATTTCATTTGAGTATGAATTGGATCCATAATGTCCACCTCCTCCCTATTGCAACTAGATCTCTTCACAGGTGCTAAAGCTAGCTTCTGTGTTTATTGATTTTATATCTGTTAATATATGCCAAGCACTCTCTAGCAACACCTCCTGGCCATAAAAAAACACAGTTTTAAGCTATGCTATATAAGAATCACCTCTAAACCTGGCAATTCTGATCAGATTTTTAAAAAAAACCTCTGAATAGGTGCTCTCTGAGGCCTTCATGACCATACCTAATCAGTACTGAGCTTAATATGAACACACATAGAGCCAAGAACAAAAGATTTTGCCCAGTCAGACTATTGGTTCAATGGCTGATAAGTAAGGTAGAAGGACCCTCACCAGAGCCAAGCTGTTCTCTGGTTCTTGATATAGGACACGCTCACTTGCTGTTGAAAAGGGCCTGATTTTTTTCAGGTCTCGATAAAGTCAAGGCTTCATCCACTAGTGACACTCAATAACGTTAAGATTAATGTAGCTTGGGCTCCTATAGGGCATCTCTATCTCTCTCTCTCTCTCTCTCTCTCTCTCTCTCTCTCTCTCTCTCTCTCTCTCACACTCTCTCTCCCTCTCCCTCTCCCTTCTCCCATCTCCCCTCTCCCTCTCCTGCCACATGGGGACAGAAAATAAGCCAAGGCATCAAATGAAAAGTGGCCCTCATTAGTGAATCAGATAGGTTGCAAATCAGGGAAGTTTTAAACTTGTGAAGACAAGTTGTATAGGTGATTTGCAAGCTAAGGGAGACTGCTTACATTTGTGCTTGCTGCAGGTAATGTATGCGGCAACAGTAAAACCCGGCCCACCAGACCATAACACAGGCCAGCAAACAGCCAAAAACCAGCACATGCACCTACCTATCAGACCAGCCCTTCGTCACCGCCAGATTGCCCTAAGGGTCACTCCAACCATGACTGCAAAAACCCACCTAATTTAACAAACCTACATGTCTACTTTCAGGCACACAGTCTATCACATGGGACTTGCAGAGGCTTCATCGCACTTCACAGAAGAAAGAAAGGTCAAGAGCCAAAGCCAGTGACTGTACTATAGAGTAAGAAGGTATTTGCTGGAACTCCCTGACTTCCAATCAGAATCGTTCTCACCCAGTGCTACTGCCTGTGACTCAATATTTTGATCTAATAGAAGCTGTTAAATGCCCCACTCCTTTCTGGCTTTCTTGCATCCATTATAACCTGGTCTCTGTTGCTTTATGGTACAGCTATAACTGCCCACTTTTCAAGAGAAGCTGGCAATCATGCTAACTGAGTTGAGTTTCTGCTGTAGAAATAGGTGTGCAATCTGCAGGTGAAACTGTGTACCTGGGTGCAGTGTTTAATCTGGTAAACTAAAAAGCATAACACTGAAATGCACCAGTTTTAGTTAATTGAAGTAACTATAACTTATTATTTCAGATGTCATCCGTGATGTTATCAATGATATCATAGAACATGTCATGAGTGATGTAATATGTGAGGTCGTAAGCAGTGCGGGGCATTGCACAAGTTATAGTGACTTCTGTTAACTTTAACTGGTAAATTTCAGTCTTATTTTGAGTTAGAAATTGTATTTTTTAACTTATATTTAACTAACTATAACAACACTTAAACTTTTGTTTTTTCAGTGAACTGCTAAGGTTTTTGTAATGTAAAGTAAGGTATTACTATGCCTAACTACAACATCACTTTAGCCTTTGTTTTTTTCAGTGAATTTCTAGGGCTTTTTTAATGTGAAGCAAGATTTAATTACCATACGTAACTATCCTAACCCCGCAGTGCAATGATTTTGGTCATGCGGGCGTGGGTGGGAAGCAGGGCCTGGATCCTGGCCAGACCCTGTACCCAGCCCCTTTTGACAGCCAATGCCCCTTCCCATTCCCCCTTACCCCCTGTGACCAACACTGCCATGCATAGCATTTAGCCATGTGCGGCGTGGCGTTGGGCACTCACGGTCATGCAACACCCTGTTGACACCCACCCAACTTTTGTTTTTGGTCACAGAATATTCTTGTGGTACTTGCAGTAATTTCCCAGTACTCTTGTTAATTTTCAAGGTGGAAAGGGCGCACTGAGTACCACAAGAGTACTGCGAGTCTGTGGTAATGCGAAAAAATATTTATTTTGCACTTTGACCCCTGTGAGACCCCCCAACAAGGGGCAGGGGTTCAGGGTGCCCCTACCCTGCCCCCTATATATGTTATTTCATTTCAATTTTCAGAACACAGAGACGGAGTACCTGAGTCCTAAAATGGCAGCTGCAACATTTCTCTTCATGTTGTGGCTAGCCAATCACAGTGCGTGGTCTTGAAGTCCCACAGTCCCATGGTACCAGACAATCACAGTGCTTGATTTGTCATTATTTGACCGTTGAACTCCCTCAGTACTTCCTCAGTAGTACAGCATCTCTAGATATCTATACATTCTGAAGCTCAGTTCAATCAGCTGAACAGATTTTCAACAAATACAAAAATCAAACTTTGTGGGTAAGGATTTAGATTTCTGTCAAATTTGGTGTAGCATTCTATAAAGTTCCTATGGGAAACTGTATGGGGAAAACATGTTTTGCAATCCACCTTTTTCTGAGACTTTGCTTGAGGGATCACCCCAAAACCTTCCAGGAAAGAGCTGAGACAAAAATAACCTTTTTTGAAACTTTTCAGAAAATTAAACTGTGCCAAAGTTATTAGCAAAACAAAAATCCACTACCTGTAGAAACTTGGTCCTAACTATAATTACACAGTGGTGACAGCCACTGGGTAATATATATATATATATCCACACAAATCCAATGAATTACGTGCATGTAACGAAGAAAACACTGGAGCCGCGGCCACAATTCCAAGCGTGTTTAATTGCAACACTAGGTCCCGACGCGTTTTGGAGTTGCGTCACTCCTTTCTCACGGGCCCATGAGAAAGGAGTGACGCAGCTCAGCGCGTCGAGACCTAGTGTTGCAATTAAACACGCTTGGAATTGTGGCTGCCTAGTGCTTCTTCGTTACATGCACGTAATTCATTGGATTTGTGTGGATATTAAGGCTAGCTTCCCCTGCCGTGTGCCCGCCGTGACCAAGAGGCTTGGGCTTAGCCGAAACTGTGCTTTTGGATATATATATATATATATATATATATATATTCCTTTCCTTTTGCCCCTTCTGGAACTGTGGGATCCATGGGAGGTGGTGCGCATGCCAGCAGAGCGTACCGGCTGAAGTTTCACTATAAAGTTGGGTAGACGCACTCTCAGGAACAGCAATAAAGTAGTCACAGTGTTGCAGGAAGCTGTTTATTCACACAACGCGTTTCGGCTGCCCAGCAGCCTTGGTCACATATGCATACATTACCACTAGGGTGTCCTTAAAAATGCATGGTAGAAATAAAGAGAGGGACACAATGAAGCCTAATGTGTCGGCCATGTTGGAACATGGGTCTGTAGTGACCGTGAGGGTAGTACATGCCAAGGTGACTGTGTATTTTGCCAGATGTAAAAGTGACAGAGCCAAAAGCGCAAACAATGATACGGACAGGTAGCCCGGTGATTAAATCAATCGCAATTGGCACCTTGGTGTTGAAGGCTAGTTGTCGGGGGCAAAGTGCCCCATAAGGTAACAATGCTACTGCTGACACAGTCCTAAGAACATCAATCGGCAGGACTGTAGGCGTATAGGCATAGTGCCTGAATGTCACCATGTTCAAAGGTGTTCCCATGAAAATGTGGGTAGGTCTGGAGTGAATGGCAATGTGGCGAATGTCAAGATAATTACTCAAATGTGTGCATCATGGGTACCGGACAAGTGTCCCCACTAACGGATAACAATAACTGCATAATGCATCAAGTTCCACAAAAATAGGCAACTGAGGAAAATATCATGCATGCATCTTATCTGTGATGGAATCCCAGAAGTGAAGATGAAGAAAAGGGTAGGGAGGCCTGTGCAGGTGAATTTGTGGTGGAGGGTCCCTTCCTTTCGTCCTAAGAAGAAGAAGAAACACAGAAAAAATGAAAGTTAGCAACAAAGTGCAAAGTTAAAAATACTTGATGTACAAGTTTCATTCTCATTGCAGATGAAAGAAGAGTAAGGTTAGGTATAGAGGTGAAGAAATCATTCCTCTTTGAGGTGAACTGCAAGTTCTTCGTCCTGGTTAAGCCCACCCGGGATTTTTGTCTGGAAGTCAACTATGTATTTTGACTCCCTTTTTCTCAGTTTCAGAGTCCTGTACCCACCCCTGTGATCATTGGTAATCTGTTCAATGGCACAGTATGTGAGTTAGGATGAGTCTGAGAAATGTTTGTCTTGGAAGTGCCGGGCTACTGGATACTTAGGATCTCTGTTATTGATGGCCCTCATGTGTTCCAAGATTCTCTTCTTGGCCATCAAGGTGGTGCTACCTATGTACTAGAGTTTGCATGGGCATTCAATGATGTAAATGACGAAATTGGTGTTGCAAGTGAGAAATTGTGAGATGATCTTCTCACCCTCTCATGGAGCACCCGCCCAGGAGGAGTTCTACGAGTGCTTGGTGGAGCCAGGAGCTGTTATATATATATATATATATACTTTTTTTTTTTCAAAAGCTCTCGGTGAAAGACGAGACACACACACTCAAGATGGGTGAATAAAGGATTTATTCAAGATGCTCCAACCCCTGCACCTTCAAGGAATCCTTTATTCACCCATCCTGAGTGAGCGAAACTCGTCTTTGACTGAGTTCTTTTGAATTGCTTACACAGGGCGCCACGCGACACCCATGATTGGCAGCACGATAGAGGCGGACGTATGCATGTTTTATATATATATATATATATATATTCACTGAAAAAACCATAGGTTTCATTGACGTTATAGTTAGTTGGACATTTCACTCGTACAAAACCAGAGAAATTCCGCCGTTATGGTTAGTTCAGCTAACTATAACTCGTGCCCCCGCAATGCACTGCTGATGACGTCACATATTACATCATTCATGACATGGTCAGTGACATCACTGATGACATCACTGATGACATCATCCAGTGACTGTGTGTTTGTTTAAAGTTTAAATATGTTTTATATATATGCCAAGGTGTATTGAAGAATGAGTGGGTGTATAAGTGTCTGGATGGAGGATTTAGTAGGTGCGTGACTGACTGTATAAGTGAGTGATTAAATGTGTCTTACTGAATGCATGGGTTAGTGACTAAACTGTGTGAATATCTGTATCAGTCTGTCTGTTGTTGTATAAGCTGCTGCATGGGTTGGTGAGTAGCTATATGAGTGTCTATATGGGTTATTGATTGGTTGCCTGAGTATTTGTATGGGAGACTGAGTGTGTGTGTGGGTGGGTGGGAAGTGTGTGACACTGTGCATAGATGTGTGAGTGGTTGATTCACTGGGTGTATGAGTTCAAGAGTGCATGTGGAAACAGCTGTATGGGTGGATGAGTGTGTGTATGGGTGTGTTGGTGAGTGAATGGATGTCTCAGTGGTACATGTCCAAGTAACTACATATGTAAAAGGCAGTGTATGTGAGAGTTGGAGTATATAAATAACTATACGTGAGAGTCAGTGATTGTGAGAGTGGCTGTATAGATGAGTGTGTACTTGTATCAGTGATTATACAAGAGAGTAAGTATGCGTTAGTATCTGTATGAATAAGTGAGGTGGTGTGTGTATAACTGTATAGGTGAGTAAATGGGAGAGTGATTGATTCTTTGCATGACTGACTAAGTGTGTGAGTAACTCCATGGATGAGTGGCGGTGTGTGAGTGTCTGTATAGGTGTATGAGTGCATATGACAGTGTTGCATTGAAGAGTGACTGCATGTATGAGTGATTGTATCGGTGAATGAGTAGATGTGTGTGTAGACCTAGGAATCAGTGAGTGCGTATGTAGTAACTGGTATTGGTGTGTTGATGGTTTCGAAAATGGTAGTCTGTATTTTACAGTGGGTGTATCAAAGGTTATATCAGAGTGTGAGGAGGTGCATCAGATTTTCACGTGGATGATGTAATCAGTGATGTCATCAGTGATGTCATTTGAGATGTCATCAGTGATGTCACTGACCATGTCATGAATGATGTAATATGTGACGTCATCAGCAGTGCATTGCGGGGGCGCGAGTTATAGTTAGCTGAGCTAACTATAATGGCGGAATTTCTCTGGTTTTGTACGAGTGAAATGTCCAACTAACTATAACGTCAATGAAACCTATGGTTTTTTCAGTGAATTTCTAAGGTTTTTTAAATATGCTAATTTCTAACTATAACGTCCCTGAAACCTATGGTTTTTTCAGTGAATTTCTAAGGTTTTTTAAATTCTAATTTCTAACTATAACGTCCCTGAAACCTATGGTTTTTTCAGTGAATTTCTAAGGTTTTTAAATGCTAATTTCTAACTATAACGGGCCTGAAACCTATGGTTTTTTCAGTGAATATATATATATATATCTATATATATATATATATATGTCATCAATACATTATACTCTGTAGAAAAGGGTTTCGTTCGGAGACATAAATACTCATAGTATAATTTGATAGTATCTACAACATCCATTCCTCATACAAATCCATCAATTTCATCAATAAATAAATCTACATCATTTAGAGGGAAAGTGCTAACAGCAAATTATTTGGTAAGAATACCAGATTACAAGTCCTGGTCCATCTGCTTCATGGTAGAAGGGCAAGCTTCTACTTTTGTGGCACTTAAAGAGAAAAGCACTCTATCATCAGGAATCAACCCAAATGTTCTTCCAACTCCTCATCTTTATTTAACCCAGTCGGGAATTTTGTGTGCAGGTCTAAGATGTATCTAGACTCAAGGCGTTTTAGGTTGATCACCCTATTCCCTCGTCTAGCATTCTGGGCAACCCTGTCTACGGCAAAATAATTCAGTAATCCTGGCTCACTCTCATGATGGTCATAAAAATGTCTAGCCACCGAATAGGTGAAGTCATGATTTCTAATCGCTCGTTCGTGTTCCAGAATATGCTTCTTTAGTGGAAACATTGTACTCCCCAAATACATTAAGGGACAGGGGCAGGATAACACAAATACACAATGGTCTGTGTTACAGTTATAAAACCCATTGACCCTTCTTTTTTGTCCATCTGAGGTCTGGAACACCGAGACATTCTTAACCATCCTACAGGCTTTGCAATGATTGCATTTAAAAAAATCCCTTGGTGGTGGATAACCAAGTATCAATTTACAGCTTCTCACATGGCTTTTTTTATTTATGGAAACAATTGTACTTATTTAACTAGGGAGGAGATGTAGTGCATTGCAAGTTATATCAGTGACCCCTTTTGGCTCTTAATGGACGCCGTAGACCTGTGACATAGGTGTCAGAGTGGAGTGAAATTAAAGCTTGTTTTAGAATGTTGGGTTTACAGTTACATGCAGATGAATAAAGACATGTAATATCAAGCTCCGTGTGTGGCGTATTTATTGGCAGGTGACCAGGCTGGGGAGGACACTACAAGTTTGAAGAAAGATTTGAAACATTTAAAAGCTTTACAACACACAAATTCATTCTCTGAAAACATTGATACATTTATCAGTTCATCTACTCCTCATATGGTGAATTTAGTATATCAACTTGAAGTAAAACTGTTATGTGCTGGTGCAACAGCTAGGTATTGAGTGAAGCATTTGTCTTAGATCTTGAGTTTCACTGTGACAAAAATTACAATTTCTAGCGTCATTGGTAGAATTAAACCAATCTCGTAACATACCCAAGAAAACCCCTGCTCACCCCCTTGGTAGCTTGGCACGAGCAGTCAGGCTTATCCCAGAGGCAATGTGTAAAGCATTTGCGCAACACACACACACACACACCAGTGATGTAACAAATGCACCACAAAAGAGACTCCACACACTATTATATAAATATATCTCATTTATTGTATATAACACATAGGCCACAATCACATAAACCAAAACTCACTTTGCCAACTGGGCAATTGTCAACATCACAGTTAGGGCAATAAAGTGAAGACTTGTTTGTTGCACGTGTCAGAAAAACACCACTGTACATAATATGCAGATCCTGAATTGATACTCGTTATCTTGTCATATCAAGACATAAAACGACAAAAATCATAATATCAGGGCATAAAATGCAAGTTATAACATGCTTAAATCTTAATTGCTGGGCTTCCTATGCAAGTCCGAGAAAAGTAAGGGAAAGCAACATATACCATAACATCTGGGCCGGGCATGCAGCAGTTAGGTTATGAACCCACATGAATCATCACATGTCACCATAAACAGCACTGGTCACAGCACCCTTGCGCTTCTACAAGCCCGTTATGGTAGCCAGTATACCATGTAGGGCGCAGAACCTAAGGGCAACCTCCTACATGGAATACAGTAATCACTGCTCTCTGACAGGTAGGCTGCCGGGCCACCTGCCCACCTACAACAGAGAATAGGGTAGTTTAAGTGGAAATGCCCAAAGGGACCTCTGAGGATTCCTTCCTGCCTGGTTAGCTGAGGCCAAGAAAACAAATGCCCCAAAGATATGTGGAACACAGAGGGAGGAACACCCTCCCCTGCAGGCACACAAGATGCCGTCTCCTCTGATGACACTGCAACTTTGCATTTTTTGTGTGCTTTTCCTACTTTAGGAGTTTGTTGATGAAATCAAAAAATAATGGCCCTAATGCACTGGGAATGTTCTCCCAGTGTCTGCTCGTTTTTATTTTTCCGTGTTCAGGACTGGCAGGGTTTTTTCTGGTGGTCCTGAGCAGGAAAAAATTACTTTGGAACGTACGGTCTAAATACAGCAGATGGTCTGGCCTCTGGTGATGGACTGCACAATATCATACGAGCACCGGATCAATGGTTTCCACCAGCACAGCCAGTTGAGTAGTGACATTGGCAGAAACATAGCAGTTTGTCAGACTCATGATAGAGTAGGCAGCCAACAATTGGCCAGGCTTACCAGCCTGTGATAGAGTACCTGGTCTGCCAATCTCTAAATAAGGTCATAGGTTTCTATAGAGCAAAAAAACTAAAATACATCCATGGTACCACAGACTGGTGTCCGCAGATTTATAAACATTGAAAGCGAACACCTTTATTCCCCTAGTTGATGCAGCTTTTTTCTAATCCAATCAAATTCAGGAAACATCATTGAATGTCACCCATTGTGTTGTCATCTTAAAGATCCTGGCCGCCAGTGAGCCAATGGTCTTGTGAATTTAGTCACCTTAGTGAACAAATGCAGGCTGCATCGATGCACTTGTGGCATCTTATATTCAGGTGAGGTAGTCCACACCTGCAGTGAGCGCTCTCTGCTTGCTTCACACACAACATTGCTTTAAGCAGTAGGTGCCCCCTATGAAACACACACAGTTGGATGGGGGGGTTTCTTGCAATAAGTCTAACCACTGGTAAAATGTCAGAGTAGCACTCCAACCCATTGTTCTTTTGCTCACCATGCTACCTCAGTTTGAGACCCAGCCATATGCAAATCGATCTTGAACCTGCTTCAATGGGAAAAGTCCAGCCCGAACTGCTAAGCCGGGTCCTCCCTGAACCGGAACACAAGCAGGCCAGGACCGGTTTTGTCATAGTTATGGGCTCATCAGCAGTGGCGGCTCCTCGAGGGACTGCTGCGGGGCGGTGGGGTGGGGCGGGACGGGAGAGGGGCAGGGTGGGGGGTAGTAAACTCCGGCATACGACCGACCGGAGTTAAATAAATAAATAAAACTAATTACATTGCGCACAGCTGCATTGCATCGCTGCATTGCAGCGTGCGCAATGTAATTTGTTTGTTTATTTGTTACTTAACTCCGGTCGGCCGTATGCGGAGTTACTACCCCCAACCCTGCCCCTCCCCCGCCCCGCAGCACTCCCTCGAGGAGCTGCCACTATTCATCAGCCAGGTACAGCTTGGTTCCAGTAACACAGTGAGCATGGGGCCCACGTCTGGGCATACCCAGGCCACTAAGAGCAGTACAAGAAACACACAAAGGGTGATGGGAGGCTGCTTGCAATAAGTCTAACCACCGCAATGGCTCGGGGTAGCACCCCAACCTGTTCTTTAGCTGCCTCCTGTACCTGCTGGTCAGTAAGGTGCACATGGCAGAACCTGCTTACATATCTGACGTGCTGGCACTGGGCGCACATGGGCATCTGGACGCACTGTTGGCATTGAGCTTGGAGTTTTCGTGCCTCTCTCACTTTCGTGGAAAGTAGTGCCTTTTTGTCTCTGGTTTCTGGGCGCTGGTAAAACTACACATATCGACTGGTTTGTCGGTTCTCCTGCCCAGAGTACCTGTTTCCTACTGAGAAGTGTCGGCACTGCCACTCTCCCATTAAACGGATTGTACCGGTGCTGCTCCTTACAGATGTAGGAGATCTATGCTCCCAGTACCGAACAGTACCTGACCACTTAAATCACTGCATGTCACGTGCTGGTAACGCGATTAGTCGTTGTGAGCCTCGGGCTGCAAAGTAGAAAAAAAGCAGTATTTTTATTGGATTTCTTTTTGCACATAAACGTCTGGTTCCCACTGGTGACTGCATGGCGACGAAGGGTGGCTGGTCAGGCGGGGTGTGTGCACCGGAAGCAGTAGTCCGTGCCCCTCGGGGTGAGGTGGTCTGAGGGAAACAGGGGCATCTGGAGGAGAGACAGTGGGCGGAGAACCTGGGCAAGGTGAAGTGAGGCAAGGGCCGAGGATAGGGGTGCGGGGCGGCATGGCTTGTGGGAGGGGAGGTACCGATAACTTTTGCTCCGTGCTCACCGCTGGTTGATGAGGGGTGGCTATGCGTGTAGTTCTTAAGCACTGAACTGAAAGCTGTCACACACACAGACACGTATGTGAGGTATAAATGCAAGAATAAATGTAAATAAATAGCGAGTGAAGAAACTCTAAGAGGATCTTAGAAGAGGTCCGTATGTTTACGGTTGTAAATGTGCCATCTGTGACTGTCTCCGACAAATCGGAGTTCTCAACTTCCACAGGGCCGTTTCTAGGTGTTTTGCCGCCCTAGGCGAGAATTGAAAAATGCCGCCCCCTCCCTTTTAATACCATCACTCTCTCCCCCTGTCATCCAGGCTAGAAGAATTAATGCATTAGATATAAAAGAACTTGGAAAGTTTGGAAGTGACAAAATGGTTGTGTTTTGCCCAGAAAGCATATTACAGCAAGATAAATAGCAGGTGCCACATTACTACGGTGAACCAGCTATATTGCCCAGTTCATGATTACACTGGCATACATCTTGTGCTGCTCAAGTCACAAAGCTTACGATTCGAAATAGCACGCTCTTGTACCTTACTGGTATATCTCCAAATGGTTTGCCATGGAAGGATGCAGCAGGGGGCATTTATTTAGCTACGCATAACATGGAGCTGGTAATGTTTTGACAAAAATGATATAATTTCGTTGAAAAAATGATATGCATCCAATAAAAGGCTATCTTCCTAATAACACCCCACCTCCATTTGGGATGGTGAGAATAAGGGTGAATTTGTTCCTGAATATTAGCAGAACATAGAAGGAACATACCGGCAGGACTCAGTATTGTAGAGTAAACTTGACTAACATGTTACACAAAAATTAAGTTGTTCATTTATGACAAGTGTATCTGAGTGCATCCCATTTATCTATTTTCTTTCATTTTTGTAAAGGGAAATATTAAAGAGTGCAGAAAAACAATGTTCTCTGAATGGTGTTGACTAGTTTGGGATGCATGCCTCACACTCACATACTCCATTAGTAAATGTGCATTACTATAAAAGAACGCTGTTCACTATCTGCTTTGCTGGATCTGGCATAGGAAATGATCTCTCAATCAGCATTCTTTTAACGCTATAAGGGAAGAGCGAGTTCCATTCTTTACACGCTTATCAGGATAGAACTCTCATCTTGAAGGAAGAGAATCCCAAGTCTCCTCTTCATCCTGATTCCTAAGATTAAAAAATGTGCTTTACATCCCCATGTTTAGTTCACCACCAAATATGACCATCGGATCCTGTACTTGTGGTTCGTCCTTCTAGACCTGTATAAACAAGGACCGCAAGTCCTCGAGGGCACAGAACTTCCCAAAAGCAGAAATATTTGTTTTATAGACATTTATGACAATGGAGAACAATTCTGACACATCTGGAAAAATCATTTTGAAACAGAGTGTGTTTGTATTCTCAGAAGGTACCCTCGCCAAACTGTAGTAGGTCACTGCGCTCCAGCGCACTAAGAGCCACACGTTCACCCTTTGCTATACGTGCTAGACAGACACTGCAGTGTGTCTGGCAAAAGGTAGAGGGTTTCTAACTTTACCACCAAGGGAGAAGGGAATCAGCAACCTGAATTATTTAGCACTGACAACTCCTGGGTGCTAGTGAAACAGAACACCGGGACTTGAACCTGCAGCCTCTAATTTGGGACCATCCGGGTGACACACATAATTTACTCTCCAACGGAAATTCTTTCCTCCACGTTACCTCAATTACTTTTGGGATTGGGAAAAGATATTCGACAAATTGTTATCACTTTTGCACAAAAACACTGTCCACTCGTTTGCAGGATGCACACTAGTCCAGAGCATAGACCATCAAACTTGACATATTTTAAACACCCTGCAGCTACGACTCCATACCTGGCCACAAGTCTATTTATTAGATAATCTCATCAGCTCGGAGCTCTGCTCTGAACCTCTTAAAAACTACCTTTACACTCCTGTTGCAGACAAAGCAGGAGAGGGTGTTCTCAACGCCCTTACCGTATGGCTGAGATAAAAGTGCACCCCTTAAGTGTTTTGGGCAGCGTGCCACGAAGCACACACATCACAATGAAGCAGTACAAATGGGAGATCACAATAAAGAAAAAAACATTTTAGTGAAAAAGAAAACTTAAGTCAAAAGAAAAACTGAGTTTCTGCAAGTACCATTTGTACGTTTACTGTTGTAACGCTCACAGTAAACAAATTAAATCAGGAAAACATGCGTAAACTGGGGTAAAAATTAAGCACATATATACTGCAGATGTTTTTGAAACCAAAAATATCCAAACATTTGTAAATTTATACAGTGCATATGCATTAACTTGTGTATGGTAATAATGTTTTTGTGAATCAGGCCCACGTGGAATATCCTCTTGGATTTCACCTCAATAGTCGAACCTGAACAAACAAGCATTGGCATAGCCAATAGGTCTCGCCTTTGGGGCCTTATAAGTGTTTAGCCAGAGCTATTGACTTTGCCAATGTCTTCAAGCTGTGCTGTAGAGAAGTGTGGCTGCTGTGCGGCATGCTGAAAAGTTATAATAAAAAAGTGTCAGAAGCATTTTTGTTACTTTATATATGACCAAGAAGGCATTATATAAAACTGAACGACCATATTAAAAAAAGTATTTACAATAAAAAATGTCCTCAGTTTTCTTTTGTTCTTGCAATGCTGGCAATGGTTGTTTGTTAAAGCTTTTTTTTTTGAGGGGCATAAACAATCGGAGGGTGAAGGTTGGGAACTAGTACCTGTATTATAACACTAGCAGCGGCCAGACTCTAGGGGAGAATCAACAGATGCCAGATTCCAAGAGCAGGCTGAGGTGGTGCTGAGTGATGCTGAGGTGGTAGTGGTGGTGGTGACTGTTGCGGAGACGATGATGAGGTGATGCTGAATGATTCTCAGGTGTTGCTGAGTGATGCTGTGGTGGTGCTGAGTGATATTGTCTTGGCACTGAGTGATGCTGTGGTGGTGCTGAGTGATATTGTCTTGGCGCTGAGTGATGCTGTGGCGGCGCTGAGTGATGCTGTAGCGGCGTTGAGTGATGCTGTGGCGACACTGAGTGATGCTGTGGTGGCCCTGAGCGATGCTGTGGTGGCGGTGAGCGATGCTGTGGCGGTGCTGAGCGATGCTGTGGCGGTGCTGAGCGATGCAGTGGCGGTGCTGAGCGATGCAGTGGCGGCGCTGAGCGATGCTGTGGCGGCGCTGAGCGATGCTGTGGCGGCGCTGAGCGATGCTGTAGCGGCGCTGAGCGATGCTGTGGTGGCGCTGAGCGATGCTGTGGTGGCGCTGAGCGATGCTGTGGTGGCGCTGAGTGATGCTGTGGTGGCGCTGAGTGATGCTGTGGTGGCGCTGAGTGATGCTGTGGTGGTGCTGAGTGTTGCTGTGGTGGCGCTGAGTGATGCTGTGGTGGCGCTGAGCGATGCTGTGGTGGCGCTGAGCGATGCTGTGGTGGCGCCGAGCGATGCTGTGGTGATGCTGAGCGATGCTGTGGTGATGCTGAGCGATGCTGTGGTAGTGCTGAGCAATGCTGTGGTGGTGCTGAGTCATCCTGTGGTGGTGCTGAGTGATGCAGTGTTGGCCCTGAGTGATGATGTGGTGTCGCTGAGTAAAGCTATGGTGGTGCTGAGTGATGCTGTGGTGGCGCGGAGTGATGTTGTGGTGGCGCTGAGTGATGCTGTTGTGGCGCTAAGTGATGCTGTGGTTGTGCTGAGTAATGCTGTGGCTGTGCTGAGTAATGCTGTGGTTGTGCTGAGTAATGCTGTGGTTGCACTGAGTGATGCTGTGGTTGCACTGAGTGATGCTGTGATGGCGTTGAGTGAGGCTGTGATGGCGTTGAGTGATGCTGTGATGGCGTTGAGAGATGTTGTGTTGGTGCTGAGTGATGCTGTGCTGGCTCTGATTGATGCTGTGCTGGCTCTGATTGATGCTGTGGTTACGCTGAGTGATGCTGTGGTGTTGCCGAGTGAGAGATAGAGTGAAGATATAATGCCCAATTAGAGAGGGTGGTGAGAGAAAGAGAGAGAAAGGGTGTACATAGAATAAAGAGTGGAGCGGGATAGAGAGAGAGAAAGAAGGGGAGAGAGAGTGAATGAAGGAGTTTGAAAGAGAAACAGATAAAGGGGTGAGAGAGAATGAAAGGCTAAAAAAGATAGAGAGGGGAGAGTTAATTAAGTAGAGGAGAGAATTAGAGAGGGGAGAGAGAGAGAAGGAGAGAGACAATAAGAGTGGGGGTGTGGAGTTTAAATAGAGTGAAGAAGTGACGCGGAAAAAGTCACCTTAAATATAGCTTTGTGCTTTGCGCGAATAAATATAATTTAAAAAAACAGTGAGAGACAAAAATACTGGTAATTAGGCTGTGACTCCCAATATAAAACAAATAGCGATATAAGGTGAAATCAACCCACCGAAGCAATATTTCTACTAGACAAAAAAAAGCTTGCATTTCAATGCTAATCGCTGTTGTTTTTCATGTGACTGTAGTCCAGGGCCCTCAGTTGGTAATGTGAGCTGCTGCTGCGATTGAAACATCAGAGTCCAGAGAGTTAATGAGCCATGACGAGGAAATGAGGAAGAGATAGGAAACAACAGATGGCAGCTGCGCGTGCACGCCATCGTGAACTCAAGCTGGTCGCCAGCCGAAAGCCAGTGTTTGCACTTCCAAAACCCGCTTACTAAAACTCTCGGCCAGACCAGCGCAAGCGCTGATGCAGGCCGAGACCTAAAAACACTAGGCCTTGTGTGTGCCTGGTCCTGGTGACGTTAGTGGGGCATCAGGGGGTAAGCTGTGCTCTTCATGATTAGAGAGCCTATTCTGGTATGCCCAGCTTAGTTTTTCATTGTTTCATAGACTACACAATGAGATCCTAATAATAGCACATAATACCTAAAAGGTATTGTGGTTTGTGCATTATAAACGGCATGTTTTGTTATTATCGTATGGTTATAAATATTATTAATACAATTGTTGTCTTCAATTTTATTGTTGTTGTCGGTATGATGTTGTGAGGTCGTCGTTATGTGGTTATCACCCATAGTTTTGATTCTAAACAGCCGCATAATTATCTGTGCTATTCTACGTATTTTCAGGTGGTGTTAGTTGCAAGATAACTTAATTTACTTTTGTATGCTAGTTGTGACTGCTCTGGTACCGCTAACGAAGGCCTATGCTCAAACAAGGCAGTAGTGCCCGATAATTATGAGATGCCTGCAAATAAAAAAAAATTAAAAACAATTTGAACGGTTTTATGTGCGCTAAGGAATTTCAAAGGTTCAAAATGCACATTATATGTAATGAGAAAGGGGCATATGAAGCATGTTCTCTTCAGAATTGTCATGGACAGATGAAGGACTCTAAAGCTAAAACAGGGCAGTTATAGCAAGTAGATGGCAGATTCAAAACCGAAACGATTAATTCATAATTCTTCTACATTGTGCGACCTTGAAGAAATCTAGTAAACACACTTGGTCGAGGTTCCCCTAAACAATCATAAGTGCTTAACATTAGACACCAGCCCTAAGCACTACATAGACATCAGGCGCGCAACGCCCATAGGACTCAAAGGGCTTCAGTCCCCCCCTCTCCCCACCCGCCCGTCGTGTGTGTCAGCCCGGGATGAGACAGCTTCCCGGGCCCACACCACAGACAGTTGTTGAGCTTATCAGAGTCGCACCCGAGTACTTCACAGGTCTTTAAAAGACCATTTACGTGTTAACGAGGCTTTGTTGTTTCTTCACCCCTTCATCTCAACTCTGCCTATTGCTGGAAGAATTAGCCCCCACCCCACGAAATTTTTAGTAGCCCCCCCTCCCTTAATTTGGCTCTAGTTGCGCCTCTGATAGACATGTAATATTTGTGTCAAACATAGTAGCTGAGGTGAAATCCGAAAGCGCAGTATTGCAGAGGTTGGCTCACTGTTTTCTACGTAACTCGCTGTTTTTCCCTGCACGTTTCAACGGTGCTTTCATGTCAGACTACTCAGCTAGTACACACTGGCAACATTCTTTTTCAGTCTCGCGCCTTGCTCCTCACACGTCAATGTTTATTGTGCAGCAAAAAAGACAGGAAGCAGCAGAGTTCACGGACCTCTGCCGGACTTGTCTCTCAAACCCTGCGCTGCGCATCATACCCATGTCTGCCTTACAATAAAAATCGATGTTGTACAAGGACCTTACACCTCAGATTTTTCACCAAGTTGTGAGCGCTCCGAGGCGGTAGAACTCCATTTGTCCCTTGCCCCTCCTCCATTTCGAACATTTGATCTGAGCGACGTTCGGTATAAGTCACGGTATCCAGATGCTCTGTTACCAGCATGGAGGGGGGGAGGGGTGAGCATTCGTGTGCCTAGAGCTGCTGTGCATTTATTTACATTACCTCACACCATGCTCTGTTGAGGGAGCCGGTTACAATCGATGGGCAATGGTAGCTGTATTCAGGAACAAGCCCGCGAGTGGTGCGCGCGCACCACAGAGGAGCGGGGGCGAGCGAGCGCGGCAGCCTGCTCAGCTGACCAGACGCTCAGCTGACCAGACGCTCGTGCGTCGTGGCTGGCCTTTGGATGTGTACGTGCGGCAGACATGTGTTTCCACTTATCGCGCCCGCGTCTGGGCACGATAATTGGAAACACATGTTTGCAGCACGTATCCATCCCAAAAGGCCAGCCACGACGCACGAGCGTTTTGGGACTGCTTTTAAACCCGCTTACATTAAGTCTTCGCCTCTAAGCAGCGCTTGCGCGCTACTCGAGGCTCGACCTAAAAAAGGAATAAGCAAGCAGCGTTTGACACACAAAAAAACAAATTATTGCTACAAACTGGACATGACAGAAAAACAAGCCATACAATTGGGTGAGGAGCTTCGTGATTGAAATTGTTGATTTTTATGTATAGCTCCTACTTAATACTTTACATTTTGAGTTTCTGGTGGCTGTGATATGATTCAATGTTTCCAAGCTCGGCTAATGAGAGGAAACACTCCCCTTACGTATTTTGTCCTCAATCCAAAAAATGATTGCCGGGGAAAATACAGACCTGGATGAAAGATGACAGACTGTAACCTTACTTTTCACCTACATAAATATAAAGGTTACCTGTCAGAAAGGGAAAACTCAATTACACAAATTCGATTTACCTGGACGACATTTGTCTGCTCTTCACATTAGTCATAATGTAATTTGGCCAACCTAAACATTTTTGATAGTCATACTATAAGGTATGTAGTGAACTGTAGGCCAAAAGGCACCCTTGGAAATACAGGTAACTTTAGAATCGTAGTGATTTATAAAGAACTTGGACCATTACCTTTACCTGTAACTATTCATATCATTATTGACTGAACTTAGCATATGCAGATGTTCTCCCCTCATTACTTAACAAAGCATGTTCTGTGCTTTCTATCACTTGGACAAAGCGAGTGCGCAGACAGCTGAGGTGAGAAGTCAATACGTATTTTCGCTAAACTTTCTCCCGCACTGTAAGGGAACGTTTGACATCAAGGGTCCGCGGGCAGTGTCGGGACCACCAAAATAAAAGCGCACGACGTTCGCTTCACCACTTATCCCAGTGATGACAGCGGTGTCCCCAGCGGCGAAAACGCAGGCGGTGGCCAGGAGCACGGTGAAGCACGTCAGGTTTGTCATGGCGCCTCCTGCCGTGCTTTTTTAAAAGTGCAGCGAGAGAGCAGGGGTGACGAAGCGGACAGGTAGCTTGGAGATGTGCAGAGGCAGGCGGGAGCCCTTTCGGGTGTGGGCCTCACTTTACACAACACCTTGCCACTGGAGGATATTTCCTAAGAGTGTGGAGGATTGCAGTGGCTGACTGATGATCCGGTGGAAGGCGGGTGGCGCGCACCGTACGGCCCCCGCCCGTGGCGCACTGGCGCCGAACGTGACGTCACGTCGAATTGCAGAAGGCGCTACCCAATGCGCTTTGAGGTCGAATGTTTGTTTACGTTTCGTACTTACAGTACATACTCAGTAGCAGCTCTATTCCGCCCTAGCCCTTTTGCCGCCCTAGGCGGCCGCCTTGTCTTGCCTAATGGTAGAAACGGCCCTGAACTTCCAGTACCACTTTGTGCATCGACTCCAAAATAGAAGCGCGATGTGGTGAAGTGGAAACTGTATGTGCCCGTGTGAAGCTCGCGGGCATCCTCTCCTTGACATCCTCTGAGAAGAGGTCAAGGGTTGGGGGGATTTGGCGGGGCGTAGGGCCGGTAGCCATTGTCTAGGATGGAAATGTCAGCCTAGGGCAAGTTCGGCGCGGGGGAGGACGGGACGAAGGGGCATTGTGTAAATATTAGCAGGAGAGGTGACGAGACGTGTTCCCGGGTATCGCGAAAACTGCGGCTACCTGTGGCGCTGAAGAGAAAATGTTATTCCATCACTAGTGACTGCAAAGTGCCCCATAAGTGCCCCGGCCGCGCTCCCCTTGGCTCTGTTTGGTGTGGAGGTTGGCACTGAGCTGACGCCAGGTTAATAAACCCACGGTCCGGCTGATAATTCAGTCTGACAGGCTGGGGGTCTCCTCCGGGCTGCAGCGCAGCGCCGAGAGCACACAATCCCCCTCATTCACCCACTGTCGAGCCCGGCTAGCGCCTCTTACTGCCCTACCTTCCCAAGCGCCCTCTTCGCTGACTTTGATCCTGTGTTAGATCTGAAAGCAGTTTACAAAGGATTCCCACACAAAGGCTGGGAGACCTGTCCATTGTCCGGCGCCATTTGCGTTTTATTGAGCCCGTGGCCCTCCAGGGCTGCCAGATTCCGAGGCCTGGAAGTAATACACACTTGTCAAATGCTTTCTTTGTAGTTTCGCTTATTACCTTTGTCACATTGTTGATACATTTTCATATTTAAATTCACATTCAATACACGTATTTTAATTAGTAGGTGTGTATAGCTGCGTTAATAACTAAAACATATATTTGGAAATATTGGAGAAAAAAAATTCTCATCTTTATATAAAGCAGTATTACAAGTTAACATAATTCTCACTGCAGTGTTGTGGGAACTGATAATGTGTGCCTGTGTCGTTTAGTTTTGAGTCCAATGCACTTAAAATGGTTCCTGGCTTATCCTGCCCTGTGTATGTACGTGGTTAACTACAATCGGCGCCTAGAAGCGAGATAATTCTCATCGTGTGCTGAATAATAAAAATATTAATAATCCTAACTGTAAATTCGTTTTTATTATTTGTGTGTCACGGTTGTTGTTTATCGATGATAATATTTTTGGTTGATTCATCTTTGTCTGACATGGATTCAGAACTCAACGACAAAGTATGGACCCGGGCAGAGTCAAATGTATACACTGTGGTCCTGATGTGCAAAGGATTTCACCCAGTGTAACTCAGATTTACATGTGGAAAAAGATGTGATACATGCAAGGGGAAATGTGCATCAACAGGAGAGTGTGACTTCAGTTGTGTATAGAATGCGCGCATATTTTTTGAGCTGTCTTCACTCTGGGCATTCCCAATGGTATTTTTATTTTTATCCTATACATCCACAGTGTAAACAGCGCTCCGTGTAACACCAGCGAAATGTAAGGTGTAGGGTATTCACGAATAAGTGCAAATGCAACTCCTACACTTTTCAGCACAGCTGGGACCAAGTCCTACTGAAAGTGTGGGAAAGTGCTCCACTCAAACCAGGGAGAATGTTGTGATCTGAAACAAAAAAAGGGGAGTTGGAAGTTGAAATAAATATATTGTAGGAATCCTCCAACCCTTAATACGTTTCTAAAAGCGGCGTTTTTTAAAGTTTTTTTTAATGAAGACCATAGTCTGTTGCATATTTTGAGTTAACTTGTACGTGCACGACACCCGTTTCAGAAATATGTCTCATTATTTTTTTTTATTTTATGTAACAGATTTTTCAAATAGCCTACACTCGCCAGTTAACTCGCCCATCTCAGGTGTCAGTCCTTGCAGGTACTCAGTGCTCCTAGGGCTAGAGGTTGTGTCTGTCCTGCAGACCAAGAGGATCCCCTTGCAGAAGAGAAGGAAGAGAGTCGTTCCTCTCAGGGTCCACAATCCCCATGCACTGAGTGCTGCTGGGGCCCACGCAGAGTACTGAGGGCCCCATTAGAGAATATAACCAAGTCTCGTCGTTGCAGTTGAATCTAATCAGGTCTTCTCAGTATATTTGAAAAAAAAACAGGCCTCGTGCATACACTTGGACATAGGAAGGCTTCTTCCGAGCCTTGCTCTCAGCTCAGTGTTACCGGCGGCGGGGCCTGCTTGTGTCTACCTGCAGCTTACAGCAACGCTAGGCCTTGGTTTACCACTGGCAGCGCCTTGCTGTGCATCTGGTACCTCTCAGTGCATGCTGTGTGCCCACCTGGCTGTGGGCAGGGAGCGCGGGGGTTGTTTTAAGCAGTGAGTCCCTCCCTGTGACGTGCGAACGCTAGACACCCTTTACACTGTAATGTTCTGTAAGGTCACGTGAGTTTTGCGAATTCGCCTCACAATAGCTGCTCTCTTGATTGTGGCCTTATTCAGGGGCAGGGCTCCGTGGGGGTGGCGACATTGGCCATGCCCTGGCCCAACGAGCACGCGGGGTGAGGGTGAGTGTTGTTCAAGAAGCAGTGTGGGGCGCGTGCCAGCCCAGCTTCGGACCGTCCCTGCCCAGCGGCAGGCGTCCCTGTCCCAAGGATGCTACTGGTAGCTGCATCTACGCGTCCCCTGCTGCCCCCCGCTGTGACACCGACAGTCCCCGCAGACGCCTCACATTTCCTCAGCTCTGGTAAAAGGGTCCTATAGGCTCAGACTAAATATCGTTCGTCTAAGGTAATTTTTGGAAGGACCCTTCCAGAAAACTGTGTATATTTTAATACCCACATATTCAGTGTTTTAAATGGGGCGGTACTGAGTACTGGCACTTTTATTTTGAGAGGGAGAGTACCTGCACTTCTCAGAAACAAGGAGGTACTCTGTTACAGAGTACCTGCACTTCTATTTTTCCATTTCAAGCACTGCACATATTACAGTGCTCGATAAATTCATATTGCCCCTCCCCAAACACACACACAAGCAGCACTCAAGCAGACACTGACTCTAGCATCACACAAACACAGAAACTGCGTAGCGCCCAAAAATCCCTAATGTTCTGCACTAAAGAACATATGGGTCATTTTGTGGCAGCCATGAGGAGATCCTTTGCGTGCAGCCCGTGGAGCTCCAGAGAGCATCAATGGGGGCACCACCTGCTAGTTGCGGGGCTCAGAGGGGGCAGGTAGGGTTTAGGGTTCGTGTTAAGATACAAACAGCACGTAGAAAAGCGCCCCGTCGAGGTGCTGAGATAGGCGGAGCACTGCACCCCCCCACACACACACAGTCACCGATAATTAGCGAGAGACGTTCACGCGCCCAGGAGCCCACTGAGCCCGCGTCAAGATTCCAGGTGAGCAGAGTATCCGAGCGTGAGACTGGGCTGTGCCAAGGTGGCACTGCCAGCACCGGGGACAGTCTGCTGATGGAATATAAGTGTCCGAGCTCCGGATTGACGTTTCACAGAGTAGTGGCATCAGTCCTCAGACTCTGCTTACCAGTCGCGGTCCGTGTAGGAGTGCCGGCCAGGCGGTGACGTGGGGCGGGGGAGGGGCAGGGTGGGGGTAGCAAAGTACGGATTACGGACTAATACAGGTAAGTAAACATTTAAATCAATTAAACGAATTTCGTTGCGGCACTCCTACACGGACCACGACTGCTGCTGACGTAGAAAAACACACACTCACAGACTCTCTTTCACGCGTTTTTACACCCCGCACAGATTAATGATGTCTGCAATACCAGGTGTTGCTGTTGACCAGTTCTACGGTACGCATTTTATCCACATACGTAACATGCTGAGCAGACCTCATATCCGCGTGCGCGGTGGATAAAATGTGTACTGTAGAGTTTATGCTGCCTGCGCTACCTATGATAAGTTCGGTATAAACTGAAGCCACATTATCAAATCTGACCCGATGGCAGCACGTGTTATCTTCACTCACAAACAAATGTGGCACTTAAACTCTAAACACAAAGGAAACAGCCTTGCAGTCGCGAGTCCGTGTAGGAGTGCCGGCCGGGCGGTGACGTGGGGTAGAGGAGGGCAGGGTAGGGGTAGCAAGTACGGATTACGGACTAATACAGGTAAGTAAACATTTAAATCAATAAAACGAATTTCGTTGTGAGCCCTGCATCGCCAACTGCGATGCAGTGCGCGCAACGAAATTCGTTTAATTGATTTAAATGTTTACTTACCTGTATTAGTCCGTAATCCGTACTTTGCTACCCCCTACCCTGCCCCTCCCCCGCCCCACGTCACCGCCCGGCCGGCACTCCTACACGGACCGCGACTGCAGCCTTGTGATGCTGTACTGTAACATGAGCGCAGCTCACAAAAACCTGGAACATAAAATGTTCTACTGAGCGCTGAGAGGTCGTAGATGAGCCGGCAGCGGGTGCATTCACGAACAAAACGAGGCTGGAGAAGTGGAAAACTAGTGCAGGCAGGTTCATGAGGGCGCTGATGCCGCGCTCTCAAAGACCATGTATGTGTGCGCACGTATTTACTGTGTACATGCTTGTGTTCAAATGAAATGTGGGCATTTTATGGGAGATGTGTGCACGATCCAGTCTCACTTGAACAGTCTAGCGCTTGAAATGCAGTAAACATAAAAATGCAGCAGGTGCATTATCGCGCAGACTGATCTCTGCGGTCCTGCTAATGATGTTTACACCGAGTGTTGTGCCTGACGCTGAAAGTGCATAGCCTGTATTTAAGAGAAATGAGCAGCATTTCCATAGCCCAGAGCGCTGCGCGCCAATGCCGGGACTTGGCCCACCCGGGGGCCTCCCGCGCTTCATTTTTTAAAATAATTTCGGCGGGATTCGCGACCCCAGTGCGAATTCCACCGAAATTATTTTAAAAAAATGCTTTTTTTGGCCCTGGGGGTCCTTGTGGGACCCCCTGAGCAGGCCTAGGGGGTCAGGGTGTTTCTACCCTGCCCACTTTTCTTGTTTTTTAATGTTTTTTCTACTGTTTTCTTGTGACTCGGTTCTACCGAGTCACAAGATGGCTGCCAACACTTCCTGGTTTGGAGTGTTGACAGCCAATTAGAATAAAGCTCGTGGTCGGGAGGGTCCGCGGATCCTCCGTGCCTCTAGATATCGAAACTTTTATTTTTTGATTTTCTCAGCAACTACTGAACGAATTTACACCATTTTAAAAAAAGGGCTCTTTCTGAACCAAGGGCTACCTTTTTCCCAAATTTGGTGTAATTCCTTTCAGCAGTTCGAGCTGTAGCCGTGTCTAAAGTTTCCTATGGGAAATTGATTTTTCGACCTCTTTTTTTTTAATTTCTCAGGAACTACTGAACGGATTTACAACATTTAACAAAAAGGGCTCTTTCTGAACCAAGGGCTACCTTTTTGCCAAATTCGGTGTAATTCCTTTCAGCAGTTCGAGCTGTAGCCGTGTCTAAAGTTTCCCATGGAAAATAACATGGAGAAAACACGTTGTGGGACCCCCCTTTTTTCTCGGCCCCCGCTTGGCGAATCAACCCGAAACTTTCAGGATAGGAGCTGATCGGAGCGGGCCACAAGTTTTGAAAATTTCCCGAAGATTCGTCAACCGGCGCCAAAGTTATTGGGAAAAGAAAAAACGCTTTTCCTATGGAAACTAGGTCCTAACTATAACTATCTACTGGCGACCGCCAGTAGATAATATATATAGATATATATATATATATATATCCTCCAGATCGGTTCAACGTTGCTGGATTATGGCAGCGCTCCTCATGGGTGCGAGACCCCGCGGCAGAACCACGCCGCTCCAAATTTCCTCACAATCCTTTCCAGCCAGAAAAGGACAAATGGGTCGCACTCCCGTGGAATTTTGCAATTTTTCTATTTATTTCCTCAGTTTCATGAATGGGAACACAGGCAACAAGATCAACGCGTTTCGGTATTCCACAATACCTTGATCACGATCTCAAGCACACACTTGTAGATAGATAGATAGATAGATAGATAGATAGATAGATAGATAGATAGATATAAATATATATATATATATATATATATATATATATATATATATCTTCAGAGACTAAAAGATTTCATTCACTGGTAGCGCTACAGAATGCCGAGTTGCCGTTTACCAAGGCTGCCTTTTCTTGATTCCACCTCATGCCTCCTTTTCCATCACCCTATGCTTCCTGTCTCTTTCTCTCACTTTTAGGGGTTCCTTTTAGCCCTAATGTCACCTTTTGTCCCTACTTTCCAAATGTTCTCCTCCTTGTTCATTCTCATTTTCTGCCTTTCTCTCTTTTTTGCTTTGGGTCACAGTCCACTCCTCAAAAAAGAGTGCTGGGGCCCACTACCCGCATTCAGTGGCACCAACTAATCAATGTCTTTAAACTTTTTATGAACAAACAATTAGCACTACTGCGATGCAAACTAATAACACCTATGATTCAGTCAGTCATCAATAAACAATTCAGTTTGTGGGGTGCATTGATTATGGTGCAGAAAGGCTAATCCCGAAGTGGCAAATATTTTGTAATTCAATTGTGCATGATTTTACTTGTGTTTTAAATTCAGATACAATCATGCTGCACTTTATTCTACTTATTTGCTTTTTCCCACATTGCTCGTTTCTGACCTCCCCGGTCCACCACGGTTCGCAGATTGTGCGGAGGAAGCTGAGGGCATTTAGATTTTTCTCAGCTAGACCACGGCGACCGCCATTTTACGACGGTTGCAGTCTAGTTGTTTTCCCTCTGATTTCATAAATTGACTGCCTGGCGCCGAAACACAGCGAGCAGGCTACTCCTAAAGTGGTAAATCTTTTGTAATTCAATTGTGTATGATTTTATTTGTGTTTTAAAATTGTGTTTTAAAATCAGATAATTGTAGTTGTGTTCCCTTCGATTTCATAAATTGACAGCCTGGCGCCGACGCACAGCGGGCATGTCACCAGCACACTAAAGGCACGCCAAAGGCAAGCCTATCTGCTCCCGTCCAAGCCCGAACTTCGCCGAGTTCCAAGAAACCTGCATCTGTGCCCACTGAGGCAAGTTTCTCCTCTATAATGCGCTACAATAGTGATCATCTTATAGAACTCAAGACCAATTGCCTACATTCCGTTCCCCAACGCTCATGGCAATTGGAAGTGCCATTCTCGTGTTATAAATGTAGATTCTCCTGCTCTGATCCATGTGCAACGTTGCCATTTAGCAGCAGAAAGAGCTCTATCCCTAATTGTACCAAGCATGCAATTAAAAAACACTTTCCTCTAGAATTAAAAACATTATAAATGACTCATTTGCGGAACCTCAGCATAGACCCTCTGTACTAAAAGGACTCTACTGTACTGCATGGTCCATCCCCAAACATGCGACCGAAATGTGGGACTTGCTTACATCTGTCAACTATCACGCAGAAATATCTACTGACCCTTATGTATCGCTCCTACTATCTGATCTTGAAATTCTAGGCCTACGCCTTACAGTTACTTGGTCTACACATTCAGCAGGTCATACATTGGACCTCATTTTTTCTAATTCAAGACTCCTTCACACAGATACTCCAGAACCTTTAACATGGACTTATCACTTTCTCATTAGTTTCAGATCCCTACTAGGATCTTCTTTTTAAAACCCAAAACTGAATATCGCTTGAGCTCAAGACCATGGAGGCAGGTCACCCTTAAAGCTTTCAATTCTGCTTTCTGTGCACCTAATTTAGATAATGCACAGGATATTAATTCTGCCATGATAGAGTCGCTCCATATAAACAACGTATTTCCAAATCCTGCAAACACCATGCCCCCGGTATACAGCAAAATGAGGCTTGTCAAATCAAGCTGTAGAAAACTGGAACAAAAATGGAAGGTTTCAAAATCGGATATCAATAAAACTAACTACAAACTAGTACTAGTTGCTTATCACAACAAAATCAGGGCAGCACACAGACAATTTACCATCAAAAGGATTGATCAAGCAGAAAACTCCACAAAATAACTATTCAAGGTCCTAAACGAATTTATCAAACCTCTTGCCATCCCTGTCTCTCAGACACAATGCGACACCTTGGCAATCCACTTTGAAACAAAAATCAAAACATCTACTGGAATGTTCATATCAATGATACACTTCCTACCAACTCATCCCCTATAATTCTTCCTCTCAGAGACACTTCGGTAGTGCTTGAAAGGTTTGAGCCTATCTCTCAAACTCAGTTATTAAATCTGTTAGCTAAATCCAAATCTGGCTCTACCTACAATCTCTGCCCTCCACAAGTAATGCCCACCCTAGCTACTCCTCTCACCCCCATTATCACATCATTGTGTAACTGATAACTGGCCCTAGCTGCTGTTCCTCGAGAGTGAAAATCTGCTAATGTCGCGCCCATCTTAAAAAAGCCTCACAATCAGGTTTCAGGGCCTCCCATAATACAAAAACCGCCTTGCTAGCAGTAGTAGACTCAATCAGATTATCTCTGGATGCCGGAATCCCAGCAATGCTGGTACTTCTCGACCTGTCAGCGGCATTTGATACCGTCTCTCATTCCATCTAGATTCAACGTCTCCATGAGATAGGTATCCAGGGAACTGCCCTTGACTGGTTCAAAGACTTTCTCAATAGTAGGACCCAAATGGACCCAAATGGTTTCCATTGACACCTTTCAATCCAAGATCCTTTTCCTGGACAAGAGGGTTTCACAAAGCTCTTCCGTAAGCCCTACACTCTTTAACATCTATGTAGCACCTTTTGCCCAGATAGTCAAGTCCTGTGGCTTTTGAAATTCTTTTCTATGCAGACACCCAATTAGTTATCTCCTTTGGGAATGACATTGAACATCGTCTGCATGAGAAAAATCGCCACACAAATGTCCCTGAATTGTCTTCAGCTAAACGGAGACAAAACAGAGATCCTTCTGTTTGGCAAAGCTCAGCTACACTGGTTGGAGGAATGGTGGCTGACTGATCTAGGACCTGCACCTTCTCCTAGCAAAACAGCAAGAAATCCTGGTGTCCTTCTTGATGAAGACCTACCTATGAAAGATCAGGTTTTATCCACTTATGGTACGTCTTTTGGAACTATGCGCCTCCTCAGAATGTTTCAGTGCCTTCCATTGAGTTCAAGGAAGACTCTCACTCAAGCATTAATAACCAGTCGCATTGACTATGGAAATGCTCTAATACTTGCATCCAATGAATCTCTTCTCTCCAAAATGCAGGTAGTCCAGAACACTGAGGCCCATGTGTTTAACAAACTGCCACTAGGTGCACCCTGGGGCTCTTTGCTTAGAGCTCTTCACTGGCTCCCCATCAGGAAAAGAGCGCTGTTCAAGCTGCTCTGTTTGACTCACAAATCCCTGATCAGCAAAGGCCCTAGATATTTACAGGCGAAATTCACCTTTTATTGTCCAGACAGAAATGAAAGATCCATAAATGAACTTCTATTATGTACATGCCGTATCCGTACATCAAAATACAGCCGTCAGTCCTTTTCTTTTCTTGCCCCCTACCATTTGAATAGGCTGCCCCAGTACATTTATTCATGCATTGATTTCACAGGTTTTAAAAACGCATCTCAAAACTTGGTTATCCTGATTTGACGCATTTCCATCTATCAATCAATCAAGGGGTTTGTTAAGCGCGACTACTCACCCGTAAGGGTCTCAAGGCGCTAGGGGTGGGGGGGTGCAGGATCCGTTTCCTCATATTTCTGATGAGTTGGTGGTGGGCGTTGGAGGCGGTTCTGAAGTTGTTGTGGGCTTCTGTGGATTTGGTATTCCTCCAGGTCTTTTCGAGGCGGCAGCAAGTGCGTCTGGACTCACGAAGTTCGGTGGTAAACCATCTGGCTTTCTTGGCGCGGGTGTTGTTGTTTTTCTTGAGGGGGGCTATGGTGTTGGCGCTGTCCGAGATCCATCTATGCAGGGTGCGGGCTGCGGTGTTGGGGTTGTCGTTTTCCGCGATAGTTGGGGTGGAATTGTTGAGTGAGGAGGTGAGCTGGTCGTCGGTGATTTTGGTCCAGTTTCTTCGTGGGAGCAGGTGCTGGTGTCTGTGGATGGAGGGTGTTCTGAAGGTGAAGTGGAGGCATCGGTGGTCTGTCCATGGGAGTTTGGTGGTGTGGCTGAAAGTGATGGAGTTTCCTGCAGTGAAGAGGGGGTCGAGGGTGTGTCCTGCTGAGTGCGCGGGCTCGGTCACGATCTGGCGGAGTCCAACGTTGTGGAGGTTGTCCAGGAGTGATGCGGTGTTGGGGTCCAGTTGGTTGTCGAGGTGGAAGTTGAGGTCTCCCAGTAGTGTGTAGTTGGTGGATGCGATGGCCTGCGGGGAGATGATGTCCGTAATGGAGTTGGCGAAGGGTCCGCGGGGTCCAGGGGGTCGGTAGATGAGAGTTCCTCGGAGGGTGGCGGTGGGGCTGGCCAGGATCTTGAAGTGAAGGTGTTCCATCAGGTCTGTGTGTTCGTCGGGGAGTGTGCTCAGGCGGAGGCTGGATTTGTGGACGATGGCGATTCCTCCTCCCGGGCGGGTGGGGCGGTCCTTCCTGGCGATCTTGTATCCTTGGGGGATGGCGATGTCCGGACCCAAGGTGGTGTTGGTCCAGGTTTCGGTGAAGAACGCTACGTCCGGGGTGGTGCTGTCGAGGAGGTTCCAGATTTCGGTGGCGTGTTTGTGGAGGGATCGGACGTTGAGGAGGATGCAGTGCAGGGTCTTTGGTCCGGTTGTGTTCTTGTGGGCGGGTTGTGCTGGATCCGTGTTCTCGGCGGTGCTGCAGGTGTACCGGCAACGGTGACAGCTGAAGGGTCCGTGGGTGATGCTAGCTTGCAGTTGTTGTTGCAGTCTGGGTTGAGTGCGTGGAGTGCCGCTGGGTCATAGCGTTGGCGGGGCAGAGGTCCAGGGTTCCTGGCGCTGGTCGCGGTCGGGTCGCGGACGGGTGCAGACGGGCTTGCCTTAGGCGCGCCTTCGGCGCGCCAGCGGCACGCCCGCTGTCCGCCATTAAGTAGGGGAGGGGGCGGGACTGGAGGTAGGGAGCGGGGGCTGTGTCTGGGGGAGGGGCCGCAGGGGCAGCAGCGGCGGGAAGAGCCTGAAAAAGAAAACGTTACCCAAGTAAAATTAAAGTAAAAAGGAGGAACCAGGTGCCAAACGAATTAAGGTATTAAAGTAATCCTGAGGAAAACCAAGTGAGCAGGGGGTGAGGGGGACACCAGGCGGGCTGGTAACTGGATTGCCTGTGTGTCTGCGGCGGGCTGCCGGCGCGAACCCTGAAGATGGGAGGGCTCTGCAACTGGGCGATGCGGTGATGAAGCGGAGCTGCTGGGAAGAGTGCTGGCCTGGACCGGAGGTACAGGTTTCACACGCGCTCCCCCGCAGCGGCCGCCATTAAGTAGGGGAGGGGGGCGGGACTGGAGGTAGGGAGGCGGGGGCTGTGTCAGGGGGAGGGGCCACAGGGGCAGCGGGAAGAGTCTGAAAAAGAAAACGTTACCCAAGTAAAATTAAAGTAAAAAGGAGGAACCAGGTGCCACACGAATTAAGGTATTAAAGTAATCCTGAGGAAAACCAAGTGAGCAGGGGGCGAGGGGGACACCAGGCGGGCTGGTAACTGGATCGCCTGTGTGTCTGCGGCGGGCTGCCGGCGCGAACCCTGGAGATGGGAGGGCTCTGCAACTGGGCGATGCGGCGATGAAGCGGAGCTGCTGGGGAGAGTGCTGGCCTGGACTGGACTTCTGCTACAGCACCAAGGTGCCCTTTCGAGGCCGAGTCGCTAGCGATATATCAAGTACAGATTAACATAACATAACATTACAGAGTAGTAATAATAAAAAATAATACAAGTATACTTTGTGGCTCATACCACACTTCTGCTGTTTCTTTGTGCTGTACGTAACATGGTTCTATTACCCGGTGTACTCGTACTCAGTCTGCCAACCTCAGACACATAAAGGGCTATGCTGGCCTTGAAGGGATTCAACCTCATGACTTGCAGGACACAGATGTCAACAGCGAGCGTTTAACTGACTAAACCATCTTGCCAGCTTATTTGACCAAGCTCATTATGAGTCCTATTTCTGTGTGCCTGCTGTTTGTATGAAAATGACTGAGTGTAGAAATGAACATGGAAAGAACTCCCCTGCAAACTGAGCTGCTTTCAGGCGCCAAAGCATTATCCTGGTTACCCCACATGGAGCCATATTACGATTCTCTCTTGTCTTTAAATCCCCCACAGTCTCCTTTCCAGACACGATACGCCCATCAGCCTCGCCAGCAGGGGGTCAGAGAGGCTTCTAATATATTTTAATAGCTTGAGGTAAATTTAGCTCGTCCACTGCTTGAATAGTTAAAGGGCCCAAGGGGCTCCCAGCTGCTCTGTGATACAATGGTACTTCATTAAGTTTACCCTTGACTCCTGCATTGTGTCAGGCTAAGAACATCACACAATGGAGCAATTCTGCAGCCCGTGTTATCAGACTACAGCATCTCATTAGCTCTAAGGAAGGGTCCAGTGCACTGTGCTAGAGAGCAAGAAGGACACTATTGTATGCAGTTCGGAAAATTCCAGTTCTCAAAATAGGAAACAGAATAAGCTTGGAGGCAGAGAAGAATGTCAAGGAGAGTGCTCAGGTATTCATAGATTAAGCGAATCTGCGATTGAAGACACTGGATGCGATGCCCCTGAGTGGTGAATGTAGTGAGAAAGAAATTCACAAACTCCCTGATAGAAACGAAGAGAAGACGTGAAGCAGAGCATCCTAATGTAACTACTTTAGACGGGGCAGAATGAAAACTAAAATCAGCCCTGGCAAAAATGTTCAAACTATCGCCACACTGCAGAAGGTGGTGACTGGAATAGGACCATGAGGACGTGGCTGGGTTTCCTGGTATGAAAGCAGCCTTCTGCAGCCTACCGGGAAATGCCCGTCTAACGGAATGGCCAGCCAGGCCCTGACTACTGAGTCGAGTCGATGAACTCAGAGGTATCACGTAGGCACCTCCAGGACCGGACTAAGGAAGCAAAAGCAGCCCTGGACAAAAATGTTCAAACCAGGCCCTCTCCCTTCATCTCCTTGCTCAATCTCTCTTTCCATCCATCCATTCTCTCTCACTACTTCTCTTCTCTCGCTTCTCCCGCTCTGATTGCTTTCTCTCTGTTCTCCCCTCCCTCCCACTCTTTATCTCTCTCCCTCTTTAAGCTTCCATGTGCTTGATGCATTCAACCTCGGCGAGCGGGGGAAAGTGACAGAGGCACTAGGAGCGGCTCCCCTGCTCTAAAAATCTCCAGGGGCCAAGCCCACTGTGGCATTGCCCAGTGGAATAAAAGGCATGTCTGGCCCTGGGCACCTCTAGCCCTTACGATGCAGGAGGGTCATACTACAGGTAGACCTGTTCAAGGGCATAGGAAAGGTGTCAAGATGTGACTTAGGGCATGATTTAGAGTTTGGCTGACAGGTTACTCCATCACAAACGTGCCAGGTATTCCATCTGCCTAATTACAAGTGCATTATATCTGAGGTTACTGGAACCATTGGAACTATGTGAGTTTCTGGCAGAAGCTTTTTCAGCATAACTATGGACTGCCGCATTTGCCACATAATCCATCATCTTCTGCATAATCTGCAGACTTCAGCAAAAAAAAACGTTTCTACCGCAAACAGATCAAAAGTTACTAAAAACACAGCAACACATATTGCCGAGCAGTGAAAGATCCTTCGCAAAAGTAGACGGGTCACCTTTTTCTTGTTTATTTCTGTATGTGGGTGTCAAAGTGGAAATAAAAAACCTTTGCCGGAAAGTGTTAACATTCGTAAAAATGCCAAAATCATGAGGTAATGCTAACAGAAAATGTGCTCCATTAAGCCCCATAATTACAGGTAGCATTACTGTAGTACTTCTCTCTTACTAGGGAAATACAGAAGTCAGAAGTACGACAAGAGTAAGTCACAGTAAAATCTTTGTGAATAGGTTGTTGATATGTTTAAAGTGAACTTTTCTGTATTGTTTTTTTTGCCACAAAAGGGAGGAGGTGCACTGCCCTCAACCTGCAGCTAATGAAGGCAGACTATCTTGTCTTGTTTTCAACCAGTAAGACGTGTCCTAGTCCTTTGCTCGATGCAGAGGTGACCACACCAGACTCATTGAGATGTTATTAAGTGGACACGCTGAGGAAGGCTCGAGTCTGGTTCATGCCTAAGGTCTGCCTTTGGCTCACCCCTCCGTCCTATGGGTCAGCTGAGCCAAACCAGAGCCGGGCTGCATTGCCGGCCTGTTGCCACCTCTTACACCGCAATGCACTGTAGACAACAATGGAACATCAACATCCCTATAGGACAGCTGGTTTATATGCTGTTCTTGATTAGCACTCCTGGCTGGAAAATTTGTGCTATCTAGAGGCTGTAGTCATGCTGCACGTCACAGATGTGTGTCTTTAAACGCCTGTCACCCGAGAAACTGGAGGACCTCTGTAGTCCATTTTTCCAGAAGTCGTTTATTGCGTTCATCGAGTTATTTAACTTACTACTACAGAGAACATACATGCAGTTTAAGGCGATGTTTTCCGTTCAGTTTACAAACACTCATGTACCAAAAATTGATTTTTTTGTGTTGCATTTCACATTTTGGGACTGAGTCTGAATCCTGGAAACTCCCCTACTTGTATTGTGTGACCTTAGGCAAAGCGCTTTACTTCACAGTGCCTCCTTTTGCCTCACTGCTCCTTTTGGAAGCATCTATCTGTCACTTGCTTCAGATCGCAATTTACAGATTAAACTCACACAATGTTGTTCCACGTATTACAATGATGATATAGGTCATTAATATAGTCCACAACATACACTACCAGTTGACGAGTTTAATGTTTAGAAGATATTAATTTCGATAAACATCACTCCATGCAGTAATACAATATAATCAGGGCCACTTGAATTATGCAATTGTGCACCGGGCAGCGATTTTCACATAATTGTAGATTTGCCACATAATCCTTTATCTGCCACAAAATTTGCAGTTAACAAAAATAAATTGTGTTTCTACCTCAAATGGTTCAAAACTTAGTAAAAACAAAGCAACACATGTTGCCGCGCAGCGAAAGGCACTTTGCAAAGGTTGACCGGTCACCTTTCTGAAGCTCATTGCTATGTTTGGGTGTTAAACTGGTACTATTGAGGTACAACTAATGCCCAGACAATGTTAACAAGCTTAAAAATGACAAAATCATGAAGTAATACTATCACAAAATGCGCAGCATAATGCAGCATAATTTGCCCCTTCTTGCCACATAATCTACACAACCCTGCCGCATAATTCCCGTGGCCCTGAATATAAGGAATTAAATTGAAACCGCACTTATTAAAAAAAAAAATCCATTAAAAGACTTTGTTTAACGCCGCCTATCGCTGGAAAATATCGCTGAGATAACACCCTATTAACAAGGTTTATCTGCATAGCGATAAAATTTCCAGCGATAGCGGCTAAAATGTGAGAATATCGCTGGAAAAGCAGCGATATTCTCGCATTATCGCTAAGGTGGATTCAGCATTAGAATCCACCTCCTATACTTTAAACAGGTAAGTCATCCTCACTAGCAGGTGATAAAATCTAGCGATAAACGCGCTTAGCGCGAATTATTTTATCGCTTCGCCTGCCTTGCTAATAGGGGGTAGTGGTGTTAGCGACTGTTTTCAGTCGCTTTTAGTAGGGAACGCCTTCCTTGCATGTCATTAGCGATAATTATCGCTGACATGCAAGGCGATGTGAATCCCGGCCGCTAACGCCTAAAAGCTGTCGCTAACGCCTGTTAGCGACAGCTTGCTAACAGGGCGATAAAAATATCGCCGCTTTAGCGGCAAAAAGTGCCGCTAAAGCGGCGATAAAGCCCTTGATAATATGCCCCATAATTTTATACGGCCTCAATTGCATCCTCCACGTGATAATTACTTCAAGGTCTCGTCTTGTGCTTTGACTCTTAGGTCCAGGCCAGACCTACCAGGTGGTCATGGCCACACGCTTCTTTTTGTAAGGTATGTGGCCATTTGTTGTCGTGTGTCTCCTGGGGACCAGGATGAATCACTTTTCGTTATGTCCAGGCGGAGCCTTCTCTGCCCTTCCATCGTAGTCTGTGGACCTGTGGACACTCCAAATTCGTATTGTGTCGGTGGCCCCGCTGCTCAAGCAGGGAGTGTCCAAAGAGGAGGAATTTATCACTTTAGACCTGTTCCTGAATATGGCCTGTTTTAGGAAGAATAAACATTCTCCTACTCATCTCTGAACACCGCTAAGTAATCCTAGCCTGCAATGTAGGCCCCAAAGCCCTACTCCTATTCAGGCCTGTCAAGTTTCCTAGTCCATGCGTGATGTGCTGCTTCAGGTCAGTTTTTTTCTTTGAATTCTGGGTCATGTAGTCTTGTTTGTTCCATTAGAAAACAGAAGTACACCTCCCAGAATTCAAAGAATAAAAACTGGACTGGAACAACACAGCATGCATGGACCTGAGAAACTTGGCACGATGCCCATTACAGCAGTATGTACACGTACAGTACATTATACACATAACGTATTCAGTTCCCATGAATCGTTCTTGTATAAGCCTCTGGGGAGACTTTTAGAGACCTCCCAAGATTTCCTGTGTAGTTGCTCCATCTGCTGGCACTTTGAGGAATGACACGCACTGTTGCTTTTTTTTAATCAACTTTTTCTCGTGCATCTATCTATCTATCTATCTATCTATCTATCTATCTATCTATCTATCTCTTCAGCCTGTTTGCCACACAGAATTCAATTGATAATTGAACATATATCAATTATGATGAGCGAGTAAACAGAATGCACACAAAAACACTTGGGTATTAGTAACCTTCAATATTTATAATTTCGAAAATTTCAGTCGAGTCGGCCAAGCAGAGGTTGAAAACTTGAAATTTGCAAAGGACAGAAAGAAAAACCAGCGGAACAACACAACGTTCCTTTATTTATTTATTTTCAGAGTTTTATATAGCGTGAACATGGCTCTTCCGGGTATCAGAGCTCTGTACATATAGCAATCAAGCCATACATAACGGAAAAAGAGAAAAGCGAATGACAATCAGAGATGGAATAAGCATGGAGAGAAATATATACAGTATATAATTAAGCATAGCAAGCTGAGAAGGTTCAAGACTCCTAGAGAAAGAATCTATGCATCAAGAGATTTTTTAACTTTTTTTTTAAGGAGGCAGTCGAGGGGTTAGTCCTGGTTTCAGGTGGTAAAGTGTTCCAAATTCTTGGGGCAAGGCCAGAGAAGTAGCAGTTGTAAGTTTTCTTTTTGTTGAACTTCTGTGGTTTTGAAAGTAGGGAGTTAGTGCTTCTTAAGGAATGACTACCAACGGGTAGCTTGAGTTTCTTTGCCAAACAGACAGGAGTATTATAGTGAAGGGCCTTGTGCTTCATGCAAGCAATATTCAATTGGATTCTAGCTTCATATGGGAGCCATTTTAGATGTTTTAGGTCTGAATTAATGTTGTCGATTCTCCTAGAACCTGTTATGAGTCTGGCAGCTGAGTTCAATGTGGCCTTTAACGGGGCCAGTTTTACTTTGGGTAGGCCAGCAAGAGTAGCACTCCTGTAATCTAATCGGGAGTTGACTAAAGATTGTGTTGCAAACTAAAAATCAACAGGGGGCATGAAGGATTTAATTTTCTTTAGAATGCTAGTTTGGTAATTGGCTCCCCTGATGGTTACACTAATATGATCTTGCATATTGAGGGCCTCATTTATGAGGCCCTACCAGCACTATTGCCCCACAAAAACATCACTTTTTTGAAGTTCCGGTGGCACAATGTGCCACTGGCTTATTTATAAGGCCACGTAAAGCTGCGTTACAAGGCTTTTCATGGCCTTATAAACATGTGCCCCTTTCACGCAGAAAACTGTGTGAAAGGGGCATTCCATGGGTGTTGCTGGGGATGTTCCCAGCAACATCCATAGCTTTTTGACACTGACCCAGATTTACGTGAAATTGTAAGTCTGAGGCAGACTTGTGCAGGAGTTTACCTTCCTGCACAAAAATAATCATCCCCGCAATGCAGTCACCCTTGCAACATGGTACAAAGGTGCCTGCATTGGTGCACGGCAGCCCATTGTGTGCCGGTGCAGGGGAAAAGAACAGGAATGCGCCGTATCTAAAAGATACAGTGCATTTCTGCCCTTTTCTTTTGCCGTAGGGCAGCGCAGCAGCAAAGCCTGCTGCACTTCCATACGACAAAAAACCCATAAATGAGGCCCTGAGATGTTTGTCCAGTGTTATGCCTAGAGCTCGAGTAGAGTCAATATTGTGGGAGGAGCAGTTGAGAGCTGTGAGTTGTTTGAGACATTCTTCTATGGGGTCAGAGAGATTGTGAGGGGTGATCAAAAGAAATTCCATTTTGAGGGTGTTGAGCATGAGGTGATTACGGGTCAGCCATTGTTGGGTTTTCAGAAGAGTGCAGTTGAGCGTTTTGATATCTTCAGCTGAGGAGATTTTCAAATACAATTGTATGTCATCAGCGTACATATGGTAATGAATGTTTGAGAGCTTCGAAAGGTCAGTAAGAGGTTCCATGAACAAGTTGAATAGCATGAATGAGAGTGTGGAGCCTTGAAGTACTCCAATTGGGATATATATTGACTTTGATTCTCCGAGTTCTATTAAGGAGGAATGAAGCAAACCAGTTTAAAACAGGACTGGATAACCCCATCCTATTTTCAAGGTGGTCAATCATGCTGTCATGTTTGACAGTATCAAACGCAAAGGAGGGATCAAGAAGAATAAGTAGACAGGGTTCATTCTGATCAAGCAATCTCAGGGCATCATTAATGATATGTATCAGAGCTGTTTCAGTGCTGTGACCAGTTCTAAAGCCAGATTGGTACTGGTCTAGAAGTTAGAATTGTTCAATGTGGTTGCAGAGTTGTAGGTGTACACATTTCTCCAGAAGCTTTTCTAGAGTTGAGATATTGGACATTGGGCGAAAATTATTAGGGTCTGACTGGTCCCTAATAGGTTTTTTTTTAATTGGGGTTACCTATCCTATCTTAAGGTTATCAGGAACCATGCCTTGAGAGAGAGATGTTTTGACAATCTTCATCCATAAAGGGAGTATGGAAGATCTAAGCTCTTTGACGACCTTAGAGGGCAGAGAATAATTTAAGTGGTTAGAGGGTTTTATTGATGTAATTATTGTGATTATGTTGATTTCGTCAGGGATTTTGAAGGAAGACCAAGTAGCCTTATTTTTTGTAGTATATCCAGTACGAGGAGAACTGTCCAGGAGCTGCACCGGGAGGAGACTGGGCTGGTCAAGGCTGAGCAAATGCTGAGAGGCGAGTTGCAGTTCTAATTCAATCTTCCTTGTTTTATCGATGAAATGGGCAGAGAACTCATTGCCGTTTGGTAGTGTCTCATTGTCTATTGAGTGGTGTTTAGAAGTTGCTTGTTGTTTGATGATTTAAAAAAGTTTTTGGGGTCTGTTTTTGGCATTATCTAGTTGCGACCTAAAGTATTCTGCTTTTGACCTTCGGATGTGTTTGTTGTAGGAGCTTCTTAATGACCTCAATTGCTTGAGGTGGGAGCCCAACGGAGAGGTTCTCCATGATCTCTCAGCAAGCCTTAGAATGCGCCTTTCCTCACTTAAAGATCCTGGGGCAGATTTACAAGCCCCCTGCGCCACCAGTACGTCACTTTTTGTGACGTAGTGGTGGCGCATGTTACTGCTCCATATTTACAAGGACAGGAAAAGCCACCCTGCGTGGCTTTTCCTGTCCTTGTAAATATGGCCCCTTTACACACAGCACTTTGCGTGAAAGGGGCGTTCCATGGGTGTTCCTGTGGGTGTTCCCACGCAACACTCATGGAACAAGACACATTTCCAGATTAACGAGGAATTGTAAATCTGGAAATGCGTCTGAATGCTACGCCACCCTAGGGGTGGCGTAGCGAGGCGCAACGAGGAGAAATGTTTTCATTTCTCCTCGTTTTTTCCTCTTTCAATGCGTGCTGCATTCTACAGCATGCATTGAAAGAGGAAAATGCCTGTAGTGATTGTTTTTGTGCAGGAAGGTGCCCCTTCCTGCACAAAATCAATCTCCCCATGACGCAGGCATCCTTGCACCATGGTGCAAGGGTGCCTGCGCCAGCGCATGGCAGCAGTTTGTGCGCCAGCGCAGGGGAGAGCACAGGAATGCAACATATTATTGTAAATATGTTGCATTCCTGTGCTCTGAAAGTGCCGCAGCGTGGCGCAGCCAAAGGGCTTGCGGTGCCACACTGCAGCACTTTCTTGTAGATCTGCCCCCCTAAATCTTCATTTCAGATCCCACATTAAGCCCTAAACAAGGGGAAATATTCTCAAGATAAAGCTTGCAGACCCTGGCCTTTTTGTTGGCAAGGTAGATATTACCTCCGGATGTCAATAAATGAGATGCCAGATTTGAGGACTCAAACTGTTTGCAGAATCTAGACTTAACTACATATCTGACTTCTCCTGTCAGGGCCTCTCAAATATATGGTCCACAACAATATCTTCTTTTGAATTTTTTAATCAATAATTCCACTGCTATTTCTACTGACACGATGCCCCTTCTTATTCCATCCGCAATCACCTCAGCACCATGGTCTGTGATTTATCCCATTTCAGAAGACATCATGCTTCCGAAACTTATCTCCATCAGTTCAAGTTCCCATCTGGATCTGTGCACCGTGAAGTACCTCAGGATTATGCCACCCGCAATGGTTCAAGTCCTGCTTCAGAAGCAATGCAATCATCCCATTATTAAAAAAAACCTACCTCAGACCCCCCAAAATCTGGCCAATTATCTCCCGATCTCCCTCTTATCAGCATTGGCCAAAGTAACGGAAAGCCATGTTTACCATCAACTATCACATCTTACATAGGATTGGGCTCTACTCAACAAGTTCTGGTCAGACTTTCACCCTTTCCAAAGCACGGAGAACGTATTTGACAGCTTTAATGATATCAAGATGATTTTGGCTAGTGGGGGGCTGCTGCCCTTATTCTCCATCATCTATCGGTGGTTTTTGACATGGCCTCACATAAGATCCTCCTACCAAGACTCAATGGAGTGGGCCTGCAGGGTCAGGCACTGAGTTGGTTTGAATCGTTTCTGTAGATGAGGACCCAAGCTGTCCATCTTTGACCTTTCCAGTCAGCCTATCGAGAGCTGTGCTGTGGTGTTCCCCAGGGCTTTTATCTGAGCCCGACACTGTTCAATATTTATGTGATGTCACTGGTCCATCTCATCACCTTCTTTAGGCTTCAACTCTATTCATATGCTGATGATACCCAGATTATACTGAGGCTTGAGCGTGATTACTCATCCATCCAGTTCTAATTCAAATCTTGCCTCACACTGGTAGCCCATTGGATGGATGCCAACTGTTTTAGGTTGAATACAGATAAGATGGCACTCTGTGTATTTTGGAACCCCTTCATTTGGTCACCTACTTGATGGCCTCAATGCCTGGGAACCTGTTTGATGCCTAAAACCAGTGCACACAATTTGGGTATGAGCTTTAACTCTTAGTTACTTTTTGAGTCTCACATCAATAAACTCACAGCAACATGTTTTGTCTTGTTGAAGATACTGAGAAAGATCAGTCCTTTTGTGCCAAGCTCTGTTTTGAAAACCTTGGTACATGTGCTAATAACCAGCCATTTTGACTATTGTAACACCCTCTTCTTGGGCCTTCCCTCCTATCTGATACAGCATCTCCAATTTATATAAAATGCTGCAGCTAGGTTTATTCTAGGTCGGCCCAGATTAGCTAGGATTTCCTGCCACTTGCCATGATTGCACTGGCTCCCTCTTGGTAAACGCATTACCTTTAAGGTATTGTGCTATTGTCACAATACGGTATATAGAGTAGGAACATCAAACTATATGACAGGTTTAACATAAACACGTGGAGTGCACCTGCAAGTCAATGTCCAATAGATATCAATCCAATCAATCATACATGGTCCAAAAGTAATCTTTATTTTTCTTAATGTTGACACCGGACAGCCAACGCGTTTCGTTCACTGTATGTGAACTTCATCAGGGCATGTGATCTCATCCATCGAAATGTTTATAGACAAAAAGTGGTTCCCTTTCCTCTCCTTAATCTTCCCTTCTTATTTATTCTCTCACACAAGTATGACTCCTCAAATCTCTATTTATGACAGTGTCATAAGGGCATGTATAAATCCCTTGGGGCCCCTTGATACATGCCACAAAGCGTCTATCGAGCCAACGCCCGAGTCTCAATAGGCTTTTTTTGTCCCTGATGACCATATCCGTACACTATCATAAATAGAGATTTGAGGAGTCGTACTTGTGTGAGAGAATAAATAAGAAAGGAAGATTAAGGAGAAGAAAAGGCACCACTTTTAAGATCTCCCCTCAATGAAATTGAGCATTTATAAACCAAATGTTGAATTGCCTGTTGGCATTTAAGAAATAAACTTTATTGTATAACTCAATGGCACTGCTTTTATCATCCTCAAAGGGAAAAATGGATCGTTCCGGCCTTTTTTATCCTGGACCTTGTGGGTCTTACCCAGATTTCTAAAACAGATGAAAAGAGCCTCAGAAATATCTTAAAATCTTCAAGATGAATATTCATTACACAATGTTTTGAGAACAGCATTTTCTTCTTGCCATGGAGAGTCAGGGTACTCTTTCTCCTCCACTCCTGAACTAGTCTTGACTCTTGTGCGCAACCAACCATTCTCTCCCTATCACCATCACCATCCTCCTGGTCCTACTCCTACTCCTGGTCCTTCTCCTCCTCTTCCTCCTACTCTTGCTCATGCTTCTTCTGTTCTTCCTGCTGGTCCCCCTTTTACTCTATCTTCAATTTCTCCTCTTCTTTGTCCAAGTCCTCCTCCTCAAACTCATCCCTAGTGGTCTTCCCTGATCTGCCGCCTAATCCTCCTCCTTCTTCTTGTCCTTGTCCGATCACTTCTGGACCTGGTATTACTCCTCTGCTTTATGGTCCTCATCCTCCTCATCCTCCTTCAGGTTCTTGTCCTCCAGTAGAACCTAGTTCCCAGCTTGCCCTTGTGGTCCTGTTCCTACTCTCTCTTCTTGTTATTCTCCTCATTATCAACATTGTCCTATCCCTTCTCCTCCTGGTCCTTCCCCTCCCCTATCTTTCTCTAAATCCTGGCCCTTCTCCACCTGGTCTTGGTATTATGCCTCGGCCTCCCAGTATTACCCTTTTGTTACTCCTCCTGGTCAGATTCTCCCCCTCTTCCTCCTGGTCTGCCTCCTTCTACTTATGGTCATCCTCCCTGGTCCTATTTCTTAGCCTCAGTACCCCCTTCTGGGTGCTGAGACTAATCTGGGTTCTGGGCCTTAGCTGAACCTGCTCATCCCACTCCTCCTGCACTTCCCAGTCCTCATCATCCAGGCACTGGTCCTCCTGGTATTCTTGATCCTCTTGGTCTTCCTGGTCCTGGTGTTTTCAGTCCAGGTCCTTCTCGTCTTTGTCATCCTCTAGGACCTATTTCTGGCCCTTCTGGTCCTGTTCCAGACCCTCCTGATCCTCATCCTCCTGGCCCTGGCCCTCCTGATCTGGCTGACCCTGGTCTTTCTGACCTGCTTCTGGGTTTCCTGGTCCTCATGATCCCTCCTGGTCCTGGCCCTCATGGTTTGGTCCTCCAGGTCCTGTTTCTTCTGGTCTTGGATCTTGGTCCTTTTGGCAGTGGCCCTGTTTCTGGGTGATGTATGCCTCATCCTATTCCTCCTCTTATCACTCGTGGTAGTTCTTCTACTCCTAACCTTTCAGATGCTGGTTCACTTGATTCCAGTCCTCATGGTCATGGACCCCATGATCTTGAATCTGCTGCTCCTTTTTCTGATTCCCTTGGTCCTCCTTGTCTAGTCCTGGTCCTCTTGGTCTTCCTGGTGTTGGTTCTCTTGTTTTCTGTTTTTCCCAGCTCTGACCCTCCTAACCCTAATTCTCTTCATCCCCCCTGGCTCTTGACTTCCTGGTAGCAGCCCTGCCTATCCCCCTGGTCCCAGTCCTCTTAGTAATTAACCCTCCTAGTCATGCTGGTGTTCCAGGTCCTCCTGCTGGTCCTCTTCCTTCTTCTGGCCAGCCAAGAATCTCCCCAAGCATGTCACTCAGGGTTTTGTTGTTATTGTAGCAGCTTCGAAATTTTTATGGTAAGGTCGCAGCAAGTGTGAGTGAAGTTGGTGCTCTCCAGGGATCCTGTTCAGTATCACAGAGACGCGAGCCACATTTCTCAGATTCCATCATACAAGATTGTTATGGGCTGGCATGGAGACTGTGGCAGATGGCCCAGTGGCAGCTGGAGAGGTCAAGGAATGTGGAGTCACAGGCTAACACATAGCAGCACTTCCGGGGCAACGTGGAAAGAGCCAGAATATTCCAGAAAACTGAAACATTCTGGAAAGTGTCAGATGGTCCTGGACAGTGACTTCGGGGTCACAAGGAGCTGGGAGGATTTAAGCACCAGTCACAGCAATACACTTTGCTTCAAAACAGCGGTTGAAGGGTTCTCTATTTCGCTCACATAGTTTTTACCAATTGCTATCCCTAAACCTTTTTTGTTTTATTGCCCTTCGGTTCCCACGGATGGTAAGAGCAGCTCATATTAACCCTTCATGTTAACCCTTCCTTACACAAAGACCGAGCTTTGCTTGATGCTATTCCAGAATTTCTGATCCAACTTGAAACTCTCCAAATCATCCTGACTTTTGGCACCTCCACAGTTGGAGGAGGATCTTTGTATCAAGCTCCTGGACTGTATCCTGGCCGTATGGGGACTAGCCACAGTTAATTTACTTCCACACCCTGGCAAGCTATTCTACAGTTACTCTTAAGACATTGTATCCTGCTGTGCACAAGTATATTTAGATTAACAGTATTCTGTTTTATGGATTACAGGTTTTACCAGTCAGTCCATTGTTGGCCCAGAGTCCTTGCCATAAGGGCTCCACCAGCTTGTCCTGCCATTTATCTCCTGTCCCCCTTTGGTCCCTCTACAATCACTTCAGATTCTGGAGTTCATTACAGATCTTATTTGACTGAGAGGGGCAGGAGTGTGGTTGGACGGGAGTCCCTGGCCTGAATTCCAAATAAATCCTGACAGCAAGGATGAGTCATAAAATACATCTAATTAGAAACCCCTCTCAACCTTTTTTCTGTGCTGGTGCTGAGCACAAGCAGGATCCAACCACTGGGGGTAAGGCAACTTGTGCAGACATTTATGCAACAGGTTTTAATTTATATCAGCGGTAAATTAACTCTGGAGTTTAAAATATTTGCTCTAGAGAGAGATGTGAAGCATCGTAACAGAGCATAAAAGAGCACAGAGGGTTAACATCAGAGCAAGTAAGGTGTAAGTCATGGACTGGTGGTTGTATGAGATAGCTCAAAGGATTATTGATCTTGGTGTAGATTTCATTTTATTAGCTGATGGTAACAAATTACAGTCTTGGTAAAACAGTTAATTGAGTAATGTAGTCATTGCAAAAAAGGTCCATAAAATCTGAAAAAAATAGGTTTATAACCGTGCAAGATTTGACTTCATTGTTTTTTATTTAGTGATGGATAAAATTAATTCCGTTGGGTTACACTGAACACTTGTTCTTAAGGGACAAAAATGTCATGTTGCGTTGTGTGCTATTTAATGGCTATTATGAGTGACCTCCCACACAGAGCCATATAATCCAACAGTTTTACAGATCATGAACAGCCCTGTATATCCTGTGTGAGAAGCTGGCCGAGTCTAATGTAAGTGGGCACCTTGCACCAGTCCAGACAACACTTATGGTGATTTAAGAGGTCTTAGACAACCTTAGAAAGCTCTCTAAGTGGTAGCTGTGGAGAGCAGCCTTCAGGCTTAGTCCAGAAGGAGTGTAAAGCAGCTTGTTTCACCAGAATGCAATCTTATAGTATAGATTAAGTGAAAAAGAGCCACACAAAGTATTTATAAAAATATGTATTTATTATTTAACACTCTCTAACACATAGAAATATCTCCTACCCTGAGATATGCACAATGCACCCAATACTTTAGCAAAGAAACACAGTAATTAGCACGTAATACACAGTGGGCCCCGGGGGGGGAGGAGCAAATCATATACTAAGAAAGTGGTATGAGAACCACGACTGGGGTCAATACAATGTCGAGAGGACGTAGCAGTGCTGGGGAGCCAAGGAACCACCCAAGGTGAGTATATAGGGACCTCACAGAGTGCGTGTGCAGTGTGGTAACACGACCTCGTGCTCTGTACAACTCTACGGGTAAGTCAAGGTTGGATTTTTTAAAGATTAAGGACCCTTCCCAGTGCACCCTGAAGAAACCCAGTGGAAGACAGAAGGTTAGAGAGCCATCCCACCCATGGATACCCTAGTACCCACGTTACCTACACCAGGGAAGCCGGGTGCATATGTGTGAAGTGGTGTCGGAAACCGCCATCGAACTCAATAGAGGACTTCAGGAAAGTGCCGCTGCTGGAAGAGGAGAAAGTGTATGGTGGAATCTGTAGGTGGATTCATAATGAGAGGTACCTGAAAGCAGAGGGGACAGAGTCTATGTCACTCAGGAGTGACCAGGAGACTTAGAAGACGAATGCCCTCCGATGTCGGGTGTTGCAGGATGGGTGACGATGACCTTGACTCTGCAGCTGTGAGGACCAGGGGATGCTGAGGAAGACCAGAAGCTGTGCATGAGCTGTCCCACGAAGGATGTCGAGTGCTGAGGTGTCGGTGTCCGGCGGGAGCACCAACAAGCCTTGGCAAATGCAACGAATGCAGGAATAGAAGAAGGAGCAACGTCGGGACCAGCATGGTCCAGGGGACTCACCACAAGCAGGGGAGTCAGGGCAGGCCCGAGCAATCAGGGGAGCCCAAAAGAAACAACGGTGACCCTCAAATGGACCCATGGGCCGGAGGCACTGGAGTACCGAGAGGACCACAAGCAGCTCACAAAAAGATGCAGGCCACGATGCGGTGTGGCTAAAGATTCTGTTCACTGGAGGTGCTCAAGGTTGGGGCTACTTGAAGCCCGAAGATCTTCTTGGAAGGATGCCAACAAGCCTTTGCAGCTGCAAGTTGATGCAGTGCACAGGGGTTCAGTTATTGCAACCCCCACGAGGGTAACTGGCCTCAAACTTGGTGAGAGGGCAGGGCAGGCCTCAGGACCTGTGGAAAACCACCACCTGTGTTGCAGAATCTTACGGAGTCCGGAGGAGCTCAGGATCAGCAGACCGGTCAACTTAGTTGTGGTGCCTGCAAATGCAGGGGAGAGACTCCTTCACTCCAAGGGCGATTCCTTCAGGAGTCTTTGATGCCCACAGGTCTTGAAAGGTTCCTGTATGGTGCACAGGCACAGACGATGCAGCAGACTGGAAGGGGGATGAAATCGAGCCCAAACAAACTCCAGCAAAGTCCAGAGTGCCCAGACGGTAGAAGAAGAAGTGGTGTCTGATCTGAATCTTATTCCACGACGAATCCAGGGACCTACACCCAGGTACGCCCTTAAGTACCCTAGGGAAAGGGTGGGGATGATTCAGGGGACCCTCCCAGGGGAGAGTCTGGACAGGGGGGAAGTTACTCCCATGTCCTTTGTCCAGTTTCGCACCAGAGCAGGAGCCAACAGCTTCCAGGACTGGTTTGAACTAGACTATGCACAGGGACACCAAATGTGCCCCTCATGCAGACTTAGTGGCGCTGGTAAGCGCACCGACCCGGTCCCAATACACTAAATCCTGTCTGGGAGGTGGTCACACCTCCCTGTGACAGGATGCCTATTGTTCTGCCTTCCCCTGCTCGAGCTTGGCTCAGCAGCAGGAGGGCAGAAATGTGTCTCTGGTCTGCAGCAACCATTTTGTGCTGTCCGGGTCTAGAAGGTTGGCACCAGGAACACTGAGAGCCTAACCGAGGGCTCTTCCAGTGCTTGGAATCATACCCCCACACCGTTTACGGTGTGGGGGTATGATTCCAACATGTTTGATACCAAACATGATAGGATTCGTTGCAGCCGTTTTCGAGATGGTCATCGCGTAATTACGCGGTGCCCTTCTATATGGTATATGGCTGCTTCACTGACAACCCGGGAGAATGGACTCCGTAGGCTGTAGGGGTGTCCTGCTCATGCAGGGGCACCCTCTCACTTAGAACCAAGCACCCTGCCTTCAGGATTGCAAAGGCCTACTATAGGGGTGACTTATAGGTTTTAACTGCAGTGACCCTAGATATAGGAAACCTATATCTTTAGTAAGTGGTGCTAGCACCAACTTACACAGGCTGCAATGGCAGGCCTGTAGATCCATTTTGCATGGTCTCCCATGGGTGGCATAATGCATGCTTCAGCCCATGTGGGACCTCTGGGATACCTATGCCCTGGGTACCTTAGTACCATATACTAGGGACTTATAAGGGTACCCCAGTATCCAATCTGGGATGTACCTAAGTACTTGTCATACCAATTTAAGGGAGAAAGCAGATAGACTGGGGTCCTGAGTAGCAGGATCCCAGTCAGACTAGTCAGTAGCAGCTTAGCACCAGGCGAAAAGTGGGGGTAACCATAAAAACAGATCCTACTTTCCTACACAACCTCCCCCCCAAACGTAAGGAGATGAGACTAGCCTTGCCCAGTTGAATCTTCATTTTCTAAGTGGAAATATCTGGAGAGTCCATCTGCATTGGCATGGTTACTCCCAGGTCTATGTTCCACTGTATAGTCCATCCCCTGTAGGGAAATGGACCACCTGAAAAGTTTGGGGTTTTCACCCTTCATCTGTTTAAGCCCTAAGAGGGGCTTATGGTCTGTCTGAATAATGAAGTGAGTGCCAAACAAGTATGGCTTCAACTTCTTCAGGGCCCAGACCATAGCAAAGGCCTCCCTCTCTATGGCTGACCAACGTTTCTCTCTGGGGGTCAACCTTCTGCTGATAAAAGCTACTGGTTGATCCTGGCCCTCTGCATTAAGTTGTGATAACACAGCCCCTACCCCCAACTCAGATGCATCTGTTTGGACAATGAATGTTTTAAAGTAGTCAGGACTTTGCAGAATGGGAGCAGTGCACATGGCCTGCTTAAGGTCATCAAATGCCTTCTGACAGCTAACTGTCCACTAAACTTTCTTGGGCATTTTCTTTGATGTGAGATCATTCAGAGGGGTCACTATGGACCCTTATCCCTTTACAAATCTCCTGTAATACCCAGTCAGGCCCAAGAAAGCTCTGACCTGAGTCTGGGTAGTTGGAGCAACCCATTCCATTATGGTCTGGATTTTGCTCTGTAGTGGTTGAACCTGGCCTCCACCTACCAGGTGGCCCAAGTACACTACCTTACTCTGCCCTAACTGGCACTTAGTAGTCTTGATAGTGAGGCCTGCTTTCTGCAGAGCCTCTAAAACATTCTTCAGGTGGACCAGGTGATCCTCCCAGGTGGAGCTAAAGACAGCTATATCATCTAGATATGCTGCACTATGGGCTTCTAGACCTGTGAGAACTTTATTCACCAACCTTTGGAATGTGGCAGGTGCATTCTTCAAGCCAAAGGGCATTACAAGAAATTGATAATGCCCACTAGGGTTTGAAAATGCTGTTTTTGGTTTGGCATCCTCAGCTAATCTGATTTGCCAAACGCCAGCAGTAAGGTCAAATGTACTTAGGAACATGGCTGAGGCCAAAATGTCAATAAGCTCATCTGCCCTTGGAATTGGGTGAGCATCAGTCCTAGTGACTGCATTGAGTCCCCTGTAGTCTACACAAAACCTAATCTCTCTTTTTCCACCCTTGGTGTGAGATTTAGGTACTAGGACTATTAGGCTAGCCCAAGGGCTCTCTGAGGGCTCAATCACTCCCAACTCCAGCATCTTTTGGACCTCTGTCCTGATGCAATCTCTGACATGGTCAGGCTGCCTGTAGATTTTATTCTTAACAGGTAGACTCTCACCTGTATCCACCAGGTGTACACCAGGTGGTTTAACTAGGAGTCAGAGAAAACATATGCCTAAATTGATTGAGGACCTTCCTGCAATCAATCTGCTGCTGATCAGTGAGGCTGTCTGCCAAGGCTACTCCATCAAATGATCCATCATCAGGGTTTGTGAGAGGAGATCAGGGAGAGGGTCACTCTCTTCCTCCTGTCCCTCATCAGTTGCCATGGGCAAGCCCATGTCAGCCCTGTCAACAAAAGGTTTTAGCCTGTTCACATGCAGTACCCTATGGGGACTTCTGGGAGTGCCAAGGTCCACCAAATAGGTGACCTCACCCTTTTGTTCAATTATGGTGTGGGGTACACTCAATTTGACCTGGAAAGCTGCTGGGGCCACAGGCTCCAACACCCACACCTTCTGACCTGGCTGGTAGGGAGTCAGGACAGCCTTTTGGTCATGCCAAGCTTTTTGCAATTCTTGGCTGGCCTCCAGGTTTTTGCTTGCCTTGTTCATGTACTCAGCCATGCGGGAGCACAGACCAAGTACATAGTCCACTATGTCTTATTTTGGAGGCTTGAGAGGTAGCTTCCATCCCTCTTTCACCAGACACAAAGGACCCCTAACTGGATGCCCAAACAGAGGTTCAAAAGGGGTGTAGCCAACCCCCTTCTGAGGGACCTCTCTCTAGGCAAAGAGAAGGCAGGGTAGTAGGACATCCCATTTTCGCCTGAGCTTTTCTGGGAGGCCCATGGTCATACCCTTTAGGGTCTTGTTGAATCTTTCAACTAGCCCATTGCATTGAGGATGGTAGGGTGTGGTGAATTTCGAATTCACTCCACACTCTTTCCACATTGCAGTTATATAACTGGACATGAAGTTTGTCCTCTGTCAGTTAAGACCTCCTTAGGGAAGCCCACTCTGGAAAAAATTCCTAAGAGTGCCCTTGCCACCACAGGAGCTGTAGTGGTCCTAAGGGGAATATCTTCTGGGTATCTAGTGGTATGGTCCACCACCACTAGAATATAACTGTGCCCAGATGCTGTTGTAGTGCTCATGGGACCAATAATATCAATTCCAACCCTCTCAAATGGAACCCCAACCACTGGAAGTGGAATTAGGGGGGCCTTTGTGATGCCACCTGTTTTGCCACTGGCTTGGCAGGTGGCACAGGAGCGACAAAACTCCTTAGTGTCCTCAGACATATGGGGCCAGTGAAAGTGAGGGGCAAGCCTGTCCCAAGTCTTACTTTGCCCTAAGGGTCCTGCCAGGGGAATGTAATGTGCAAGAGTGAGTAGGAACCCTCTAAACTTCTGAGGTATAACCAACCTGCTGGTGGCACCAGGTTTAGGGTCTCTACCCTCTGAGTAAAGAAGTCCTTCATCCCATTAGATCCTATGGGACCCACTGACATTCCTAGCAGTCTCAGCAGCAGCTTGCTGTCTGAGGAGTTCAAGAGAGGGGCAGGTTTGCTGTTCCAAAATCAAATCTGCTCTTGAATGGCCCCCTGCCCCCAGGACCTCAACCTGATCAGGCTCAAGCTCATCTGGGGCAGTACCTTCACAGAGGCTAAGATCATCTCCCTCAAGAGACTGACCCTCACTCTGAGTCTGGGGGGAAGGCACAGCCTTACCCTTCCTGATCCTTTTCTTGGAAGACACCTGGTCCATTGTTCCAGGATCCAGGGCCTGTTCAGTGGAAAACTGCTTTGCTTGTGACCTGGTCACAGCAAGCGCACTTGCAGTGATGCCCAACATTTCTTCATGAGTCCTTAATTCTACTTCAGCCCAGGCTGAAGTTTCCAAATCATTGCCCAACAAACAATCTACAGGTAGATCTGAAGATACCACAACCTTTTTAGGTCCAGTTACCCCTCCCCAGCTGAGATTACCAACTGGCAAGGAATGGTCAGTCCTGCCATTGCTAGCATTGGTCACTTGGTACATTTGTCCAAGTATGATCTGGTCAGGGGACACAAGATTCTCTGTCACCATAGTGACACTGGCACCTGTGTCCCTGTAGGCCATTGCCTCCTTTCCATGTATCAAAGGCTGCTGTCTGTACTTGCCCAAGTTACTGGGACTGACTAGTAAGGTGGCAAGATGTATGCCACCATCATAGACCAACACAGCCTGAGCTGGAGTCCTGACTAAGTCAGAACCAATCTCAGAACCCAAGGTTAACCCACTAATCCCTTGTTTCCTGTGCCACTACTTGTATCTGTGCTAGGAGGCGCAGTTGCCTTAGGGGCCGTGGTGGTAGGAGTATTCTCCTTGGCTTTTGGACAATCAGCATCCTTTGTCCAATGGGTTTTCACCTTACAAAAGTAACACCAAGGTTTTTCTTGCCTTTCTTGGATGCAGGTTTTTGGGGCCCTTGGGAAGACACTTTTTTATCTTAGCCCTTGTCCCCACCCTTATCTTGAGTTTTAGAAGAATCTTGTTTCTTCTGGTCACCATTGCTCTGATTTTTCTGCTTATCTCTGGTTCTGACCCACTTATCTGCCTTCTTTCACAATTCTTGAGGAGAAGTCAAATCTGAGTCCACTAGGTACTGATGTAAAAGCTGGCTCTGACAATTATTAGGGATCTGCTCCCTCATAATCAAATTATACAATCCTTGATAGTCATGCACTTTGCTGCCAAGTAACCAACCTTCCAGAGCCTTAATGGCACTATCCACAAAATCTCCCAGTCCTGAGTCTGTGCTTTCTGGGTGTCTCTGAACTTAATCCTGTATTGCTCAGTGGTTAAGCCAAACCCATCAATGAGAGCACTTTTTAAAACTGAGTAATTATCAGCATCCTCTTCTCTAACAGTGAGGAGCTTATCTCTACCTTTGTCAGCAAAGGAGAGCCACAAGATAGCTGCCCACTGCTCTTGAGGGACCTTCTGTAATTTACAGGCCCTCTCTAAAGCAGTTATCCATTTGTGGATGTCATCCCCAGCATGTTAGGGAGGGACAATCTTGTTCAGGTTCCTATGTTCAAAAGAATGTTCTTTAACTCTAGGGACACTGTTGCTGCCACCATGGGACTCTAGTCTCAATTTTTCCTAGCTCTCTGGACTTCTAGGGACTCTTTGTCAAGGGCCAACTGCTCTTGCCTGAGCCTAAGCCTAGCTTTCTCAAGTTCAAGAAGTTGGTATTCCCTATCCAAAGAGTTCTCCCTCTTCCTAGATATGTAGATCCCTACAGACTGTCCTGAGCCATTGGATTCTGCAGAGGAGGATCTAGACCTCCTTGGTCTACTCTGTACTCTCCCAGGAGGAACAAAGGGGGCCTCCTCAAGGCCACCTGCAGAATCCTCTGGGAGATCTGAGTTGTCCAGGTGGGAGTCATCAGGCTCCACCTGGTCAGGATTAGATTCAAGGTCAAAGAGGGGTTCCCCTCCTGGCCTATCCTCATGTCCCAGCCCACCCACTCTGTCCTGTTCATCTGACCCACTGGTTTTCCTGAGGTCATCTAACAGTAACACCTCTAGGAGGCGTTGAGTGTTGGCTCTTTTCCCTGTCCTCAACTTTCTAGAGGCACACAGTGCTTTCAATTCTTGGAATGAAAGTTCACTGTATCTAGCAGTCAGAGAGCCACTGGCATCTCCTTTTTTAAGACATACTAAGTGTGGTGGGATGTTGCACCTACCTAACCTAGTGGGAACTAAAGTCTCTGAGGTTGGAGAAAGGGTGTGCTAGACCCTTGACTTACCCAACCCTAAGTTCAGTAGAACTTACTATTCTAAGCTTGTATTATATGTGCCTAGTATTAGTGATGGTTTTTCAATTAATGAACACAAAGATTTATCTGGTAAAACAATGCAGGCTTGAATCCCATCTGCTGTACACCAATGTGAGAAGCTGGCCTGGTATATGATGTCCACTAATGTAAGTGGACACCTTGCACCATTCCAGACAACCCTTATGGTGATTTAAGAGGTCTTAGACAAACTTAGAAAGCTCTCTAAGTGGTAGCTGTAGACAGCAGCCTTCAGGCTTAGTGCAGAAGGGGTGTAAAGCAGCTTGTTTCACCAGAATGCAATCTTATAGTATAGATTAAGTGAAAAAGAACTACACAAAGTATTTATGAAAATATGTATTTATTATATAGCACTCTCTAACACATAGAAATATCTCCTACTGGGAGAAATGAACAATGCACCCAATACTTTCACAAAGAAACACAGTAAATAGCACGTAATACACAGTGGGCACCAGGGGGGGACCAAACCATATACTAAGAAAGTGGTATAAGAACCACGACTCGGGTCAAGACAATGTGGAGAGAACCTAGACATGCTGGGGACCCAAGGAACCACCCAAGGTGAGTAGATAGGGACCCCACGGAGAGCGTGTGCAGTGTGGGAACACGACCACGTGCTCTGTACAACTCTACGGGTAAGTCGTGGTTGAATTTGTTAAAGATTAAGGACCCTTCCCAGTGGATCCTCAAGAAACCCTGTGGAAGACAGAAGGTTGGAGAGCCACCCCACCTGTGGATGCCCTAAGACCCACGTTACCTACATCAGGGAAGCCGGGTGCATACGTGTGAAGTGGTGTCGGAAACCACAGTCGAACTCAATGGAGGACTTCAGGAAAGTGCTGCTGCTGGAAGAGGAGAAAGTGCCCGGTGGAATCTGAAGGTGGATTCAAGATGATGCAAGCAGAGGGGATACAGTCTATGTCACTCAGGAATGACCAGGAGACTTGGAAGACGAATGCCCTCTGATGTTGGGTGTTGCAGGATGAGTGACAATGACCTTGACTCGGCAGCTGTGAGGACCAGGCAATGCTGAGTAAGACCAGGAGCCGTGCACTAGCTGTGCCACGAAGGATGTCGAGTGCTGAGGGGTCGGTGTCCGGCGGGAGCACAATCAAGCCTTGGCAAATGCAACAAATGCAGGAATTGAAGAAGGAGCAACATCGGGACCAGCAAGGTCCAGGGGACTCACCACAAGCAGGGGAGTCAACGCAGGCCCCGAGCAATCAGAGGAGCCCAAAAGAAACAATGGTGACCTTCAAATGGACCCACAGGCTGGAGGCACTGGAGTCGCGAGAGGACTTCAAGCAGCTCACCAAAAGATGCAGCCCACGATGCACACGATGCAGTGTGGCTGAAGATTCTGCTCACAGGAGGTGCTCAAGATTGGGGCTACTAGGAGCCCGAAGGTCTTCTTGGAAGGAAGCCAACAAGCCTTTGCAAGTTGATGGGTACACAGTGGTTCATCTATTGCAACCCCCACGAGGGATACTGGCCTCAAGCTTGGTGAGAGGGCAGGGCAGGCCTCGGGACCTGTGGAAAACCACCACCTATGTTGCAGAATCTTACGGAGTCTGGAGGAGCTCAGGATCAGCAAACCGGTCAACTTAGTTGTGGTGCCTGCAAATGCAGGGGAGAGACTCCTTCACTCCAAGGGAGATTCCTTCAGGTGTCTTTGATGCCCATAGGCCTTGAAAGGTTCCTGTATGGTGCACAGGCACAGACGATGCAGCAGACTGGAAGGGGGACGAAGTCGAGCCCAAACGAAGTCCAGAGTGCCGAGACAGTAGAAGAAGAAGTGGTGTCTGATCTGAATCTTATCTCACGATGAATCTAGGGACCTACACCCAGGTACGCCCTTAAGTACCCTAGGGAAAGGGTTGGGATGATTCAGTGGACCCTCCCAGGGGAGGCTCTGGACAGGGGGGAGGTTACTCCCATGCCCTTTGTCCAGTTTCGCACCAGAGCGGGAGCCAATGGCTCCCAAGACTGGTTTGAACTGGACTATGCACAGGGACGCCAAATGTGCCCCATATGCAGACTTAGTGGCACTGGCAAGCGCACCCACCCGGTCCCAATACACTAAATCCTGTCTGGGAGGTGGTCACACCTCCCTGTGACAGAATGCCTATTGTTCTGCCTTCACCTGCTCGAGCTTGGCGCAGCAGCAGGAGGGCAGAAACGTGTCTCTGGTCGGCAGCAACCATTTTGTGCTGTCCAGGTCTAGAAGGTTGGCACCGGGAACACTGAGAGCCTAACAAAGGGCTCCTCCAGTGCTTGGAATCATACCCACACACCGTCTACGGTGTGGGGGTATGATTCCAACATGTTTGTGTGCTGGGACTGCTCCTGTGTTCCAGTATCAGCATACTGCACCGCGGACACTGAGGGGAATAATCGATTGGACCAGTTTGTATTTTAGATGTAGCTGAAGACAGGGGCAGCCGACATATGTAAACAGTGGTGGGGTGGGTGGAGGGGGCGCGAGGGAGTGAGGGGGGTGTAAGTGGGAGCCGGGGGAGAGCGCTGGTTTAAAAATGAAAAAATAAAATAATTACCTGTTGCTGCTTCTGCTGCCTCTCGCCTCAGTTCTCCGATGCTTCCTGGGTCCCAGGAGCCTCTGGGCCAGCATCAGAGACTCCCTGTGCAATCCCCGTGCTGCTCTCAACCATGAGAGCAGTGCGGGCATTGGCCTAAGCGGGCTACTTTGACACTCTGCTCAGGACAGGGAGTCTGTGCTGTTTCTCCAGGCCGCTGTTCAATACGGCCGGGTTGGAGAATCCTAAATGTGCATGTGTGTTTGGCCGGCCGCAGGAACCAGTCCTCCTCCCCCCTCCCATGGCCCTGACCCCACCTCTCCCTGCACATGCTGGCTGAGCCAGCAGGTGAAAAATAAAACGATAGTAAAATATTGTTTTATTTTTCACCTACTGGCTCACAGCCAGTGGTGCGACGCTCCTCCGCCATTGCGGAGGAGCCACTGCTGGCTGAAGAATAGCTGCCGGACCCAGATTCCAGCTGGATCCCACTCTATTCAAGGACCACCTGTGTTCATGCATTTTCACTCTCACTATCCATGTGATCCCTTTTACAATGACTAATAACTTCTCAGAACCCTCCCCAGGATTTTGAAATTTTACTATTTGCAAAAAATCGTGAAACCAGCACTTTTGTAAACATCCTCAAATTTCTAGACAACTCCCTGCAAAAGCGTAAAGACAATTGGGACCAACACTTATTTCATTAGGCCTTAGCTTCTGTTGGGTCAAAAAGGAGGGTGAGTAGCAGGTGGCAGGTAACAGCCAGCAGAGGTGTTTACTTCTGTTGTTGCCTCCATGCACAAACATGTAGCCAGCGGCCTGCCTCCACTTCCAAGAGCAGAGGAAATGACATCCACAGACCAGGAAAGGTAGGTATTTGCATATCCCGGTTTGCTTTGACAGCACCTGCTCTACTGCGACCCACCTGCAGCACGTGGCCTGCTGTTCCTTCTTCCCCTCAGCAGCAGCCCGTTTCCTGAGGCCTCCATCCCCCCACAGGAGCCTGTATGAAATGGAACCCGCTAAACCCTCGAGACTCCGCTGCCCCCGCTGTCCCTTGTCTTACGTCAGCACTTCCCCTCCTGCACACTGCCTCCTGTGCCCCTGCTGTACACTCTTCTCCTCTGCCCTCACTTACCTGTGCCTCTGGTGCCTCCAGTGCCCCCTCCCCGGTGACTCCTGTGCCTCTCCCCCAAATGACAGCCTGTCACTTGCACCTTAATGGTCCTCTGCCCTATAATTCCAGTGGCCCTCTTCCTCCGCTGCCCCATGTGTCTCATGTGCCCCATCCCCCCAATTGACACTATCACCTGTGCTCCTGTGCCCCACCTATTTATTGTCAACTCAAGGTCAATGAACCGGGAAAAAGGGATGGCTTATACCATCTGCACGCTGATCTGGCACCAGACACCCCTCTTTCCAGCTTCTTCCTGCTGATGAAGAGTCTGGCAAGTTTCAGACCACAATATAAGCATCATCTTTGTGGCAGGCACATTTTGTGCCTACTTAAAAAATACTGCAAATCTTGGGTTCTTTGGTCACAAATACTGTCTTTCCTTGCTGTAAAATCTTCCCTCCCAGGCGCCGCCATATCCTGGGAATCTGTTTCTTTTGAGTTACCACCATGAAGAAGTAAGCCATAGTTTGGTGGCTTCCTACCAGCCTATCCCGGTATGCGGTGATGACGGGATGAGGGGTGTATGCTGGGCCGGTGTCAGTGTTGATGGGAAGTGGTGCACCCCAGTGTCTTCAGAAGCCTTTATGGGACTGTCACTCATGTTGTGTGTTGTTGTTGAGTTAGGCGTGTCTATCTTTCATTGACTTTTTGATACAGGGGCCTCCACTGATCTGAGGACAGCCACTGAGTGTCCAGGCCTGCTATAGGGAGATTCATCCACTTTTCCTATTTCCATTCATGGGCTTCAGATTCACGCCTTGCCTTGTCAATCTTAGCGTACATGAACATACGTGTCATTGTGTACTATGATGTTGCAGAAAATCGTTTAACATATCTTGAGACCTCCCACGTGACAATGCACAATTACATTAAATTACTAATCATGGGAGAACCTTAAAGTTTTTGGATTTTCCTTTCAAGGTTGTACAGGTCTTAGCCTTTTCTGTACTCTCCTTTCTGCCTTGAGGGAAATTGCGTCTGTGTGTGTTGCCAAGATCCCTGCTTATATGGCTACTATTGTGTGGTGCGTTCTGCCACCATTCTCTCCCCAATTCCACCCTAAATGACTGGCAAATTCGTAGTTGTGGAATAGGAGGGGAAGCAATCCTATGCTCCACAAAGGAACTCATGCGCTTTGCCTTACCAAGCCCTCTTCCTGCCTATGGCCATCCTTATGTGCCTCTGCAACCATAAAACCCAAAGTCAAGGGTACTTTTCGCATAGACTAAGGCCCTGATTATGAGTGGGCTGGTGTTCCTGTCCCCGTTTTTTGTGGGTGTTGGAGTACAGCACCCAATTTTTACCAGGTGTTATTCCTGCCAGGAAAAATAGCCGGAGGCTATGGTTGTAGGAGCAGAGGGACATACAATTTCTTTCCTCCCTAATCCCCACACCCCTCCCAACTCCCCCAGCCAACACAGATGCTGCTGCCCACATTTACCACCTGGTCAAAGCAGGTGGTAAATGTATGCGCTAATACCTATGGTATTGGGAATACTTTGTGGGTTTCTGACTGGTAAATCTGGTCCCACACAGTTTTCCTCTTTCCAAGGCATTTAAGCTGTAAGTGCATGGTTGTGGGGTGATGTTAGTACACAGTAACGTAAATTTTGCATGCAGAGTTTGCACCCTGTCAATACTGTGTAACTCGTAATTGGGACCTAATAGGAGAAACAAAAATCTGAAATCTCTGCACAACTAAGGGTTCTTGCCTTTTGCCCAAAGAAGAACAACAATCTTCTCTGCTTTGTTTCAAACTGCCAAAGTATTAGCTCCTGAGCTGAAAACAATTTCTAGATGGAGCATACTAAGCTAGAACGTTGAAACAGATTTCGTGACTTTTTTCTGTCCAATTAGTCCTGCCACACTGGGTAGTGCTACCTTGGCACTAAGGCATTATTGAGGCGCTTCACCTGACAACTAGGCCCATTGTCCTCGCTTTCTCTGTTCAATGCACCCAACTCTCTTGTCCTAAACTTTGGTAAAGCATTGTGAGGACCAGTCGGCTGGATACTGAACCACACTCACTTGCACTATGTGAATCCTGGATGCACTTCTCCAGAAGGTACTGAGAGCTGGGACTTGCAGCCCCCTTTATCACTGAGGTGGTGGCAATCTTCTCTCCCCACTCACACTTCAACTGATGAGAAACTACAAATGACACATACATGCACGTGCGCACACACACGCATGCACATACACAGACACACACACACGCCCACACATCCTGTCCCGAATCTTTACCGGACAAGCACACATGAAAAGAAAGGAAGGAGGCTGTCGAACCCTGGTGCACGTGTGTGCTCTGAGATGGTCGAGCAATGAAGACTGTGACATTATTGAGATCACAAATGGTGCTACAGATACATAGATACATATAAAACGGTTAAACTAAGCAATCTTGGGGAAATACTGGCACATGACCTCAAACCAAACTCTGAGGTCACCAAAGGCCACTGAGAACATCACACACCCGTCTCAATATAAGATGCAATCGCACACACAGAGCAGCAGAGGCAGAAGCAGGCCACTGCGAAACCTGCATCCCAGACATACACATCGGTGGAAATCCTAGAAATACCTTTACATCTACTTATAATGCTGCAACCCTAATATGCACAGATAACAGTGTCCTGCCTTCCCTGGCCCATGCCAATACTAGACCTACAAGATAACACCACTGACTGAACACAACTTCCACAAAAACTACAGGTGTCAACAACCATGTCGTTAGGCTACAGCCACCTTTAGATGACAGTTCACAGCAAATGTCTCTTTGGCACCTTAGTCATCCAGTTGTAAAGCTGTCCTCCCTCGTGCAAGTGACATACCACAGCCTGGACGGGGGAGGGCTGCATGGCAGACAAAATCGAGGAAGTCGCGTGCTGCCCTCACATTGCTTTGCCTACACGTGGACACCCTACAAGCTCCTAAAGCTTTCAATAGGAAGGATATATGGACTTATAACACATCTGTTGTATGCTGAAGCTGCACCGTCCCTCGAGTACAGAAATTCATCGCCTATGTACCTTGTCACACCCAACAAACCTACATATGCAACCTACCACCATGTGCGCCTGAAGCACGACTGACGCCTTGTCCATAAAAGCCCCGTAGGGGCAGAAACACTGTAACCAGCATCACATGTCACAGCGCAATGAACTAGCTTTGCAAATATGCCGAAAATGCAAACATGTTTGAGCAGCAAATCCTCAGCCTGGTTCAGACTTGGGCAGCCAAGAACATGGGCTCCGCCCCCAGACTAAGAGGCCCGCGCGTACTTCATAAAACAAAAGGCAGCAGCATTCTATTCACTCCCACGGCGCGTCCCACAGGAAGGGAACATGAAGAAACAATTCACAGCACCGAAGGCACTGCGGGGTAGAAGGGTGCGGGGGCAGAAGGAGGGCAGATGGAGTGACAGATGAGGGCAAAGAGTTCAGGAGAAGAAGAGCCAAGAGTGCTGCCAGGGAGCAGAGAGCACAGCACATGGGGGCAGAGAAGATGGCAGAGAACATTCCAAGAGGGAGGGCAGGGAGCACGGCTGCGGGGACGGGGAAGGGAAGCAGAGGACACCTCGAAGAGGGTATAGAAGGGGGAATAGCAGTGGAGTGCAGGGAACACACCCGATGGTGGCGAGGGGCAGAGAGCACAGCGGAGGGTGTAGCGGTCTAGTTCATTCAACCTCTGACCGCTAACATATCAGGCCGGAAGCACCTCCACACTATGTATCACTCTCTGGCCAGGCGTGGCCAGAGAGCTTAAATAAACGGGCCGGGGTCGCTCGGGACTTCCGGCCCATCACAGTTACCTTGCGTGTGTGTGGGTTATTGAGCTGCGGTACAGTACAGGCTACAACTGATTGAGGGCCTCACCAGTTACCTCCTCATGGTTGCAGGGGTCCCGACACTGGCGACGAGGGTGGGATGAGCCTGACCGGGATCGGTTAGGGAAGATGTGGAGAGTTAGAGAAGAACTAAGTGCTGCAGCCAGTGGCGTAATCCTAAGAGGCTCACGCATCGTCATTCCACAAAGTTTACAAGAGCAGGCAACTGTCCTAGCCCACGAAGGACATCAAGGGACGAGACGGATGAAGTCCAGGATGAGGGAGAAGGTGTGGTTCCCGGGCATGGAAGAAGCAATAGATGCCATGGTGCAAAACTGCAGAGCCTGTCAGCTAACCGGGAACTCTGAGTCACCTGCTCCAGTAATAACTGAGGATCCAGCCCCATCACCCTGGTCATGGGTGAGCCTCGATTTCGGGAGTTTTCCAGACGGGCGAGTCACCGCCGTCCTGGTTGACAGCTACACGAAATACCCAGTTGTGGAAGTGTTGTCGTCCACTGCATTCCAACATCTACAACCCGTATTAGAGAAAACATTTGCGCTCTTTGGATTGCCACATGTCATTAAAACGGACAACGGTCCCCCGTTCCAAGGGAATGACTTCAAAGAATTCGTAACCCGGCTAGGAATAAAACATCACCGCATCACTCCACAATGGCCGCAAGCCAACGGTGGAGCAGAACGTTTCATGCGGACTATTAACAAAATACTCCGCATAGCAATATCCGAACAAAAAGATCCAGAGGTCACCCTTCAACGATTCTTAAGAGAGTACCGGAGCACGCCTCACTGCACGACACAGAGGTCCCCGTGGTCACTGATGCTGGCGGGTCCCAGGCGTGACACTCTGCCAGTAGCTGACAACTGGGAACCCAGTCCATATGACCCCGCCGACACACAAGCTCGAAGGTCAAAGACCAACGAAAAGCCAGTCAACGGAGGAAAGCACGAATGCGCGTGCTGATGCCAGGGTGTACGGTACTGGTGAAGAACCGCTGGAGTGGGGGAAATTCAGCACTCCATATGAACCTAAACCATGGACCGTTAGAACAGTGAGAGGAACCGCCATCACAGCCGAAGCGAGATGGAGCGGTAATCACTCGGAACATTTCATGGTTCAAAAGGATCCCCGCGGCAAACACCGAGGAGCAAAGCTCAGCAAGCGTGATGAGAGAGGGTGTCGCCTGGAAGAAACAAGTCGTTGCGCCGCCGACACTCCCAGGCAGAGACAACCAGTCTCAACGTCAGAAGACAACACAAGCTCTGACAAGCCAGGTGATAACCAAGAAGCAAGCAGTCCAGGAGGAGGAAGTCGGGCTGTCCGCCAACGTAGATACGACCTCAGGCCAAACCCCCGGCCGAACCAAAGACTTGCTGACTTCATATGTTAGTATGATATACTCTGGTTTAAAGACTGAGTTGGGATGGGATGTAGCGGTCTAGTTCATTCAACCTCTGACCGCTAACATATCAGGCCGGAAGCACCTCCACACTATGTATCACTCTCTGGCCAGGCGTGGCCAGAGAGCTTAAATAAACGGGCCGGGGTCGCTCGGGACTTCCGGCCCATCACAGTTACCTTGCGTGTGTGTGGATTATTGAGCTGCGGTACAGTACAGGCTACAACTGATTGAGGGCCTCACCAGTTACCTCCTCATGGTTGCAGGGGTCCCGACAGAGGGTACCAAGGGACACAGCAGAGGGGGCAGCGAACACTCCAGAGTCAAGCAGCGAGTACTCCAGAAGGAAGCGGAGAGCACACACGAGGGTGACAAAGGGGACAACAGAGGAGCCAGAGAACACACCAGGGGGAAGCAGAGAGCATACCAGAGGGTACCACGGGACACAGCAGAAGGGGCAGGGAGCACAGCAGAGGGGGCAACGAGCACAGCAGAGGGGACAGAGCACAGCAGAGGGGGCAGCGAGCACAGCAGAGGGGGCAGAGAGCACAGCAGAGTGGGCAGAGAGCACAGCAGAGTGGGCAACGAGCACAACAGAGGGGGCAGATAGCCATCAGAGGGTGTCAAAGTGGACATCAGAGGAGCCAGAGAGCACTCCAGGGGGAAGCAGATAGCACACCAGAGGGTACCACGGGACACAGCAGAAGGGGCAGGGAGCACAGCAGAGGGGGCAGCGAGCACAGCAGAGGGGACAGAGAGCACAGCAGAGGGGGCAGCGAGCACAGCAGAGGGGGCAGAGAGCACAGCAGAGTGGGCAACGAGCACAGCAGAGGGGGCAGATAGCCATCAGATGGTGTCAAAGGGGACAACAGAGGAGCCAGAGAGCACTCCAGGGGGAAGATGATAGCACACCAGAGGGGCCAGAGAGCACACCGGAGGGAACAGCGAGCACAGCAGAGGGGGCAGAGAGCAAAGCAGAGGGGGCAGAGAGCACAGCAGAGGGGGCAGATAGGACAGCGGAGGGGGCAGAGAGCACAGCAGAGGGGGCAGCGAGCAAAGCAGAGGGGGCAGAGAGCACAGTGGAAGGAGCAGCGAGCACAGCAGAGGGGGCAGAGAACACAGCAGAGGGGACAGAGAGCACAGGAGAGGGGACAGAGAGCACAGCAGCGGGGGCAGAGAGCACAGCGGAGGGGGCAGAGAGCACAGCGGAGGGGGCAGAGAGCAGAGCAGAGGGGGCAGAGAGCACAGCAGAGAGCACAGCGGAGGGAGCAGCGAGCACAGCAGAGGGTACCAAGGGACACAGCAGAAGGGACAGAGAGCACAGCAGAGGGGGCAGAGAGCACAGCAGAGGGGGCAGAGAGCACAGCGGAGGGAGCAGCGAGCACAGCAGAGGGTACCAAGGGACACAGCAGAAGGGGCAGAGAGCACAGCAGAGGGGGCAGAGAGCACAGCAGAGGGGGCAGAGAGCACAGCGGAGGGGGCAGAGAGCACAGCAGAGGGGGCAGCGAGCACAGTGGAGGGAGCAGCGAGCACAGCAAAGAGGGCAGAGAGCACAGCGGAGGGGGCAGAGAGCACAGCAGAGGGGGCAGAGAGCACAGCAGAGCAGACAGAGAGCACAGCAGAGGGGGCAGAGAGCATAGCGGAGGGAGCAGCAAGCACAGCAGTGGGGGCAGAGAGCACAGCAGAAGGGGCAGAGAGCACAGCGGAGGGAGCAGCGAGCACAGCGGAGGGGGCAGCGAGCACAGCAGAGGGGGCAGAGAGCACAGCAGAGGGGGCAGAGAGCACAGCAGAGGGGCCAGAGAGCACAGCGGAGGGGGCAGAGAGCACAGCGGAGGGGGCAGCGAGCAAAGCAGAGGGGGCAGAGAGCACAGCGGAGGGAGCAGCGAGCACAGCAGAGGGGCAGAGAGCACAACAGAGGGGGCAAAGAGCACAGCAGAGGGGGCAGAGAGCACAGCAGAGGGGGCAGAGAGCACAGCAGAGGGAGCAGCGACCACAGCAGAGGGGGCAGAGAGCACAGCAGAGGGGGCAGCGAGCAAAGCAGAGGGGGCAGAGAGCACAGCAGAGGGGGCAGAGAGCACAGCAGAGGGGGCAGAGAGCACAGCAGAGGGGGCAGCGAGCAAAGCAGAGGGGGCAGAGAGCACAGCAGAGGGGGCAGAGAGCACAGCAGAGGGGGCAGATAGCACATCAGAGGGGGCAGAGAGCACAGCAGAGGGGGCAGAGAGCACAGCAGAGGGGGCTTCCTTTGTGGTGTACGTCTTTCAAGGAATGAGAGAGTACTGACTGGATGCTCAGAAATCTTCATTGTGGTGAGTTAAAGGTGCAAGTTAAATACATCTGAGCATAACCCATACCTTTAAAACCTAGATGGCAAATAAACAGGATAAATAGGTATGCCTTACACCCAAGAAAAAACAACAGATCAGCAGTTACCCAATTAGAGAGTCCCCTACCAGAACTTCCACCACCAAGGCTGTGATGATCTCTGCGGAAGACCAGGAGACATTCCTAATGACTGGACCTAAAGTCACTGAAATAGGAGCCAGTACCTTCAGATGGAAAGAAGCAGACACAACAGACAGCAACCATCTGTCTAACTAAGCAGGGGAAACAGAACTGAGGGACAGAGGAAAGGAAAACAATACAAACGTGAGGTGACGAACTGAAGCTGTAGCTAAAAACCATAGTAAAATGCACAGTTGCCAGGTAATGACTGAATGAATTTCATTCTTCTTGTGCAGGTGGACCAGCACTAAAGAGATAAAGACCTCGGAATTCCTGTCTGGGTAGTGGTACAGCAGACTGCTAACCTATTCTCTTAACCACCATATTCCTATTCTTCATAACCTCCAACCTCCCTGTCTGTGTAAGAATGTTTGACCCTTCTAATTCTTGACACATGGCAAATTGTTGCCATGTAGTTTTTTTGATTTCTTAAAGTGTGACATGAAGTCACCACAACTGATATTGTATTAGGGTTTCTTAAAGAAAGTTTGTGAAGGTAAGATCTGCCCATTCCTATTAGAATTCAAGATGGTGTTTAAGATGAAGGATTTTCTACATAGAAGTGGTATTTTACTCAAACGCACACACCTCTATTCTGGTAATACAAATGGTTTGGTTGAAAGAGTTAACAGGGTGCTGTGTGAGGGAGTTCACAATGCGTTATCTTCTGGTATAAATGCCAGATTTTTAATGTAGGAAAAACTGTGGGCTAATAATCAAACACCTCCTCCACCACTGTTTTTTCTCCCTTTAAAATGTACCGGGCAAAATTGGTATGATACACAAAAAACGAGAATTGTTTTGATTAAAAAAGGTGATTCTTTTTTCCATAGTGGCTCGACTTAAATCAGATCTAAAAAATATTGATAAGGAATCAACTGCTACTGGTAAGTTGGGGCGAGCCTTAAAAGACAATGCTTGTCTCAACAAAAAATTCCCCCAAAAAATCAAAATAGGCCGAGGATACTGGGGATTGAGCCTCTGTGTAGTTATAGGAAGCCGGTGTGCCCTTTGGACTTGACAGTCCCAGTCCCAGTCCGACAGATCCGGGAATGCCTTTTGAAGTAGTTGGACCACATATGCTCGGGGGTCTGCATCCTCCTTACCCTCCGGTATTCCAAATAGTCTTAGATTATTTCGCCTTTGTCTATTTTCCAAATCTTCAATTTTAGTTTGACAAACCTGGAGCTGTAGATCGTGTGTCTGAATGGTTTGCGCAATAGCAGTAACTGACTCCTCTGTCTCCGCTACCCTACTTTGTAACTCAGTCATATCCTTTGTGATACCAGCGACCGTGCCCGTCACCTCATCCAATGATACCTTAATGTTAAGGTAGTCTGCTCTCATCTGAGCATGATGATCCTGGGCTTCTCGCCGTTGGTCTTGCAAAGCCTGTAATATTACTGCCAACGATGGCTCCTTAGCAGTGAGCTGTTCTTCAATCTCAAGTTCAACATCCAGTGAAGCTGTCTGAGTTTTACTAACTAATTCTTCACTGGGTCCAGGCAGACTTTCTAAACTATTCTGGTTGAGGCATCCAGTAGAGTTAATTAGGGGATAGGTCGGAGATATCACTTGCTCCCCAATAACCTCACTAGTTTCATTACTTGTTATGCTCCTTGTACATTGCCCCCTTACCAAACCAGAGCCAGACAAACGAGAAATCAGTGCCTTAACCTCTCCTTTTGTCTGAACCCATTTCCTGAGTGGGCTGTTCTCCATCCCCCCTCGACGAGCTGTAGAGTTATTATACCAACTAGTCCCTTGAGGGTCAATAGATCTTTTGCGTAGCTTTGTACCTCTAAGATCTTTTCTGTTATTCTTTTTTGGGTTCCCCATTGTATTATCAGGAGATTTTTGTGAGTCCCCTTGATTCTTCCTTGAGGTCGCGGCCTCTGCCACAGCCCCGGATATGTTTACACATTTGCTTCTATTTTTTATTTTAGCACTTATCTCAGATTGTCCAAAAACATTGCCTTGGGCTGCTTGAGAACTCTCGGGGCTAAACACATCGCAGCTTTGGGAGATACTGTCAAGGCTCTCTCCATTAATCTCCCCATTAATCTCCAATCTGTGCTCATCAATGCCCCCGGCCCTCACAGCAGGCACACTGTCGTCCTCTTGAATAACCAAAGACTCTCTCAAGTCCGCGTCCCCCCCCTGATCAAGCCCTACAGACAGCTCAACGCCAGCTTCGGGCTCCTCTTCCAAGCTCTCTGCGGAGTCCTCAGGTGATAGCAGTAGTTTATTCTCAACATCAACATCCAGAGCTTCTTTGGATGTCACGCTACAAAGTAGCGATGCAATTGCAATTGCATCCGCCGTCTGAACTCGGAGTTCCCCCCCTGAAATCAGGTCGGCCGCTTTACCTGCCTCTAGAAGCCGCAATGCAGGTCTGCCGGCTCTTGTCGGGAGAGCTTTAGCTCCGCTCCTCAGGTTGTCTTCCTCCTGCAGGGGGGCTTGCGAGCCCGCAACGCGGGTAGCCCGGGCTATTTTCGCCGTGTTTTTCGGCGGCGCCATTTCCCTCCTTAACAGAAACTCTCGTGCGGGAAGGCGCGGCCAGTAGAGTCCCGATCCGGTCAACCAGCAAACTCGCCAGCAGACCCTCCTCGAGGTCTGCCAGTGCCGCCAGAGACTGCAGCCAGGTCCGAGCATCTACCGCAGAATCCAGACCAGCATAAGAAAAAGTGACACACCGCCTTGACCCTCGCCGGTAGTTAAGTAAGTATAAATATTCCCCCTTCGTCTTGTGCTTCACATCGCCGTGTTTGAATAGCCAGCTGGAGCCCTTGCGGTACTACGAGACGCGGCGGCGTTAATCCGCCATCTTCCTTCCCACCTCGTTTGTTTGGAAAATGAGACAACTCATTGATCCACTTAAGGCGACAGGGGCTCAAGTGTTTTTGCAGGAACCTGCTAGATTGAAGGTTATTAAAGATGGGCAGCCCTTGTTCTTTGTTTCGGATTTGGAGGCTAAGCTGGCACTAAGTAAATGGCAGACGGCATGAACACTTGGTGGGACTGTTTGGCTATGATGAAATTTATAACGCTGTATTTTTTAATCTTATCTGGGGTTTCCTTTTTTTTTTTTTTTTATGACCTGGTAAAAATGGTTGGGGGAGGGTAGATTCGAATTATATAGAGACTGGGCCTGGTCGCTTTTGGAGGTAGTAAGGGCTTAAGCTGGCTTACATCCCCCTTTTTCTTTCTTTCTTCTTTTTTGGGTCATGAGGGACCATCTGGGGCCTGGCTGGGTGGTACGCTGAGACGCAAGCTGCCTTTTTCATCGGCAGCTGTTTGGGGAGGGTGATTCCTTCCTTAGGAAACGGGGAGGGGATGGGTAGGTTACCCTTGAGGGAGGGGAGAAGGGTATTCTGGGGAGGGAGTGGGGTATAAGGAGGGGGAAAAAGTCAAAAGAAGGTTTGCAGTTATTTGTTAGGTGGTGGGAAATTAACAGTTACTACTATTTTGTTTTGAGGTTTGATAATTTAATTAAATGGGCATGGCTCTGATTAGGTGTTTATCTTGGAATGTGTCTGGTCTGAATAGGGGGTTAAAAAGACAATTAGTCCGGGAGGAACTCAGGGCATATAAACCTCACTTAGTACTTTTAACAGAAACACATTTAGCATATAAAGACCGGGGTTTTCTTAACCAATTGGGATTTCAGAATGTAATATGTACCTCTCAAAATGTGTCAATTAGAGGGGCTGCCATCTTGGTGTCTAAAACATTAGGCTGTCAAGTCCACAAGGTTTTAGCAGATCAAAGAGGGAGGTGGGCTATTGCTCAAATTGAGATTAATACTGTGAGATATGTTTTCTGTGTTTTATATGGTCCCAATGTTGATGATTCGACAATATTTGACGATATTTGTTTAGAATTAGTTGGTTGGCAGGGGGTTGTGGTTTTGATGGGGGATTTTAATTGTGTTATTAATTATGCTATGGATTCCACTAGCCGGCCGCTCGCCCTAAGAATGACGAAGGTGAGAGCTTCTATTCTAGAGCTAGGGCGATTACATTCACTGCAGGACGCATGGCGCTATTTGTACCCAACTATATCGGGGTATACGTACTACTCTGCGCCACATCGGCAGTACTCTAGGATTGACATGGCTTGGGTATCAGAGAATATCTTGATGGGGGCAGACATGGAGATCTGTCCCAGGATTACATCCGACCACAACCCCATACTTTTTTCTTTCCAGGCAAACTCCAATCCTAAAGTAGCCCGCCCTTTTTCTTTTCCACGGTATCTGGCTACGGATGCTGAGTATTTGGCTTTTATTCTAAGAAAAATTTCAGATTATTTTACAGATAATATAGGGTCTGCCCCGCTTTGGGTTGTATGGGATGCTATGAAAGCATTTGCTAGGGGAGTCACTCAGCAGTTTGTCCGACAACAGAATAGAGAACGGGAGAGGCAAACTAAGGATGCTTATCAAAAGCTTATTAGTTGTGAGATTCAGCACGCTGAGGCCGTTCGACTGCAAAAGCTAGATCAAGATCCTCTGTATGCTTCTCTTCTGGAGCAGAGGGCAGCGATTAATAGGACATTAAAAGAGAAGGTAGCTGCCTGCTTTACTAAGCATAAGACATTACAATATGAATATGGGGACAGGATAGGGAAAGTTTTAGCTCATCAGCTTATGGATAGTCGTCTTAAAACTAAGATTAAGGCCATTAAAGGTGAGGGTGGTATTATTTACAGAGGCCCCCAGGAGATAGCTGATCAGTTTTCTATTTTTTATCAGCAGTTGTATTCCCCAGATCCAGCACAAGACTTGACTGATATGCAGAGCTATCTACAAGGGAGTAATCTGCCGACTTTGACAGAAGAAGATTCTCTGTTACTAGAGCAGGAGATTACATTGGAGGAAGTTTTGGAAGCAATTGGGGGGCTATCGTCAGGGAAAGCGTCTGGGGATGATGCCCTCCCGGCAGAGTTTTACAAATGTTGCAAAAGCCTCCTGGCCCCGGTGCTTCGAGATGTAATCTCTCAAGTTGGGATCACAGGACGAGTTCCAGATTCATGGAACATGGCTAACATAATTTTTTTTCTTAAAAAAGATAAAGCTCCAGAGGAACGGGCATCATATCGCCCAATTTCTTTAATAAACGCAGATGCAAAGGTGTTTGCTAAGATACTGGGCACCCGGTTAGCTCCAATGATGGCCAGCCTGGTTTCTCCTCAGCAGCATGGGTTCATCCATGGGAGAGATACTACTGCTCATGTTAATACAGCAATAGCGGCTTTTGATGCTGCGGGGAAGTTTAAAACTGAACTGGGTATGGTCTTATTGGATGCAGAAAAGGCATTTGACCGGGTGGCCTGGGAATATCTCTGGGCAACACTTATTGCATTTGGGGTTAGGGAAAATTTTCGGAAGCTGGTTGCGGCTATGTATCATAAGCCGATGGCCAGATCACTGTATTCAAATGTTAAAACTATTCCCTTTCCCATTCGCTGCGGCACGAGGCAGGGTTGCCCTCTTTCCCCTCTATTATTTTCTCTTTATATAGAGCCTTTTATTCGGGCATTACTGGTTAATAAGTTGGATTGTCCGTTGAATATTGAACAACGCCCCCTTAAACTTATGGCGTATGCCGATGATCTAGCTATTTTTACTGAAAAGCCAAGGGAGGCTATAGAAAATATTAATAGGGAGGCAAAGAGGTTTGAATGCTTTTCTGGTTTTAAGCTGAATAGCAACAAAACTCAAGTTCTTCTTAATTTCCAGCCGGAATTCCCAGTCGAAGGGGTTTGTTCGAAGGTTACATATCTAGGAGTGCAAATCTCGGCTAAAATCGGGCTTATACACTCATTAAATTATGATTCTTTACTAGTCATTGTTACCAAACAATTGAAGATGTGGCATAAGCTTCCATTAAGCATTCTAGGCAGATGCAATGTTATAAAAATGAAGATACTTCCCAAGTTTCTTTATTTTTTTAGGTCAATCCCGTTACGAATCCCTAATGTTTTTTTTAAGAAGCTGGATGGGGTCTTGAGCAGCTTCATTTGGGGTTATAAGAAGTCAAGACGTGCTATTGGATTGATGAAACTCCCATATAACCAGGGCGGTTTGGACCTCCCTGATTTTAAACTATATTTTTGGGCTGCTTTTGTTGGCCGGCTACGCAGCCTCTTGAACCCCGAGCAAACGGATTTTTGGCATTGGTTGGTCCTTGGGGGAGAGAGCCAGATGTTTTTATATCGAATTAATGACCCTAACTATTTTAAACGTGTACGGTTCAAGACCATAAGAGATTGTGTATTTATTTGGCAGGGCATCAAAACTAGATTTTCTTTATCTCTGGTACATAGTAAACTTCCTCTTTGGGGTAATCCAATGCTGCCCGGAATATTTCAGGATGGAATGGCTCGAGAGTGGACTAGGTATGGGGTGTACTCTCTCGGGCAATTGTATGATTGCAATGGTTTCAAGACATTTGAGAATCTCCAGCTGATGTTTGATATTCCTCAACGAATGTTTTTTAAATATATACAGGTTAGGGACTATTTCGTTAGGAACTTAGCAGTTCGGAGCGTCACTGGGTCAGATATGTGGGAGTGTATGCACGCCCAGACCCGGCTGGGTACCATTAGCAAGGCGTATCAAATTTTTTGTCAAATTAGGGCAGAGGGCTGTGAGAAATTGGCTTCCAGCTGGAGCGAGATTCTAGGAGAAAACATTGCCATAGAAAACATGAGGATAGCGTTGGATATTATTGCCCGTTCTGTACACTCTGTGAACCTAGGGCTCCAGCAATTTCGGACACTTTGTTTACTTTATTATACCCCAGAAAGGATTGCTAGATGGTCTCAAGGTAGGGTTGGGGGGGGGGGGGATTTATGGAGGGACACGTCAGAAATGTCCTAAATGTGGGCTATATGCGGCTGGCATTGTTCATATGTTTGTTATGTGTCCTGCCTTAAGGTTGTTCTGGGAGAAGATACTAGCAGCCATTAAATGTAAACTTGGCGGTGACCTTATGCTTTCAACAACTGAAAAGATGCTAGGATATAAGGAAGATTCTGGGCGGAACAGGTCTTTATTGACAATTATGCTGGTCGCTGCCCGGTTGGTGATAGCTAGAGCCTGGATCTCCCCCAAACCCCCTACTGAGATGGAATGGTGGCTAGTCCTCAAGGAAACTGGAGAAAGGGAAAAAGCGTTGGCTAAAGCAAGGGGTATTCACGCCCTGCGAAAGTATAGGGTCATTTGGGGCTGTTTAGAGGGGCCATGAGTATATGTTTAAAAGGTTGTTTTTTTTTTTTTGTTTGTTTGTTTTTTTCTCTTTTTTTTGGGCTGCCACAGGTATATATGGCTGTACAATTGCTGAAGAGTGTTCCCATCATATTTGTTTTGTTGTTTTTTTTGGTTTCTGCTTTTGTTATCATGCTTTTCTTTGTTTGTATGACTGTACTTCTTCTTGACAATAAAAATATTAAAAAAAAAAAAAGGTGATTCTGTCATAAGTAAGAGTCCATAGTTTGTGAGTAGAGGCAGTTATAAATGTTCTGCTCCACACAGAGTAGTTGAAATAGGTAGATGATGGTGAATGTTGGATACTTAACAGAGTTGTGAAGTTTAGTAAAATGTATGAACTTTCACATTTTGAGAAATCAAGCCAAGAAGAAAAAAGGCTTTTGGATTGATCCAGCGCGGCTAATATAAATTTTTCCTTATGACACTAATCCAGAAAAACACCTACACACCTTGATCACTTGGTACTCATGTCGGTGGGGCCCATAACACCGCATACATACATTCTTTCAAATATTCTGGATCAAACGCTAAGGAAAAAATGAATTGCTGGACGAGCGGGATACCTTATTAAAACGACAGAATTATAACCTATACATTATATACATAAACTTCGGATCCTGTTGGTTCTAAACATCAAGGCACTCCGCTATTCGGTCGATGGACCAACTAGTAGAATTAGTTGATGGCGATTAAGACCAGCTCAATCACAATTAAAACATTTGACATTTATAAATCACAATTTTATTTGAAGAACCACAAACTCTTTTAAAGTTAGCATATAGTTTTATCGCAATTCTTTAAGCAAAAGTAAAGCTCATTTTTAGGCAAAAACATTTATTATATCAGTAAGCATTTAAGTAAAGGTTAAAAATAAAGATGGGAATTATTCATTACCCTCGGCCATAGGGCGATGACAAGAATGGTTCATCAGGAAAGAAGATGAACCGCAGATCACAGGATGGACTCCCAAAACTAACTGACTGTCCCGCTAACCTCCTCGGACACAATTTTCTCCCGGAAAAACTCCCGCAACGGTCTCGTTCCTTTCCCCGTCAAAGTTCGTTAGTCCAAAAATGACAAAGTCTCTCGCAGCATCAGGATAGTAGAAGCAAATAGAACAAGAGCAGCAGCAGCAGCTAACTCTGGACAACGTAAGAGCAGACTCTCTTATACCCTCTTCTCTGACTCGCTACACTTAAAGTTGCAATCCTTAGGGGCAGAAATCACGCTAATTGGTCCATTGGAGGGGTGGTGATGGTCACCTCATCGCCCTCCTTGTTCGAACTGGTTTGGGGACAATAACGCACACATTAAGTCTCATGACCAACGTTGTCCAAAAGTAGTCCAATTTGTTAATCCATTTTGCAACAAACTCCGATGGTCATATATTAGTTAATCCCCTGTCGCTCGATTTTCCCATCCGTTCCCAGGCATATATGCTGAACTCTTGGCACGATCCTCGTTACAGGTCAGATTGGCCTTGACATCTCTCTCTCCGGGCACAGGCCGCATACACGTGACTGGAGCATTCACACTGAGCCTGCGCGGGGGCCATTTTATTCAGCGCACGCGATCTCGTCCTTTCCAGCGGCCATTTTCGAAGCACGGCCTAGCAGGCCCGAACGAAACTAATATAAGAACAAACACAATGAAAATTAAAACATAGAAAATAAGCCTTTCTCTTTACCACCCGCCATTCTAGAGACCCGTGTTAGGTATTACCTAGCAGAAGCGTCATTTAAAGCCATTTTATTTACCATCTGCATTCTTTGCCACAGTGCAATTTTACTACGCAACAAAAATCATGCAATTTACTCTATTTACTACGCAAATCACAATACTAATATTATTTTGCTTTACATTTGTAAATAAATTAGATTTTGCAAAATCAGCAAGTTGCCCACGTGTACTGTTTAATAAAAAGGTGCATTTGTTGATTAGTTCATGCGTTTCAAACGGTTAGTATCATTAATCGTTATGAAATCATTAATTTTCAAGGGGTACAAAAAAATATTTTGTTTCCCCTGCTCCATCAATTTCCCCCTTTGGTGATTTTTAACATCACCACTAAAACCTATCCCTACAAAATTTATCAGATAAATGTTTCTTGTCCACTTGCATTTATTATTTTTAGACAATTGTGTTCTTTTCATCTTGTCTTTTAGACCTTTTGTACATGTTCTCTTTAAACTCTTCAATTCGATCTCTCCCATCTCCCGCTCTCTTTCTTTATTTTTCTCATTTTCTCTCTTTGCTTTATTTTCTCTTTTTCTTCTTTTAACACACACATATGCTAATCTTAATAATAGCATTATCACTATTACTAAAGTCACTGGAATTAATATTTTTCCAATTAGTGAACTACCTATTTCGGTGAACCATTTCCTTATTGAGGAAAAACCTTTACCAAGTTTCTCCCAAGCACCTTCAACCTCCAGTGGAGCAATTTCTCTATGCAAATCAGTAATGTTCTTTATATACCTCTGTATATTCTGACTTTTGTCTGGAATGTAAGTGCAACAATGTTGTACCTTCAGCATTCCACAGACTCCACCCTCTTTTGCCAAAAGAATGTCAAGGGCAAGTCGATTTTGCATTACCATAGCTCTCATGGCAACCATTTTGGTATTTACCATCAAGAACCCTCCAGCAGTATTCGTTGATAAACGATCTACTACTGTAGACAATTTCCGAATCTTGTATGCATTCACAGATATACCCACTGCTGGTATCAATGCTCCAAAAATGTCACCTATTATCTCTGAGAAGCTTTCCCTTCTCCTACGGGTTAATGGTTTACCTATCTCGTGAATTCCTTTCGCTCCTCTTTCCACATGAAAAATCTTTGGAAAGACCAGGCCTAAGTAGCATGTTCTGTACCAATGGTCCGGCAACCTATAATAAGCTCGATTTCCGCAAATATAATAGATCCCTGGAAATACTGGATCTTTTCCTCCTTTAAATCCCCATCCCCCTAGAATTTTGTATGTATCTCGGCACTCACTAGAACCCACGAAATAGTTATCATACATCGTGTTATCTCTACTAATACACAATTTTCCCTGTTGGGGCCAATCTAAAACCATACCTGCATTTGTTTTACTTTTGTCATAACTTCCCTCTTCGAACGCCCAAGGTGGGGTTTTTGTCTTTTCTCCTGTTTCTTTTCTTTGAAACTTAACCCTTCGGTCTTCTACCATGTCTAGGAAAACCTTTTCTTCCTTTCTTAACCTACAGGTAAGATTGTCTCTAAATGCATTTTCTAACGTTAATTCCTTCATTTCTAAGAAAAATTCTCCAAAAATCTTTGCAACTTTCACCTTATTTAGCTCAGGAACTACGGGAACTTTAGCAAAAATAGCATCTGTGTCAGTGTAGTAATACTCTAATTTACCTGTTTTGTAAAATAAACTAGCTAAAACACTACAAGTTATTCCATACGTCAAAGGAAGGTGATGATACGTCACACCTTCTGTTACAGATGCAGGTAACTGCATACAGACATAACAATCTCTCACATCCATTGTTTCTACATATTCATATAAAAGTTTGGTGAAGACATTCTTGGAGAAATCAGTTATTGACTTATCCCTATGAAATTCAGTACTATCTACCAGTGTTGCAGTGTTCTTTATGTTAGATTTCTTGTCACTATTCGTGTCATTCCTGATTGCAGATGTATTTTCTACAACTAATCTAAGTGGAATTATAATTGCTAAAATAAACCAAATAAGCATTAGTAAACCTGTACAATAGAAACACATCCTACACCATCTACGGAAAAACTCACATTTAGCTCTTCTATTCTCAGTGTCTACCATGTTGAAATATTATCTAAATATATGTACAGAAAATGTGTTTCCACACCTCAAATGACTTAGTGTTGACTAGGATCAACTGCTTTTGGCGCACCTTTCGGTCTTTCAGAAATTTTCTTTGACTTTATCAGTTTGTGTGTCTTAGTCCGGTTTTCTTTCTTTGCCTTTCAGGATTTGCGCAGTTCACTCTCACCCACTTGTTCACAGTCTTTGTCTGGGTTCTCGTGACTGCTATCCACTTCTTTAATGTCAGATAGTGCTATGTATACCCATTCAGGTGACTTGTACTTCAAGTTAGGTCTTTTCACTCTTTTTGGTCTTTGTAACTGTCTTTCACTTGTTTTTCTTTGTCTTTTCTGACTTGTTATTTCATTTACTTGTTCTGCATTGTCTTTGTTCAAATTTATTAGTTTATATCTCAGTCTTTTAATTTCGTTGGGCCAATTGTCTCCTTTTCTTGGACTTTTCAGTTCACTTTCTTTTTCTCCTCGTTCCGTTCTCCAAGTTCTCTTTCTTGGTCCTATTCTTTGCCCTCTTTCTTCTTCACTTTCTTCAGATTCTGTCTCAGATCTCACTTCACTTCCTCTAACTTTGAACTTTATGATCTCAGTCTCTTTGTCTGAATCTGAATCTCCTTGTGTTTCTTCTGCTTGAAATTCTGAGTCTAATCCTCCTTGTGTTTCTTCCGCAATTTCCCCAATCTCTCTATCTGAATCTGAATCCCCCTGTGTTTCTTCTGCTTGTAATTTTGAGTCTAATCCTCCTCATGTTTCTTCCGCAATTTCCCCAATCTCTGTATCTGAATCAGAATTTTCTTGAGTTACCTCTACAATTTCCGGAGGAATTTCCCCAAAGCTTGTACTTGGCTGTTCACTGTCACTGTCTATTGGTTCAGTTTTTCCTGTTTCAATATCAATTCTTTTGGATTCTTCCTTTTGCCTTTCACTGGATTCAGGTTGGTCTGCTTCAGATGCCGAACTGGTATCTGATATTTCCAGATGTCGACTTACAGGTCGAGCTTCAAGGGCTGGAACTCTGATTGTTTCAGTCTCTGCTTCAGATGCTGGGCTGGTATCTGATATTTCCAGATGTCGACTTACAGGTCGAGCTTCAGGATCTGGAACTCTGATAGTATGGCTGGCATGGATCCAATTTTTCACACCTGCACACTTTACTGCAGTCGTTGTCACCAGGATCACTTGACGTGGCTTATCCCAGTGTGGAACCAAGCAATTTCTTCTTCTGTGGACTTTTATGCGGATCCAGTCTCCTGGACTCAGATCATGAGCTGGTTTTCTCTCAAGAGTGGTCGCATCCGGCCCAACCTGATGAAACACAGAATGCACCACATCAGCCAATCCTTTGCAATAGTCCAGTATGAGATCATCAGTTACAGTCAGCAGTTTGTTGACAGGTACGTATGCTTGTCTCATTGCTCGTCCCATTAATAATTTCATGAGGACTCAGGCCTGTTTTCCTGTCAGGTATGCTTCTTATGCTCATCAGCACCAGTGGTAAGGCATCGGGCCATTTGAGTCCTGTGGCTTGACACATTTTCCCTAACCTATTCTTTATTGTACCATTTACTTGCTCTACCACTCCAGACGCCTCTGGTCTGTAGGCACAATGCAGCTTTTGTTGAATGTCTAGTGCTTCACATATTAGTTGAATAATTTCATTCTGGAAATGTGTTCCTCTATCTGTTTCTATCGTTACTGGAAAGCCATATCTAGGAATGAATTCTCTCAGTAGGAGCTTAGCTACAGTAACTCCACCATTCCTTCTTGTTGGATAGGCCTCCACCCAACGAGAAAACAAACCGACGACCACCAGGACATACCTTAATCTGTTACTTGGGGGCATTTCAATAAAATCCAACTGCATTCTGGTAAAAGGACCTCCTTCACGTCCTATTGTTCCCAAACTCACTACTGTCTTCCTTCCAGGATTTATCTGTTGGCATATAAGGCGTCTTTGGCAAAGGCTTTCAGCTATAGCCCTAAACTTTGGGTTGTACCAGGTCTGTTTGAAAAGTCTGATCATGGCATCCCTACCTATGTGTGCCTGCCCATGGTACATCTGTGCCATGTTAGAGATCATGCTATCAGGCATAACTGGTCTTTCATCCCTGTAAACCCAAACTTCCTCTTCCTCCCTCCATCTGCAACCTGATTTTATCCAAACATCTTTCTCCTCATCACTTGCCTCTTCCTGCAATTGTTTTACCTCTTCCCATGTTTCAACTGGGTTAGTAAACAGCAAGGGACATGGAACATTTTCTTTTTCCCTTCTCCGATTCATTGAGGTCATATTTCTGGCACAATATTGAGCTAATTCATCAGCAAAATTGTTACCCACTGCAATGTAATCAGATCCGTTTTTGTGAGCAGTGCATTTTTCCACCGCAATCTGTTTAGGCAGCTGTATCGCCTCAAGCAGCTTCTTCACAAACTCACCATTCCTAATAGGAGACCCTGAGGAAGTCAGGAATCCCCTCTGGGACCAGATCTGTCCAAAATCATGGACCACTCCGAAGCCATATTGGCTACCGTGATCACAGTAATTCGGAAATTCCTTCCCAGTTTGCACGCTCGAATCAGAGCAATCAGCTCAGCAACTTGGGCTGAACGTATTCCTCTCAAACAGGATGCTTCCATTATGGTTGCCACCATACATACAGCATACGCAGCACTTAAAACTCCTTCATTTGTCCTCAGGCATGACCCGTCCACAAACATCACATAATCTGACTCCTTTAGAGGTTCATCCCTGATATCAGGGCGAGGCTTTGTGCAAAATTCAAGCACATCCAAACAGTTATGATCAACATCATCTTTGACTTCTGCATTTACTGCATCCGGCAGTGAAGTGGAAGGATTCACACTCGTGCATCTTACAATGGTACATTGTCTGCACCCAAGATCACCTTTTCATACCTAGTCAGCCAACTATGTGTCATGAACTGGGTTTTTGTTCGGGTCAGAAGGATTTCAACTGAATGTGGGATATATACTCTCAAAGGATATCCCATCACAATGCCTTCACTTTGTTCCAGACTCACACAAGTAGCAGCTACTGCTTTCAGACATCCAGGCAACGCTTTTGCTACCGGATCTAGAACAGCTGAAAAATAAGCTATTGGTCGTTTCATTCTTCCATGCCTTTGCACTAACACTGAAAGTGCACATCCGTCTCTCTCAATACAATACAGCTCAAATTCTTTCTCATAATCAGGCATTCCCAATGCTGGTGCCTCACACAAGCTTGTTCTCAGTTCCTCGAAAGCCTTCATTTCCTCTTCATCCAATGCAATCGGATCTTTGACATCCCTCTTTGTCAATCGCTGTAAAGGTTTTGCAATCAATGAAAATCCACTTATCCACTGTCGACAATAACCAACCATTCCAAGGAACATTCTCACCTCTCTTTGTGTCATTGGGGCTCTCATTCCTTTAATAATCCTTATCCTTTCTGTTGTCACTTTCCGCATCCCTTTCTCAATCTTATGACCTAAGTACTGTACTTCCTGTTGACAGAATTGCAGTTTTGATGGGGACACCTTGTGTCCTCCTTCTGCCAAATGATTCAGTAAAGCAATGGTGTCCGTAACACATGCTTCTCTGGTCTTTGATGCCACTAATAGGTCATCAATATATTGGACCATCACAGATTTTTCGGGCATTTTCAAATCTTCTAAGGATTTCTTTAGAATCTGATTAAAAATTGAAGGACTTTCAGTATACCCTTGAGGAATTCGGCACCATGCCAAAATACGCTCTCCGAACCGGAACGCAAATAATGGCTGGCTGTCAGGGTGCAGTGGAATAGAGAAAAATGCATGGCACAAATCAATAACTGTGTACCATTCTGAATCATGAGGGATTTGATACAGTATTACAGCAGGGTTTGGCACAATTGGGCAACAAGGAATAACAATTTTGTTCACCTTTCTCAAATCTTGTACTATTCTATATGTTCCATTTGGCTTTTTCAATCCCATTATCGGAGAATTACATGGACTGCTCATTATTTCTCTCAAAATTCCTTGTTCAATCATCTTATTAATTACAGGTGTTATTCCTTCAATAATTTCTGGCGTTAATTTGCACTGCGGGGTATTTGGGTAATTCGTTCCTTCTTTTACAGTAATTTTTACAGGATCAACTTCTCTCATCAGTCCAATATCTTCGCCTGTGAAATCCCACACATCAGACCTGACTATTCCTTTCAATTCAATAGGGATTTTCTCCGCATCAAACACAGGAAACATATCATTCACTCCTGGTTCTAGTTCTGCCATTGTCATTTTATACAGAACATCATCATCTGGTGTCTGGAAAGCAATACCATCTGGAGTACAGTAGATGGTACAATTCATTTTGCAAAGCAGATCGCGTCCTAATAAATTTACAGGACTACAATCACACACCACAAAGCGATGCATCTCTTTGAATGGTCCAATTTCCACCTCTATTGGTTTTGTAAGAGGGGTTGTAATTTGCCAGTTTGAAACACCTACAACTTGGATGTATTCTCCTGAGAGAGGAAGGTTTGGAATTTCCACTGATCTGACAGTAGAACGGGTAGCACCAGTGTCCACAAGGAATGTAACATTTACACCATTCACCTTTCCATCCACAAATGGACCTGACTGATCTACCTCTAGAGTTGCACCAAACACGCACTCCTCTTCCTCTCCTAGGCACCGTCATAAGCTTTCATCCGATTCATCACCATCCTGCCGTAACCAATACTGCGAAACTGCAGCTGCGCGCGGCAATTTTGTTACCTGCTCTCCTCCGTAGAATCCTGCCTCTGTACTGTATCTTTGAGGATTTACACTCTTTGGAAGAGGTGGTTGCGGCACCTGACACTGTTGAGTAACTACCTGCGGCTATTGCGGTTGTTGGTAACTCACCTCATTCTGCAACTGTGGATTTAATGGTTGATTTTCGGCATTAACTCTCGGAGGTAATTTACATTCGTTTCTCCAGTGCCCTAATTTTCCGCAATTATGACATGGCCATTTCTTTTTAGCTTCTTCTATACTCATCTGACCTTTTCCCTTACCAATATTCGGTTTGGACTTGGTCTGTCCTGCGTCATTAGACTGATTATTCATCTGAACTTCTTGCTTTTCTGCAACCTTTACTTGTGCCCACATTGCCTTTTCCTTGAGATTACGCTGTCTACACTCAATATCGTCACTGCATTATTTTGCATACCGTAGTAACTCATCTACTGTGCTATTCTGCCAACATAACATATGCTGCTTAATCATTTCACTTATCTCAGGTCTCAAGCCATACACAAATCTATATACAAAATGACTCATGTCCTTCTCACTTAAATTCTCGTATCCACTATACTGCTTGAAAACCAAAAGCAACCTCTCATAGTAGGCATGCACAGACTCCTTACTCTCCTGAGTTGTTCTATCAATCTTTACCCAGTCCGTTTCTTTTGGTGGAATCTTATTTTTCAGAAATGTGATTGCCTGTTCATATTTTCTCATTACTTCTGAACCTGGGGCTCCTGTTTTTGCATCTCTAGGATATTCTTCCTTCGGCCAATCAATTGTAATTTTACACTCTGTCCATAAATCTGCAGGAACAACAATCTCAAACAGTCCATCCAAATCTTCCCACAATACCTTTGAAACTTTTACAAACCTCTCTACCTGTCTATACCATTCTACAGGTTTCTCTCTCAATCTTGGAAAATCATTTGTAAATGACAATATATCTTGTCTGGACCATGGGACATGTACATAACTTCCTCCTGGAGTTTCTCTCATTGGACATTCTATTACCGTTGGTTCTTTCTCTTTTACTGGAAAAGCCAATGATGCTTTATCAGTTGTTCCCTCCTTTCTCCTTATCCACCTACTTCTCCACTTGTCTACATCTCCCCATTTTCTCAGTAACACAATCAGTTCTTTTATCTGTGTTAGTCGTCCTGAAGTGTTCAGATTTTCTATGACCTTTTCACTAAAATCTACCCTGTACGGTTTCTGCAATCCCCTGATTTTTGCAAACTCTACTCCTAGTTCGTTCGCTGTTTCTTCCAATTTTTCATGCAAGTTCCTAGCTCTCCAAGTGATGCTTTTACACATAAACATTAATTCATCATCTTGATATGACTTCAATCGATCGGTACCGATAGTCCCTAGAATCAATTCCTCCATATCTATCTTTAATCTGACCACATCCAAAGGTTGTGGTTCAGCATCCTTTTTCTGCAAGCTCCTCACCCAATCATTTAATTCCTCTGCAGTCGGACCCACAGGGGTTTTATTTACTTCTGCCCAATTTACACTTTTCTCTGGAGTTTCAATTCCTGACTCAGTTCCCATAGGAATCCTATTTATCGGACTCTCATTAATTGTCAAATTTACAGGTGGACTTGACCTAAATGGACCAACAGAATCTTCTTTCTCTCTATTTTCTGGAATTATCCCTTCTCTTACTTTTTGCATACTGGAATTTAATGGAATTGTTAAGGAGTGTTCATCTATCTTTTGATTTTCAAATACTGGGATTACTGGCCCTATAGCTACTGGCACAGTCACAGCTTCCATATTCTTTGTCAGTTCTCTTATCTTTTCAGTCAACTCTCTTGTGGTTCTGGCTAATTCAGCTGTATTACCATTATCAAGTTTCGCAGGCTGTGGCGCTTCTAGTTTATTTAATGGATTATTTATCTCAGACAATCGTTCAGGGCTTTGGTTTCTTACAGTTTCCATTGACGGTGCATTTGGTGTCACCACCACAGAATCCTGTTGATATGGAGGGGGTCTTTTATTTAAAATGTCCTCCAGCAACTCATCCTCTGTGTCGCTAACTCCATACCCATATCTCTCTGTTACTGCATGCTTCTTTTTCTCCGTACACTTTTTCCCTGTAAATTCTTCAACTGTTCTGACAGGAAACATGCCATCCGTCATGTTAGCATAACGCCATCGTCTCATCCTGTCTTGATTCAAACCCCATACTCTTCCATGAACTAAACTATAATTCTTTGCACCTCTGTGTCTTTCCCTTTCATACATCTCATCTTCCTATTCACCTAAGGCTTCGAACTGTGTCGGTCTAGGTCTCGGTTCAAGTCTCATCATCTTTTCTCTCAAATTTCGAAGTACCACTGTGCTAAAAGAACCATTTTCTGGAAATGCCAACACTCCATCATCTTTGGTATACTTCGCCCAATTTTCCAACCAAATGCAGGTATGATAGCCATATTTCATCATCATATAAGATGCTGGCGATTTTGGCGGAGGAAGTACTTCTCCTTCCCTAGTCACAACCTTCTTGTCTTTCTTAAAAGATTTTTAAGCTTCGCAAACCATGACGGTTTCTCTCTATCATATTCATTATAATAAGCCATTTCACTGTTGTTTTGCCGAAGCTGATTCACACAATCCTTCACCAATCGGTTCTTTCTACTGCTCGGCTATTCGGACCTATCCCAGCGCGTCTCACACCAACGCACCAATCAGAAAGCTTTTACGTCACTCTCACACTAACCTATCCCAGCGCGTCTCACACTAACGCACCAATCAGGAAGCTCTTCGTTCTTCCACAACTGGCCAATACCAGCGCAGTTTTTGTTGACGTCAGCTCTACTCCTGTTTCTACTGACCCCTCTTTTACAAAAATTATCGGCACTTTTCTTAACTTTTCTTTTCAACTAAATCGATTAGTTACAACGTAAAACACATTACCATTGTCTGTTTCTCTAAACAAAAAGAGATAGTTTATTCTAACTTACAAGAATACTGTTTCGTTCAATAAGTGTAGCACTTCTCTCTACCTTACCCTTCTCTCAAGCAAGAGGTAAACCTGTTTCTCTGGGGATAAAACACATGTGGAGACTACACTGCTCCTGAGAATTAAGGCCAAAGTTTCACAAGAAATCCTGTTGCTATTTCACTCAAATGCAATTCATGCGTGAAATTTCCCTAACATAACACAATCCTGTGTTATCATCAAATTTGAAATCAGACAATGCACAATTCCGTGTGACTTCTCTTGCCACACGTGTCCACTTCCTACTTCCCGGAAGCTTCAAAATTCTGACTTACACATAACGTAATACAAACTCGACATAGAGTGTTAGACATGAATAAATCAATAATCAATAATCACCAAACTAGTCTATAGAAACCATAACTCTGCTACCAAGAAATCTGATCCAGCGCGGCTAATATAAATTTTTCCTTATGACACTAATCCAGAAAAACACCTACACACCTTGATCACTTGGTACTCATGTCGATGGGGCCCATAACACTGCATACATATATTCTTTCAAATATTCTGGATCAAACGCTAAGGAAAAATGAATTGCTGGATGAGCGGGATACCTTATTAAAACGACAGAATTATAACCTATACATTATATACATAAACTTCGGATCCTGTTGGTTCTAAACATCAAGGCACTCCACTATTCGGTCGATGGACCAACTAGTAGAATTAGTTGATGGCGATTAAGACCAGCTCAATCACAATTAAAACCTTTGATATTTATAAATCACAATTTTATTTGAAGAACCACAAACTCTTTTAAAGTTAGCATATAGTTTTATCGCAATTCTTTAAGCAAAAGTAAAGCTCATTTTTAGGCAAAAACATTTATTATATCAGTAAGCATTTAAGTAAAGGTTAAAAATAAAGATGGAAAATATTCATTACCCTCGGCCATAGGGCGATGACAAGAATGGTTCATCAGGAAAGAAGATGAACCGCAGATCACAGGATGGACTCCCAAAACTAACTGACTGTCCCGCTAACCTCCTCGGACGCAATCTCCTCCCGGGAAACTCCCGCAACGTTCTCGTTCCTTTCCCCGTCAAAGTTCGTTAGTCCAAAAATGACAAAGTCTCTCGCAGCATCAGGATAGTAGAAGCAAATAGAACAAGAGCAGCAGCAGCAGCTAACCCTGGACAACGTAAGAGCAGACTCTCTTATACCCTCTTCTCTGACTCGCTACACTTAAAGTTGCAATCCTTAGGGGCAGAAATCACGCTAATTGGTCCATTGGAGGGGTGGTGATGGTCACCTCATCGCCCTCCTTGTTCGAACTGGTTTGGGGACAATAACGCACACATTAAGTCTCATGACCAACGTTGTCCAAAAGTAGTCCAATTTGTTAATCCATTTTGCAACAAACTCCGATGGTCACATATTAGTTCATCCCCTGTCGCTTGATTTTCCCATCCGTTCCCAGGCATATATGCTGAACTCTTGGCACGATCCTCGTTACAGGTCAGATTGGCCTTGACATCTCTCACTCCGGGCACAGGCCGCATACACGTGACTGGAGCATTCACACTGAACCTGCGCGGTGGCCATTTTATTCAGCGCACGCGATCTCGTCCTTTCCAGCGGCCATTTTCGAAGCACGGCCTAGCAGGCCCAAACGAAACTAATATAAGAACAAACACAACGAAAATTAAAACATAGAAAATAAGCCTTTCTGTTTACCACCCGCCATTCTAGAGACCTGTGTTAGGTATTACCTAGCAGAAGCGACATTTAAAGCCATTTTACTTACCATCTGCATTCTTTGCCACAGTGCAATTTTACTACGCAACAAAAATCATGCAATTTACTCTATTTACTACGCAAATCACAATACTAATATCATTTTGCTTTACATTTGAAAATAAATTAGATTTTGCAAAATCAGCAAGTTGCCCACGTGTACTGTTTAATAAAAAGGTGCATTTGTTGATTAGTTCATGCGTTTCAAACGGTTAGTATCATTAATCGTTATGAAATCATTAATTTTCAAGGGGTACAAAAATATTTTGTGTCCCCTGCTCCATCAGGATCCTCGGGAGATAACAACTATTCGATAGATGTGAAGGTTCTTGATATGTTCTGGGGTTTAAGGAGAACCTCCTTTAGCTTAAGATGCATTTAAAATTAGAGGTAGTTTAAAGATGATTGTGCACCATAAACACCTTAAGTATTTTGTGTAGATATTTTCCTTAGGTCTGACCTTGTAATTTAGTATTAAATCATTTATCTGCTGTTGTTTATTGTTACGTAATCCTAAAGTATTCTAGTTTTTTTTTAAATTGTATTGTTATTGCTTGTTCTCAGTTATATAAATGGCAAATATGTTTAGCGGCACTTTCCTTTTGTTTCATCTTGCTGTCTTCTCTAATCCATATGCGTCATCCTTGTTCCTCCACTGCCTGGTCCTACTTCTTCATTGTACGTCCCCATCTCATGCCGTTTGTTGTCTCATGCCAGTGCTGGGGATATTGTGCAGGGGTAATACTGGGGGCTTGAGGTTGTAGTTGATGGTCAATTGTACAGCTCTCTGTGCAGTCACAGTGTAGAAGCATTCCTAAAATAAATCTTCTCTTCTACATGATACTCTCCTTCTGTATTCAGTAATGACCCTATGTTGAAGAACTGTAACCTGTCTTTTCACTTTTGGGACTGTCAATGCCCTACCAATCTCAAATCTGTCACCTAGGGCTAGTCAATGGATCAGTATCTGTGAACAAAATAGAGGAGTCTCTCATTCTCACCTGAGCAGTAATCAATTACCTGACCGGATATACAGCTCATAGTGCAAGTGTAATCGAATACTAATCGTTTTTAGGTCGAGCATTCGAGACCTCTTGTATATTCTTTAGTATATACTTATTATATACTTATATGTGTATGTACTTTGTGGGCTCTGGAGATCAGCCCTAGGACTTGTCTGCTTCCGCTTAGGGCCTTTTTTTTCTGTTCAACTGCCTCTATTTAACTGTCTTGATAGAAAACGACCAGCAGAGGTCAGTACAATACCAGAATTGCTTTCTGCCGAGAGACTTCCTTTTTTCAATTTTTCTGGCAACTGCCTCTATTTGACTTTCTTGATAGAAAACCACTAGAAGAGGTCAGTAAAATACCAGAATCACTTTAGCATTCTCTAGATTCCAGTCCATAGAAATTGTCTTGCATGAGCACCCGTAGACAATAATCTTTTTTTCAAATCTTGTATTTTTAGTGATATGACCACCGAAGGCCCTGATTTTATATTAAAAACAGAGCTTTGGACTATACCATTTCCCGCTGAAAGGCAATATTTCTCTCCATGTGTTCCCATACCTGGCATGTCACGCAGTTTGGTGCTTACTTTCCCTCCATGTTAAAGAATAGTAGATGTTTCAGCACCCAGGCTAATGTGCTGCATAGCTGAATACATATAAGGTCCTAAAGGCGAGACCGATTGCATTGCAAATGCTTGTTTTGTAGGTCAGTGCATTTAACAGTCTATTGCCCCATTTTGACATGTCTATTATAGGTTGTAGTTCTTACTGCCTTCATTGTACCATAAATGTCAGAGGAGGGAATAGGCCCAAACAGCATCAGTAACTTACATTAACTTTAACAGTCACAAATAATGTACATGTTATGCAGTGCATTTAATGCTCAGTGTTTTTTTAGCAGCAGCATTGGTTAGGTTGGTGCTACACTTCGCAGCTCTCGTTTCCTAACAGGGAAACCTGACAGAAGATGCTTGATCACATTTTTTAAAACATTTTTATGGTCTCCTTTATTGGCTTTGTGCAGTGCACTTTTATTTTCTTAAAAGGTTTATATTTCATTTTCTCCCCCATGGAAGAGACTGTTCCACACAGGTTAAAATTCATCATTTGCACTTCGGTCCGGGAGAGCATGTTTTACTCTCAGTTTGCTTCCTGTGCACAGAGTTAGGAAATACTATTCGGACATTTTTTAATGTGACTAGACACTCACAACATTTTCTCCTTATGAGTCTTCTTTGATTTAGCTTCCCAGAAATCAATGTGGATCCTAACTTATCCCACCAAAGACAACAGTTCTCTTGATTAGAGCTATTTTACAACTTTCTTGAACCCATGCCGGTTTCCATACTTTGTCACAACAGTGATTCAGTACTCCAAGGAATGGCTCTACCAGTTCAGGTCTGAGCCAGGGTCCCTTGAGCCTTTCCATGCCAACTTCAAGTGGGCAGTGGCGGCTCCTCCAGGGAGTGCTGCGGGGCGGTGAGGCGGGGCGGGGAAAGGGCAGGGTGGGGTAAACTCCGGCATACGGCCGGATGGAGTTAAGTAAAGAAATAAATAAATAAAACGATTTACATTGCGCGCGCTGCATCGCCGATATGGCATTGCAGCGCACGCAATGTAAATAGTTTTATTTATTTATTTCTTTACTTAACTCCGTTCGGCCATATGCCGGAGTTTACTACCCCCCACCCTGCCCCGCCCCCGCCTCACCGCCCCGCAGCACTCCCTCGATGAGCCGCCACTGCAAGTGGGGTCATTTGTTTCTGAAATAGGGTCTCAGTGGAATATTATTAGGAAATTGGGTTATTCGGTGAGAACCAGGAAGACCCTCACCTCAGTCTGTGTTCTGAGGGGTTGCCAGGATAGTCTCAATCTTGGCCAGGTGGGGCTGCACCTTGCCCCCGTTCACCATGTGGCCCAGATACAACACGGTACCCTGCCCTATCTGTCACTTATTGGCCTCGGTAGCCAGGCCCACCTGATGCAGGGCCTGAAGCACCTCCTGAAGATAGTACAGGTGTTCCTCCTAGCTGGAGCTGAAAACAGCTATGTCATCTAGGTATGCGGCACAGAATACCTCCTTCCCAACTAGGACACTGTTCACCAACCTCTGAAATGTGGCAGGGGCATTCTTTAAGCCAAAGGGCATCACTCTGAACTGAAAATGGCCCCCTGGGGTGGAGAATGCAGACCTCTGCTTTGCCCCTTCAGTCAGAGGCACCTGCCAGAATCCTGATGTGAAATCAAAGGTACTAAGGAACTTGGCAGCACCCAATCTGTCAATGAGCTCATCAGTTCTTGGGTGGGGCAAGGTGGGGCAGCTTTGGGTACCAGCCCAACTGGGCTGGACCAGGGACAGTTGGAGGGCTCAATCACCCCTAACATCAGCACCTTGGAGACATTCTCCTTGATACTGGCCCTCACCCTGTCTGATAACCGGTAACTTTTGTTTTTGACCCCCATACTGTCCCCGGTATCTATTTTGTGGGCACACAAATGTGTGAGCCCAGTGGCGAGGAAGAACAGAGAAGAAAAAGGCCCCAGTAACTGGCGACAGTCACTCTGCTGTTGTGGGGAGTAGGGGAGAGGTTAACACCCTCTACTGACCCATTGTTCTTCTTGGAAGACATGAGGTAAGGGAGAGGTTCACTCTCCACTTCCACTCTATCATCTGTCGCCAAGAGCATGGGGGCTTCATACCTCTCAAAGTGTAGTTTGAGGCAGTTAATGTGGAGTACCCTTAAGTGGTTTCTATGAGTCTTAGGGTCCACCAGGTAGATGGCATCCCCCTTCCACTCCTTCACCTCGTATGGGCCTGTCCAACGATCTTAGAGAGCTCTGGGCTCTACAGGCTCCTTGACCCACACCTTCTGGACAGGCAGAAACTCTATCAGAGTGGACTTTTGGTTAGACAAGAGTTTCATTACCTCTTGGCTATCCTCAAGATTATCTTTCACCTTTTTATCAGAAGTGCTGCATTTGGTTATGGAGAGTCAGCATGTAGCTGACTACAATTTGAGGGATTTTCTAGGGGCTTGTTGGCACCCCTCTCTCACAAGACTAACAGGGTGACCATAAAGGAGTTCAAATGGGCTAACCCTAACCCCCTTCTGTGGAACCTACCTGTAGGTGCACAGCAGGCATGGCAAGAGGATCTCCCACTTCTGCCTCATTGGGTCAGGCAGGCCCCTTAATCATGCCCTTGAGGGTCTTGTTGAATTTCTCAACAAGCCCATTTGTTTAAGGGTGGTAAGGCATGGAGAGCTTGTAGGTTACCCCATACTCATCCCATATGGACTTCATGTGTGTTGAAATTACTTTAGTGCCTCTGGCAGACACTACTTCCTTGGGGAACCACAGGCAGGTAAAAATCCCCACAGGTGCAGTCACCAAATCAGAGGGATGGCGTGGTCCACCAGCACCAAAATCAACCTGTCACCTAAGGCTGTCTTGGTGTCCAAGCGACCAACAATGTTGATGCCCACCCTTTCAAAGGGGATGCCAATGACAGGCCACAGAACCTTCAGTTTTTTCCCTGCTTTCCTGCTGTCCTGACAGATGGGACAAGATCTACAGAACATATCTGAGGCAGTCCTTATCTGGGGCCATTAGACATGGGAGACAAGCCTGGCAAAGGTCTTGTCCTGCCCCCAGATGTCCTCGCAGCAGTATATCATGAGCCAATCCCAGTTCAAAGGCACTGTAAAACTGGGGGACCACCAGCACATGGGCTGCCCAAGGTCCTGGAACCTTAGACTCACTGTAAAGGAGATATTTCTCCCAATAGATAAGGCAATCTCCAGCGGTATCATCTCCTGCCTGGGCATCAGCTTACCGCCTCAAACCCTCTAAGGTTGATCACTCTTTCTGCACCTTGCAGAATTCCTTCCTGATGGACACTCCCTCAACTTGCCAACCAGCAAGATCAGGCAGGTTTGCCACGGCGGCAATGTCCTCCTCGGTATGTTCAAGGACCCCGTCAACCTAGACCATGGGAACTTCAGGCAGCTGCCTGGGCCTCCTTTGTTCCAGGCTCTAGTCTTCTTTGACTTCTGTCTCAGGCAGCCATGGACCGTGTGGTCAAACAGACCCATTCAGGCAAGCCTAACATCTCCATGTGTTGCCTGAGCTCCTCTTTCTTCCAGACAGTGTGGTCTAGGCCGTTGACCAACAGACAATCTACAGGCATGGCAGGGCTCACAGCTACTTTTAGAGAACTGAGACCCCCCCTCCACTCAAAGGGAACCAGAGACACTGGGTATTGGCTCTCATGGTTGTCTGAGACAATGACCTGGTGGGATGTATTAGGGATGACCTACTCTGAGGACAACAGATGGCACCTCACAGTAATCATACTGGCTCCTGTGACTTTGATGAGAGCACATATCTCACTGAACACCAACTGCGCCATCACAAAGTAAAAAAAATTTAAAATAAAAGTTCTTTATATATAATTTATTATAACTAATGATTGAAATAACCATTTGGTTCATTTGTATTGATTGTATTGTTTTCAAACTTTCTAAAAGTGTCATTTTCAAAATTGTAACTTAAAATTCGACTTTACCATTAAAGAGGATTTTTAATTACAAATTTACAGGCGATTAACATGAAATGTTTACCTGTTCCCAATCAAACGTTAGCATTAATCAAATAAGGTAACCCCATGTTATCCTATGGGAGACATAAGTCTTGCAGTAGTGAACACTACCAGGGCATATAAAAGTTGAACATACGTGTTCAACCATTTTAATTACACTGCACCCTGCCCTTTGGGCTGTTTAAGGCCTACCCTATGGGTGACTAATATGTATTAAAAAGGAAGGTTTAGGCCTGGCAAAAGGTTATTTTTGCCAGATTGAAATGGCAGTTTAAAACTACACACATAGGCTGCAATGACAGGCCTGCGACATATTTAAAAGGCTACTTAAGTAGATGGCCCAATCAGTGCTGGAGGCCCACTGGTAGCATTTAATTTACAAGCTCTGAGTACATTTGGTACCACTTTGCTAGGGACTTTCATAGTAAATTAAATGTGCCAATTGGATGTAAGTCAATTTGCCATGTTTAAAGGAGACATGGTCAGCAGTGGTAAAGTTCAGAGAGTCCTAAGGCCAACAAAAACAAGATCAGCAAAAATGGAGGTCACCCTACCTGGATCTCTCCCAAACTTTCACTTGCCATAGCTCACTATTCATTAACAGAGAAAGACAGTTTCAACCGGCCTCAATGTTCTACTGTGACATCACGGGAAATCACCTATGTGGCTGATCCAGCGATCAGGGATCGATAATTTTTTACAAACATAGGCCCATTTACACTACCCAACTAATCCCTTCACGCTGGGGTTCAGTGTGATGCAAGTTTATTCCTAATTCACTAAATACACTTTAGAACCTGCATTTCTCCTAACAAAATATATGTGGCAATAGACTTTTTTGATGTTGAGTAGTTGATGACAATAATATGTACTTATCTGTGCATTTACGCTACTAAATAATAACAGACTCAGTGTGAAGTTAATGTTTGTTTATCGTAAAATAATGTGAGAAATAAAATGCTCATCAAGTACAGTTACACAAATGCGAATTATAGATTATCATACAGAGAGAACATTGGCAATGTATAAATTCAAACTCATGTCAAATAAACAATACATTGAAGGAGTGGATAGGCGAAGAGAGAAAAGTTTCAGAGACAAAATACATTTGCAAATAATTATGCAAATCTAAGAGATTATCTATACTAACCCAAGTAAGAATTAGGGAAAACTACCCCACTGGCCAGTCAGGGCAGTAAGGCCACTCAAGTAGAAATGAATGGCAAAGATTAAGTCAGGAGTCAGGAAACAGGTAGGCCTCTATCTGGAAACAGCAAACCGACGACAGCGACGATCTCCCGCTAGCTAAACACCAGCCAACCCAAACCACTCCCACCAGGGACCTTCAGTTATAGCCTAAAACCTAAATGTCCAACCCACATTTGTTTCATTTTCAACCGAACTCTGTCCCTCATTGGCTAATAATGGGGGTGTTCTGTCACACCACTCTCAGCGTGATCATTTTATTCACTAACTTATTGTTTAGTTTTTCTAACATGACAACAGATCCTTTTCAAGAAACATTTTTGAACACAATCATATTACATATTCTTCATGTTGCAAATCTCTACGCTTCCATTGTTCGCTTCTGCCATCTCGCGAGGAAGTTGTACGCTTCCACTTGTTTATCTGTATCCTCCTTCTTCCGCAACCTTGGAAGACAGTCAGTATATCTTGAAGGACATTTCTATGCTTTTGCGTTTTCTCCTCATTCAAAGCCCATTTTAAAAATCATCTTTTTCTTTCAGCAAGCTTTAACCCCAAACTGGCATGCAGGAAAGTAGGCCCATGCTTGTCTTTCTATGAGAACAGAACATAAACATTTATTATTTTCATGAAATGAATTTCATTTTGCGCACCGTCCCAGCATTTGCACTAACCCATGCATGACCCGTATTATTCCTAGCAAAGTATTATTAACGTGCACAAAAGCAGCATTAGTTTTTTATCGAAGCAACTTTTGCGGCCTAGTTTTCATGCATTAGTACACGCATTAGTTTACACATGCACATAAGCATTTTCCCTTATATTAGCGTTTTTCTTAATAATCATTTTCACAGCACACTGTTAATAAATGTTACTGAGGGTTTAATCCGAGCAGGTTTTATTTACTCAAAACCCTGCTCCATCAATCCTCCCTTTGATGGCGTTTTTGAGCCATCATCAAAATACCCAACACACAAAAATTGCCACTAATTTAAAATACTGTACTTCTTTCTCGTTTTATTCTTCCATCTAAGTCTTTCATAATCTCATAGTAATTTCCTCTCATATCCTCTAATTCTATCTCTTCTCTCTTTCTCTTTCTAGCTCTACGTTTAAGATCTGATGTCTCCTTCTTTCTACATTTGCATTTACAACATTTGTAAATCATAGTAATTATTATTATTACTGCAACTACTGAAGTAATAGGTATTTGTATTTTTCCTAATAAACTACTCCCTAAGGTAGAAAACCAATTTCCCATTGAGGAAAAACTCTTGCCAAGTTTCTCCCAGGCACCGTCAACCTTTAGTTCAGTCAAATCTTCATGAAGTTCTGTAATATTTTTAATATACCCCTGAAGATTCTTACTTTTGTCAGGGATATAAGTACAACATTGTTGTATTTTCAACATGCTACAGACTCCACCCTCTATTGCCAGTAATATATCAAGGGCAAGTCGATTTTGCAAAACCATTGATCTAATTGCAACCATTTCTGTATCAATCATCAAGAACCCACCAGCAGTATCTGTTGATAAACGATCAACCACTGTGGACAATTTTCAAATTTTTGTGAATTCAGAATAACTCCAACTGAAGGTATCAGTGCTCCAAAAATATCCCCAATTATTTCAGAATAACTCGCTCCTCTCTTATTACGTGTAAGTCCTTGTTTTATTTTGTTAACTCTATTATTCTTATCTACGTGGTACACTTTCGGGAATACTATGCCGAAATAACAACATCCATACCAACCTGTAGGTAACCTATAATAAGCACTCTTACCACACACATAATAAATTCCCGGAAAAACAGGATCAGTTCCTCCTTTCAGTCCCCAATTTCCTTTTATCAAGAAAGTATGCTCACATTCACTAGAACCAATGAAGTAACTATTATGTTCAGTCTTTTCTCTAAACACACAAAGCTTTCCTCTATGTTGAAAATCTAGAGTCATGGCAGCGTAAGTCTCACCCTTTTTATAATCACCCTCTCTGTAAGCCCATGGAGGTACATGAGACTTTTGCTCAGCAGCTTTCTTTTTAAAATCTCGTCTTCTATCTTCTACTAGATTCATAAATTCAATCTCTTCATGCTGTAACTTACAGGTTAGATTGTTTCTATGTGCATCTATTGTATCTATTGATTTGTTATTAATGAAAAAATCTCCCATATATGCTGCATAAATAGGACCATAAACAACTTTTAAATCTCTCCAGAAAGGAATTTCTGACAATATTAAATCAAAATTAGAGTAATAGTACTCCAAACTTTCCCTCTCATAGAAAAGACTTGTTAAAACACTACAAGACACACCATATGTTAAAGGTAGGTGATGGTAGGTCACCCCCTCTGAGACAGACAACGGTAATTGCATGCACACATAACAATCTCTCGCATTCATTGTGTTAACATACTCATAAAGCAATTTAGTAAAAACATTTAACGAAAAATCATTAATTGATTTATCATGATGATGAATACTATCATCTTCTATCTCTTCTATATTAGTATTTATACTTTCCTTAGTAACAGTATCTATTCTCTCACTTCCCACATAATTAGTATTATTTTTGTGATTAGTCACCATTAAAACAGGGATAATAACAATCAATGTTAACCATACCAATGTTAGTAATAAGACACTACATAAGCAAGCATTAATTCATCTACGTTTAAAACTATGATTTTGATATCCAGTCTCTATTACCTTTGCCATTTTAGACACTATATAAAAAAAATAAAAATCTAAGAAAAAAACCTAAAAATCTTTAAAAACGTTTGAAAAAAACTTATCCAAAAACCATCTAGAGTAGTGTATCCTTACACTTTAGGCCTCTCTTATTTACTCCCTCTTTTAAAAAAAAATGTTTTTATATCTTCTTCTTTTTTAAATCTTCTGGAACTTTCAGAATATTCTTCACTGAAATTGTTGCCCCTTTATTTTCAGTTTTTTTAAGGTGGTTTCAGTTTGCTTTGATCACTTTGATCAGTACCAGCTTCTTTTTTCTGATCGGTGTTTTCAATTTCTTCTAACACCACATATGTCCATTTTGGTGCTGTGTATTTCTTACTTGGAATTCTTACTCTTCTTGTTTTTCGTACTGATTCTTCTTCAGAATTACTTTGTCCAGTTTGACTTGATATTTCATTTATTTGATCTGACCTCTTCTTTTCTAGAGTGTATTTCAGTCTTTTCACTCCTTTTGGCCACTCATCACCTTTTCTTGCTTTCTTAACTTGAACTGCTTCTTCACCTTCGTTGTCAAGTTTGCAAGTTCTTTTATTCAGTTCTTTTCTTTGCTGTACTTGCTCTTGATTTTCATCAGTCACTTTCTCCTTTTCTTTCTCAACAGCAGTCTCTTGAGACCCAGTAGTTGGTGCCCACTTTATTCGACTTGTACTTGGTTCTTCCTCTTGTTCAGCTTTTTCAGAATCTGTAACACTAGATTCTATAGCTTCATGCTCTTCAGCTTCTGGTTCTTTTCTCTGCTTTACCAGTTGCTGCTCTTATTCTTGTCTTTCAAGTGGACTTGGGACTCTTCTTGTATGACTTGCATGAATCCAGTTTGGCAAGCCACCGCACTTCACTGCTGTCATCACCAAAATGATCTGATAGGGTCCATTCCACCTGGGTTCGAAACACGACTTCCTCACGTGTTTCTTGACAAGAACCCACTCTCCTGGACTCAAATCATGTGCTTGATCCGGCTGTGTTGTAGTTGCAATTTCTCCAACCTGATGAGACACAGAACGCACCAGATCAGCCAATCCTTTGCAATAATCAAGCACCAGATCATCAGTAATATTCATCAGTTTGTTTGCTGGTACAATTGCTTGCCTCATGGCTCTCCCCATCACAATTTCATGATGACTCAATCCAGTCTTTTTATCAGGAATGCTTCTAAGACTCATTAATACCAGAGGTAAAGCGTCTGGCCATTTCAGTGTTGTAGACGCACACACCTTTGACAGTCTGGATTTAATAGTGCCGTTAATTTGTTCGACCACTCCAGATGCTTCTGGTCGATAGGCACAATGCAGCTTTTGAAAACATCAAGTGGCAATTTGTATGTTTTTTCTCCACCCCTCTGTTTATTGAAATTGAATTTTGTGCACAGAAACGCGACACTTGGTCTGCGTATCTGTTTCCTTTTGTCACATAGTCATCTCCTGACTTATGTGCTGAACATTTTACCACAGCAATCTTTTTGGGCATTTGTAATGCATGCAATAGATCCTTCACATTTTTACTGTTCCGGATCGGTGATCCTGAAGAAGTCAGAAATCCTCTTTGCATCCACAACTGACCATAATCATGTACCACCCCAAAACCATATTGACTATCAGTGAATATTGTTACTCTCAGATTTTTGCCAATTAAACATGCTCTAGTCAGAGCTATTAGCTCAGAAATTTGAGCAGAATGTATCCCTTTCAGACAGGATGCTTCAAGAACCATAGACACTGCACATACTGCATAAGAAGCACTCAATGCACCTTTTTCATCTCTCAGACAAGATCCATCCACGAACATCACACTATCTGACTCGTCTAGTGGAGTATCTTTAATATCAGGTCTTGGTTTCGTGCACAATTCTGTCACATCCAAACAATCATGATCTGCTTCATCTTTCACTTCTTCACAATTTAAACTCGGCAACAAAGTTGCTGGGTTCAAAATTGTACATCTTGTCACTGTCACATTTTCAGTACCCAAAATCACTCTTTAATACCAAGTCAGACGACTATACGTCATATGCTTGTTATATGGGGTTATGTAGCCCTTAGATACATTGTCGACATTGCTAAGTTAGCATGAGTTTTGCTTGCCCTATGCTGCTGCTTTTGCGCATGCCTCTGCTAAGAGTTTGTTTTCGCGACACTTTGCCTCTGCCCTGTACATGATAACGGATTGTTTTTCACGTTCTCAGCTTTCCCTTCAATTCTGTCTGAACATAATGTGCAAGGTCGTTCAACAATGTCTCTTGTTATTCTGTTCTGGTCAGCCCCTATTACCTAGACAAAACATGTTACCAACAGCTGCAGTATGGAAGAATCGAACTTTGATATGGCGTTGTTGCATGTTTTTGAAACACACTCAAAGAAAGCCGTTCCATTGAGCTGAGCTCTGCTGTTCCTATGATGTAAACCTTTTTTGCGTTTAGGCTTTCAGGTAGGGGTCTGCTAATAATACCTAGAGATCTTCGGTTATATAAAATAACTTCTTACTACCAAGGGGAGGGTGATTAGGCCCAGTTATTTTGCCTTTTTCACAGTCTTTATAAAATGACGACTCCTTTTGTATTCTATGGTATTGTAACAATGCTAATGATTCTTGCCTTATGCATTTTGCTGCTAGTTGTGGTTCGCATACTGTTTTATGAATCACTATAGTCAAAATAAACATTTTGAACTTATTTAGTGACTCTGATTATTTTCATTGTGGACAAGTACGTGAGAGTGAAAGAGTGTCTTGTTCCCGTGACTCTGAGGTGAGTTGGGAGTGCTCGTGTTCTGGGTTGTCTAAACATTCGTAGCTTCTTGATATTTGTAGGAGACCGAATGAGACACTATTGCTAGTCGGTTGGGATTTTGGGTACTAAGGTGATAGGAGGTACACCCCTATTTACTGAGGTCCTGTTTTCTTGTGCATAGTTCTGTGTATGAGCAGAATCCCCGCAACAGCTGAGTCCGAGTCCTTGTTAATAGGATCTCAACAGAGTGTGGCACATATACTTTCAATGGATGTCCCATAACAATCGTTTCGCTTTGCTCAAGACTCACACAAGTAGCCTCCACTGCTTTTAAACAACCTGGTAAAGCTGCAGCCACTGAATCCAGAGTAGCAGAAAAATATGCCACTGGACGACGTGCCATTCCATGTTTTTGTGTTAAGACTGAAAGTGCACACCCATCTCTCTCACAACAGAACAATGCAAAGTCTTTTGTGTAATCTGGCATTCCCAATGCAGGTGCTCGACAAAGACTATCTCGCAATTCAATAAAAGCTTTCATACTCTCTTCATCCAACTCAATCGGATCAACCACATCTTTGTGAGTCAACCTCTGTAAAGGTTTTGCAATCAGTGAAAACCCACTGATCCACTGTCTGCAGTATCCAACCATTCCTAAGAACATTCGAACTTCTTTTTGAGTTTTAGGAGGACCCATTTGCAAAATCACATTGATTCTTTCTGGCGTTACTTTCCTATCTCCTTTCTCAATTTTGTGTCCCAAATACTGAACTTCTTTTTTACAAAACTGTAATTTTGCTGGTGACACTTTATGCCCACCTTCTGCCAAATGATTCAGTAAGGCAATTGTATCTGTCACACAGGCCTCTCCTGTTTTTGATGCCACAAGAAGGTCATCAATGTACTGGACTAACACTGCATTTTCTGGCATGATCAATGACTCCAAACATTTTTTCAAAATCTGATAAAAAAAATCGAAGAACTCTCTTTATACCCTTGAGGAACTCGGCACCATGCCAAAACACGGTTTCCGAACCGGAATGCAAATAAATATTGGCTATCCGGATGTAAAGGTATCGAGAAAAATGCTTGACACAGATCAATTACTGTGTACCATTCTGCATCACAAGGAATTTGGTAGAGAATCACTGCTGGATTTGGCACTATTGGACAGCAAGGTACTACAATCTTATTAATTTTGCGCAAATCTTGTACTATTCTATATTTTCCGCTTGGTTTCTTAATCCCCATAATAGGTGAGTTACAAGGACTACTTAGTATTTCTTTTAGAATACCTTACCCAATCATCTAATCAATTACAGGAATTACTCCTGCTGTTGTTTCAGGACTCATCTTATACTGAGGTGTATTTGGATATATTGCACCTGGTTTGACTGTAACCTCAATAGGATCCACACCTTTCATCAATCCAATATCTTTTCCTGTAAAATCCCATACATCAGGTCTCACTGCATTTCTCAATTCTGCAGGTAAATCTTCTTCTGTTAGTAATGAATACAAATCATTCACTTCTGTCCCTTGCTTCGCTAACATCATTTTAAAAGCAAGATCCTCATCTGGTGTTTGGAAAGCAATACCATCAGGCGTACAATAGATGGTGCAGTTCATCTTGCAAAGTAAGTCCCTTCCTAAGAGGTTCACTGGACTTGTATCACATACCACAAACCGATGCATGTCTCTAAATCTCCCTATATGAACTTCTATTGGTTTTGTTATTGGAGTCTTAATATATTTATTTGAAACTCCCACAACTTGGATAGTTTCTCCCGAGAGGGGTAGGTTTGGAATTTCTGCTGCTCTCACAGTAGAACGGGTAGCACCAGTGTCCACTAGGAATGTAATATCATAACCTTCCACTTTTCCATCAACAAAAGGACCTGACTGATCTACCTCTAGAGATGCGCCAAGCACGCACTCTTCCTCCCCCCTCAGGCACCGTCATTGAGATGAGTCTGAGTCACTCTCTAGATATTGCAACAAATACTGTGAAACCACTTGCACATTTTGATTCTTACCAACTTGTTCACCTGCGTGAAATCCAGTATTCACACTGTATCTCTGTACCTGAGCATTCACATTATTTGGCATAGGAGCTTGTGGCACTTGTACTTGTTGTGTTTGTGGTGTAACTACCTGCTGCTGTTGTTGCTGTTGTTGATTCACAACCACTTCATTCTGCATCTGCGAATTGAAATTTTGATTCATTCCATTATTTTTCAGTAAAGATCTACGCTCATTCCTCCAATGTCCAACCTTTCCGCACGCATGACAAGGAAATTTCTTTTATAATTCTTCTCCATTCATCTTACCTCTACCTCCATTTTGTACCTGTCCATTTTGATTTTGTCCTTTCATCTGGAAATCTGTTTGAGAACCATTGTTTCCATCTTCCTGTTCTGCCACTTTTACCTGTGCTCACATAATTTTCTCTTTCAACTTTTTATGCCTTGATTCAATATCATCACTACAATATTTATCATATCTCAGAATCTCATCAACTGTTTTACTCTGCCAACAAATCAAATGTTGCTGAATCATGTTACTAATTTCAGGTTTCAATCCAAAAACAAACCTATATACAAAATGTCCCATATCTTTGTCACCTATACTTTCAAAACCACTATACTGTTTGAACACCTGTAACAACCTTTCATAATAGGCATGCACTGATTCTTTGGGTTCCTGGGTTGTCCTATCAATTTTAACCCAATCTGTTTCTTTTGGAGAGATTTTACTCTTCAAGTAAGTAGTTACTTGATTATATTTTTTCATCACCTCATCTAAAGGTGCTCCTGTTTTCACATCTCTAGGATATTCTTCTTTAGGCCAATCAACAGTAATTTTACACTTAGTCCATAAGTCAGCTGGAACTACAATCTCAAACAAACCATCTAAATCTTTTAGCAAAACCTTTGAAACCTTTACAAACCTCTCTACCTGTTTGTACCACTCGACAGGTTTTTCTCTCAACCTGGGAAAATCATTTGTAAAGGATAATATATCCTGCCTTGTCCAAGGTACGTGAACATATCCACCACCTGGAACTTCTCTCATTGGACATACCATTTCAGCCTGTCCTGTTTCCCTTAATGGATATAAAGACGCATTTTTATTTGCAAGCATTTCTTCCTTCTTTTTCGCCCATCTACCTTTCCATCGATCTAAATCACCCCATTTCTTCAAGGTATTCATCAATTCTTTTATTTGCAATCTTTTACCAGACATATTCAAACTCTCCAAATCCTTATCAGTAAAATCCAATCTATACGTTTTTTGCAAAACTTTAGACTTTTCTATGTCTACTCCATATTCTTGTGCGGCTTCTGCTAACCTCTCTTGTAAATTCCTTGTTCTCCACGTAATATTCTTACACAAAAATAACAACTCTTCATCTCGATACTTACTCAATATTTCTGGACTTATTGTACCAATAATCATTTCTTCCAGATCCACTCTCAATCTAGCTACATCTATACTCGATTGTGTCTTATTCTTTTCCATTCCTCTTATACAGTCATCTAATTCCTCTGGCGAAAGACCCCTTGAATTCCCTGATACTGGAGTTGTTCCACTAACATTCTGCACTATTTTTCTCGGATCCATCTGTATACTTCTTTTTGGTGTTTCAGTTACATTTTCACTCTCTGCAAGATCAATCAATGAAGTACTCATCTCAACTTGTTCTGATCCACTAACACTCCTGGCATTATTCACGGGAATTGTCAATGCATGTACTCTTGATATATTTTGATTCTCACTATACAATGAAACTATAGGACCAATCGTTACTGGTACCGATAATGCTTCTGCATTCAGACTCATCTGACTAATTCTCTGAGTTAACTCCTCTCTCGCCTTATTTAACATATCAATCTCATTCTCCTGCAACACTCTAGTGTGTGTAGCTACCGGAACTTGTGTAACCTTTGAAACCTGTGGAGTTTGTGAAGCTTGTGGAACCTGAGGAACCTGTATTTCAATTAGTGGTGCATTTGGAACTGTTTCCCCTGAACTTTCCTGATATGGTGGAGGTCTCTTTAATAATATTTCATCCAACAACTCATCATCAATCTCATCTGAGTCATTATCTTGTTCTGAAGTCTCTAAATTATTCTTCTTTTCTTTACTTTTGCCTCCAGTCTGATCCTCAGCAACTATTACTGGATATAATCCATCTGCACTTACATCTCTACTCCATCTTTTCTTTTGATCATCCCATCTAGCCTCAGAATATCTCGTTATCATATTCCTGTATTTAATTCCGTTCTTGTCTCTCTCCCTTTTATAAGCCTCATGTTCCCATTCCTCAAGCGCTTCATATTGCGTAGGTCTAGGACTTGGTCCTCTCAAGTTCTCCAAAATCCTTACATTAAATGTACCATTCTCTGGGAAAGCTAAAACTCCATCATCTTCCGTATAACTCATCCAGTTCTCTAACCATGTATACGTATGATACCCACGTTCCAACATCATAAAAGAAGCAGGCGTTCTCGGAGGAGGTATAGGAAGTCCCTCTCTAGTAACTATCGGCTTGTCTTTCTTAAATAAATCTTTTATTCATTTTACCATCTTCATTTTAAACACTCTTTTTCTCGCTAAATAAACCAAAACAAACAAAAGAAAACTTCCGTAAATCCTCTCACTCTATTCGCTAAATCCCAACCAATACCAGCGTGACTCACACCAGCAAACCAAACACAGCTCACTACATCCACTACTTCAACCAATGCTAGCGTGGCTCAGAGCAACCAACCCATCACGGCTCTCTACACGCCCGCTGTCTGACCAATGCCAGCGCGGCTTTTTGTGACATCAGTATTACTCCTGCTACTGACCCTCCCTTTACAAAATAATACGACAATGTATTTTCTAAGTTTTTCTCAATTATTTCTTGTTAGAAACGACACAAAACAATGCTACTTTGTCTGTTCAACTAATAAAGAGATAGTTTCATTTACTCAAAAAGAAATTCTTTCGCTTCCAGTAAAATAACGACCAGCGCTACTCTACTCTCAATCAAGTTAAAGGAGGTCTTGGTACTCCTCTGGGGATACTAGCCAAAGTTTCGGAAGAGGACTTTCCTTTCAGAAAGAGGTCTTGGTACTCCTTTGGGGATTTAAGGCCAAAGTTTCGGAAGCGGACCTTTCACTATTTCATGCAATCTTCTTTCAATCGAATATGTCCCTAAAATAACATCGACAACCTTTCGCTGTTCGATATTACAACAACAGACAAAGTACTTCTGCAGTGTGATACCTTTTCACACTATTCTTCTGCCACTTAGGCTAAAATAACATCATCATCATCCTGGGATCTTAGGCAACTCCGTACCCATACTTCCAAACAACATAAAACAAAGACACTAACTTTTCATGTTAATAATCAATAAATCAATAATCAATCATTATTGCCAAACTAATCAATAATTAACCATCCTCTGCTACCAAAACTGATCCAGCGATCAGGGATCGATAATTTTTTACTAACATAGGCCCATGTACACTACCCAACTAATCCCTTCACGCTGGGGTTCAGTGTGATGCAAGTTTATTCCTAATTCACTAAATACACTTTAGAACCTGCATTTCTCCTAACAAAATATATGTGACGATAGACTTTTTTGATGTTGAGTAGTTGATGACAATAATATGTACTTATCTGTGCATTTACGCTACTAAATATTAACAGACTCAGTGTGAAGTTAATGTTTATCGTAAAATAATGTGAGAAATAAAATGCTCATCAAGTACAGTTACACAAATGCGAATTATAGATTATCATACAGAGAGAACATTGGCAATGTATAAATTCAAACTCATGTCAAATAAACAATACATTGAAGGAGTGGATAGGCGAAGAGAGAAAAGTTTCAGAGACAAAATACATTTGCAAATAATTATGCAAATCTAAGAGATTATCTATACTAACCCAAGTAAGAATTCGGGAAAACTACCCCACTGGCCAGTCAAGGCAGTAAGACCACTCAAGTAGAAATGAATGGCAAAGATTAAGTCAGGACTCAGGAAACAGGTAGGCCTCTATCTGGAAACAGCAAACCGACGACAGCGACGATCTCCCGCTAGCCAAACACCAGCTGACCCAAACCACTCCCCCCAGGGACCTTCAGTTATACCCTAAAACTTAAATGTCCAACCCACATTTGTTTCATTCTCAACCGAACTCTGTCCCTCATTGGCTAATAATGGGGGTGTACTGTCACACCACTCTCAGCGTGATCATTTTATTCACTAACTTATTGTTTAGTTTTTCTAACATGACGACAGATCCTTTTCAAGAAACATTTATTAACACAATCATATTACATATTCTTCATGTTGCAAATCTCTACGCTTCCATTGTTCGCCTCTGCCATCTCGCGAGGAAGTTGTACGCTTCCACTTGTTTATCTGTATCCTCCTTCTTCCGCAACCTTGGCAAACAGTCAGTATATCTTGAAGGACATTTCTATGCTTTTGCGTTTTCTCCTCATTCAAAGCCTATTTTAAAAATCATCTTTTTCTTTCAGCAAGCTTTAACCCCAAACTGGCATGCAGGAAAGTAGGCCCATGCTTGTCTTTCTATGAGAACAGAGCATAAACATTTATTATTTTCATGAAATTAATTTGCTTTTGCGCACCATTCCAGCATTTGCACTAACCTATGCATGACCCGTATGATTCCTAGCAAAGTATTATTAACGTGCACAAAAGCAGCATTAGTTTTTTATCGAAGCAACTTTTGCGGCCTAGTTTTCATGCATTAGTACACGCATTAGTTTACGCATGCACATAAGCATTTTCCCTTATATTAGCGTTTTTCTTAATAATAATTTTCACAGCACACTGTTAATAAATGTTACTGAGGGTTTAATCCGAGCAGGTTTTAGTTTCTCAAAACCTGCTCCATCATGGCTGTCTCACATGATCACTTTTACTATACATGCAGTACTAAACTCCAACATATTCATTCCACGAAACTCTCCAGGAATAAAAATAAGGCATTCAAGGCGAATACCACCTGTCCCTTAAAGGATCAATCCAGTGTTGAAAAAACCCAACTTTTTATCAGGTCTTTCTGGACTAACAATCGCCAGTTCTAGAATACTCCTTTGGTGGGGTCTGCTTGATCAAATTACAGGTTTAATAAACCATAATCTTCTTTTTTTGTTCATGACTTCAGTATAACGAATACAAGCATTTCCAAACCAATCAGGTAAGTCAGCTCAGTGCTTCCCAAAGTTTTTAGAACCATGACCACCTTTTTGGAACAACAAACGTTTGCGACCCACATAGCTCTAATGGATAGGAGGCGAATGATTTTATTGTAACTAAAGCATCGTGTGATAGCACACTATCATTTAGAGACAGTATATTTTCCATTGAAATGGCCACTAAATTTGTGCAGATGTACAGTTTTTCTGATAAAACTATATTGCACACAAAATGATAATGTGTGGGAATTGGGTTTCAGTTAATTGTTTGTACATCACCAGGTAACATCTTCATTTGATTTGATCCTATTAAAATCTTTGTTTCCATCACATTTCATGATTACAAAAAATGTGCTTCATTTGTTCTTTTGCTTTCCTAACTGCTGAATGTGTGCAGTTCATTTACAGGTATTTACATTGTGATGTGTGTTATAAAAATTACATCCTAAAGACTTTCCTTTTCCTTGTACCCAGCAAAATTGTCACATAATACACTTTACTTTTCTTTCTCTGACTGCAAACTGAGAATGGTTTGCAAGCACAAATCCCCATGTTAAAATAGAATAAGCAGCAACTTGGCAGAAACATAGCTTGATATTTGATGTCTGTCTTTGAAGCGCAGCAAAGGTGACAAGATAAATACAGAATTTAAAGGCATCTTTGTTTATTGCTTGGACTTTACAACCCGATCCCATAATATAATATATTGTTTGCATGCATAAATAAGTCTATCACAGAATTCATGCAACATTCAGTTGAATTCTGACTCAATGTGACCAAATGAGTGGTGAATGTGTGAAATGAGGTGAGGTTATGTGGTTTACGCACGTTGTCTCAAGACATTAATCTTTTTATTACGGATCACTCCCCGTAATCATGTCATTATCTTATCCTTTCATGCTTGAAATATAAAAAACATAACATATGATCTCTGAAGACATCGTATACACAATGTTAACAAAAAACAATGGTTTCTGTAGTCGTTTCCCAATGCATTTCGGGATAACCTTATCCCTTCGACAGGGGAACTTAAAGGAAACATAAATGCCAATGTTAGACACACAGGGAGGAAATATAGTTCATTTGATTTCCAAGCTTTGACTGTGATAATGTGACTGACCTGCCACGAGCGTGAACTTATGCCAACATGATCGTGTGCTGAAATATTAGATATAGTGTTCTCTTATGTGAAATGATGATGATTACGAACCAGCCTTCACCAAAGTGTAAATGTCTCGACTGCATGCTGCCAAGTGCCTACACAAACTCAGTGCCAAGCTATATGAAAAAAACTTACATCCACAATGAATTACTGTTCGTCTGGTGCCCAATGCACGCCTGAAATCCTGTCTGTGGAACGACAACGTAAACACATAGCATCGGTGCTTACAAATACAATGAACAAAGCGCACAGTCTGAACTCACGCACCTACGGTGCTGAAAACCAAAGATTACCTTGAACTCTAGAGATTCAACGAGTATTCAATGCAGGAATGTCCTGCACGTCAGTCGTACCGTACTCAGGAAGCTGTGATAGAAAATGTATCCATGAATAGCCGCCCGCATTAAAACTGTAAATATCCCGTAGCGAAAAAACGCTGGCGTCTTACCTCGAAATTTGAACGGTGATTACCGCGTACTCGACATCCGCCACAACAGGAAGTAGAGCTTCCTGGGAACTCGATGTCTATAAAGTCCGTGCGTGTAGTAAACACAGAAGACGGTTACGTTAAAGATATGGGGCCCTATATTGCTCCCATGGCGGCCATCTTGAGGTGGTCATCGTGCGATTTGATACAATGCACAACTGTGTAGCTGCGAACTCTGTATTACTGCCTTAAAACTTAAAAACTCGTGTGGTCTGCTAACAGCCAGAAACTAAAAACACTCCACTCCAAAATCAAAGGAATACCTCTGTGACACTGAAACCACGACAAGTAGTAATCAATACTACATAATAATTGTCACTGTATAGTGACCACACTGAGCGATTCGAAAATCATGATAAACCAACCATCTCGATTGCCTGAATACCGAAAAGTGTACTCACTGGAGAAGCTAGTAACTGCAAATGTACAACTGCCAATGTAAACCTCCATAATGCATAGAAGGTGTTAGTAGTGTAAATAAAAACAAAAGTGCTGTGAAAACTCATGTCATGTAAACATACAATCAAACACCATTTGAATAATAACATACACATAAACTAAATATCTTGGCAACTTAAGCATTGTTACAACTGACATCATGTAGATTGAAATCATTCCACTGTATTCTAGTCTGAATGTTAGTGTTGGAATGTGAACTGCGCACTGTGAAATTGACATTACATGACATGAGTTTTCACAGCACGTTTGTTTTTATTTACACTACTAACACCTTCTATGCATTTTGCTTTTTTTTATATAGTGTGAACTCGACCTGGAGATATGGAAGCGCTTTCCACGAAGACAAGTTACATTATACAAGGTCACAATTTCTTTTAGGCACTGGGGATTTGCCCAGAATCACAGGATGTTGAGCCAACGCCTAAACTCAAACCTAGCTTGTTCAGTTCCAAATTTGGAAGCTCTCATCGTAACGCCACATCCTGGGTAGGTTGAGGGTGGCAGGCAGAAGGTACATGAAAGCTCGGCTCATTATGGGCTCGAAGGTCCAAGATCACCTCAAACGGAAGCCAGAGCCAGGATTTAGGCTGAGCCCAGATCAAACTTTCAGTGCCAGTCTTCGCAGTGCAAAATGTCAAGGCTTAGGTGTGGTAATAGGGACCTCCTTAAACTTGAACTACTATTACAATCTGCTTGGAATCCTAGTGCTGGTGCTAAAGCCTGGCCTGCTGGAAATTATAAGAGTTGGGCTGTTGAGTATAGACATAAGCTCGTACTCTCAAATAACGCTCTAGACTCACTGTATGTCTGTTTGGAAGAAGATATGATGAAAATCTTGGGCTTGTAGGCTACCTGCAGAATTGACAAAAATTGGGCCCACCCGAACGAACCCTTGGCCCATCCAGATGAAAATTCCTGGAACCGGGCCGTTCCCAGGACACTGCTTCTGTTTTTGGGAGGTGCCTTATGAACCGGCTATTGTTAATAAAGACAAAAGGTGGCATCTTGCGCCATCTAGTGGTATGGTCTCATTCTTAATGAAGACGACAGGCTGGCTTACAATTTTAAATCTATAGATACATTCGGATCCACGGGGTGGGGTCTTTGAAAGTTTGGGCCGGGACAAAGTGCCGTCTTGAATCCCCTCCCCCTTGTGGCGGCCCCGTTTGAGATGGCAGTGGGTGGTGCATTGCAGTGGGGCCTCCTTCACAACACCTGCACCCCTCCCAACTCCAGTGCTTAATTTGAGCCGGTGCTTTCTGGTGCTGAGCACCGGCACTTAATTGTTTTCCGGTGCTCTGCACCGGCACCTAATTGTCAACACCACACTTAGGGCAGTCTGCCACAAGGTGGCGCTGCTCATGTAATTTAGAGATGAGCAGTATAGCAGTTGTTTAGGGTAAACAATATACATTAAAAAAATTGCTAATATCTGCCTCCCAGCCATTCCTTTAGCTTTGGGGACCTGGAATAATCTGAACTGTCGCATTTACATGCAAGAGAGATGGTTAGTAGTTGTTTTGGCAGCAATGACAAGGGCGATGGGCGGTGCAAGCTGCAGTAGCCTCCTGGTCAGAGCCCTGGCACTTAATATTTTACAAATTAAGCACGGCCCAACTCCCACCTTCAGGTTACCTGTGAAACTTCAGACATAGGCAGCATGGCAAATATGTGCAACACCGAGCAGAGAAAGAGCAGACGCGCTAGCAGATTCTTTGCATTTCTACCACAGTATTTCCGAACAAGGTCACTAATTAATTGGTCGTGGAGACGTGATGATCAATTAGAATTTTGTGAACTCCCATTAGCTAGTGAAGCTCCACGTCACCACCGCAAAAACACAGCATGACAGCAGCCAAACAGTCTTCTCCACTTTGCCAGTCTCCTTATATTGCTGTATATTTGGAAGAAACATATATTTTAATCGTTCGTTGAAATTAGATTTTTTCGGATTTCTCAGAAAACACAAAAAGAAGAGCACAAAATAAAAAGGCACAGTGTTCATGTGGCTATCAAAGCATAAAGGGAAAAAAAATCAATTTTTTTGCCTTCTTCAACTTTCTAGCTTGCCAAATTTAACACATTAATATATTTTAATCTTTTTAAAAAGACAGCCATGTTCTTCTTTGCGACTGAACAATGTTCGTTTCACGGAATAATCAAGCGTGAAAAAGCAGAGACTGGAAATTGACAAAGAGGGGTGCGGTAAATGCCTTGCCCTTTGTGCTTCTGGGCTCTGTCTGTGCCATTTCCACCCTCTGTATAACCCCGGGACAACGTGTGGTCCCAGAGGGCTACAGGGCACAGAGCCATGGCTGTAACTGAGTGCCGTGAGACTGCTCTGGCAAGAATAGTGTTGATGTAGGCCGCAAGGCTGAACTAATTTCACATTTAGTCCTCTTGATGTTTAAGGTTTATTTATGACCCTGTGCAAGTATGCACGAGCAATAAGAGGCCAGATTGCATACATTTTACACGGGAACAGGGACATTTAGCGTCAGCCTTCGTAGTGATTTATCAGTGTAAAAAATATATTTGCATTGAGTGACTCATGAAAAAAAATCTTTGCATTGTTGAGGCCAACGTTTTTGCAGATCCCAGCTCGTGCAAGTTTTTGTGTAAAATGTTACTACAATGTTATGTATTCTGGTCAGACTTTTTATTTTTACTTACTTTCAATTTAGCTGTGAAAAAATACATTTGTGGGTTTAATGCGACAGACCTGGTATAGGAGACTTAGGATCTGAAGAAATGGGTTTTCACCTTGCCTGGGCGGTCTCTTCAGCCGCTTGGAGCTCCTCATTTTGGCCCCGCACTCAAGGGTGGATGAATGAATGAATGAATACATTTCTAGAGCGTGATGTGAACAGCTGCTCCAAAAGGAGCGTCCCGGCACTCAGCATTAGTAAGCCGCAACTAGGATAAACTAAGGGAATGTGGAAAGTGGGGCCGACCCAAGGTTAGGTCTCGCTAAAAAGGTGGGTCTTCAGAAGGGTCTTGAAAGCAACCTCTGAAGTAGCATTTCTAATATGCTCAGGTAGAATATTCCAGAGCTACGAGGCCAGATAAGAGAAGGAGCGACCACCTTCTCTAGCTTTGTTGATCTTGGGAATGCATAGCAAGTTGTGCTTGACTGAGCGCAGTGCTCTGCGAGGATGGTATCTTTTAATGCTATCACAGATGTATGTCAGGCCTTTCATCTGGGTGGCCCTACGCGTTATCGTCAGTGCTTCAAACTTTATTGTTTGATTGATGGGCAGTCAATAAAGGGTTTCCAAGCTGTTTCGAATTGATGGTCATTTAGGAATATTCAAAAGCAATCTGGCTGCAGCGTTTTGGACCCATTGCAGACTGTTTAGCAATGTTAGGGGAGATCCTAAAAGCAGCATATTGGCATAGTCAAATCTTGAAGAAATTAATGCATGGAGAATGATTTTTCTGGTGTGTTCTAGCAGGAACTCAAGAGTCTTTCTTAGAGATTTCAACAAGGAGAAACAAACTCCTGCGGTAGCACTGACAAAAGGCTCAAATGAGAGATCTCTGGCCTCTCACTATAATAGGCTAATCCTCACAATCAGGGACTCCATGCTCAAACCAATTTGTAGCTCAAATTCAGACCCAAGATGGTTTGACGAGGTCTGTTCGCTGGCAAACAGGAAGCTGAGGAAAGCCTTAAATTCCTGCCCCAGAATAAAGACCGATATTTCCCTGGCTCGGACTGAATATAAAATTGCATTTACTAATAGGAGGAGGGAAGTATACAAACAAGACTGGGAACTTTTAGAGCAAGCGTCACGAGGAAAGGATAGCAAAACCTTTTGGGACACAATAAAATGTATCCATTCAAGGAATTCCCCTATTAACCCTCCACTGCAAAATAATATTTCGGGCACGGACTGGGTTACCCATTTTGGTTCCATTTATCACACTGAAGATGAGTCAAATTTGTCCGCTACTCTCTTTAGTAAACTGCGTAATTCCTCCCCTTTTTTGTTAACTTTGGAGAAAGTTGGGTTGGCCATTCACCATAGTAAGGGTGGGAAAGGTCCAGGTCCAGATGGGGTACCGATGGACTTGTTGAAATCTATTCCCGAGATCGGGGGTCCTCTTATTACAAACACATTTAACTCCTCATTTTCTACTATTATTCCTCCTTCATGGTTCACCGCAACAATAATCCCCATATTTAAAAAGGGTGATCGTATATCGCCCAAGTGCTATCGACCTATTTCCCTCATCCTTTGAACGATTAAAACCATCAGCAGAGCCATTTATGACCGTTTGGTCGAGTGGGCAGCTGATAAGGACATACTTTACCCTTTTCAATTTGGTTTTCGGCCAAAATTAGGAACCATCGAACAGTGTCTGAATCTGGCCCTGATCATTTCCAAATATACTAAGGCCAAGCGTTCCCCTATTTTTTTTTAGCTTTTATGGACCTATCCACTGCCTTTGATTCAGTGAACAGAACCAAACTCTGGGTAATGTTGCTGGACCAAGGCGTCAACCTACCCTTTGGTAAATTTTCTTTATTGCCTGCATTCTGATCTTACAGCCCAGGTTCGTATAAATTCTCTTGGGGAGTTTTCTTCTGAATTCCCTCTAAAGACTGGAGTGAGACAGGGTTGTATTCTGGCACCCTTATTGTTTATTTTATATATTAACAGACTAACACCACGCTTGTCTTCTTCCCACACAGACATACCTAGAATCGCAGGTTCACCTATTCCTGCCTTATTATATGCTGACGACGCGGTACTGCTAGCCCTCACCCCAAAAGCATTGAGACATCAGGTAGATTGTTTTGCTTCCTTTATGCACAACTTGAATTTAAATACTAATTACTCTAAATCACATATTATGTCTTGTTTCCCGGGAAAATGAAGGTTAAATAAAATTATTATTAATGGGCACGCTCTGACGACTGTAGATGACTTTCGTTATTTAGGACTAAATTTTAATTCAACAGGGTCATGGAGCCCCCATCATGCACAAGCCAGTTTAAAACTAAACAAAACTGCGGGCGCAATCTGTAACCTTATTAGACCGCAAATAAGGGGGTCAGTGTTTCCTCCTTTGAAAGTCTATAATTTAGTGCAGCTACCTATTGTGCTGCAGTATGGGGTTTCAGCAAATGCGGTTCCCTCCAGACAGAGGAAAAACGTTTCTTACGGCGGCTCTTAGGTACCCCTCCGTCCACCCCCAGTCTTATTACACATCTCGAATTGAATCAGGGTTTTATCGAGGACAAGATCCAATTGACGCCTCTTTTATTATAGGTCAGCGTATGGTTGAACCCCGCAGCTAAACTCTGCAGGGATATTATATCTGACTGTATGACGCTGGATAGGGCTCGCTCTATACCCTGGTTGAGCTACATACGGGATATTTTTGGAGCCCTTGGTATAGCTTGGTGGTTTACTGAACCCAGTCGCATACCCAAAAACGCTTGGACGGAGGTGAAAAAATCGTTTAAGGACCACCGTGCAAACATTAGGCTGAAACACGAATTATCTAAACCCTTGGTGTTGCACTTTTATAGCTTTTTATACACAGACATTTCCCCACTGTACTTGTCGATGAAATTGTCAAGATGGGAGCGGTCTCTTCTTTTCCGCTTCAGAGCAGGGACGATTTATTGGTCTTTTTTCTTTAAACATTTTTCGTATTCCGAGGGGAACTTAGTTTCCTCCTGCCCCTGCGATAATCATTCAGCGCAGTCATTAATGCACTTTATGTTTTTCTGTTATTTGCACAGCGTAGCACGAAGGCACATTTTGAGACCCTTACTAAGGAGGCTTAGCCTCCGCTGCTGGAGACCAGCCCTCCTCCATTTACAATCTCTGTGCTTTCCCGAAATTATCATTACCTTTTGAAAGCAGCACTAAGGGCAAGACACACTATGCTAGGCTAGTTTGTCAGAATTGCTATGAATAGTGTTTTTTTTTCATATAGATATGGCAAATATACTGCTTATCAATGGGGGATATTGGGAGTGCATGGCGAACCCTATTTTGAGGTTTTTGTCCTCTTTCTATCTCCCCTTTATGTGCTTCAAATGCAGTTCCAGCCAACAATATTATGCGGCACATTGAAACCTGACTTTTAATTTGACTCTCCTTGCTCATCCAAAGTATGGATATCTGGCACACTTCTCGATGTGTTCTTAAACTTTGTAATTTTCACACACTTATTTTTAAATGGTTTTTACTGTAAAATTATTTTAATTTCTTGAGTGCTTACAGCCATGTGTAATATTTTCTATGTACTTTTATGGTCTATCGTTTTTAGATTGAATAAAGTTATATTGAATTGAATTGAGAGAACATTGTCTATCTGATCCCCCAAATATTTGGCAGAGGTAGATGGTATCGGGGGGAGTCCCATTTCAGTAGGCCACAGATGGGCCAGATCTGATATGTTATGTTATGTTAACAGAGCTTGTATAGTGCATAGCTGCCCCAGCAACGGGGTTTCCCAGCGCTGAACTCGAAAACTTAGGTACAGAGACTGCATACACTATCAAAGGAAAGGGTGAAGAGGAAGCTAGTTGGAGAAGAGGAGGTCTTAAGGGATTTCCTAAAGTGCAGATCGTTCTTGGCATTCCTGAGGGAGAGAAGCAATTTGTTCCATAAGGTCGAGGCCAAAGCTCAGAAGGAGCGGCCTCCCATTCTTGCCCTCTTAACTTGAGGAACAATAGCCAGATTAGAGTTGGCTGATCGAAGAAGTCGGGATGGCAGGTAAGAGGATATAAGATTGTCGAAAATAGGGGCACCCTTGAAGTGAAAAGTCTTAGAGGTGATGGACAAGGTATTAAAGTGTAAGCGCTTGTACACAGGGAGCCAGTGCAGCTTCTGGAGAAGCCAAGAGGCGGAACAAAATTTTGGAAGGGAGAAGAGCAACTTTGCCACAGCATTTTGGGCTATATGAAGTCCTTTCGTGACAGCTTTGCTTGTTCCTAGATATAGTACACTACAGTAATCAAGACGGGACAGAATCAAAGCTTCATTAATGAGTTGCTAGTGTGAGGGTCGAAAAAGCCAATGATGGGTTTGAGGCTTCTCAGGATCCTGAAACAGGTGCCTATCAGTGATTTGGCTTGGGCTTCAAAGGCCAGAGTGTCGTCCATCCAGACTCCTAGGTTTTTAATAACCAGTTTTGGGCTTGGTAGGTGGACCATGGGTAATCAGCCACAAGTGGTCTCCCCAGGAGTGAGACTGTTTACCTAGCAGAAGAATTTCAGCCTTGCTGGCATTTAATCTCAAGCAGTTGTTATTCAACCACTTAGCAACCGCAAGCATTCCTTTCTGGAAATTGGCCATGTCTTGGGTTGCGTTCTCAGAGAGTGAAAGAATGAGCTGGGTATCGTTCACGTATGGGTGATGCACCGAATGTCAGAATCTCAGATTTTTCTGAGTTTAAGCAGAGACAGCTTTTCTGCATCCATTCTGCTACTGCAGATAGACAATCTTGAAAATTCGCTGAGACCGAGGCGTCCAGGTGTTTGAAAGCAAACATCATCTTCTTCAAACACCACTTGAATTCAAACATGACTACAGCTTCTGAATTTGCCATCACCTCATAGAATGTTTTCTAGGCAATCATCAATGTTGTCTATATGAAAGTGGCCATCATCGGCTGAGAAACCCAAATTACCTCAGTCTCTTTCAGACGTAATAGGGTTGGGGGCAGAACATTCCTTAAATCTGCCATAGTGAAAGCTGCTACTCCTCGCTTAATAAAGAAATATATACCACAACAGTGAAACCCTGAGTTTCTGAAAGAAATCCCAGGCTGGATTTGGTGATTGCTTTGGCTGTAAGGAGAAGACATGCTTCGGCACAGAGTCATAGGTTCCCCCACAATAGACAGAGTAAAAGAATTAACATTGTAGGCAAGAAGTTGTGCAGGACTGCAGCCACAACTCTAATGATTGTGAGAACTACTATTTTGCTGTGTCATTAGGAATGTCAAATTTGGGATGGCATTACGACCGTTTCAGAAAACCTGCTAAAACATCCCAGGGAAGACTTTGAAGAAATGGTTTATGAAGGCTTCCTGTTCTCAAGCAATGTTATCACTACTGTATAGATTCAGCAAAGATAGCAGCCACAGGCTGCCATGGAATCACTTTATGCCTTGTTTCATGGTTACGTCTGACTTCTTTAAAGCTAGATGCAAAATTGAAAATACTGAATCTTCCCTTTTCTGGGTCTTCTTTCTTTGGTCTTCACACAAAGGAATAAATAACCTGAATAAAGAATGAAGCTGAGCAAGAGATTTGTCAGGTTCCAATACAGTCATTGGGTCAGGCACTGCTTCCTTAGAATGGAGAACTCAATGCCCTCATTGGTCTTAGCAACAACAGCCAAAAGGCCAAAATGTATTCATACAAACCAAGGAGGGGATCAAGAAATAAGTCAACCCAATCCCAGTCATCCAACTTTGCTGGGCGACAATCTTCTAAACCGTCAAAAACTTGCCAGGGACTTGCTCTTCTTCCCCCTACATTAACCACTCTAGTGGAAGGGGGGGAGGACAACGCAACATCTAAGAGTGGCTAAGATCACAGACTACAAATGTGTTCTGACTTTTGTAAAACATGGCTTCTTAATTTCAAAGACCTCTACCAGCTATTCCACAGAAGCAGTCTTGGAAATTCGATCTGGCCAATCTGGGGAAGGTGACTACAGCACTAATGTAAAAACAATCCATACTGTCAGTTTCACTTCCCCACAGGGAAAATGCATCTATTTAAGATATTTCCTTGTTCAAACATTTGCCATAGAAGGAATTTAGATCAATCCTAGATCTGTGAATTGCAAGCGAGTGAAGCAAAATCATTTCTGCATTCCAATGCTCCATCTCAAACAGGGAGATTGGATGTGCACTGTGAACTCACAGGAGGCCTACTTCCACATTTCTGTTGTGAATACAGTTTGTGTAATTTGTTGTGGGTCATTGCAATTTTCAACATGCAGTGCTACCTTTTGGTCTGAAGTCAACCCCTCTGACGTTTCTCTAAATGCATGTCAGCAGTAGCAGTCCATCTGAGAGAATGTTCATCAATCCACATTTGAACAATAGCATTCACTCTACAGAACGTGGCACAGGACTATCATACAACAATATTGCTACTGGACAAATTTAGGCTTACAAGTAAGTCTTCAAAAATCAGTGACAACTCCATACATGTTCTTTACAATTTGAGAGCAACAATCGACACGCAAGAAAGACGAAAAGTGTTTCCTTCAAAGGAGAGAGTGTTACGAATCCAAAAGGCGAACCCACTCTTCTTCAGAACTTCTAGTCCATGCATTTTCATTCTTCTGAATGCAAAATTGCACATGAGACCACTTCAACAATGTCTGAAGGGTCAGTGGTCTCAACAGAAGGTCATTTGGAATGACAGACTTTAACTTTTGGCAATAGCAAAGCAGTTTCTCTTGTGATGGTGCAAAAAGAACAATTTCCTCTAAGGTGTGCCTTTTCAACAGGATGTTCATGGACAGACGATAGTCATGGACTCTGGTTGGCTGGGGAGCCCATCTAGGTGGCCATTCTGCGTAAGGTCTATGGACGAAAACAGAGAGCATCTGTTGGATCAACTGCTAGAAGCTCAGAGCTGCCCATCTGGCTCACAAGGCCTCCAAACCATCTCTGGTGACTAAGAACATTCTGGTTCAGACAGAAAACATGACATTACTTATACAAGGAGGAATGAGGTTGTGACCATTGTCCTAGCACAGGAAATCTTGTTGTGGGCCCTAGTCAAAGGCCTGACGTTTTAAACGCAGTCCACCTGCTAGGAGGGTGCAATTACTAAGCAGATTTCATCAGCAGATTCTACAAAGAAAACCACAAATGGGTTTTAAATGATGAGATTCTTCAATTAATCTTTGCAGAATGGGAGCATCCAACAGTATACCTCTTTGCTACATAACTGTACAAAAGTGCCAAGAATTTGCATCCAGGAGATGGTAAATCAGCTTCTCTGGACAGTGCCTGTTTGATAAATTTGGCCGCAGACATTAATGTATACCTTTCCAGCGATTTCTTTGATCCCTGCATTAATTGTGAAACAATGGAATTTCCAAGCAACAATTATCTAATTTTCCCATTGTGGCCCAGGAAGTGGTGGTTCACAGACCTTCTATGACGAAAAGGCTGCCCTACAAACCAAGTCTCCTCACCAGATTGCCAGGTCAGTTGTTCCAGTCAAACTTTACATCTCTGAATCTGAAATCATGGCTTCTAAAATTAGACAATATGAGCATCAGAATTTATCTCAGATCTGTATGGACATTTTAACCCCTTCGATGCTCATGACGAGCTCAGCTCGTCATGCTGCGCGGTCGCGCCTTGCGCATGACGAGCTGAGCTCGTCACGACCACACCTGCGATCGGAATGTCCAGCACCTGGGCGGAATTCCGATCGCGGAGAAGCGGTTAAAAGAGTCAAAAAGACCATGCACCAGGGTTTCTTGTTTCTTGAAAGAGCTCAGATGAAGGATTTATGGGGTGTCCATACTTATTACACCATTTCAGAGAGGCAAAGTGTTCATGTTAAGTGGATAAAGTCAGTCTCGAAACTTTGTTCTAGTTCTAACAGTTTCTGTATTTCCTACTGTCTAGCTTGGTAAGAAACATTTTGGTTCCTCCGGCCTAAAAGGATTAAATGGAATCCTAGCATTTTAATGTTTGTATACCTGTCAGCCTTGATTGCTATTCCATTTCCTTTCCACTTCATGAGATGCATTTATTTAGCAGTAGGCAAAAATACTGACTTTAAAAATAAATAAATAAATAAATAAATAACATAACATGGAGCATTACCATTCTTGCCATTTTGAGGTTGTTTTGAACACTCAACAGTGTTTCTGCTTGGTGCATTGCCCCATTTGGTTTACAGGGTCTTGTATCATTATCCCTCCCCTTTTTGGTGTAGAGACACACAGCATCCTGCTGCACTTGTGGCTAAGGTGGTTGGTCCTTATTATAATTGTATCTCGCCTGCTGATAGCGCATGCACTGTCATCACTGTGAGGGGTATTGTTTACAATAAAGGGCTTGGAGAGCCCCTGTTGCTTACCATTCATTGGCATCATTGTCACTCTTCTTTGTTGCATCCTAATTGGCCAGCGCGTGCCAGGCATCACTTCATTTTTTGTCTGTGGAGCATGGACCAAGCACAGATTGATTCATCCTAATTAGTGTTCGTCCGATGCTCGCGCTGTGATTGAGGTACTATTTCTCCTTCCCCTCCCACCACCTTTGTCCTTGGTGCTTCTTCTCCCTTCTTCCCACCCCTTCTCCGTGTTGCTTCCTTCACTCCAACATCTGAGAGAGTGCTCGTAGAGTTCCCTGATTCTCAGCTCTAGATTATCTTTGGTCTAAATCTCCAACAGTCTGTTCTATTTGCCTCTTCCCACAACAAGGTGATTGTTACTTTCATTCTCAATAATGACTGAGTACTAAGCATGTCTGCTACTCCTGTTTGGAAAAGGCTTTTACCATTTGTTCCTCCACAACACTGCCCATCTCTTTTATCCGCAAATGGTACGATATATGATGCTCCTTTGCCCACTAGCCACTCTTGCTTCAAAGAACAGTTATTTGTACAAAAAACTGGTTTTGCATAAGCATTGTACATACAAACAAGCTCTTGCATCAGAACAAAGGTATCAGATGTTTACATAGATTGTAGGTCGAGATAATTAGTAACATATTGGATTATAATTGCATGTATAAAGCATGAGGACTTGAAGTGCATTAGGGCCCTTCAGTGACAACTCGAGCAACTTTCCATACCACACAGTGCCACTCCATTCCATGCCACACAATGCCACTCTACTCCACTCCACACCACACAATTCCAAGTCACACAATTCTACTTCTCTCCATGCCACACAATTCCATGTCACACAATTCCAGTCCATGCCACGCAATTCCACTCCTCACAATTTTACTTCACTCCACGTGACACAATTCTACTTCACTCCACACCGCACAATTCCACTCCATGTCACACAATTCCATGTCACACAATTTAATTTCATTCTACGCCACACAATTCTACTCCACTCCATGCTACACAATTCCACTCCACTCCATTCCACGCCACAATATTTCACTCCATGACACACAATGCCACTCCACTTCACACAATGCCATTCTATGTCTCATCACTCCAACAAAACCAATAGAGCTCACATAGGCGAAATCCATTGGCTTTGCCAATGCTTGTTATAATCTGCCCATCTATCGCACACATACCTTTACACTTCACACCATCAGGTGCTGCATCCCATAACATGATAACAGCAGCTCCGTGGTCATCATGTATGACATGAAAACACTTCTCCTTAGGTTCAAAACAAAAATAGCATGCTTTCAACCAGACACTTTACAGTGTAGCTTGCTATCTGTGTGGGTTCAGTGTCCCACATGGAATAGTGAGAGCTATACAATGCAATAAAATGCAATGCATTGAACACCTGCAAATGGAATGAAAATAGGCTGAGTGTCAAGTTGTCTGCTAAGGAAGTAATCAACGAGTGGCATGCGCCTGCTTTGAAGAACGTGAAACTTAATGATTAGATGGAGAGGAAAGGAGATGGGATTTTGAAAGACTGTCACGGTTAAACGCTTCTGTGAGCGTTACAGCTCGCTTTTTGCTAGCGTGATATGATGGCTGAGCGACAAAGAAGGCAATCTGGAGATTATAACCTCCGCAGGAGGCATATCTTTGGATCCTGCAGTCTGTAAAATAGATGACGCGATAAATGTGTGATGTGTGCGCCAGCGGGCGTATGTGTGTGTTCAGAAAATCTGTGAGTGTTCGCGCGCCTATTTAGGAGATCAGTGTGTCTGTGACGGTGTGAGTGTGTGTGTGTTCAGGAAATCATTGTGTATGTGTTCACGCGCGTGTTTAGGAAATCAGTGTAAGACTGTGTGTGCGTCTGTTTGAGGCCTGCAGGTCACGGAAAGACATGATTGCAGGGGTAGCTCAGACTTTCATCATTCCACCTTTGATAAAATGAAGACTATTGAGAAGGGGGAGAGGTATTAACTGTTACGAAAGAACAAAGAGACAATTTAGATTACATCGATCACTTATGTACATTGCCACATTTATAATATACACAAAAAGAGTGGAGAATGAATGAGATACACGAGTCTGCAGTCTGGGTGGCACATTTTAAGATACTGAAGTATGGGTGAGATAAGCTAGCATCTTGGGGTATGGAGGGATATGTGCAAAGAGCAAATTATGAATCTGATCTGTGATGACACAGAACTGTATGTAAAAACGTTTTGGGGTAGATAAGTCCTCTGTATTGTAAGAAACGTGTACCTCTGCCCTGAGTGCCCAACTGTACTATTGTCTGCATCTCTAATGTGAATTTTTGGGTCATAGGCGAACACGGATCATTCGTGTGCACCATGACACAGGCCTGCCTCACAGATTGCAGTCTTGTTGGACGGGGAGGCGCACCCAAAGTGCTACCCTCATAGTGGTGAGAGGCTACCACCTTCATCAGGAGTTAGCAGCACGAGCGCGGTGGTGGCAGCATACCGTGTAGTGATCAGTAGGAATGAACAGGACGTTTCTTAACCTGTGTACCTGGAGTAAGGCCTACCGGCTCACTTACCTTTTCAAATATTCAGCTGCTGTGTGCTTAAATCACCCTTGGCCTACATCAGGTAGATGTGGAGTGCTGCATAGTGCGTGAGCAGTAACTCTGCGTTAGTTGTATGTGTGCTTGGGAAGGGTACAGTAGAAGGATGGAGCAGTACTCTGCAGTGCTTGTGTGGTTAGTACATGTGCTCAGTGTATGTATGCCAAAAGGAATACATTACATGAGGGGTGTAGTGCTGTGCAGTGCCTGTGTGGATAAAGCATATGCTGATTGTATGTGTGTTTGCATAAAGTACAATACATGAAGGGTGAAGAGTTGTGCAGCATGCACATGGTAAGTGTGTGTGCTGACAGTGCGTGTGTTTTGAAATAACACACCCGGATTAAAGATATAAAAGTGTTAGTGCTGAACAGTGCACACAGACTGAGTGTGTGTGCTGAAAGCATGTTAACATGTGAGGGTACAATGCATAGAGACTGAACAGAAAGTGTGCTATGAATGTTCACTGTGTTAGTGTGCCTGCTGTGTGTGAGACGGTGGATCTTATAAGAACTGATCAGAGTGTCACAACAGAGCAACCTGAAAAGAAGAGGCCTCAATCTAGAAGGCAAAAGAAGAAGGAAAGGAAAGCAAGAAACAGGACGAATGATCCTAAACCGCAGCAAGGCAAAAGAGTATATCCCATCTTTTCTAAAACAACAGCAGGTGAGCCCCAAGAAGAATATCATCCTGGAACAACACTGGATAGTGTTATAAGTAACACAAATACGTCTAGTGAAGGACTCAAAGGCACATATAAGGAAAAGGAGGTAGCCCCCAGTAATTATATTAATAATACAATTTCAATGGAAATCGAGGAATGCTCATCAGCATCATTTAAAGATCCCATGAAGAGCGAGTCAGAGGGTAAACTTGTAGTCGCCACAGTAAAGCATGAATAAAGTAACAGAATATATAAAGAGTTTGACAATGTGGCAAGCAAAAACAAGCCTGTAAAATAGGCTGGTGTAGTAGGGTGGGGTGGAATGGGGTGGGTGGGGTAGATTGAATTGGGGTAGTTTGTGGTAGAGAAGAGTGGGTTAGATTGGGGTAGATTGGAGTGGGGTAGAGTGGGGTAGATTGGGATAGAGTGGAGTGGGGTAGAGTGTGTTAGAGTGGCATAGATTGGGGTAGAGTGGTGAATTGGAGTGGTGCAGATTTGGGTAGAGTGGGGTAGATTGGAGTTGGGTGGAATGGGGTAGATTGGAGTTGAGTGGGATAGAGGGTGCAGTGGAGTGGGGTGGAGTGCGGTAGATTGGAGTGTAGTGGGATAGAGTGCGGTAGATTGGCATACATTGGGGTAGACTGGAGTGGGGTAGATTGGGGTAAATTGGAGTGCAGTGAGGTAGACTGTGGTAGATTGGAGTGAAGTGGGTAGATTAGAGTGGTGTAGATTGGAGGGAAGTAGATTGGGGTATATTGGAGTGGATTGGGGAGAATGGGGTATACTGGAGTGGGATAGAAGAAGGTAGATTGGAGTGGATTGGGGTAGATTAGGGTAGAGTGGAGTGGACTGGGGTAGAATGGGGTGGAGTGGGGTATACTGGGGTGGAGTGGAGTGGGCTAGATTGGAGTGGGGTGGATTTGGATAGAGTGGAGAGGGGTAGATTGGACTAGATTGGAGTAGAGTGGTGTAGATTGGAGTGGAGTGGAGTAGATTTAGATAGAGTAGAGAGGGGTAGATTGGGCTAGATTTGAGTGGAGTGGGGCAGATTGAAGCTGTGTGTAGTGGGTAGATTATAGTGGAGTGGGATAGATTGCAGTGGAGTGGGGTAGATTGGAGTGGAGAGGGTTAGAGTGGAGTGGAGTAGATTGGGGTGTGATTGATTGGAGTGGGAAGAGTGGGTGGGGTAGATTGGACTGGGGTGGAGTTGGGTGGATTGGGGAAGATTGGGGTGAAGTGGGGTAGATTGGAGTATAGTGGGTAGATTGGAGTGGAGTCAGGTAGATTGGAGTGCAGGGAGTAGAGGCAAGTGGGGTAGATTGGGATAAAGTGGAGTGGAGTCGGGGAGATTGGGGTAGAGTAGAGGGAGTAGAGGCGAGTAAGATAGATTGGGGTGGATTGGAGCAGAGTGGGGCAGATTGAGTTAGATTGGAGTGGAGTGAAGTAGATTGGAGTGGAGTGAGATAAATTGGAGTAAATTGGAGTGGAGTTGGGGTAGATTGTAATGGAGTGGGGTAGACTGGAGTTAAGTGGGGTGGGGTTGATTGAAGTGGAGTGGAGTGAGATGGGGTAGATTGGGCTAGAGAGGAGTGGAGTAGGGTAAATTGGGGTACATTGGAGTGGGTAGATTGGATTAGAGTATATTGAAATGGGGTAGAGTGGGGTGGTGTAGATTGGAATGGGGTAGGTAGGGGTGGGGTGGGATGGATTGGGGTGCATTGGGGTGGAGTGGGTAGATTGGAGTGGGATAGACTGGGGCAGATTGGAGCGGAGTGGTGCAATTGGGACAGACTAGAGTGGAGTGAAATGAATGAAATGAAATTTGTACTTGTAAAGTGCACTTATACCCCCAAAGGGGTGTCCTGGCGCTGTACGCATACCGCTGTGGAACCCTTCCTGGCTTTTCCCTGTGAAATGTCCACTCCTGGGCACCCCCAGGGTGAAGCCAGGCATCCCAGCGCTGTTGGGGCCGTTGTGGAGATTAAGCAAGCTATTGCCCAGAGTTGCAGAGTGGGACCCATGATTAGAATAGGCACCGAGGCGAGAATTATCAGGTCCGAGGAAATTGAGCCCAAGACCCGCCGAGGCGGGAATTGAACCCTGGTCCCGGGCCAGATCTCTGCATCAGGGTCTGCCGCTCTAACCATTGAGCCACACTTCTCCAGTGGAATGGAATGAGGTAGAATGAGGTAGAGTGGAGTGACATAGATTGGGGTAGATTGGAGTGGAATGAAGTGGAATAGGGTAGATTGGAGTGGAGGGGTAGATTGGAGTGGGTTGGGGTAGATTGGGTGAGGTGGGGTGGGGAAGATTGGAATGAGTGGGGTGGATTGAGGTGGAATTATTTAAGAAAAGATGCAACACTGCCTCTTGGGGTTTCTGGGCTGGCAGACTGCCTGCTTGCACAAAATCTCAAACATTTTTGTAATCCGAAGGGAATGTGAAGGTTGTAACCCTGGTTCACCTCTGCAGTTTTACATATTTCTCAGGATGTGAACTGTATTTATTGGCTATATACTAAATTATTTCACTAGTCCACTGGTGCGGGTAGAGACGGATTGAGAGGTGTGATGTTGGAAGTTTTAATACTGTAGTAAAGTCAATTTCAAGTTTATTCGAATTAGAAATCAGTTAAACCAGAAAAACTGCTAAAATAAGTACAACAGCCAAACTTATTATTTGTTTGTACTTGCCGACAGCAAGACCAAGATATTTTTGGATTTAGTCAGCTATTTTACCCACTTCTCAGAGGCAGAAAACTAGATAAAGTGTGAATTGTTGTTCATATCCAGTCTGTTTTTCAACTTTCACTTAGGATGAATGACTAAGGGCCTGATTACGAGTTCGGCAGATGGGACACTCCGTCACAAACATGACGGATATCCTGCCCGCCAAATTACAATTGTATTATATCCTATGGAACTTGTAATATGGCGGACGGGATACCCGTCACGTTTGTCAAGAGTATTCCATCTGCCAAACTCATAATCAGGCCCAACGATCTTAGATTTTAGGACATTACTGGAGAGTTTAATTTTACTACTAGATTTTTGGGCGCCAGCCAAAGGTCGCCAGAGGGTATTCTCATTGTGAGCATGGAGGACAACATCATTGTGTACAGTATTAAAGGGCTTGGGTATAAACCAATCTGTAGGTATCACAACAGATGACTTTCAATGTGGCACCTGAGACAACAAGAAGAATATTAAATGAAAAAGGGCACCAGAGTGCAGCCTTGGTAAATGCTCTTTAAGATCCCATATCTCTAAGTAGGGCAACAAAGCAGATATATTTTTTAACTGACTGTCTCAAAAAGAGGCCAGATCCCGGACTGTCTCATTTATCTGCACACCTGACTATGGCCTTATTTTCAGGTCCTTGGAGATTGTGGAAGTTTTTGCTGACAACCAACGAGAGCTATATCGAGAGAGGAGTCCGCCTACCCCAATTGAAACTCACACACCCTATCGCCAGAGACTTGGATGATGGGTCGCTCGCTGTGCCAGACTGAAAGGAACTTGATGTACCCTTGACCTTGGAGGAGAGCCAGTATGATACAGCCGAACTCCCCCTGAGGTAGACCCCAGACCCTAATGGTATCCCTAGTGAATTCTTTAAAAAATTCAATGCGCTCCAGACGCCACAGCGTTTGACACTTTTTGAGGAAATTGCATGTTATAGCTTACTACCGGACAATCTCCAATCGCAACCAAAGCTGCTATCCTTAAACCCAGTAAGCCTCCAGAGCTTTCTGTGATCTATCTGCTAAAAGTGGCGATCAGGGGGGACGTGGCCAAGATGGTGGCTGAGCGGTAGCGTCCTTGATGAGCTCCGCCGCCCACCACCGATACAACACAGCAAGGAGCTGCCTTAGTGTCTCCAAACATCAACAAAGAACCCCCGGTGCGCTGGGTGGCTGCCGGAGCACCAGGCGGTCGAGTTTGCTGGCTGCGGACGGAGCGGAGGCACGGAGGAACCCCGGACGCCATCGGCAGTTGCAGTGCAAAATGGCACCGGTTGGCGTCTCCCGAAGGTCGGTGGCCTGAGGCGGACAGGAGGGCTCGGCGGCGTCCCGGGGCGAGAGGAGGGGACGGCGGGGGTTGCGGTCGGGAGGGAGAGAGGCTAGTACACTCCCCCCATGGCCTGGCGGCGAGCAGCGGTAAGCCCCAAGTGAAGGCCTATAAGAAGACCCGCAATTAATAAAACATAACGGGAGCTGCCCCTGACCCTCAAACGGCAGCAAAGAGCACCAAACAAGCCAAAATTGCCGGGGCACCCAGCAGATGAGCCTACTGGTCGCAGACGGGGCGGAGGTGCTGTGGACCCCAGCACATCGTTGACGTTTGCCACTCAGAAGATGCTGGACTAGGCTCCCTGTGGCTGGCGGCCTGAGACGGCTGAGAGGACCCAGCGGCACCCAGTGGTGAACAGAGGAGGCGGCAGATGCTGCGACTTGAGGTGCGGAAGGTCAGTGCATGCTGTGGGAGAGGCCAGGGAGAGGGCTCACTCCGGGCCCATCTGGGAGAAGTGGGCACTGGTCCTGGGCCTGCCGCAACTGCAGAGGAGGTGAAGATCCCCTCAGCGGCACACAGAAGTAATCCTGGGAACGCCCCCCCCTCGTACCGGGGAGAGTGAAGCCTACGGGTGGGGGCAAAGCGGGAGAGAGACAAAGGGCCATGGGTAGCTGTGCGACGTGAGACAGGCTCGCTCCAGACAAGAGGCCTGCAAGACCAGTGATCAGAGCACTAGGCAGAACAGCCCGCACCTGTGGCTACCGGAGCAGAGGAAAAGCCAGCTCCCCGCGACATGTATAGCAGCACATCTAAGGGGGTGAGGTTGGCAGGCTGGAGCTGCAGCGGACCCAAGGGGACAGCTCCAAGGAGCTAGGTGACGTGCATCGAGGGAACTGGTGGGGAAAACACCGTCTACAGAGGCAGTCCAGAGAAAAGAAGCCGAGGCGAGGAATACAGGACTGTTGAACTCCTGAGAGAAGGAATTGCAACCTCAAACCCCCCCACCAAGAAAGATGGTAGCATAAATGATTTGCTCACCAAGCCTACCCCCAAAAAACAAACGGGTCGCGATATTAGCCCCGAGAAAACAGTGGGCGACCGAGAGGAAGAGGAAGCCCCAGTGACAAGAACCTTCCTGGAAACCCTTTTTGGAGCGCTGAGGTCCGACTTTGCAGCGCTAAAGCAAGACATAGCAACCGAAGTTAAAGAGATCCGAAGAAAGGTGGGAGACATAGGTCAGAGGGTGGACTCACTGGAGCGAATATGGGATGCAAGAGAGGAAGAGCTGGACGCTCACCACAGAGACCTCCTGGACCTTCAAGAAAAGAACACCGAATTCCAGTATCGAATGGAGGACGTTGAAAACAGATCCAGGAGAGGCAATATACGTATAAAAAGAGTCCCGCTGCAAGCAACGGCACCTGGACTGGAGGAATATGTCCGTAGACTCTTCCACCATGTGGCCCCCACACTGGCACCGCAAGATATCATACTGGACCGCACGCACAGAGCCGGTCGCCCCGCAAAAACACCTGGGATGCCACAAGATATTCTCACATGCTTACATTATTGCACCCAAAAAGAAACAATTATGAAGGCAGCCAGAGATCGCACCACCATTGACTTTGAGGACATTAAGGTATGGCTATACCAGGATCTGTCCCCATCACGCTGCAGAAAAGGCACCAATTAAAACCCCTCACTGAACTCTTGCAACGGAAGGGAATTCGATTTAAGTGGGGCCACCCGTTGTGCCTCACCTTCGTGTGGGCCAATGAGACCCGCTCTGTCCGCAACCTGGAAGAAGCGAGAGACCTGATAGAAACAGACACTTCTGTATCCGGCAACATACCGGAGGGAGACAATGACACGTCCAAACCAACTAGGCACCGGAATCAACGATCCCTTCGATCAAGGGGCAAAAAAGTGAACAAACCATCGGACTTGGAAAGTAGGTCAGAATCGGAAGCATTGCTGAACCAGTTGCAAAACCAGGAGGCACCGGAGGAGCCGAATAGCGACTAAGGTGGTTTGGGAACTGCAACAACGCTGACAACATAGAGATAAAGCTCCTGACCTCCATGAAGATGAGCGTAGACCTGAGGACGTTCCTATATTTTGACATGTTAGATGGCTGGTAGGGCGGCGGGGTGCACGGACCGAGGACTTGATGATCCTTGTGATGCACCGCCGATACCATGTACCCTGCTTCTCATCCGTTGGACGATCTGGAGGGGGAATCGATATCCAGTTTCTGATGAGTATTGTTTATGTTTTGTATCTTTTCATTTTTCTTCTTTTCCTAGGCAGTTTTCAATAACTTTTGTTGTTATTCATGGGGGGCTACTTACTGCTTAAAATTCTAATGGGATGGCTCAAGATGGCTATACATAGGCTTACCTTAAGCGCAACACATTTAGTTGAGAAATGGTTAGAATAGTTAGCTAAAAGGTTGGCACTTCTATCTAAGCTTAGAGAATCTAAATGCGATATTTGCTTATTGCAAGAAACGCATTTGCTCCCAGCAGACTGGCGACGACTGCGGTCTCGCTGGTTCAACCGCCAATATTTTTCCGCGGGGGAGGGGACAAAAGCAGGGGTGGCAATCCTTTTAGCCACACATTTTGAGGGTAAAGTTATTACGCAAGCTGAAGTCCCGGGTCGCCTTCTCTCACTTCGTATTACGTACAGGGCTCACTACATAACCATTGCAAACATCTAGACACCCAACGAACGTCAAGAACCTTTTATCCTAGATGCAATAGGACGTGTGATGGAAACTACAGATATGCACGTACTCATAGGTGGGCATTTTAATTTGGTAATGGATGCAGCACTTGACCGTTCAGTACAAAGTGTGGGTAACACAGGCGTGCTATCACCACAAGGCCTACGCCAACTAACTCTAAATAACCTTGTAGACATCTGGCGTAAACACCACCCTACAGAGAGATCCTATTCTCACTACTCGGCAGCACACCAAACACATGCAAGAATTGACCTTTTCTTCACCACTAGCTCCTTGGAATCCTATATCCAGGGAATAGATATTGGAGTGGCGGCGCTGTCGGATCATTCCCCCCGTCTACATCACACTGACCCTACCCACATTCCTCACAACCACCGCACTTGGCGCCTGAATCTTAAAATACTTACATACAACACCGTTATCTCCGAGATTACAGGAGCATTGAAAGCTTTCTTGGAAGTAAATGACACACCTGACACCTCGATTGCGCTCTTATGGGACACCCTAAAACAGTCATACGGGGTCACATTATTAGCATTGTGGCCCGTTTCAATAAAGAGAGACGGCCGCAGCAGACTACATTAGAGGGCAGGGTCAAAGAACTGAAGGGGGTATAAAAAGAACAGGGACGCACCAAGCTGGCCGCAGGCTTAACATAGCGCAAAAGGAGCTCAAGGCCTTAGATATGGACAGAGCTGAATATTCTCTAATGCGGATCAAGGCGAAATACTATATGGGACTGAACAAGGCCGGACGCCTTCTGGCCCTGAGGCTCCTAGCACGGACAAATAGCCAGAGGGTAACCACAATTGTGAATGCCCAAGGGGACAAGCTGGAACAGGATGAGCTGATAGCACAAGAGTTCCAACACTTTTACAAGGAATTATATACGGCGCAAGAACACTCTAATGCCGAAATAGAAACCTACTTGAGCCACATACCAACTGATAGTCTGGACCACCAGAATGCCCTTGCCCTGGATAAAGATATACATATCAACGAGGTACTTACTGCAATATCCCACTTACCGGGCGGGAAGGCGCCGGGACACGATGGCTACCCTCCAGAATTTTACAACCTGTTTGCCCCCGTTTTAGCTCCTATCCTTACCCGGCTATACAATTCCTTTAGCGAATCAGGCACTCTGACAGATGCAATGAGATTAGCCACCATTACGGTCATACCCAAACAGGGCAAAGATCCAACTCAATGCGCGTCATATAGACCTATCTCACTACTTAATGTAGATGCACAGGTTTTCACCACAATCTTAGCTGCGCGACTAGCCCCAATGATGCAGGGCCTCATTGACCCAGACCAAGCCGGCTATATACCAGAGCGCAATTGTAGCGATAACACAAAGAGAATTTGCCATCTACCAGACAAGGTCCAACGAACTAAGACACCAGCACTACTATTTTCTATGGATGCCGAAAAGGCGTTCGATAGAGTTCATTGGCCATACCTAAAAGCAGTTCTACAGTCTGTAGGCCTGGGAACCCGATTGATAGGATGGATCCTAGCTGGATATGCAAAGCCACAGGCAATTGTGCGAGTTAATGGAACAATATCCCAGCCTTTCTGTATTGAACGCTGAACCCGTCAGGGCTGCCCCCTGTCCCCGCTCTTATTTGCATTATATATGGAGCCATTTGTGGAACGTGTCAGGGCAAATGCGGGGGCAGTGGGAGTGAAGATGGGAGGTAGAGACAAGAAACTGGCGTTATACGCGGATGATGTCCTGGTAGTATTGGCCGACCCCCTTCGCTCCTTATCAAAGCTTGTTTTGGAAGTGGAGGCATTTGGAGCAGTGTCAGGCTTCAAGATCTACACACAGAAATTGCAACTCTTGAACCTCACGACACCAGCTCCGGAAGTAGACACTATGCCGAATCTCCATCCGTACCCATGGGCCTCACAGGGGGAAACCTACTTGGGCCTTTACATACACCCCACCGTTAGGCAAACGGCGGAGAGCAACTATGGCCGCCTACTAGCGGACACAAGCGCAGAGCTGGAAAAATAGAAAGATCATCTGCTGTCCTGGCTTGGGAGACTAGCGGCCGTAAAAATGACACTTCTCCCCAAGATACTCTATGTGATGCAGACCCTACCCCTGCTCCCCCCACCCCAGGTGCTACCCAAACTACAACATTTGATAGAACATTACATATGGATGGGGAAAAGGGCGTGTATCGCCAAAAAACTGACATATCTGCCACCTACTTGTGGAGGACTCGGCCTCCCTAACCTCAAACATTCCTACCCGGCGGCTCAGCTCCAGTATATGGTGGAGTGGAATAGGCCCACAAAGGAGAAACACTGGTGCTTTATCGACCAGGCCATTACAGGGAATACACATTTGGAAGATTCCCTGGCTCCCTAAAGCACACTGGCCACAGGGAGTATATATTTCGCCGATACTTCGAGCTACGGTCGGCGTCTGGGACGCTGTAGTGACCCCGAAGAAATTATCCATGAGACTTTCCCCATTGACCCCATCCTGGCGAATCTAGACTTCCCACCAGCATTGCCAGGCTCTGCATACATTCCATGGCAACAGGCCAATTGTAAGAGGGTGGGCGACCTATTCGACCATTTGGGAATCATGTCCTTTCAGCAAATCCAAAAGGATATGGGTTGCCATCGTCGGCACAATGGCAATACACCACTATTCGCCATTGTGTTACACAACCAGCATTGAAACCCTATGCAAGCAGACCCCTTCTACCATTTGAAAAATGGCTTATCACTAGTCACACAGATAAAAAGCTGATATCAGAAATATACACCTTCCTGAATACACCGCAATCACAAACTAAAACAAAAGTGCAGGTGAGATGGGAGAAGGAGTGTGGTAGACAGTTCACACAGAAAGAATGGCTAGATATACAAAAACGGGCAAATACATCGGCACGCTCGGCCACAGGTAAAGGGACACTATTACAGATAGCGCACTGCTGGTACTATATGCCTGAACGCTCAGCACACTGGACAAGAGGAGGCGATTCTAAATGCTGGAGAGGGTGCGGGACATCAGGACATTGACACATCTTCTGTGGCAATGACCTAAAATACAGACATACTTGCAGGAGATATTAGATGCTATAGATGAAATCTTCGACGCCGAACTCCCCAGGTTCCCGAGTTATATTCTTCTGGGTCTCCCCAACCCCTTAACATATCCCCTCGGATTCCTGAAAGGGCGCGCAATCACGCTGACTTTGTACGTGGCAAAACAAGCCTTGCCAGGTAGGTCGCTCCCCCACCACACAGCTCCGCCTGTGCTGTCTGCCCGCTGCTCCTGTAGGTAAGATCGCCCTCCGCTTGTGGCCCCGGTGCCAGTTTTGTCTGCTTGTCTCCCCTTTTCCTTTCTGTGCCCCTCGCTGCCCCACTGTTGTTGTGCCCGTGATTTGCCTGCTCTCCCCGTTTTTCCTTCTGTGCCCCTCGCTGCCCCACTGTTGTTGTGCCCGTGATTTGCCTGCTCTCCCCCGTTTTTCCTTCTGTGCCCCTCGCTGCCCCACTGTTGTTGTGCCCGTGATTTGCCTGCTCTCCCCCGCTTTTTCCTTTCTGTGCCCCTCGCTGCCCCACTGTTGTTGTGCCCGTGATTTGCCTGCTCTCCCCCCGTTTTTCCTTCTGTGCCCCTCGCTGCCCCACTGTTGTTTACCCGTGATTTGCCTGCTCTCCCCCCGTTTTTTTCCTTTCTGTGCCCCTCGCTGCCCCACTGTTGTTGTGCCCGTGATTTGCCTGCTCTCCCCCGTTTTTCCTTCTGTGCCCCTCGCTGCCCCACTGTTGTTTACCCGTGATCTGCCTGCTCTCCCCCCGTTTTTTTCCTTTCTGTGCCCCTCGCTGCCCCACTGTTGTTGTGCCCGTGATTTGCCTGCTCTCCCCCGTTTTTTCCTTTCTGTGCCCCTCGCTGCCCCACTGTTGTTGTGCCCGTGATTTGCCTGCTCTCCCCCGTTTTTCCTTCTGTGCCCCTCGCTGCCCCACTGTTGTTGTGCCCGTGATTTGCCTGCTCTCCCCCGTTTTTTCCTTTCTGTGCCCCTCGCTGCCCCACTGTTGTTGTGCCCGTGATTTGCCTGCTCTCCCCCGTTTTTCCTTCTGTGCCCCTCGCTGCCTATCGCCATTCCCGCCGCTGCGTCCCCTGCGGCCCCGCCCCCTGACTGCCCATTCGCTGCCCCTGCCTCCCGCCTCCCAGCTGCTCCTCCCTCCCACCTCCCCATAAATGGCGGCCGCTGCACGGCCGCGCCGCTGGCGCGCCGAAGGCGCGCCTAAGGCAAGCCCGTCTGCGCCCGTCCGCGACTGGACCGCGCCCAGCGCCAGGACCCCTGGATCCCACCGATGCAACACCACTCGACGGACCTACGACGCCGCCACACTCACCGCACTCAATGCCGGCCGGAACCCTGCCTGCTACCGAGCCTCACCGAGACGCACCCACGGACCCTTCACCTGCCAAACCTGCCGATTCACCTGCCCCCTGACGTGCACCACCTCCGCCAAGTCGAGCAACAGCAGCAACCACCTGAAATGCATCCTGCTGAACACCCGCTCCGTCCACAGGCACGCCGTGGAACTCTGGGACCTGCTCGACGCAACAGCACCGGACATCGCCTTCCTCACCGAAACCTGGATGAACGCCTCCTCAGCGCCTGACATCGCCATAGCCATCCCGGATGGATACAAGATCACCCGGAGGGACCGCGTCAGCCAGACGGGAGGAGGCATCGCCATCGTACACAAGAACACCATCCGCATCTCGACTAACTCCGACGAGACCTTCACCGCCGCCGAACACCTACACTTCCAGATACACACGGACCCCAAGACCACCCTCCGAGGCACCCTCATCTACAGACCCCCGGGACCACGCACACTATTCAGCGAAGACATCGCAGACTTCATCAGCCCGCACGCCATGCCCTCCGCCGACTACATCCTCCTAGGGGACCTCAACTTCCACCTGGAGAACAACAACGACAGAAACACCACCGCCCTGCTGGACAACCTCGCCAACCTCGGACTCAAGCAACTGGTGAACACGCCCACCCACTACGCCGGCCACACGCTTGACCCCGTCTTCTCGTCCAGCAAGCACATCTCCTTCAGCCACGCCACCGGACTCCACTGGACCGACCACAGCTGCGTCCACTTCAGCTTCAGAAAGACTGCGACCCACCACCACCCGCAACAGGCTCCCCGCCGGAGCTGGAGCAAGATCACCGCCGAGCAGCTCACCGCCTCCCTCAGCCAGAACACACCCACCGACACAACGGACCCAAACGAAGCAGCCAGCAACCTCGCCAAGTGGCTGACCGCCTGCGCCGACGACCTCGCACCACTAAAAACCCTCCCAGCAGACCCGGAAGCAAGAAAACCCCTTGGTTCACCAACGAACTCAAGGAATCCAAGAAGAACTGCCGCACTCTCGAGAAAACCTGGCGACTCGTCCAGACCACAGACAACAGGACCGCCCTCAAGCACGCCACCCGCAAACACCACCAGCTGATCCGTGCCACCAAGAAGTCGGCACTCAAAGAACGACTGGACAACAACGCCCATGACAGCAAGGAACTTTTCAGCATCGTCAAAGAGTTCTCCAACCCCAGCGCCGGAAACAACGACATCACCCCCTCGCAAGACCTCTGCAACTCACTCTCCGCGTTCTTCCACCGCAAGATCACCGACATACACAACAGCTTCGACGCACAAACAACGCACCCTACCGCCGAACCAATGCCCGCCACCACCACCCTCTGCAACTGGACCCCGATCAACACCGAAGACACCACCCGCACGATGAACTCCATCCACTCCGGATCACCAACCGACCCCTGCCCACACCACGTCTTCAACAAAGCCGACGCCACCATCGCACCCCATCTCCGGGACATCATCAACTCCTCCTTCCACACCGCCACCTTCCCGGAGAGCTGGAAGCACGCCGAGCTTACCGCCCTCCTGAAGAAACCAACGGCGGACCCCACCGACCTCAAGAACTACCGCCCCATCTCGCTCCTTCCGTTTCCGGCCAAAGTCATCGAGAAGACCGTCAACAGACAGCTTGCCGCCTTCCTCGAGACGAATGGATCCCTCGACCCCTCGCAGTCCGGGTTTCGGGCCAACCACAGCACCGAGACCGCCCTTATCGCAGCCACCGACGACATCAGAACCCTAACCGACAACGGGGAAACAGCTGCCCTCATCCTCCTGGACCTCTCCGCGGCGTTCGACACCGTCTGCCACCGCACCCTAGTGAAGCGCCTCAGCAACATCGGAATCCGAGAGAAAGCACTGGAATGGATCATCTCGTTCCTCGCCGGAAGAACCCAGAGAGTCCGCCTCTCCCGTTCAGATCCGAAGCCACCGAAGTCATCTGCGGCGTTCCACAAGGATCCTCACTCAGCCCGACCCTCTTCAACGTCTACATGAGCCCCCTCGCAGCCATCGCACGCCGACACAACCTCAACATCATCTCCTACGCCGACGACACCCAGCTGATCCTCTCCCTCACCAACGACCCCACCACCGCCAGAGCCAACCTGCACGACGGGATGAGAGACGTCGCCGACTGGATGAGGAACAGCCGCCTTAAACTGAACTCAGACAAGACGGAAGTCCTCATCCTGGGCTCATCACCCTCCGCCTGGGACGACTCCTGGTGGCCCCCGGCCCTGGGCACCGCACCCAAGCCAACGGACCACGCACGCAACCTGGGCTTCATCCTGGACTCCTCCCTATCGATGACCAGACAAGTCAACGCCGTCTCATCTTCATGCTTCAACACCCTGCGCATGCTCCGCAAGATCTTCAGATGGATCCCCACTGAAACCAGGAAGACCGTCACCCAGGCACTCGTCACCAGCCGACTGGACTATGGGAACACCCTCTACGCCGGAACCACAGCCAAACTTCAAAAGAGACTCCAGCGCATCCAGAACGCCTCCGCACGACTCATCCTGGACATCCCCCGACACAGCCACATCACCGTACACCTGAAAGACCTGCACTGGCTCCCCGTCAGCAAGAGAATCACGTTCAGACTCCTCACCCACGCACACAAGGCCCTCCACGACCTGGGCCCAAAGTACCTCAACGACCGCATGTCCTTCTACACGCCCACACGCCAGCTACGATCAACCAGCCACGCCCTCGCCACCGTACCACGCATCCGCAGAACCACCGCCGGAGGAAGATCCTTCTCCTACCTGGCGGCCAAGACCTGGAACTCCCTCCCCACTCACCTTCGGCGAACCCAGGACCATCTCGCCTTCAGGAAGCAGCTCAAGACCTGGCTGTTCGAGCAGTAACTTACCCCCTCCCCCAGCGCCTTGAGACCCTCCCGGGTGAGTAGCGCGCTCTATAAATGCCGTGATTGATTGATTGATTGATGGGGCACGGATATGGTACAGAGACATGCAGACTGGCTGCATAAGCTGTGGGATCTATTGGGAAGGGAAAAGCTCACAGCGCTAGCGAAAAATCAATTGCCGCAATTCTATAAGATGTGGGGTCCCTGCATTGGCTATCTCAGTAGGGAATTCAGAGAGCTAACTTGTCCGATCTACCTTCGCACGATTCGCCTGATACCTGAAGACACCTCTCCCCCGGAACAGACTTCAGACACTTAAAGTCTCAGAAACAGTTTACACCAGCATTAGTTAGTAGAAGAGCCTTAATGTGTGGCACTCGCTAGACAGCCTACCCGGTACTCTACCCGATGGCCCTCCTCTTTTCCTTTTTATTAATGGTTTGTTTTTCTTTGGAAATGTATTATTTCAGATTTGGTTCCCTTGCATCCCTTTTTGCCTCACCGGTCTTTGGTTGTAGGTGAGAGTATTGGTATTGTATCTTATCTTAAAATTGTTATGATATTTTCTTTCCTATTGAATCTCTTATAAAACCAATAAAAAGACTTAAACATAAAAGTGGCGATCAGGCTCTTAGACCAAACTTTGGCCACTAGGTTAGCTGAGACGCTGGTTCATGAAGACCAGAATGGATTCATGCCTGGGAGGACCACTAGGTATGTCTGCGTCGACTTCGCCAATGTAGATGACCTTCAGGGCCCAGTGGCGCTGTTATTAATAGATGATGAAAAAGCATTTGACACTGCACTGGGCTGTTCCTGCTAGAAAAACTACACAGGATGAATTGTGGCCCATGATTCCTGGCCTTCGTAGAGGCCTTATATGATGCCCTGAGGGCATAAATGAAGGTCAATGGGGTGTTCTCATCCTTACCCATTGATCAAGGTACTGATCAGGGCTGCCTCCTCTCTCCCCTCCTCTTCACCCTGGTTATGGAGACCCTGGCAGAATGGATCAGGGGAGATGCACCTACTTATGGTTTCTGATGGGCTAATGACCAAGAGGATACAGTGGCGCTGTATGTGGACAAAATGCTCCTATACCTTTAACATCCACAGGCTTCACTGTTCTGCCTGACACACATCTTGGAAATATATGGCAAGCCTCTGGACTGACAGTCAGTAGGGGGAAAACGGCATACATTCAATTGACAGGCATGCTGCCCCCGTGCTCCCCTCCGAAGAGCACTACATTTCAGATAGCGGATGGTCCCTTCTTACACCTGGGCATACACATACAGGTCTAACAAACAGCTAGGCCTAGGTGAAATTTTAATTGCACAGTGGGTAATTGGAATAATTTTGGAAATTTTGTGTTACTCTTTTGATGCAGAATTACCAGAAGTTATGGGATTACGCTTGTTCACGTAATTATGAGTGATTTGGCACAAATATCCTACTGCAGGAGCACAGGACCAACGATCTTAGTGAGAGTGAGCAGGTGCTGGTTTCTGCTGTTCATTTTCTGTTGCATTTAGCGCTATTTTCTTAGATAAAAATGCATTCTCAGTTCCATTTTGAATGCAAGAGTGCATTTTGATCTAAGTAAATAAGCACTAAATGGGGTGGGTATGGCTTTCTAAAATGATAGTACTACTCCATTTCCTCTATGTATTACTTCCTTTATGTCCTCCCGCCTGCTTTCTTTCAGGCTATCCAATCATTATTCTCAAGATTCTTCTGGGTAGGTAAACTCCCAAGGGTATCCCATACCAAATGCACTCTCCCGATGTATGAGGGCAGGCCCTTGACATCCGACTTTACTATTGGATGGCACAGATGTTGCCAAATGGAGACTGACTTTTGGGCGACAGGCACGACTCTTCCTGGAGGCTAGAATTTTCCTTTTTTTTTTTTTTTTAACTTGTCTTTATTGATAACATTTCACAGGAATCACATTGCATATCCATCATATACATATTGCTGTGCGTCGTTGACAGACCATTATGAACAAAATATTGCTTGCAGGTACATTATATTGTCCACATGGCACATTCAATAGTACTATTTACCCGACGGATCAATGTTTATAGTCATATTCAATAAAGTTCCTAACAATTAAGATATGAAAGACAAATGATAAAATGAAAAACAATTGAACAGAGGAACCTAGGCAGCGACTGGCAGCGGAACCCAACCTGTGTATAAGGTATATAAATCATCTAGGACTTGGCCTTTGTGGGCGACTGGGATATTGTGTTTTACATTTGGGTGAGAGGGCTATTCCCGTTTCCTGTGCTACGTACAGGGTGTGTGTGTCTTTGGGTTCGTGTAAAGTCAATCTCACTTTCGTTTTGATCTATCACCGGCGACATTCCCTCCAGCATGTGTCCCCATTCCAATAGGTCTCCCTCTGCATTCTCATCCACTCGCACTGCCCCTAGACAACACTCTTCGGCCACGCCCCACTCCTGCACGTCTGCCCTCCATTTATCTAGGGAGGGGGACAGTGTGGGTCCAGTATATTGCAATTCGGCGTTTAGCAAGGACCAGGCCCAAGGATATGAACTTATGTCGCGTTCGAGTCCCCTTTTTCGGCATCGGGAGAACACCCAGTAGGCACTGTTTGATTGAGGGCTCCACTCGCACCGCCGTCGCGGTACGGAGCGTCTGGGTCACTTGATGCCAATATATTTGTAGGCGCATGCAGCTCCAGGTTATGTGTATAAATTAAGCGGGGTCTGTACCGCATCTTGGGCACTACAGATACATCATTACCGAAGGTAAGTAACTTGTTCATTAGAGGGGAGGCGATCTCGTATAAGGCAAGCGTCATCAAAGAGAGAAAGGAAACGGCTAGACAACTACAACGAGATCTAGATGAGGCTAGCCAACTCCACTCTACAGCCCATTCGGAAACAACGGCATCTCACTTAAAAAAGGCTAGACAGAGTATTAGAGATTTTTTACCAGCACCAGGCAATAGTAAATCACAATACGTGTTTTCAAAAGTGGTATGAGGAGAGTGAACATACGGGCAAATTCTTGGCGTGGTCGCAAAAAAAAACCATAATAACGCCATCATCAAATTTGTTTTTGATGAGGATAAAGGCCAAGATGTGCATCAAATGGTCGAAATTGATAAGGCTTTTCTATCACATTATAACAGGCTGTACTTTGCCCCCACACTCACATCGTCTGATGGGGTCAATACATTTCTCAATACTAACTTGTTCCCAAAAAGCCCAGAAAATGAGGTCCATCAAAAATACACCTAGCAGCAAAGCGTGTGGTACTGATGGATTACCCATCGAAATCTATTAAATCTTTATGCCTCAGATAATTAATTTATTGGTAACCTTATTTAATGAGATCCTGGAAGGCTGCCAGATCCGGATAACATTTTCTGAAGCAGTTATAGTCAGCTTTTTAAAAAGGACAAGTCATCTGATAATCCTGGGTCATATCGCCCTTTTAGTTTATTAAATAACGATTATAAACTTTTACCAAAATAATGGCGAGTAGAATCACCCTAATAGTGTAAAAGCTGGTGAATGAGGACCAATGTGTTTTTTTGCTGGGGAGGCTTCTTGCTTACAACACAAATGTTTTAGTCCAGGCAATTGATTTTTTTTCAAACAATGATATCAAAGCGGCAATCATTATGATTGATGCAGAAAAAGCATTTTGACTTGTGTAATTGGAGTATTTTGTTTGCCGTTTTAATGAAATACGAGTTTTCCTTAGATTTTGTTGATATGCTACAGAAAATATACGAGAGAGCCGAGGCAAAAGTTATAATTAATGCACATGTTGGTGGCGCAGTTAAAATCCAAAGAGGTACTCGACAAGGGTGTCCGATGTCCCCAGTTTTATTTGCTTTATTTATCGAGCCACTAGCTTCTCTGATACGCCAGAATCCCTTAATTAAGGCACCAGTAGCTGGGGCACCAAAACTTAAGTTGTGCGCTGACGACCTAATTCTTTATCTGGAAACAGATTCCGTAAACATTAAACGCACCTTTGGTATAATCAGAACCTTCTCTGATCTAGGGGGGTATAAGATCAATGATAATGATAATAAGTCAGAAATTATATTATTCAATTGCCCTGACCAGGTTTTACCTTGTGGCTCCTGGACACAGGTTGCAAAGACTAATGCAATTCGTTATTTGGGGATTTGGGTTTCTCACAATTTTTCACAACTTTTGTCACTTAATTATGTTTCCACTCTTAATAAAATCAAAAATATTTTAAGTAATTGGCAAACTTTACCACTTTCTATAATTGGGAGAATCGCTTTGATAAAGATGATGATACTCCCGTTATTCATCTTCATTTTTTCAAATGTTCTCATCAAAGTTCCTCAAAGTTATTTCCTAAAATAGAACAAATGCTACGTAAATTTATCTGGTCAAGGAACAAAATGTGCGTACCAAACAAAAAACCCTACTTTTGAGTCTGGAAGAAGGTGGGCTAGGGCTTCCCCACATCAAAAAATATTTTCAGGCCGCTTTTTTGGACTGGTGTGGGCGTGCAGCTTCGATACATGATTATGGTTTTAATTTTTATCAGCAGCAAATGTTATTAGAAAATAATATCCAGCTAAAACCCTTTATTAAGATCTCCAGACTCCCCAAATGCAATAAATACAAGACTCGGCACATAATCCTAGACAGATTTACTCAAATGAAGAATGAGCTTTGATTTAACTTAATCCATCCAGATATGAAGATAAGACACTGTAAGGATCTAGGGTTACTGGTTGATCCGCAGACGTTAAGCAATTGGGAAAGGCTGAGAGTTCATCCAAATAAAAGATCTTGTGATCGAGGGGAAGTTGAAGTCCTGGGAACTAGTTTAAGGGGGCAGAATAGAAGAATTTTCGACCCTAGCATTTTCATGTTTACAGATTTCCAGCCTAGTGAGAAAATTACGACTTCCTGAGGGTCCACTCCCCGAGGCTCTTAGCTATGCATTATATGTTAAGGAAATGATGGAGGTAGGAATTGGTATCGCATCCTGCAGCGACAATTTTATGAGCAAATAGTCCCTATCGCCCTATTAAAAATACAGGAGACTATGGGGTGCCTGATAGATGCAGCACTATGGAAAAAATATAATGTATGGTCCAATAAAGCCATAGGTGGGGCGAATTTTAAACGTATGGCGTTTTTTTCCAAATGGCAGTTATATTACAACCCTGATAAACTCCCAAAAACATTCCCAGTGGTGTCATAATATTGTTTTAGATGTCACCACCCAAAGGGGGTCTAGACCCATATCTATTTTACCTGTCCAAAGTTGACTGATTATTGGAATAGGATTATTCAGGGGAATAATAGGAAACTTACCCTAAGTCTGGTCCCCCATCCCCTGATTACCCTATTTGGTATTGTCAATTTAAACCTAACTGTTCATCAAAACAGTTTGTTTTCATTGCTTCTTTGGGTAGCTAAAATGAGACAAGTGAAACAGAAGGAGGAACTTTATTACCTTAGAATAGGGGCCGCCCATAAGTTTATGCAAATCTGTGGGGAAGATTAAACGGTCCAAGAATAGCGGCGAAGATGGAGAGCAATTGACACACATAAGTCAGCCATTAGTAATGAAGAGTCAACTGTAGAAATTTTTCTTTAGAGTTACTATAGTCTCTAGGAGTATCAGAATGAATTAGATAAGAAATGGAAAATTGATTTTTTGCAATTGATTTACTCTAGAGTATTATATCACGCGGTGTCAAGGTCTTTTAATGTAACTAGGAATTATTACTGCACAACCACTATTTACTGCTCCCGAGCTATTGTTAAATGTTTTTTAATTTGTATCATGGGTCAGTGATTATTTGGAGAAATAAAGTTTTAAAAAAAATAAAAAAACATGTCCTTAGGTACAGGTGTGACACTCTGATATACTGTGCAAGGAAGACCACAATACTAAGGGCATACCACCAGCATCTAGGCTGGTGCATCACTACTTATTTTAAACATTTGCATATTCAAGGCAATGCATACAGCCATTGCTTGTGGTTCTTACTCTAAATCAAATAGGCACTGGCAAAGTCAATAATTTTGAGTTTTGAACAGTGAAAAGATTTCTCAAGCTTTGTTAACAAATACAAATATCTAAAGCAGCATCAGTGTGGGCAGGGATTAGAGGTAGGCAGGAGAAGTGGCATTGAGGGTGAGTCAGACATTGTGTGGAGAAAGTCTGTCCTTGTAGCAAGGATAAGCTAATCATCTCAATACTAGTGAAAGCAACCGTATGTACAGTCTGCTTTTATGATCATAAGGATTATTGACATTGTGGTGGTTGCTACGGAAACAAATATCACTACGTCACAAAGCACAATATAGACTCACTAAAATTTGTTATACTGCACTGTTGAATCATTGTTCAGCAGATGTTGTTGATTGTTCCTTTCCATGATTGTATGTGAGAAATATGTAAAAAGACAAAATACATTTTAAAGAAGTAAGCTAGCACATGCCACAGAAGACGGTATGTCGTAGGTATGTTGTGAACACTGTGTTGATTCCCCTTTAGGATAGTTTGTTTTTCAAGTTTTGTTTGCTCCCTGGCCTTTGACATCATTGATAGAAAGTATGAAACTCTTCATCCCGGTGAACAGCGTTTATTTCGCATGCGGAACAACGCATGCCATGACAACGCGGTCGTTACAACGACCGCGTTGTTATTTCGCATATCAGTTACAACGCAAGTCGGAAAACGACTTGCGTTAGGGGCAGAAGGTGTTGGATTTAAAATCCAACACCTTCCCTACTGTCCGCACAGACTGGAGTTGGAATAGTAAATTATACTATTCCAACATCCAGCGCCCCTACAGCAAGTCATTGTTCCGACTTGCGTTGTAACGGTATGCGAAATAACAACGCGGTCGTTGTAACGACCGCGTTGTTATGGCATGCGTTGTAAACACATGCTTAAAAAAGGTACATATTCATTCATCCCTAGCAAAATGCTAACATTCATGATAGCCTTCAGTGTAGGCGGACACAGGTCATTATTTTTTTTATCTACATAATGGAGTTTGTCACTGTAGGTGGACATCTTGCTTAAAGTTTGCTTATGTTATCATGGTTGTTTTCTGTGTGTGCTGCCATTATAATATGGCATCTTTTTCAATATAAATAGGTGGAAAATCTTACATGTTTTAGGCCATGTTAGTTTAGTTTAAAGAGATAACTGTTGCAAAACCTGTTTTATTTTGAAAACAATTGATCACATCAGTGGTCAAACCCCTATATAAAAATCCTGGAATTTGACCAATGAGGAGGAGAGATTTTCAGGCAAGAGATTATCACTGCAGGTCACGCCAGACGGACAAGTGCAGAAGCCGGGATCTATGTGTGGACTTTTGTACTTCTCTGAAGCACACGTATTTTCTCCTTTGGCAGGACTCTGATAACAAACAGCCAGGCTTGCTGTTTAAAAGTTATGCTGTGCGATCCATCTTAGAAACATGACAGGCAGAGGTGCTATTTAATGTTTCAGCTAACTAAGTTACTGTAGCGATTAGAAACAGCAGTAGGTGTAGGATGCTAGCCAATTGAACAAAATGTAAGAAATGTTCACACTGTTCTGGCTGACAGTTACAATTTTAACTGTCGTTTTATTTTCTCTCTGTACGGTTACCATTCATATTTATTTTATGCACAAGATCAAGACATTTAATATAAATGGTTTAAAACTATAAGTCAGTCGCGGCTGGTGACGGGGCAAAGTGGTGGGGCAGGGGCACGGGGAACAAACAAAAAACAAATTAAAAAAATGTACCTGAATCGCGCCGCATCACCGAATTACTGCTCTTCTGGCTCCACTACAGGCACAGGTTCCAAGACTGCCCTGCAACCAATCCTGACGCTGCTCTCAGAGCATGAAAGCACCGTCAGGATTGCCATGAGTGCCCTCAATTTGCGCTTCCAAGAAGGCGGGGAGCCTGTGCCTGCTGTCTCCAACCTGGCAACGCAGCTCAGGTTGGAGACAGCGTCAGTGCGCATGATGGTTCTGCCAGCCTGAGAAGGCCGACCAAACCGTCATGCACACTGACAACAGTGTACCTACAACTTCCCCTCGTGCCTGTCATCCCCATGGCCCCGCGCCCTAAACTCCATGGTAGGGGAAAAATAAGATGATAATAAACATACTTTATTATCATTTTATTTTTCCAGTTTTGCAGCTGCTGGCGGGGGCGGGGGGGTGGCGACTCTCTTCCGCCATAGCGGAGGGGCCGCCGCTGCTATAAGCCCCGGTTTCTGGTCACCTGTGGGTTAGAGATCGCACTCATGCTGTTCTAGACTAATTCCAGAGTTTGCATCAGGGATTGCATTATTGATTCTATTCACAAACCGTGTACGCCCTGAATATCAAACCAACAATATCATTGGGACAGAATATCAAGAACAAAATATCAATTAAAAAATGTCGACAGGTAAGTAAGTGTAAACTTTCTGTGCCTAACTCCACATATTTGTACCTACGCTGTAGATAAATCTTGAAGGTACGTAGAAGTGGAGTTAAGAATAGCAAATCTATACTTCCCTATATGCACTTATGTTTCAATATTATGTCCCTCGAAATGCTGTCCTCGATATTCTTATATCACAATATTGTTGGTGCTGATATTCTGTAGGACAATCTTCATAAACTTTTTTAAAGTTTGACAATTGCTGGCTCTCACTCATTATCTGCAGGTGCACTCTGCTGATGAACAGGTAAACACAAATAATTAATAATGCCAATTAAAAGTGGAGGTGTACGGAATTTGTTTTGCAAAATATTTGTAATTTTTGAGAAATTACATGTATAGTACCCGTATCTCAAGTAACTTTTGCTCTGCGAGGCTATACCTGAAAAAAGATACCAGAAGGAGGCTGGTATGTGGTAAAAATGTCTTCCTGTAGGAGAAGATATTGCTTAGTGAGACATTTGATAGAGCGAAATGTTCTTGTGAATTGTAGGGGTGCATCATAATCACTGATAGGCCGCACCCACATGTATTCAGACATATATTTGTTTATATCCATTGTATACTCATGTATGTTTAGTAAAGAATGAATAGTTCGCTGAGACAAAGTGAACCCAGTAGCATAATGGTGTTAGGATATTGATGTAATGTAATGCTTATTAAATTGTGTGAATATAATGCATAGAGAAATTAGTTCGTGGATGTAAGGTAATTGCAGTAGTTTAAAAGTGCACCATATTAAAGTTGCACATGTAATTCATTGTTTGCATATGAAGGGTAATGAAAATGCTTATAGGGAAACATAAGATGTGTGTTTAAAAGTTATATGTAAAGGCCTGACTACATATATGCTTAGGGAAGGCCTGGTTAATTCTTATGTTAGCTTATTTTTGTAGGCAGTAAAAAGATTCTCTTGGTAAGGCTCTCTGGGCACAAACGGTAGATTTAATTTGCACAGTAGAAGGTTTCTGTTGAAAGTATCTTTTGTTGCAGGTGCAAGGACACATGTCTCGTTAGTAAGACTAACTCTTTGTTTTCGAGAGCTAGAGAGAGGGGAGGCATGGTACGGGGAGTGAAAAGGAATGTAGGGATGATACTTTCGGCGGAGAAGGTGCCTGGGACTCAAGGTCAACGCAACCGTCCAGGATGAAGTCACCGTTTCAATGGAAAAGCACAAGAAAGAAGACCTGGCCAAGAGGGCGTAAACAAGGCGTGTACCTTTGTAGTATGGTTTTGTATTAGGGTTAGTGCCCTGAGGGAGGAGGCCAGAGAAGCGGTAGGGGAGACCTGAGAGAAGGACAGAGCTGAGCTTAGGTATATGGTGATTGCACTTCTTAGGAAGTCTTCACAGCTGACACCTTTTATTCTTTCTTGCCTGGGAAAATCGTTATGCAGGGATGTCACTTAGCGTTAGTGTAGGGACAGCAATTGATTTTAAGCTTGCTTAGGCCAATGAAGAGTAACTTAGAAATAGGAGCAATCATAGTCTGGTTGATCCTGCTAGAACTTTCTATTCTCCTTATCCTGAGTCGGATGAGATTTCTGCGTAGATTATTATTTGTATTAGTGCCCATCTATTTCTTTAACCTCGTGTTGAGGTGCTTGCACGTTCAGTTATTTTTGGCGATAATAAATTCTCAAACTTGAATTCGGAGTCAGTGGTCCTTTCAGACAAAATGAATGCTGATATCTAACCTGATGAGATTCTCTCCTTTACACTATTCAACAGGTAAAAAGATCTTGGCGGCCAGAAGGTTCTTATAGATAATTAGATAAGAATCGGCGTTATCAGTTGGTAGCAGAGTAGGATGGTTACCTTTGATGGTAAGGGGAGATCTAGAGCAAGATAGGAGACTAAGTTGCCCCATAGAGCCCGAGTGACGCAGATCTAGAGGACCGCGGGAGAAGGATGTCGGAGGTCGTGGAAAACTGACGGAGAGTGACGGTGCGGCGGAAGTAGCAGTTCGTAGTAGAGTGAGTATGAAAAGAGTGATGTTTGGTAGATTGCGGTGTTATATTGTTGTGTGATGTCTTGCGGAGTTGGAACGAAAGTTGAGTGATTGAGAAACGGACCGTGAGCGCGCGCGGGACCGGGAGATTTATTGTGGTGTAGAATACACCCAGAGTTGAGAACGTTGACCAGAGTTGTGGGGGTCACGAGACGTCATTGACAGACCCACAGAAGATAGGGACACATGTGTGAGTGTGTGAATAACCAACGCAGGTCGTAGGTTATTGTGTGCAGAACATCGAGTGATTGAATCCTATCGAGTGTATTAGAGGCGATTGTCCGGTCGTTTCGCGGACAGACGGTTGCCAGATTGAGGTCAACAAGCTTAAGAGACTGATCGGTCATTGGTAAGACTGATGGTCAGAGAGGTAATTGTTCGGTAGGACGGACATTATTTCAGAGTATAATTGGGACGGATGCGAGTGAGAACAAGTGAATTAGAAAGGAGGGGAACTGCTGCGAGCGGAGGAAACGTGACGTCAGACAAGAGCCGCGCTGCGATAGGCCGGTTGGTGTGAGCCGCGCTGGGATTGGAGGATTGAAATCAGGAAGTAAAAGCGGACATTTTGAGTACGAATAACAAAGTTGATTCATCATGAAATGTTTTAAAGCTTTACGAGAACTTTGTAGAGGTGATAGACATGTGGTTGTTCGGGAGGGAGAGGAAGCTCCTCCTGAGGACACACCAGCACATTATATGGCAAAGAATGTAGGATTGCATACTATAATTTGGCTCGAGAATTGGCATAAAATGACAGAAACAGAAGGAGATTTGTCGTTCCCTCGATATGGTACTTTCAGGTTAGAGGTGCTGTACCAGCTCAAGAGTGTAATGGCTTCATTACGACCACTACCTAGACCAACACAGTTTGAGGCACTACATGCGTGGATAAGGGCAGCGTATGATAGGAAGAAGGACAGATGCCAAGAAAGGGTGAAGAAATCGGTCAGGGCATTTCAAGATGCAAAATGGGATGCCTTGGAGAAAAGGTGAAGAGCAGACACGATCGAAGGAGATAAGTTATACCCACTGCTGATACAAAATGGAAAGATTACAAGAATTGATGAGGACGACAGTGATCTAGATGACAGTTTGTTGGATAGGATGTTGGCAGAGAGGCCACCACCATTTAACCCAGATTCAGAAGAGGGAAAGACAACCCCAGCAGTGGCAATAGTTGATGAGAGCCAGAACCAGACTAGCATGAGAGTAGTGGGAAGAATTTCCACAGGAACGGAGGGGCTACGGCGTCTATGATAACACAGCCTCCTGTGGGGAACACAAGATTACCGGACTCCTTGACAGTACCGGTTACCATTGGCCCTATAGTACCGGTATATGACCCAGACCGAGTGAGAGAAGGGAGCTCCGTGCCGATGAGAAGGGAAGAAGGAAACAGTGAGAGTGGGAATGGGTTTGGAGTAAGGGTGGTTCATTTCCCAAGACCAATAGACACAAGTACGCCGTTACCGGCTACTGCGGACTCTTCATGTGGGCGAGAAGAGGAGAGACCGGAAAGACCGAGGTCTTTACGGGAATCTAAGTCAGCTTTGAGGGAGTGGACACCAACAGTAACGAACCAAGAGGATAGGATGCAAAGAGATAGGGCACAAAATGTCTCGGAAGACAGACCAGGTTCCAGGAATATGGAAGGGAATAGGTCACAAGGACAGAATAGTGACTGTGATGAGCGGGACGGCTCAGGTTGTCGAGATGTACTGAGGAGTGCAGTACAGGCAAGGTTGCTAGACGTAGTGAGGCTGAAAGCAGAGGTAGACGAAATGATCAGTGGGGGTCTGCCTTTGGAAAGGATAGAAATCTATGGATCAGATGAGCTGCTGTTTGTAGCAAAAGATGTGACTCGAAAAGCTAGAATGGCACATGATAGATTGAGGGATTTGGCCAAAAGATATGAGGTGGACCTGAATAAAACTAAAGCGTTACAGGGACCACATAGATTGCATTACAGTGATCAGGAGTTGGAGGAGAAAAGAATCACAGGGTTAAAGACGCACACCAGAGACCTGATCATAGGAATGAGAATATGGATTTTGTTGGACAAATGGGAAGAAAGGTGGTCCAAAAAGAAACCAGTAAAGAGAGCAGAAGGGAAACGCCGCCGCCAGGAGGGGGCGACGGGTGTAGGAAATTTTCCTTTACGGGAAGTACAGAATGGAGGGTACGTGCATGTGCCGTGGAATAGAGGTGATTTGGCTGCATTTACAAATGATTTTCCTCGGCTGAGGGAAAACCGGTGGAGTGGTACAAGCAGGTTGAGCGGTTTGTGAAGATTTCAAAAGTATTGTGGATTGATTTGAACACTTTGTTTGACATAGTGGTACCAGGAGATTTGTGGACAGCATGTAAAGTCGCTATTGAGTGGCCGACTTCGGAACCGAAAAGAGAGGCGGTTACAAATGGTCCATCACCTGATGTCATGAAAAAGTATGAGCAGGTGATTACATGGTTGAAGTCGAAGATTTCACCTCAGGATATAGATTGGGTTAAGATAGATCGGACTGTACAAGAACCCAAGGAAACGGTGCATGAATACTATGAAAGACTTCTGCAAGTTTTTAAACAGTATAGTGGGTTAGATGTTTTGGACCCTAAGGATATGGGACAGTTTGTCTCAAAGTTTGTAACGGGTCTGAGAGGGGAAATCAGCCTCATGATACAGCACCATTTGATCTGCTGGCAGAACAAGCCACTAGATGAAATTCTTGCGGTACGCGAGATACTGTAGTGATGAGGTGGATTCAAAACATCGAAAGCTAAAAGACAAATTGATGCTTGTCCAGATGCAGACAGCACAGAATCAGCCTAGTGGAGGGACCTTGGGGAGAAAGCAAGGAAATTTCCAGGGAAACCAGAATGGGCAGGTACAGGGAAAGGGAAAACCAGTAGACCCCAAGACAGGAGTGGACGTGGCTACACTAAAGAAGACCACTGCGTGTCATCTTTGTCGTCAGGTCGGACATTGGAAACGCGAGTGTCCTTTGAACCCAGCTAATCAGGTACAGGAAGAGGAAGAGGGGGCTCAGGCACCCGCGCAAGAGGTGGTTAACACAATAACGAGACCTAGAACGATGAAAGGGGGGGTTACAATTCTCATGCTCAGATTCCCCAAGCTCCAAGGTTTTCACAAGGAACACGAACGTACCAACAGATGCCCCTGTTCGAACGCTATGCTGAGGATAGCTTAGACCCTTTATCCTGACGGTGCCTGAGGGGGGAGGAAGACTGCACACTTGGAGCGGTCTTGGAGGTAGACCAGAGAGGACCTTTGTAGAGGCAGAGATTGAGGGCAATCCTGCAACACTTTTGGTTGATACTGGAGCTACCCGGTCTACTGTAAGATCTGCAGTAGTCCCTAACCTACCCCTCTCGGGACAATCGATCCAGGTTGTTGGAGTAGCGAACAAGAAGATGAGCAGCCCATTGACAGAACCGATCTTAGTAAAGATAGGTACTTTCCAAACTAGACATCAGTTTGTAGTATGTGACACGAGTCCAGTTTGTCTTTTGGGAAGAGATCTGTTGTGCAAGTTGAACTGCACGATTTATTGTACACCACGAGGAGTGGAGGTCCAGACGAGAGATGATGATGCTGACTTTAAGATTGCCAATCAGCATTTGTGTATAGATCTGTACCCAATGGTGACGGTGGAAGAACTTCCACCTGATCTGAGAGACGCAGTGTCGCCTGTGGTGTGGGATTTCGCAGGAGACGAAATAGGTTTAATCAGAGGGGTTGAACCAGTGCGGATTGAGGTGAAACAGAATGTTGATTTCCCAAGAACACCTCAATACAATTTATCGACAGAAACGATTGCAGGAATAAAACCTGTGATCGAGACTTTCATTGAGAAGGGTATTTTAAAAGAGATCAGAGGTAGTCCCTGTAATTCGCCCATAATGGGACTACAGAAACCGAGCGGGAAATACAGGATCGTGCAAGACCTGCGAAAGGTCAACATGATAGTTGTCCCTTGTTGTCCAGTGGTACCGAATCCTTCAGTAATACTGTTCCAGATCCCATGTGAAGCCGAGTGGTTTACGGTTATCGATTTGTGTCAAGCCTTCTTTTCGATACCGCTCCACGAGGAAAGCCAATTTCTTTTTGCGTTTAGGCTAGAAAATCGCGTGTTAACATGGTGTCGTATCCCTCAAGGGTATACGGAAAGCCCATCGATCTTTAACCAGATCCTGAAGAAGAACCTTGAGAGTCTTGTGTTGCCACAGAACTCAGTTCTCGTGCAATACATAGATGACTTGCTCATTGCCGCAGAAACAGAAGATGCTTGCAGAATTGACACTGTAGCATTGTTGAACCACTTAGCAGAGAACGGACATAAGGTGTCCCCTAACAAGCTGCAGTACTGTTTGAAAGAAGTACAGTACTTGGGACACAGATTGGAAAAAGGCAAGAGGAAGGTGTCACCAGATCGAATTGAGGCAATAATGAGCATGGCAGTACCCACGACACAGAGAGAAGTTAGGATGTTTCTGGGAATGGTTGGCTATTGTCGACAGTGGATTCCTAGTTTCTCCTTGAGAGCAAAGCCTCTGCAGAGGCTTACGCACAAGGATGTGAGTGATCCGGTACCATGGGACGAGGAGTGCTTGATATCATTCCTGAAACTGAGAGAGGATTTGTGCAGAGCTCCCGCACTGGGAATGCCTGATTACAACAAGGCCTTTTCATTGTTTTGTTACGAGAGAGGAGGATGTGCATTAGCAGTGTTAGCTCAGAACCATGGAGGTGTCCGTAGACCAGTTGCCTATTTTTCAGCTACTTTAGATCCAGTAGCTTCTGCGTTGCCCGGATGTCTAAGATCCGTTGCTGCAACAGGTGTCAGCATTGAAAGATGTGAAAGCATTGTAATGGGACATCCATTGACTGTACATGTACCACATTCGGTTGAGTTATTAATGACCAGGACCAAGACCCAGCACCTAACGAACAATAGGTTAACGAGGTACGAGCAAGTCATACTTGCCGCAGAGAATGTGACTCTGAAAAGGTGCTCCATCTTGAACCCTGCGACATTGATGCCTATACCGAACACAGATGATGAAGATTGTGAGGACCATGATTGTCTCGATGTGACCGAACTTTGCACCAAACCGAGACCTGACATTGTCGATGAGCCATTGGATGACCCAGATGAAATTTTCTTTGTCGATGGTTCATGCTTAAGAGACAGTGTGGGGCAATTGAGAGCAGCGTTTGCTGTATGTACTATTTCAGGAGTGGTCGACGCCGCTTGCCTAGAAGGAGTACGCTCCGCGCAGGTAGCTGAGATCATTGCCTTGACCCGTGCCTGTTTGGCCGCTGATCGACTCGAATCACGATTTACACAGACAGCCAATACGGCTTTGGCGTGGTGCATGACTTCGGGCAGTTATGGTCTCAGAGGGGATTTTTGACATCATCTGGCTCACCCATTCGTAATGGAGAATATGTAAGACAATTGTTAGAAGCATTACAGCATCCGAAAGAAATTGCTGTTGTAAAGTGTTCAGCCCATGGGAAGGGGGAGGACTTTGTATCCTTGGGTAATAACTACGCAGATGAGGTAGCCCGCTTCTGCGCAGAACAAGGATGCATATACACAGGCAGGGAGATAGAAGAGAGCCAAGAGGGAACCGATCTCAGCATAATGTTGGCCATGGCAGACACTTGGGAAGAGCTTAAGAGATTGCAAGATGAAGTCTCAACCAAGGAAAGAGAGGGCTGGATCAAAGCTGGGTGCGAGAGAGGAGAAGTGGATGTGTGGGTATCCAACGATGGGAGAGCTGTGTTGCCGGAAGAATTGTTGAGTCCGATGGCTAGATTGATACATGGACAGGCACACCTGGGTAGAGACGCAATGATGAGAGTGTTCAGACAGACGTGGTATAACCCACGGTTCCGAGCAATGGCTGAGACGGTATGTCAGAGGTGTGTTACATGTCAACAGATGAATGCTGGAAAGAAAACTGTAGTTACACTGAGTCATATTGGAAGGTCAGGAGGGCCCTTCAATAGACTACAGCTGGATTTCGTGGAGATGCCTAGGTGCAATGGCTTGAGGTACATTCTAGTGATAGTATGTATATTCTCACGGTGGGTGGAGGCTTACCCCACACGCAGGTGTGACACTCTGACAGTGGCTAAATTATTGTTGAGGGAGCTTATCCCTAGATTCGGGATCCCGACCTCTTTGGAATCAGATAGAGGTGGGCACTTCCATAGCGAAATCATGAAGTTACTTTGTGCAGCATTGAACATTGACCAGAGACTCCACTGTAGCTACAGACCAGAGGCTTCTGGGATGGTGGAACAAGTTAATGGAACTTTGAAGGCCCGGATGGCAAAAATGTGTTCTTCAACATCCCTGAAATGGCCCGACGCCTTGCCACTGGTGCTCATGAGCATGCGAAGTGTCCCAGACAGAAAGACCGGGTTGTCCCCCATGAAATATTAATGGGGAGGGCAATGAGACTGCCAGCAGTACCAGCTACAGCCTTGATAAGCATCACTGATGATTTGATTCTTGATTACTGTAAAGGACTCTCTGATGTGGTCCGTTCTGTATCCCAGCAGGTGCAAGCAGCTGTGGTTCCAGCCTCGAGTGATCTGTGCCACGACTTGTGTCCCGGTGACTGGGTGCTCGTCCGGAAGCACGTGAGGAAGAGTTGTTTGGATGCTCGTTGGCGTGGCCCGTACCAGGTGATACTTATCACGAACACAGCAGTAAAGTGTGGAGGATTACCGAATTGGGTGCATGCTTCCCATACCCGCAGAGTTCCAGCACCCTTGGAAGAAACAGCTCCTCTCGTAAATGAAAACCCAGCTGACGTGGTAGGGCCACATGAGAGGACAAGTCAAGCTGTAAGGGTCGCTGACACAGCTGGTGGTGCACTAGAGCAAGCTGAAGGGGTTTCCACAGTTCGAACCCTGATTCAGGCACCGAAGAAAGAGAAGGTGCAGTGGGCGGAGAAGAGTCAAATGCAGCAGAAAGAGGAAGTAGTGCACTGGGCATAGAAGGAGAAGGCAGACGAACGAACAGAAGTGCTGAAAGTTTGCCTGAAAGACAGAGGCGACTGAACCTGAGGTTAGCACCTGAGAGAGACCTTGCTCCAGTGTCCGAAGTATCTGAAACCGAAGCAAGCGACGAAGACCAAGCACAAGACAGTCGGCGAAGGTCCAAGAGAACAAGAGTGCCTTGTCGCAGATACTCTACCCCTGAGTGGACTTACACTGTGTTTGATGCAGGGGGTGGTGAATACAGGGAGACTGAGGTCAGTGGAAGTGTTCAGTCGGAGCCCGAAACTGGTGGTGAAGGTGGTGCTGCGGATGCCAGGGTTCGAGATAGACGGAACACTGACACTCACGATTCCGAATCCCCCACTTCTGAGTGAAGTCCGAAACTTGCTTTTGCATCGGGTCGAATTCCCGCCTTTCGGAGCTGAGCCGTTTTCACGCGAAGTGCTGGTTTTGCGTCTTGAACTTTTGTATCACGTTCTGGTCGTGCTTAATGAGGATCTCATTATGGATCAGTAAAGAACTGTAAATAAAAGTCTAAAAGAAGAAGATAACCTAGGTCCGAGTGGAAGAAGAATAAACTTAGGGACTTTCCACAAGAAGAGGAACGAAAACTAGGGAAGTCTTTTTCTGGACTGTGTAAATAAGTTGTGATCGGAAAGGGAAAGCCCGGAGATTTCATGGTTGCTCGAGCTGGTTAAGCAAGTCATAAATAAAAGACAGAGACTTTTCTGAGTTCTTTGCGATAACCAAGACTTTTGAGAACTTTCGAAATCATGGAACCGGGAAATCCCAATCGTAGAGCAAAGTGTATTATAGGCATTCTTATAAGTAGTGTGATAATTTCAATAATCATAGTAGTTGTAGTCTCATATACTGGTTCGCATGAGCCAGAAGTAGAGGCAGTGACAGGGACACCCACACCTATCACACCTAGTCAGAAGGGGGTAGACAGGGCAGCTGATAGAGCTATGATATTAGAAGAAAGTCGTAGATTACATGTAGATTTGTCTAAGGGTGATTTTAAGCTTAATGCGTATGCTAAGTTGTTGTATGAGTATGTTGACGTGATGGATGCGAAAGATTGTTATGTGTGTATGCAGTTGCCTACTTCGGTGGATGAGGGTATTAGATATCATCATCTTCCACTGACTTATGGTATTTCTTGTAGTCTTTTGCTTAGTTTGTTTTATGAGAGAGATCAGTTCGAGTATTTCTTTTCCAATTTCGACGCAGTACTTCCTGAAGTCCCAGCTTACAAGCATTTGAATAAGTATGACTATTATAAGACTGAGGACAGACTGAGGAAGTACTTCATACCGAGTTTGGAATTGGATACAGCATTTGCACACAGACACAATCTGACTTGTTTGATGTCGGATGTAGAGAGAAAGTTCGTAGATCAAGTTGAAGATAGGTATAGAAAGCTGACTGAATACCGAGATTACGGGCATCACAGGACAGATTGGACAGAGGAAGAACGGTTGCATAAGACCAGGGGAAGCTATGGTCCTATAGCATTAGATAAGGAGCAGAGGGGTAAGTTGTGTATAAGGCGTTATCAGACTTACTACGAAAAGGTTCCAGTGGGACAGAGTACTTGTGATCACGTTTTCACCATGGCAGATGTGGCAAAAGATTTTCTCCAAGGTCCTGTACAAGTGATACCTACGGTGTATTACGTATGTGGGAAAAATGCTTATGTGAGGTTGCCTGCAAATTGGTATGGAACATGTTATTTGTCAATAATATTTCCAAAGATTTACCATACAGAAGACTTAAATCTTCTGGAGGGTGGAGAGCATTCAAGAACGAGAAGAGCTGCAAGTGCAGGAATCGTTGTGGGGGATATCTTTGGAGCCATGATACCTAGTCTAGGAGTAGTCTTGAATGATGTGAAGATCCGGAGGTTAGCGACTGTGGTGGATGAATTTTCGATGAACACAGCAAAGTCGTTGGTGTTGGTGGAAGGAGAGATGTTGTCGATAAGGGGTATGGTTTTGCAGAATCGCCTTGCTTTAGATGTCCTATTGGCAAAAGAGGGCGGAGTCTGTAAAATGCTGAAGGTTCAAGAGTGCTGCACTTATATACCAGACCGTAGCAAGGATCTGGAGAAATATATAAGTAACATCACTATGATCCACACAAAGATAGCGGATTTGACCGAAGTAGGGGCCTGGGAAAAGGTCGGAAAGGGTTTTGGTCAAGTGGGAGGTTGGTTTGCGAACCTAGGAAAGGGATTCCTTGGGTACTTCCTGAGACCACTCCTTATTTTGGTGGTTTGTGTGGCTGGCTTGTGGATTGTGATCAAGGCCTACAAGTGGTATCGAGCAGGTAGAGTCAAGCGAGCTTTGAGGGAAAATGACATGAGATTGGCAAGATTGCAGGACAATCAGTATAAAAGGCTCAAGAGCATGGAGAACTTCAGATCTGGGAAGATAGGAACAAGTTCTGTTTAGGTCGGTTCCTTCTCCGAGGGAGTAGAATGAGATGTGATGACAGGAGTCATCAAAGGGGGGAACTGATAGAGCGAAATGTTCTTGTGAATTGTAGGGGTGCATCATAATCACTGATAGGCCGCACCCACATGTATTCAGACATATATTTGTTTATATCCATTGTATACTCATGTATGTTTAGTAAAGAATGAATAGTTCGCTGAGACAAAGTGAACCCAGTAGCATAATGGTGTTAGGATATTGATGTAATGTAATGCTTATTAAATTGTGTGAATATAATGCATAGAGAAATTAGTTCGTGGATGTAAGGTAATTGCAGTAGTTTAAAAGTGCACCATATTAAAGTTGCACATGTAATTCATTGTTTGCATATGAAGGGTAATGAAAATGCTTATAGGGAAACATAAGATGTGTGTTTAAAAGTTATATGTAAAGGCCTGACTACATATATGCTTAGGGAAGGCCTGGTTAATTCTTATGTTAGCTTATTTTTGTAGGCAGTAAAAAGATTCTCTTGGTAAGGCTCTCTGGGCACAAACGGTAGATTTAATTTGCACAGTAGAAGGTTTCTGTTGAAAGTATCTTTTGTTGCAGGTGCAAGGACACATGTCTCGTTAGTAAGACTAACTCTTTGTTTTCGAGAGCTAGAGAGAGGGGAGGCATGGTACGGGGAGTGAAAAGGAATGTAGGGATGATACTTTCGGCGGAGAAGGTGCCTGGGACTCAAGGTCAACGCAACCGTCCAGGATGAAGTCACCGTTTCAATGGAAAAGCACAAGAAAGAAGACCTGGCCAAGAGGGCGTAAACAAGGCGTGTACCTTTGTAGTATGGTTTTGTATTAGGGTTAGTGCCCTGAGGGAGGAGGCCAGAGAAGCGGTAGGGGAGACCTGAGAGAAGGACAGAGCTGAGCTTAGGTATATGGTGATTGCACTTCTTAGGAAGTCTTCACAGCTGACACCTTTTATTCTTTCTTGCCTGGGAAAATCGTTATGCAGGGATGTCACTTAGCGTTAGTGTAGGGACAGCAATTGATTTTAAGCTTGCTTAGGCCAATGAAGAGTAACTTAGAAATAGGAGCAATCATAGTCTGGTTGATCCTGCTAGAACTTTCTATTCTCCTTATCCTGAGTCGGATGAGATTTCTGCGTAGATTATTATTTGTATTAGTGCCCATCTATTTCTTTAACCTCGTGTTGAGGTGCTTGCACGTTCAGTTATTTTTGGCGATAATAAATTCTCAAACTTGAATTCGGAGTCAGTGGTCCTTTCAGACAAAATGAATGCTGATATCTAACCTGATGAGATTCTCTCCTTTACACTATTCAACAGGTAAAAAGATCTTGGCGGCCAGAAGGTTCTTATAGATAATTAGATAAGAATCGGCGTTATCACATTTTCTACTTGAACCAGTATTCCACAGGTAAAAATGAATGCAAAATTTTAGGCAGAAAAATTCACAATTTTCACATAATGCAAAATGTATGACTTTTGCAATATTACACCAGCAGTTCTAAGCAAAGGAATTTCAGAAATCTTTCTTTACGACTGATCGTCTAAACTTCATGAGAAGAAAGCATGTTGGCCTTGTCATCAACAGCTACGCCCAAAGAGGGATTCAAAAGTACATTACTAAACCATTCTCTGCAAATTACAAAATTAAGTTTTGCCAGCTATGCATGGGATGTTTCTCATCATTAGAGCTCCTGTCATCCTGGGTGCTTCAACCTGCAGCCAACAAGTGCCGTTTATGCGGCTCGATTCAGGAGACGTTGTCACATCTTCTTTGCATCTGCCCCTTCTTAATCAATGAGCGCAGAAGGTTTCTTCAGCGATTCCTGATTAACCAAGGGGCATGGTCAATACAGGAAGCTGTTAAATTTCCACTGAATGAGGCCCATCCGCAAGCAATAGGGAGTCAAAAAATCTCTGAACAAGTGGATAAGGCATTAAGGAACTCAGCCACATCTTCCACTTTCTCAGATCTCTAGCTTTTCTTCGTGTGTGCATTCCTGCTGAACAAAGAACCATGCATGAACAAAGCAGAAGGCTGCTAGGGGAAGGCTGTTATTCTCATCTGGAGATTATAATCGTTATTTAAAAGTTGACACCCTTACCTATCCTGCCGCCTCAGGAACCCAATGATCAGAGACTGTTTACATTATAATCTCTAGTTCATCCCCTGTAAATCACCTAACAAAATTGTAAAACACACGTTTTTACTGTTAGGCTTGCACCAGGTCTAGCACTTTATCCATTTAGAGCACAGCACTTTATTTTTATTACAACAGGTTTACATCAGATCCAGCGCTTTATCTTTTTAGAGCACAGCACTTTATAACATCATATTGGCTTATAACTGCCCTGACTTTTATTTTGAAAATGCAGTCTGGTGAAACTAAGGCCATGAATACGAGTCTGGCGGTCCACGGACCGTCAGACTCTCAGAGTGTGGCGCTCCCGACTACCCGATTAGGAGTTGGGCGGTCAGAGCCCCACAGCCCTGCCGCAGCCGCCAGAACCGTCATTCCCTAGCGGTGGTGATGGGGTTTAAAGGCATCAATATGCTTGACGGGACTGCCGTGGTCCCGCCAAGCATATTAGGAGTTTCCTCTCTGCCAGGCTTTTCATGGCAGTTCCTCCGCCATGTAAACCCTAGCGGAGAGGAAACAAAGGGGGCCCTACAGGTCCCCCTGGTGCCTCTGCGCCCTCTGGATGCACACAGGGGGGCACAAAATGCCCCCCCCCTGTGTGCATGCACACCAGTTCCTGCACAGCATGGACTTTTCAGTCCATGCCGTGCAGGAACTGTTTTTGCCGTTTCCATTTTGGTGCCCATTTTTAGAGGAGCCGCCGTAGCAAAGCCAAAAAAAAGCCCGCCAGACAGGAGGAAACACCTAATCTGGCGGGCAGCCCGACCACGGCTTTGACGGTGCAGAGGCGGGGCGGACCCGGCACCGCACCGCTAAAGTCATAATCTGGCCCTAAATGTTTTCTAATATAGCCCTAGAAATTCTAGGCTAAAACCGTTATTTTGTTTAAAAAACGTTTATGCTGCAGTTTAAGCAACAATATTTATGTCCAAGGCAAAAGTTATCTGTATTTTACCAGTGCAAGCACATTGAGGTTTTTCTCTTTTCAGCATTTGGTGAAACAGACATTTCTCATTACTTGCACTGTATCAGAGTTAATACTCTACTCTGCCAGAGCACAGCACTTTTATATTTGGCAATTGTTCAACATCTTGAGCCCAGCTGCATCCGCTTTCTTTTTATATTCTGGAGATGCCGCAAATGTAATTAAATACTTCTGGTTAATTCTAGATATCTTGGGCCCAAATGGTTGAACTGGTGAAAAATCTTAAGCTAAATCATCATTTCAGAACTATTCTAATAGATACTTGCACTTTAAAGTATTATGTTAGGAGCCTCAACTGTTTCTTAACTCCATTTAACTTTGAACCGACAAGGAATGTATAAAGTGACATTGCTTATCTGCTCAGTTTATTTTAATGTTTTATATTTGTATATCTTTTTAAACTATGTTGTTGGCACTTTAATGGACTATGGGCCAGATGTACGCCCATATTATTTTGCGAGTCACAAATTGCGCTCAATTGCGAGTTGCAATTTGCGACTCGCAAAATGACATGTACAACAGTGTCTCATGTCAGAGACACTGTTTGCGATTCTCAATGGGGTCGCAAATTGCATGCCTCATCAATATTCATGAGGCACTCGCAATTTGCGACCCCATTGAGAATGGCTGGCCCCCCCCAGGTATGGTGGCCTGCTGGGCTCAGCAGACCTCCATGTCTGGGACTGCTTTTAAATAAAGCAGTTTTTTTTTTTAAATGCATCCCGTTTTCCTTAAAGGAAAACGGGATGCATTTAAAAAAAAAACCAAATGAAACGTTTTCGTTTCATTTTTTAAGGGCAGGTAGTGGGCCCTGGGACCACTGCCTGTCCCTGTAAAATATTTCCCCCTGCATTTGCAAAGGGGAAGGAGTCCCCTGGGGACCCCTTCCCTTTTGCGATTGCATTACCACCCTCTTGAAGAGGGCGGTAAATTGCAAGTGTTTTGCGACCGCAATATGAGATATATATATTTTCTCTTAGACTGCTACATTAAAATTGTGTTGAGGTTATGCATTTTGGCAACAGACCGGCACAGATTGTCATTATACCATTCATGTGCTCCTTCTATGCCAATTGTTGTGAGCCGCCCGATGAATCTTCTTTCTGAGTGCTGTGTATTATGTATTTGTAATTTGACACACTCGCAAACTGTCCAAAACTCCTACCTTCTAGAATGGGTCCTGCATACCTACACTTTGAAGTTTGTCAGAGGTTCGGTGTGGCCTATTTAGGGTTCTGTGAATGTGTCCCTAACACCTATTTCTTCTACGCCCTGGGGACCTCCTTCAATTGGTAATGGGATGGCAACATTCAAATCATTCCAAAAAACATGTCTAATTGGCTCAGAAATGAGCACATGCTTTGTCCCACGTGCCTGTGCTTACCTTGATTATCAAATCCCCCAATTTACTCCCTGATTAGATTACAATGCCACATATGTTCCTACTCATCAGGGGCGGTTCCTGCCTTTGAGTGTTGGGGCATTGACCCACTCATATTTTGGCCTCCCTGACCCCCTTTTATGTGCAAATGTAAAATGTGAAATACATTTTATTTAAAGCACTTTGCATGCATTTCAAGCGCCCGAGGAAGTCAGACTTCAGCTGCGGGCATCAGCGGTTGTGAAGTGGGCGCGGTTTCAATTTTGATAGACTCCACACACCAATAGTATACTGGAGGGAGCAAGCGCATGGCACCTAGGCCTAAAGTGCGCGTGTCGGGTTGGACGGCAACCTTTCTCCGGCTAGCCCGACAGGCACACTAGAGGCCTCTCTTCACCTGCACATTAGGGACCCAGGGTTGATCAAAGCCTCAACCCCCAGTCTCCTAATGAGCAGTGAGTTTGCCCGCTGAAGCCAATCTTGGCGCTGCTCTTATGCAAGTAGCATCTCGATTGACTGCCAGGCACGGTTGCTAGACCTAGTTTAGACCTCTGGTGTAGACAGCAAGGCACTGAAAGGGGTGGGAGGCTCTGCCCAGAGCATGGCCAATCAATGTAGTGGCTTATTGTGAAGCCATACAACGATTGGCAATTTCTGCCGTTGCTGGGCAGGGCTGCTCAGCTAGTGTCTCTCTCCCTTTTTTGTGCGCCAAACGTTTGCACAAGGGTGTGAGGGAGAGACACCACACCATCGGACTTCTGTTGTGACCAGGCTCGATTCGCATTTTTGCCCTGACTCTGTCCGAGCCTTGTGTGACTACTGTGATCACGAATAAAGTGAAGATCCGACCAATCAATCGATACCCTTATGGAGTGGAGTCCATCTCTACTTGCCTGTGAGTGATTCAGGTGAGCTGGGTGCCTGATTATATGAATGTACGGTCATCCAGCTGTGTAAACAAATGGTGTTTGTGTTACTGTTTGGTCCCTGCTGCGAGGTCTCATATGTTTGTAGGAAGACCTTTTTGCCAAGAAGAGCAGTTGCAACCCGATGGTGGATATATTTATCAGCACACCTGCCATTGTCTTATTTGAAAACTCGCTTAAAAACTGAACAGCAATGCGGAGGTAGCTCTGTGTGTAACACACAATAAGCAAAAGGGGCGCATTGAACATCAGTTGACTTGGAAAACGACTGTGAGCAATGTGCCCCATATAAATCATGAAATTAAATCAAATGTTAGTCATGAGGGGTGGGTGGCCATCATGTTTCCAGACCATTTGCTTCTAAACATGTGTTATAAGCAGTTTGTGAGAATGTGTCTTTTGCTCCAGACTTCTTGCACCCAATGGTGCGCTCTTCCCTTGATGAGTCCATGTGACATTTCCTCCCAGTTTCCCTTGAAGTAGTCTAAAGGGGGTAGTGAAGTGAGTGCTCCTCCACATACAGACAGGAAAATCTTACAAATAAAATCTTGTTTTGCATGCAGGCATAATACACAACAAATGTTTAAGGAATGCCTTCCGTTTGGTAGGGAAAGCGGCATTGGCAAAACTAAGCAAAATAGTCTCCAATTAGATAACCTTTTGTGTAGCTCCTTCCAAGAGCGACAATTAAAAGTAAAACTCAGCAAATTAGAAACCTTTGGTACACAATATTGTGTTAGTTTTAAGGTGAAAATGGCCATGCAGAAAAGGACAGTGTAAAGGTACAGTAATGGATATGTAAATGAGTGCCATTGCTTATTTAGTTCTTATGCAAGAAAACCATGTCACAGAATGAAATCAATCACGCCCTTGCCCGTGTCATGGTAGAGCCATTTAAATTCCAATCCTCCACCAAAATAAATGTGAAGAAAATGTTGTCGAGTAACGGAATGGCTGGAGGAACACATGCAAATACCAGAATTCTCTTTTTTTCGTTATGCTTCCTTGGAAAAAATGCAACAAAATGTGCTCTTCTGTTTGATGATTTAATGCCATCATTTAGCATTTTATTGAATTGAAATATGGCACGGTGTTGACCAGATGCAGGCATGTCTGTCGTTATTTGTTTATCTGGCATGAGTTATATGTCTCCATTAGAGAACTGCTTCCAACATATCCTTTCTGTTGACAGTTTAATTCCAGCTAGCATAGTTATCCTTTAAGAGTTTAGCTATGGCTCTGAGTGGGCTGCTGAAGGTAGGGATGGCTTCATTGTAAATAATGCTGATACCAGGATATGTATTGTGAAATGTCAAGCATAGTACCACTGTATACGCAATATTCTGTGTCTTCTGTAGTATCTAAATGGACATTTTGGTTGCACAGTTGGTGTTACTACTTTTGCTTCATACCGTGATATTTTGTACAGGCCGAGTGTGAGGAAGGACTCTGCGAGCAATATATTGCAGCAGTCTCGTCTTCCCCCCTCCCCTCTTCGTGCGCCAAACCGACAAACATTGTTTGCACAAGTGTGCGAAGGAGACTGGAGGGATGAGACCACACCTCGTGACCTCTCTGCTATGGCCGAGTCTCCTGTGCTGTGAAACCAAGGGAGGGGCAGAAAGCTAAACAAGCCTTCTTGTCAGGGTGCCTGCTTCCCTAAAATAAATATAAATGTGCGCAACTGGTCAATCTGCAAATGTAAAGGATGCCTCAAAGTGGGTATACTATTGGCTTTAATTGATGGAATGATCACTTGAAGCTTCCTGATACACGTTTATTCTTTTTGAGAGGTGTTGTGGGAGCTACCAGCTAAGCTGTGAAGTGTGTGCTTTTAAAAGACCGTTATAGAAAAACTGTACTAAGTACAGTCTGCAAAAAATATCTATTTTGGAAACACTTTTAATCTTCAACCTTTTTGTGCATTCTGTAGCAGTTAATTTCATACTGTGTGTTATGCAAATGTACAATAATGACTTACATGTTCACAGTGATTACTATCACAGACTGGGACATCTTAGCACTAAACATATGCTTTTTTTAATACACTTTGACCACTGGTGTGATCATCACGATCACAATAAAGGGCAGATCCCCTTATAGAGTGGAGTCGAGTGATTGACTCAGGTGTACTGGGTGCCTGTCTCATTGTATGAATGCACGTCCCTGTCACATATTCGAGTTAACATTAACACATTAAACGCATAGAGCAATGCAGAGGTATCGCTGTACATAACACACAGTGAGCAAATGTGGTGCATTGAACATCAGTTGACTTGGGAAACGAAATGACTGAAAATAAAACTGAAATGGACTTGAGAGGAGAAAGCATGGCTGAAACATTAACAAACCTAGATAGTCACAGAAGCACATGTTCACCGGGCAAGGCGTGCATAGTTTAGTTTGGTACATGGTAAGCAAGGCCTAACACACGTCTCCCTTTGCTCAAAGGAGGCCTGCATCTGCGCTCATCTGCGTATGCGTGCTCACACAAAGTGCAGTGCTCTAACATAAACCATCTCTTTTCTCTCCCTTTGTAGTGAGTGGTCGGAATGTAAAATAGTTGGCCACTTAGCATCATGTTCCTGTAATCTGTGTTTCTCCCATGTAGTATATCCTTTCTCTTAACACTCCCTGTACCACAGCAAGATTGTGGCACACTTCATATTACAAAATCCTCTCATTTTAATAGTGACTAATTGTAACCAGCACTTCTGCCAATGCCTACCATTGATTTGCCAACACTAAAACTAGGGATACTTTTCAAAGCAATACCTTTTTCACCTAAAATGATTTTCACAGGCATTGTAGTATGCATTAACTTGGCTTTCACATATAATTTATGTGTTTGGTTGACACCACTAAATTATGTTATACTTTTCAGTATCATGCAACAATGTTTCAATGGAAGTCAATGAAAGGGTACAATTTAAAAAGTAAATTGATTACAGAAAAAACAATAAAAATATAATCCCAACTTTTGGTTTTAAGTGTAGTTATATTAACAACAAAGGCATTATGCTTTCAAGGGTTATAATGTTTTATAATGCATCAACCATGCTTTTTAAAGTTGTGTACTAAGGGCAAGGTGAACACATTGTGCTTGTGAAGGAATAGTTAAACGGCACAAGTGAAAAACGTGAGAAAAGGAAAACAGAGTTTTGGGAATATTTTGAAGAATTATTCAGCACGAACTTTTTCATTACAGTACAAATAGTGCAAAATCATGTCATAATTTGCAATCCCATTTTAACTGGTACAAGTCAACAGCGTTTTGATCTTCATGACTAGAGGCCATCAACAGGACAAGGAGGACACAAGGAAGACGATTGCTGCCTAATGGGAGACACCATAGAATTAACCCTGGTATCAGTTTAAATTGAGCCAGTGCAAGAATTCATGAGGGACGTGTGTTAAGGTACCCGAACGAATTCCAAGGCACCTAAGGAGAAAGGTAGAGAAGAGAAGAAGGACTAACGTCAGCCGCCACTAGTTAACTCAGATGAAGCAGCCTCCTTAACCCCTTCGCTGCTAGGCCTTCCCCCCGTGCTAAGCCTTTTTTTGGCTATTTGGGGTAGTTTGCGCTTAGGTCCCTGTAACTTTTTGACCACATACGGTATCCACGCCAAATTTGCGTCCTTTTCTTCCAACTTCATGGGGAGTCTAAATGTACCCAGGGTTTGTGGATTCCCCTGGAGGGGACCCAGAAATTAGCCAAAATACAGCTAGATTTTTTTGGGGGGAAAAATGGAAAAAAGGTGCTGCAAAGGAAAGCGTCTGTTTTTTTCCATGCAAATGGTATCAACAAAGGTTTTGTGGGGATTAAATCACCATTATCCCAGCTCTCAGGGACTGACAGACTTTTGTCAGAAAACCAACATTTTTTACACAGTTTTGGCATTATACTGGGACATAGCCTATGTTTGCTATTTTTTGTGCGTTCAACCTTCTTCCAGTTAATGGTAGAAATGGGTATGAAAGCAATTATGGATCCTAGAAAGCTATAAATTTTAGACAAGTAGACAAAATTCTGAATTCAGCAAGGGGTCATTTGTGTAGATCCGTCAAGGTTTCCTTATAGAAACTAACAGTTGAAAATAGTAAAAATTGAAAATGAGTTGAAAAAAACAGCCATTTGTGCCAACGTTTTCACCTGTAACTTCTTCTAATTATGACAGATGTTTGAAAGCAATATACCGTTACATCCGCTGGACCTTTCTGGTTGTGGGGATATATAGGACTTGTAGGTTCACCAAGAACCTGATGAACCCAGAGCCAATAGCTGAGCAGCGTCTTGCAATGGTTTTTAATTATGTACCGGGGAATATAGCAATTCATTTGGGAAAATATATACAGTGAAAAATCGGGATGAAAGACACCTATATATTTCTGAAATTGTAACAAAATATAGAGTTTAGAAACAGTTGCTATTTGCACATTTCCGAAATCGTGAGTACCCACACTAGCATGAGAATTATAGGACATTTTTCAAAGTGACTTCTTTTACACATTGTCTTTCATTTGGAAGGCAGAAATGCATCGAAAGTCAATAGGTAATAACAGTTGCTCTACGATTCTGTGTTACCCTAAGTCTCCCAATCAAAATGGTACCTCACTTGTGTGGGTAGGCCTTGTGCCCGCGACAGGAAACGGCTCAAAACGCAACGTGGACACACTTCATTTTTACAGTGAAAACTGACCCTTTTTTTGCAAAGTGCCTAGCTGTAGATTTTGAACCCTAGCTCTGCCGGCACCTAGGGAAACCTAGCAAACCTATACATTTTTGAAAACTAGACATCCAGGGGAATCCAGGATGTGGTGACTTGTCTGGCTCTCACCAGGTTCTGTTACCCAGAATCCCTTGCAAACCTCAAACTTTGTCAAAAAACACAAATTTTCCTCTCATTTCTGTGGTGGAAAGTTCTGGAATCTGCGATCCACAAAATTCCACCCACCCCGCATTTCCCAAAGTCTTCAGAGAAAAATGGTACCTCACTTTTGTGGGTAGGCCTAGTGCCCGCGGAAGGAAACGGCCCAAAACGCAACGTGGACACACCACATTTTCACAGTGAAAACTGACCCTTTTTTTGCAAAGTGCCTAGCTGTAGATTTTGAACCCTAGCTCTGCCGGGACCTAGAGAAACCTAGCAAACCTATACATTTTTTAAAACTAGACACCGAGGGGAATCCAGTATAGGGTGACTTGTCTGGCTCTCACCAGGTTCTGTTACCCAGAATCCCTTGCAAACCTCAAACTTTGTCAAAAAAATCAAATTTTCCTTACAATTCTGTGGTGGAAAGTTCTGGAATCTACGTGGACCCACAAAATTCCACCCACCCCGCATTCCCCAATGTCTTCCATGAAAAATGGTACCTCACTTGTGTGGGTAGGCCTAGTGCCCGCGACAGGAAACGGTCCAAAACGCAACGTGGACACAACAAATTTCACAGAGAAAACGGACCCTTTTTTAGCAAAGTGCCTAGCTGTAGATTTTGAACCCTACCTCTGCCGGCACCTAGGGAAACCTAGCAAACCTGTACATTTTTGAAAACTAGACACCCAGGGGAATCCAGGATGGGGTGACTTGTCTGGCTCTCACCAGGTTCTGTTTCCCAGAATCCCTTGCAAACCTCAAACTTTGTAAAAAAAAAACCACATTTTCCACACATTTCTGTGGTGGAAAGTTATGAAATCTGCGTGGATCCACAAAATTCCACCCACCCCGCATTCCCCAAAGTCTTCCGAGAAAAATGGCACCTCACTTGTGTGGGTAGGCCTAGTGCCCGCGACAGGAAATTGCCAAAACGCAACGTGGACACACCATATTTTCACAGTGAAAACTGACCCTTTTTTTTGCAAAGTGCCTAGCTGTAGATTTTGAACCCTAGCTCTGCCGGCACCTAGAGAAACCTAGCAAACCTATAGATTTTTGAAAAATAGGCACCGAGGGGAATCCAGGATGGGGTGACTTGTCTGGCTCTCACCAGGTTCTGTTACCCAGAATCCCTTGCAAACCTCAAACTTTGTAAAAAAAAAACACATTTTCCTCACATTTCTGTTGTGGAAAGTTCTGGAATCTGCATGGATCCACAAAATTCCACCCATCCTGATTTTCCCAAAGTCTTCCGAGAAAAATGCCACCTCACTTGTGTGGGTAGGCCTAGAGCCCGCGACAGGAAACGGCCCAAAACGCAACGTGGACACATCACATTTTCACAGTGAAAACTGACCCTTTTTTTGCAAAGTGCCTAGCTGTAGATTTTGAACTCTAGCTCTGCCGGCACCTGGGAAACCTAGCAAACCTATACATTTTTGAAAACTAGACACCCCGGGGAATCCAGGATGGGGTGACTTGTCTGGCTCTCACCAGGTTCTGTTACCTAGAATCTCTTGCAAACCTCAAACTTTGTAAAAAAAAACAAATTTTTCTCACATTTCTGTGGTGGAAAGTTCTGGAGCTGCATGGATCCACAAATTTCCTACCACCCAGCGTTCCCCTAGGTCTCCCGATAAAAATGGTATCTCACTTGTGTGGGTCAAGTACCCGCGAAAGGCAAGGGCCCAAAACGTATTGAGGAGACATCAAAATTACCAATCACAAACCAACCTGGTTTTGCAAGGGGGGTCACCTGGGTTCTTGGTCCCGGGCTTGGCGGCCATCTAGGGAAACCTACCAAACCCACACATTTCTGAAAAATAGAGACCCGGGGGAGTCCAGGGAGATATGGCTTGCGTGGATCCTCCAACGTTTCCCAAACCAGAATCCCCTGCAAACCTCAAATTTTGCAGAACAATCAAATTTTTCTCAAATTTCTGTGTGGGAATGTTGTAGGATCACCGGGCTGAGACAAATTTCCTACCACTTAGCGTTCCCCCAGGTCTCCCGATAAAAATGGTAGTTCACTTGTGTGGGTAGGCATAGTGGCTGCAACAGGAAATAGCCCAAATCATACTGTGTAGACTTCAAAATTACCTATCACAAAACTACCTGGTTTTGCAGGGGGGGGCACCTGGTTTTTTGGCCCCGGGCTCGCGGCCATCTAGGAAAATCTACCAAACCCACACATTTCTGAAAACTAGACACCCCAGGGAGTCCAATGAGGTATGGCTTGCGTGGATCCCCCAACGTTTCCCTACCCAGAATCCCCTGCAAACCTCAAATTTAGCTGGAAAAAATCACTTTTTTCCATAGATTTTTGCGTGGGATCACCGTGCCGGCACAAATGTCCTACCACCCAGCATTCCCCTTGTTCTCCTGAGTAAAATGATACCTCACTTGTGTGAGGCTATTGCCCCCATCTGCCTCCTGGGGGGGGCAGAAAGTCTTATGCCTTCTTTGGAGGGTAGGGTGGCCTATAAAAAAAAATCTCTGGCGTCTAAGGTGCTTTCTGCCCCTCCCGGGGGGCAGATTGGGCGCTAATGCCCCCATCTGCCCTTCCGGGGGGCAGAAAGGCTGTCTGGCAAAATATAATGGGGGGGGAACACAGGCCCTTGCCCAAGGGGTCGCTCCCCCCTCCCTGGTGGCTAGTGGGTGGATCCCTGCTTGGGGATCGCCCGATCCCCAAACAGGGATCCACTAGGGAAGGGAGATTCTCCCCTTTCCAACGATACCTCTCGCAAGTGTTTCGGTGCTCGGGGGCTGAGATAGCGCCACGAGCACTGAAACATGGAAACTGAAACTAAGTTTCAGTTTCGTTTTCAATGTAATGACGACAACGAGCCATGCGCGCGATCGTCATTACATTGAAAATCATCAAAGGGCCTCGGGAGGTTGGGGAAGCTCTTCCCCACCTCCCGAGGCCCCCAAAAAAATGGAAATTTAGTGCCCCTGTCCTCATGACGGATTGGTTCCGTCATGAGCACAGGAGCACTGGTGCTCATGACGGAACCATTCCGTCATGAGCACCGAACGGGTTAAAATCAATTAAAGGATGGAAAATACACTCACATGGAGGGAACTACTGGAGTGTATATATGTCTGGCTCTGGGCCTAACCTGCTGGTCTCCAGAGAGAGAAGAGAGGATCCACTGCTGTCTGTCAGGGGTTACAAGTAAGTATGTCAGAAATGTGCCAGTTCCAGAGGCTGTTGGGGAAAAGCAGGAACATCCTGGTCAATGGAAGACATGGAAATTGAGAAATTACATAGTCAGGAATGCATAGAAGTAGGACTCACCAATATAGTGTGTATAGCCTTTAAAAGGATTGATGACGGTCTTGGCTTCTCAAGTGAGGAAAACCAATTAACTTTGCTGGGGCCTTTGTGCAAACAAGAATTAATCTGCAATGGCAAAGGGAAAATAATAGTTAAGAGCGTGTGCTCTGTTAACTTAAATGCAGCTATGCCTGTGAGCTCATAACAACCAGGAAAGTGAAGGCAATGATGTAGGAAGCGAAGGAGGAGGAAACCCATCTCCCTCAAGGTGGCGATAGTAAATTTAAGGCGTGCTTAGAAGTTGTGAGGCGGTAATGTGCTGAGCGCCCCTAGGACACTCAAGAGGAATGGAATCCTCCAGGAAAAACGCCTCGGGTCTAACCCTTAACAGGCTTACAATCTCTGGGTTAGTTGTTTGTACAACAAAAGCAAATAATTACAAAGCACATCAAAATAAATGAGACCAGCCCAAAATTAACAAATATGCAAAAACCTAATATAAGGCATAAAAACAATGAGGGGCGTGGCTAAGCCAGCAATGGTGGCAGACGTGCCCGGGTAGAGCTCCGTCGCGGGCTCCCTGTTCTGGCCGCAATTCTTCGCATACAATACTCCGTGGTGGATGCAAATTGGCGGCGAGGCACTCAGGCATCCATCGCAGCCCCGAGGTGAATTTTTGTGCACATTGAAGACAGTGCGCAGCGCCGTGGCTCTCGGCTCTGCGAAACGCCGGGCGAGCACACAGCAAGCTGGGAACGAGGTCCACGCAAGCCCGCAGCTGAGCCCCGCCCACAAGGCCGTACCGAGTGGCGTAGTTGTTGGGCAGAGACGCTGATATGCGGAACTGAGGCCGCCCTGAGCTGCTGTGTACACACGGCGCCCCGAACCCCTTTGTGCACCCTGGCCGGACAGATGCAGTGCCACAGACTCAAGTGAGTAGCCCTAGACAACCGGCAGCAATCGGAGCTCAGCTGCGTCGCAGAGGCACACGGACTGTTCCGCCTGCACGCTGCGTCCCAGACTCTGGCTCAATTACCCCGAGGACCCTGTTGGCGGCTCCTCACACAGGCCGCACTTATTGACTTTCACTGCACCGCTGGGACACTACCTTACCCTGTGGACTGCAGCGGCTGCCCTAGGCCCCCGCTGAGGATAGCGGGGTGTTTGAGTCGGGGCTCCCGCATTGGAACTGGCAGCCTACCCTGGAGCCTGGTGAGGACGATGTTGAGCGGGCGCGGCCATTCGCGTACAATTGGAGATTGATCCCGCCTGTTGGGCCTTGCACAGTGGCGCGCTTCGCGCAGACTACCACTGGCTGAGCTGTGGCGGCTGCTCTATGCCCTGCCTCGGCCCCGCTACTGAGGAGGCTGCCGCCTACTGTTTACTACCCCGCCGCCGGCCCCCTGCTGGTATAGAAGACCCGACCCCCTGCGCATCTGGCAGAGGTAAGAGCGGGGGGTCTGCGCGGGGCCCTGATTGAGGCTGGAACCAGATGGGTAATGGTGGCTGGCGCTAGGGACTATCTGGGCCCCTCCAGGTGCGCTCCCACGCTGGAGGCCCCCATGTGAGCTGAGACCTCTGTGGCTCTGGGGCCCCGTTGAACTTTGATCTAGTGTGGTGTCCCCTGTGGCCGGACTTCGTGACCTCTACTGGCAGAGGCTTGGAGGGGTGGAGCGGCAGGCGCATATGGTTGCGAGTGAGCCTTGCGGCGGCTGTACATGTAGCGGAACCCCTAGAGTCCATAGAGGGGCAGCCATAGCAGTACTGTCCTATGCCTGCCTGGCTGGGAGGCCCGGAAGCACATTGACATTGGAGGAGCGCTTGTGATCTGGCCCTAGATGTCTGGCCCCGGAGCTGATCCTACTGCCTAGCTGAGTAGTACCCTCACGGCTTAGATACAATAGAAGCCTGTGTTTTGGCGGCTGCGGAGAGGAGCGTAAATGGGGGCACAGAAGTAGCCGCTGGGTGCGTTTTGGCTGGGGACGGCCTCTAGGTCGCGGTGGAAGGACCTCCATATATTGCGGCTACCAAGTTGGTTGTCAGACAGTGAGATACTAGCCCAAGCGAAGCGTCACCCCTAGATCGATGTCGCGGGGCAGGCGACTCCAAATAACCATGCCTGACACAACGGCCCGCCTCCGCAGACTAGAGCCAAGACAGGTAAGATGGCAGGAGCAGAATCACAAGTCAACATGTCCGGTAAATTAGATGCGGTTCTGGCCGCTGTGGAAAAATTGCGGGAAACCTTGAACCACACCCGCACTGCCTTGGAAAGTAAAATAGATAAAGCAGTCATAGATCTAACGCTGTTGCACGCAGATCATCACAAGCTGGCAGACCGTACCGGTGTGCTTGAGGTCGCGGCGGCGGAGATGCCACCTCGTGTGGCGGAAGCGGACAAGCATATCCAGCAACTCCTCAACAGAGTGGACTTTCTTGAAGACAGGGCAGTAGGCGCGGAAGGGCGGGCCCGCCGCAACAACGTGCGCGTGGTAGGATTGCCGGAAGGAACAGAAGGGAGGAATCCAGTTGCCTACGTAGAATCTTGGATACGTGATCTCCTACCGGAAGGAACCCTCTCCCCGCATTTCGTGGTGGAGAGGGCGCACAGGGTGCCGGCTAGACCACTGCCGTCAGGGTCCAATCCTAGGCCGCTGCTGATCCGGCTGTTGAACTATAGGGATAGGGACACAATTTTGCAGGAAACCAGGAAATTGCACAATATCCAAGTGGACAATCATAAAGTGATGTTCTTTCCTGACTACACCATCCAAGTGCAAGAGCAGAGATACTCGTACATGGCAGTGAAGAGACGCCTCCGGCAATATGACTTAAAATATTCTTTATTATTCCCAGCACGATTGAGAGTTGTGGCAAATGAGAAGACGCACTTCTTCAACACTTCCAAGGAGGCTGAGGATTGGCTTGACAGGTACGCTCCAACAGGTATTAAGCCCTTGCCCGGTCTAGTAAGCAACAAAACAGCAGCCGAAGTGTCACGCCGTCGCCGTCCCAGGGGAAAGAAGTCAAGGCACCTCCCACTCTCTTCAAAGATAAGCCCGGATCTGGACCAGGTACTGCAAGGACAGCAGGGAGCTCTTCAGGTGGTGGCAAGTATCAGCGGAACACAGATGGAGGACACTGAGTCCGTCTCCAGTCGGCAAGGCCAGGCCAGCGATGCTGATGCTGAGGAACTATCGGATGACCCTCTTACCACGCAAGACTCATATGATCTGCCGGAAGTCACTCCCCAGACAGCTGATAATATTGTTTGATGTACATTGCTGGCTCAAGCTATTTGAACTTATCCATTCCTCATGCCTGTACACGCAAGTATATAGCTATATGTTGTGCACTGTCATGCATCATTAGATGTGCGGGTAACATATTATTGTATGCTTTATTTCATTGTCGCTAATTATGATAATGGTTTCCCCACTATTTAGCGTAGTGGTATTCCTCATATGACATACAGCGCCTCTGAGGCCCTTTTGCTGTTCTATTTTAATGGATGTCTTTCATTGCTGTTTTATTGAGAGTGACTGGGAGCCTTTTCTGGTAGGCACAGAGTTGAAAAATCCATGATTGGTCAGTGACTAGGGAGCCCTGAGGAGACTCTCTTCTCCCTTAGACGCATTTAGATTATAGTGCGCAGCGCACCCCCACTGAATTAGATTGTTAGATGCTCTTGCATATGGTTTGGACGATTGCCTGTTGCACATTCGCCCTTTTGGTATTCTTTTTTAATTTGGGCATTTGTCTACTACACGCTAGTATGTGTGGCAAGTTTATTTTATTCTTTATTGCTGCTAATTATCATTTTTTGGCTCATTATGTCATATTTCACGGATGGAGCTGGGACAGTTGTGATGATGTTGTATGCAGGGGGCGCACTTTGGGGTTACACACGGATACACTGTTCTTCCCCTCCCACTGGTGGGGTTGGCCAGGTCACACTTCAGACTAGCTTACAAACGATATGGCACCTATCAAGATAAGGACCTGGAATGTGAGGGGCATCCATAGTCCGTCACGCCGGTACCTTATTTATTCATATCTGAAGCATCATCATGTCCAAATAGCACTGTTACAGGAGACCCATTTGCATAAGTCAGAAATACAGCGCCTGCATAGGCGCTGGAGGGGTCAATTGTACGCAACGGGCTACTCGGCATATGCACGTGGGGTGCTGGTGTGGGTCAAGCCAGGGACCCCCTTTCGAGTGGAAGACTCCCATATAGACACAGAGGGTAGATACGTTATAGTCAAGGGTATTTTGGACGGAAGGCAGATATTGCTGGCTTCGTTGTATGCACCTAACACAGAGCAGGCAGCTTTCCTAGACCTGATCTCCGTTAAATTGGCCGGATGGCACGATATTCCTTCGGTATTGGGTGGTGACTACATCTGTGTATTGGATGTATCACTGGACCGGTCTTTCCCCCCCCTACCAGGCACGACTACACACACTGCTGCGAAGGCGCTAAACCACTGGGCTGTACATTGGCACTTGTCCAATGCCTGGCGCCACCACAATCCGCATGACAAAGTATATTCTTATTATTCGGGGGCGCACGGGCTCCATGTGCGCGTAGACCGCTTTATGGTATCCAATGAGCTTCTCCCGAGCATTTTGGGGTCCTCCTATCTGGGACGGACGCACTCGGATCATAATCCGCATATAACAGAGTTGGGTTGGGAGGACGTGACACCGCCAATCCCCATATGGCGACTTCAGCCGGACGTCCTCCTCGATGCACCGTTTCGTGACTCCCTAGCTACCAGCATGGCTCAGTACTTTGACGATAATGCGGGCACCGCATCGTCACTGCTGGTGGAGTGGGACGCCCTCAAGGTGGTAGTTAGGGGCCATTGCTTAGGTGAACAGGCGAGCATCAGAGTGCAGTTAGAGAAGGACCTTACCGCTTTGGAGAGGCAGTTGGCAGGTCGGGAGAGGGAGGTGATTGAGGGGTCCCAGGGGCAGCTAGATCACTGTAGAGAAGAGCATGCACGATTGCTGGAGAGACTGCGATGCCTCAATTATGCTGCACACTCGACACGGACGCACCACATGGGAGACAAAGCTGGAAAATTGCTAACGTGGCTCATCCGTCAGGAAGAGTCGTCGTCCCCTATCACGTCCGTGCGGACGGCGTCAGGTAACACAGTATACACACAGTGGGATATCCATACCACGTTCGTGACTCATTATCAGGGTCTATACAAATCGCGGGCACAGGCCATGCCATTGGAGTTACAGCTCTACCTAGAACAGATAGAATTACCACAACCCACACACGCGCAGACAGAAGACTTGAACCCTCCTCTCTCTGGGGAGGAAATACATGATGCCATTTTCTCATTATCTAACGGGAAGTCGCCAGGGCCGGACGGTTTACCGACTGAATTTTATAAAGCTTATGCATACATATTAGTACCGCAGTTGCTGAAGGTGTATGAGACTACTCTAGATATGTCCGCACTCACTGATACGCAGAATGAGGCTCTGTTAGTATCTCTCCTGAAGCCTGACAAGAATCCGGAATCCCTGGGGTCCTACCGCCCACTGGCGCTTCTCAATACTGATTACAAAATCTTTGCATCACTAATTGCAAGGAGACTATCACCTCTAGTGAAAACATTGGTGCATCCAGATCAGAACGGTTTCGTTCCCACCAGGAATACCTCACTAAATCTTCGCCGTTTTTTTCGGATACAGCAATATGCGCTACATAGATGTCCTCGATCTGGTTGCCTGGTACTAGATTTGGAAAAGGCCTTTGATTCTTTGGAATGGCCCTACCTGGCGGCAGTACTTAACAAATATGAACTCGGAGATCATTACCTCAGTATGGTCCAGCTGCTATATCAACGCCCTACTGTCCGGGTTTGCATTAGCAAGCTCCTATCAGATTCTATCAGAGTGAGGACGGGGACACGCCAGGGTTGCCCGCTGCTCTTCTCCCTGGCCATGGAACCGCTGGTGATGCTGCTCCGCGGTGGTGGCGAGGAATGGGGCATACCGCTAGGGGACGGGACTCATACTGTGTCCCTGTATGCAGATGATTTATTGTTGTATGTCCGTGATATCGCTGCTATCCCCACGTCCATTGCGGACGTGTTGAAGACCTTTGAGGTGATGTCGGGTCTCCGTGTTAACTGGGCCAAGTCTGGAGTATACTCCTTTGATGCACGAATGGAGGAAACTGACGTGCTCATCAATGGCTCACAACTCCCGTGGTACTCCACCACCTTCCGCTATCTAGGGTTATTTATTTATCGGACGCCTGAGGATTTGCTAGAGGGCAACTTAATGAGGGTGGTATCAGCGGTGCGGGCCCAGGTACAGTTTTGGAAAACGCTCCCATTAAATGTTATGAGCCGTATCACCCTGCTGAAGATGATAGTCCTTCCCAAGTTGCTATATTACTTCTCGAATCTTCCGATCTATGTCCCCACCAAAATCTTCCGTGACTTGGAGAGCATGTCCCGAGACTTCATATGGAATAAGGGCAGGCCCCGTGTCGCGTTGTGGAAACTACATGCACCCACCAGTCAGGGGGGGTTAGCAGTTCCCAACATGGAGCTATATTATATAGCTGCCCAGCTGCAGTGGGTAACAAAATGGCTAAGTGGCAGCAAACTAGATGACACAGCGACCTTGCAGCAGCCGTGGACTCATACCCAAATCTGTCAACCTGTTTCATCCTGCGGCCAAGTCCCCACGTCCGTCCCAACTACATTTAGGATTAGCGTACAGATGTTATAGGAGGAGCTTGTATCTCACCCGTGCGACTATTCCATATGCCCCGACACTACCACTTCTGGGGACACCAAGAGGGAGGGCGGGCACTTCTGAGGAGGCCCTCACACATTGGCGCACAGCAGGCGTAGATACTCTGGGCGATTTTTATAGAGATGGTGTGCTATTAACATTCGAGGCTCTGGCAGACGACACTGACTCACCAATAGGGCAGTTCTTACTGCACGCCTCTTTAACGAGAGCACTATCGACTCTTTGGGGGGATCTGACGACTGAACCTCCATGCATTTATTAATACAGTATTTACATGTTATGGGGGCGGGGTCACATATAGTACATTGGCTGGTGACAGCCTTGCTTACACACACGCTGAAACCAATGATATCCCTCCGTGCCCGCTGGGAAGCGGATCGCGGTCAACCCTGGACTGACAAGGAATGGGACAATGTCCTGGCTGGCCCCACCTATATACCGAGAAGCTCCAAATTCAAATTAATACAAACTTACATCTTACACAGAGCGTATCTCTCTCCCAATAAAATTAACAGATATTTCAAAATTACTACTTCTGAGTGCCCCCGCTGTAGACATCCTGATGCGGACCTTTTGCATATGCTATGGTCCTGCGTTTCCCTCCAAAACTACTGGCGCGAAGTCACCGCATCCCTAGCGCTCTGCACTGACACATCCCTGCCGGAAACATGGGAGGTTTGTATATTGGGGATTTATGTGAGGACCAAAAAGAACAAAGTACCATCACGATTTCGAAACTTAGGGTTGATAGTTGCAAAACGCTTAATTACGAAGAGGTGGAAACATGCAGACCCCCCTGACATGATTAACTGGAGAAGATCACCTGCGGTCTGGGCCCAGGCGGAAAGTACAGCGCTGCACAGGGAGGAAACCGCGGGGCTGCGTAAGTTTCCCATTGCGCAAAATTGGGACACTATACTTTCAGCCTTCAACAACGAGGGGAATGAGGACAAAGACGATACTCATCCGGTTGACACATAATATGTATAATGGTGGCCCTGGGTCACGGGGGACGCGGTATCAGGGAATGGGAATCACCAACTGTTAGAAGCCGCTACATAGTTGTGGCCCGAATGAAGGGCCCCTCACCCCTTCCTACCAAATTATTCACTGACACACAGCTGCCCCTCAGAATATTTTTTTTTTGCGAATCCAAGCTCCACCCTGGGGAACCCCTTCACTGTGAGGGTAGAGATATACCGATCATCACACAGTCCAGCAAAGCCTATTACATTTATTTATAAATGGCAGCCTCCTCTTTTTTCTTTGTTTTTAGCAGGTTGTTAGTAGGCGTTTCATAGTTAGCATATGTTTTATTGGTACATATCCATTTCCTCTCTCCTGTTTCTTTTGCGACACCCCTCTGTTAGGGTATTGCTGCATTTGTAAATTGATCTCCATTATGTCTACAGACGACATATACACTGTATGTCATCGCACTGTTTAGGAGAACTCATGCTAGTGATTAGGACCAGTGAGTTCATTTGCGAGCTGGCAGCAGTAGTGCGGAAATGTGGGCAGGCAATCATAGCGTGGCATGGTTTAACTGCTTGTTGATGCTATTTGTGAGCACTATGACATATCCAGATTATGCTCCTGTAATGTACAGTGTTGAACTGCATAGTGCTCTAATGAGGTTGTATAACACAGGTTTATGTGTTGCTTTTGATTAATCTGTATTGTCATGCAAAATGTAAGCAGAAGCAATAGAAAGAAATTGTTTTTTAAAACCAATAAAGATATTTTTTTAAAAGAAAAAAATAATGCATAAAAACAATATATACAAGCTCATGTACAGTGTAGGAACATCAGGGGGAAGTCATGAAGGTCGAAATGGCATCGACTTGTACCAGCTAAAATGGGACTGCTAATTATGGCATGATTTGGCACTATTTGTACGGTAATGAAAAAGTTCATGCTGAATGATTCTTCAAATTATTCCCAAAATGCTGTTTTACATTTCTCACGTGTTTAACTTGCGCCGTTTAAATATCTCTTCATGAGCACAATGTGTTCACCTTGCACTTAGTACACAACTTTAAAAAGACGTTGATGCTGCATTATAACTAGGGCTCCCGGTTTTATGGTATTTATTTTTTTGACATTTCCGTCTGTATTTATCCATATTTATTTTTTGTCAACTTTAGCTGTATTTATCCATATTTATAATGGGTTTTGTGAAAAAAATAAATCTGAAACTGGTATATTTCCACATTTTTTAACCAATAAATATGCAGTCATGCTTGAATGCCTGCCAGGTTTCAGTAATACGAACACACGCAGAAAATAAATCAATGCACTTATATGAAAATATGCACATTTCAGTATCAGCCTTGTGTATATCTACTGCTGTTTAAGCATATTTACTTAAATTCCTTTCTTTAACCCCTTTACCTATGAATCCACAAAGTTAGTGTCCTAGCAGTCATGGCAAAGCGTATTTAAAATCACTCAGAAAGCACCCAATTTCCTTTTTTATCCACATTTAAAAATAAATACAGACAAGAAAATAAATGGTTTTCTGTCCGTATTTTTCTGTAAAAATCAGTAAAAACAGGGAGCTTTAATTCTAACCCTTAAAACCATAATTCTATGGCTTTGTTGTTAATAAAACTATGCTTAAAACCAAAAGTTGGGATTTCTTGTTTTTGTTGTTTTCTGAAATTAATTTACTCTTTAAATTGTAACCTTTCATTGACTCCCATTGAGACATTGTTGCATGATACTGTACACACCCAGGTCTCAACAGGGGTTAAGGGTTTCTCCTGGTGTTTGGAATATTTTTATTTTCAGCATCTGGTAAATCCTGACAAACTTTACCTAATTTTTGGGCAAAGAACAAGAGGATACAGAACCCAACCTCCTTTGCTGCTTTTGCACCCCTACAGCATAACAACCCTAGTGTTTAAGGTAAGGAAACTGAAGCTATTGCTATATTATTTTTACATGGTAGTTAATGGCTATGTATATAGTCTACATGGTGGGGGGTGGATGCACATCAGTATCAATTTGAGACATGAAACTGTGTAATCAATATTAAAAGATAGATTGGAATGTTGGGAGTTCCACTGAAGAGAATGAATTGCCTCGTGGATTATAATGGCTGGAATAAGCCTTTCACTCCAACATCCCAATATTTGTCTTTCTGGTTCTCCCTTTTTAACTTAGAATATTCTACCCTCAGTGGATGGAATGTAATAGCTTTATAGCCCAGATGCCTCTGGCTATACCGGTTGTTATAGGCCCTCACCTATGGCTCGAAATATATGTCTGCTTCAGGGCCTTCAGCAACCAGTATGGCACACCGAGGCAGAAGGCTATAAGCCTCTAATAGTCATGTTGTGCAAAGGGGAGCTGTGGGAGACATACTGCAATAATGCACAAGATACGCATTTATACAGAAATATGAGTAATGTTTTTGCACCAAACCTTATACATTGTACTTTGATTATTGACAGGTAACTTTAATATTGGTAAGAAATCATGAAAACAGTAGGCAAGCTACTTGCAAAGGCATTCCTTGGACTGGGTTATGAAGATAAACTGTAAAAAAAATTAGGACTTGACCAACCAGACCCAAAACTACAACAAAGTGCCCAAGACAGAGGGAAGATGTACAAGCACACATTTTCAAACTCCTGGTACACAAAGGTTGATTGGCTTACAGGGAGTCCTTCAACAAATTTTCTGTTCTCCTTCCCCTGCTTGCTGTTTGGTGATGACATTCCTTGGACAAAGAAAGGAGTAACAGACTTGAAACATTTGTTGGATAAAATAACGAAGCATCCACACTTGGGAATCCATACGGAAAATTTGACAGGACGGAATGTTGGGAGACACACTAATTGTAGCCCACATATGCAACGCATGGCGAAAAGCAATAAAGAAACGCAATGAAGCAGTCAATAGGAATAGACACATACTGTCAAAAATAATTGATTGTATTAATTTCTGTGGTGTTTTTTAACTGGCATTACAAGGGCATGATGAATCTGAAAGTTCCTCAAATCCTGGCATATTCAGAGGCCTTGTGGATTTAATAGTAAGCATAGACAATGAAATGGAAGCACATTTAGCATGTGCTTCAGTCTTTAAGGGCACCTCTAAAACAATACAAAAAGAACTCCTTGAGTGTATGCTTGAGATTATAAGAAGCTATATTGTCAACAGTTGAAAACCACAGACTTAGTGGCTATTCAGGCTGATGACACATCTGATGTGGCCACTAAAACACAGTCCATCTTAATATTTCAGTACCTTGACAATGACAGTAAAGTTGTGGAGAGGTTCTATGGTTTCACACATTGAGGAGACTCTAGTGCAGAAACCATTGCTTCAGCTATACCATGGGAACTAAACTTGATTTTTCTGGAGTACCCTCAAAAGCAAATACATATTGCACACACCTATGATGGTGCTTCATTAATGAGTGGAATCTTTGGTAGAGTACAAAAAAAACAATTGAGATGTGTACCCTATTGCCCATTATTTCCACTGTTATGCCCACCAACTTAATCTTATTATGCAACAAACAGTAGCCATGATCTCCGAGGCACAAGTTTTCTTTTTGGGAGATGCAGGCATGGCAGCATTCTTCTCACGTCTCCCCAAAAGAACAGAAATTCTTCGGGTCATTGTGGCCAGAAGGATTCCAAAGGCATCTCCAACTGATTAAGACTTTTACATATACACAATCAACCTAATATACCAATATAGGGTTAATCTTGAAAAGTGTTTCGACACCATAGAAACCAGTGGTGACTTTGAATCCAAAAGTGGAAATGAGGCCTGTGGCTTTGCTAGAAAACTGCAAGACAGAGAGTTTCAGTTCTTTGTGTTTTTGTTTAATGAAATAATGACTCATGTCAACATATTATACAAGCAGTTACAAAAAAACTAAATAGATATTGTCTTTGTGCAAAGAGCTACCATTCAGTTTGTCACCAGCATGAACAAAGTCAGAGATGGGATTAACAATTTAGACAGCAGATTGCCAAACGATTCTAGTTTCTCAAACCGCAGAAAAAACATCAGCAGTCTAGTCTGAATTGCAAAGGAAATTTGTGACACTATAGTTCTGCAAGCAAATGAACGCTTTTCTTTTACAAAGCATTTGGTGAGTGTCATATTACTGCAAAGTGATCAGTTTGCAAATTATGATATTTCCTTCCTGGAGCAAGCACTAAATGAGGCTGTGGAAGCTTATCCTATGCTTAGCAAAGAGGATCTGAGAACTGAGTTGACTGTATATATGCAATGCATATATTTCTGCAAGTCATTTGCGCCATTTATTTGCTCGCTTTAATTCAGAAACTTAATATGGAGAAATCACTTACAGAGACAGTGGCTTTACTTAAAATAGCCATTACCACTTCTATGATAACAGCAGAGTCAGAACAATGTTTTTCAATGTTAAACAGAATCAATACATTCCTGAGGAACACAATGATTGAGGAAAGACTGAATGCTTTAGCAATGTTCTGTATAGAGAAATACCTTGTCAAGAGAGTCCCAGACTTTAATGTTCAAGACATTGGAAGGTTTGCAACTATTAAAGATAGACATGCTGATTTTGACTACAAAAAGTGAACAATGTGCTACTCCTAACATTTCTTGAATGCTGGTAGTTTGTCACCTGCTCAGTTGTTCCTCATCTGCTATACAGATGCTGTAGTCACTGAAATCACTGGTGTATGCCTGACTTCAATCTGGCTATCGTTTACCATATGGATGCTCTGAAACTCAATACTGGGCAATCGAGACATCACAGAGTCCTTCATTTTATGATTTTATTTTAGCAGCACCTCTCATTAAGTTTTGTGGGTTCATGCAGCATTCTTTTGAAATTGCTATCTGATCGAAAACACCTATTTATTTTTTGATCACTTTGTTCTGCTTGTAAAGATAAGAGGAGTGCTACAGCAGGTCATAATGGCTTGCTGGGCCACCACTACTTCATAAACAACAGCTGAATCATTTGCAATGTTTGTACATGATGCAGCTGTTTTTGATGATGTAGTGGACCAGCAAGGTGAGCTAATGGAATTCCATCATCAGGATGGGGGTGATGTGATCATATTTTTTCATCACCTGGATGAGACGTACAGTGCCTTGTAGGGTGCCCTATTGCCTTTTAATGTTTATTCCTTGCTGTCTCATTGTGTCCAGTCTGACAAATCACAAAAACTTGTATTTCCTCAGTAGATTTCATTTGTAAAGGTATATCAATAAATAAGGAAAGCTGTGAGGTACTCAGCATTGTTATCTCAAAGTCTGTTATGAAGTTCTGTGGTTATACTGAATAAGCAGCTACCTACATCATAACATGAAATCTCGTTATTGATGTCATAACTACACTTTCACAATTCCCTTATTAACCTTCTTGCTTTCCCAAATTTGTTTGAAAATGCACCTTTTTTTAAAGTTTTCGCGGGAAGAGAACCTCCCCGGACCCCCCTTATGACCGTTGGGATCGCTCGCTCTGCTTGCTTGCCACAGGTCACTCATCCCGAACTTTTACGCCCACCATCTTCAAATGTCACCAGCCGCCACTGTGGCCCATCCTACTGTTTATGGTGCTTAGCCGAAGAATCAGCAAGAGATGGACTCTTATTGTCCCTAGCTCTTGGGGCTTTGCTGGAATGACAGAACAGCTTGAAGTGGGCGAGAGTGAACCTCATTAGCAAACACAAGCAATTCAGATTTGTTGATATCACACATCTTACTAACTCATACCTGTAGGAACTGGAGGTAGAGGTGTGAGGGTGCTGCAGCACCCCACAAAATAACCATGCTGGAGTTCAGAATTTGAATGAACAATAAAATGCCTTTACATTTTGCTTTTATCTTGCCACAGAGGTCAAATGCCAGGCTCTGTCTTCTGACAATATTTTGCTTATTCTGTTAACGTGGAGATTGGTGTTTACTTTTCTTTCTCTGACTGCAAAATGAGATGATTTTGTAATGTGAACTATGTGACAATCTTGTTGAGTGTGAAAGAAAAGTCTGTAGGATGTTAATTTTTTTAACACCCAATAAAACTGCACAAAAAATATTTCAAACTATATCAGCAGTTAGTAAAGTAGAAATGAAGCACTTTCATTTGTCATTCTGAATTGTGATGGAAACAAATATTTTTTTAATAGGATGAAAACAAATCAACACACTTTACTTGGTTATGAGTAAATGATAAATAAACACTGAAATCTGATTGGTGCATATCATTATTTGTGTGCTGTATATTTTTATCAGTAAAACTGTGTGTGTGCAAATATAGTGGCCATTTCGAGGGAAAATGCACTGTCTGAAAAGAATTGTGCATTACCACCCCATGCTCTAGTAATATATTTGCAACAATGTGCTCCAAGAATGCACCACCGGCTTCATACCACATCCTTACTGCTCCCCTGCTTAACTTTGCATTGTGCATTTGTTACACTTGTTCTTTGTGCGAGGCTTGTTTTTTCCACAATCCCTAAGACTTCAGTGAAGTCCCACTGATGGCAGCATCGCCGCTGTGACATCTCTTCCAGTACTGCTGCTCACAAATGGCTGGACAGTACATGCTGGGCTGTGGAGACAGTACCGGAGCAAGTGTCACTGGTGGTGTCCTTTGTAACACTTTCAAGTGTTAGTTTTTTGATAGTGTGTGGCTTCTTTTCATGCTGTGTGTGCCTCTCCAAGAGGCACAGTTCTATCTCATGATCCTCGCACTGGGATACCTTAGTTCTTGGGTAAGGGGATGTATGCATCCGCTACAGGCTGGTTTAATTGTTGTTTCTGCTGCCTGTATTCAGCTCCTATCAGTTCAGCAGTTTTTCCATGTGTTTCTGATTGTTTTCCATGGTACAGGTGCATCTGGAATCTGTAGCACGTTTGGTAGATGGCATAGTTGCTCTTACTGGGAGTGGGACAAAAATTCATCATGCGCAGATTTTGTATGACTTCAGGCGTCAGATGCGAGGTCTCAGGATGACAATTTCACACAGTTGTAAGTTATGTTTTGCGAGGATAGCAACATAACTTTGTTGCAGATGTTCATTTCATTATGATTCTCTTGTCATCGTGTGTGTGTGTCTGTGTGTCTGCATGTCTGTGTGTGTCTGATTGTTTGTGCGCGCACACTTTTGCAGGCAAGGCAAGGTGGCAAGCTCTAAGTTGTGTTTGAATGGTACTATATGTTGCTTCGTTATTGTTGGATTATTTCTGGGCCACCATTATGTTTACAGCTATCATTTCCAGTACATGGCACATGTTTTGTGCTGGCATGTATTCATGCTGGAACTGCTGGAAGATTTCGGGTCTATTGCTATATGGGTCTTTCCTGCTCATGACGTTTGTGTCATCAATACCTCTGGAAGAGGGTTGTTGATATGGGTGGGAGTAGTTGTATGACAAAGTATCAGAAACAAATCGTCACAATTCATAAATATCTTGAAAAACAATATCAGGAACCAAAAATCATGTTTGCATATTTTTATGCAAGTTATAAAAAATCGAAACAAAATATGGACCAGAAATATTGCTAAAACAGTTAAATATATCAAATCCACTACATATTTAGCATTATATTTAATTTAATTTAGATATTAAAGTTTAAAAGAATAGTTCACTCAAAAATAAAAAATAACATCTAAGAACATTATTATAAGAGTAAATTAAAAAAATACATGATTTTGCAAAAATAATTTTTGTTAACAAATATTAAAAATAAATTACATTAAAATTATTAATAACACTAAGAAAAAGTAATAAACATAAATGCATAACAAAACACATAGCAAAATATAAATAAAATAAAAACAAGAATATTCTAAAACAATTGAAATAAAAATAAAAAACTTAAAAATTATTTAATTTCATAAATATTTTTTAAAAACAAAATCATTTCACTTAAATCTGAGCAACAGTAGTTAAAGTATTGGTGTTGGAGAGGTCAAATATACTATTTCCACTGCAACATAAGCAAAAGTAGGTAAGGTGTTAGACTTTGGAGTGGTCAGATTTACTACCTCCACTCCAATATAAGCAAAAGGAGGGAAAGTGTTGTACTTTGGAGGGATAGATGTGCTGTTCTCTCTCCAATGTAAGCAAAAGTACGGAAATGGTGTGCACTTTGTAGGGGTCAGATTTAGAATGTCCACTGCAATGTAAGCAAAAGTAGGTAGTCTTATTTCTCTCTGTCTTTCACATGCTCACTTTGACTCACTGATTCTCACTCTCACTCACACACACTCACAAAGACTCACAGACACTCAGAATTCTTCTCTCTCTCCCATACTCACTCATTCTAATTTACTCACACTCACTCACACTACCTCAATTACTTCTGCACTCACCCCTCTCGCTCACTATCCATCTCTCCTTCTCTCACTTACTAAATTTCACGTATAGCCACTTTCAATTACTCTCTCACTCACTGTCAGTTGCACACGCTCCCACACTCACTCACAAACCCACTCACACATCCACCCTCACTCAGTGTCACTGAATATTAGTCACTCTAATTGATTCTCACTCCATTTTTACTCCCTCTCATTCATGCACAATCTTATTCACAAACACTCACATGTTCTCACTCACACTTGGTCTCACACACTCAATCTAATTGATTCTCATTCCTTCTCTCACACAAATACACACATGCACTCTCTCTTACGCTGACTCATTGATCTCATTTGCACACACCCACAAAATGGTCAAACAAATACTCACTCTCATTGTTCCACATTTCCTGTATGTCACCCTCCCTTATTTACTCATTATAACGCAATCATACTCACGCACACTATATCACTAACTCTCAGTCCAACTCTAAGCCTGCCACTCAGTCCTTCTCCTTCTCATGCTTTCACTCATTCTCACTTACTCTCACTTACTCTTAGTTACACACTCTCAGTCTCACTCACAAACATATTCACATATACACTCAGTCTCTCACTGATTCTCACTCACTCTCACATACACATGCACACTCACTCACATGCACCCCAGGCACACATTCACTCTCACACACTCTCACTCACAACTGAACAGAGCAACACTTTGGTATTATTTTCTTTACTCACGTTGCCTCTGCTGGTGAATTCTCCCTTGCAGTAGAAGGGCAGGAATCCAGCACTGGACATGGGATCCAGCAAGGAATGGTAAAACTGAGGAGCCAGACAGGGCAGCACAGTCACAAGGAAGGCCTTCCTCAAACCATCTCCCACCTTCTGATAGTGCTCGAATCCAACCCTATCAGAAGTTGGGACAAGACTTGGGATCCCACACCCTTTTGCTCTATGTGGATTCTTGTTGGGCACCGGGATGCACTTATGTACATCCTGACAGTCCCATTTTAGAAGCTGCATGAGGCATGCACAGTGTGTCAGCTAAACAGAATGGACTGTGCCTGTGTGATATGACAGTAGTTAAATTATGCCCCTCACACATACCAATCCAGACATCCACCTACAGTGTGCCATGTTCTTAAACAGCACTCTATAAAAGTATTTTAGCTAAGCTCTCTCTTCCCCTCACCCTCCTCCTGTCATCAGGAGACTGGAGAGGCCAAGAGCACTGACCTGCACACTCGAAGTTTTCATAAAAACACAAAAATCATATGTTCATAAACACTGTTAAATTAATAAAAGAGCAGTGCGGGGAGAAGCAAGGGCATTATGTTTCAACTCACAGGCAGCAAGACTGCACCCTTACACCCCTGATCATGAGCCAGACTTTCATAAATGTACATTTGCAAATTATGATATTTCCTTGTGGGAGCAAGCACTGAATGAGGCTGTGGAAGCTTATCCTATGCTCAACAAAGATCATCTGAGAACTGAGTTGACTGTACTATATGCAATGTATGTATTTCTGCAGGCCACTTGAGCCATTTCTTTGCGTGCTTTAGTTCCGAAACTTAGTATGGATAAATCACTTGCAGAGACAGTGGCTTTACTAAAAATAGCCATTACCACTTCTATGATAACAGCAGAGTCAGAACGATGTTTTTCAATGTTAAACAGAATCAAGACATTCCTGAGGAACACCATGACTGAAGAAAGACTGAATGCTTTAGCAATGCTCTGTATAGAGAGATACCTTGTTAAGAGAGTCCCAGACTTTAATGTTCAAGTCATTGCAAGGTTTGCAGCTATTAAAGACAGACCTGCTGATTTTGACTACAAAAAGTGAACAATGTGCTACCCCTAACATTTCTTGAATGCTGGTAGTTTGTGACCTGCTCAGTTGTTCCTCATCCGCTATACAGATGTTGTAGTCACTGAAATCACTGGTGTATGCCTGACTTCAATCTGGCTATCGTTTACCATATGGTTGCTCTAAAACTCAATACTGAGCAATCGAGACATCACAGAGTACTTCATTTTATGATTTTATTTTAGCAGCACCTCTCATTAAGTTGTGTGGGTTCATGCAACCTTGTTTGAAATTGCTATCTGATCGAAAACACCTATTTGTTTTTGATAACTTTGTTCTGGTTGTCAAGAAAAGAGGAGTGCTAGAGCAGGTCATAATGACTTTCTGGGCCACCATTACTTCATAAACAACAGCTGAACCATTTGCAATGTTTGTACATGATGCAGCTGTTTTTGATGATTTAGTGAGCAAGGTGAGCTAATGGAATTCCATCATCAGGATGGGGGTGATGTGATCATATGTTTTCATCACCTGAATGAAACGTGCAGTGCCTTGTAGGGTGCCCTATTGCCTTTTAATGTTTATTTCTTGCTGTCTCAATGTGTCGAGTCTGACAAATCACAAAAACTTGTATTTCCTCAGTAGATTTCATTTGTAAAGGTATATCAATAAATAAGGAAAGCTGTGAGGTACTCAGCATTGTTATCTCAAAGTCTGTTATGAAGTTTTGTGGTTATACTGAATAAGCAGCTACCTACACCATAACATGAAATCTTTTTATTGATGTCATAACTACACTTTCACAATTCCCATATTAACCTTTTTGCTTTCCCAAATTTGTTTGAAAACGCACATTTCTTTAAAGTTTTTGTGGGAAGAGAACCTCCCTGAACCCCACTTATGACCGTTGGGATCGCTCGCTCTGCTTGCTCGCCACAGGTCACTCATCCCGAACTTTTACGACCACCATCTTCAAATGTCCCCAGCCGCCACTGTGGCCCATCCTACTGTTTATGGTGCTTGGCCGAAGAATCAGCAAGAGATGGACTCTTATTGTCCCTAGCTCTTGGGGCTTTGCTGGAATTACAGAACAGCTTAAGGTGGGCGAGGGTGTCCCTCATTAGCAAACACAAGCAATTCAGATTTGTTGATATCACACATCTTAATAAGTCATACCTGTAGGAACTGGAGGTAGAGGTGTGAGGGTGTTGCAGCACCCCACAAAATAACCATGCTGGAGTTCAGAATTTGAATGAGCAATAAAATGCCTTTACATTTTGCTTTTATCTTGCCACAGAGGTCAAATGCCAGGCTCTGTCTTCTGACAAAATTTTGCTTATTCTGTTAATGTGGAGATTGGTGTTTACATTTCTTTCTCTGACTGCAAAATGAGATGATTTTGTAATGTGAACTATGTGACAATCTTGTTGAGTGTGAAAGGAAAGTGTGTCGGATGTTAATTTTCTTTTTAACACCCAATAAAACTTTAACTGCGCAAACAAATATTTCAAGCTATATCAGCAGTTAGGAAAGTAGAAATAAAGCACTTTCATTTGTCATTCTGAATTGTGATGGAAACAAATATTTTAATAGGATGAAAACAAATCAACACACTTTACTTGGTTATGAGTAAATGAAAAATAATCACTGAAACCTGATTGTTGCACATTATATTTTGTGTGCTGTATATTTGTATCAGCAAAACTGTGTCTGTGCAAATATAGTGGCCATTTTGAGGGAAAATGCACTGTCTGAAAATAATTGTGCATTACCACCCCATGCTCTAGTGATATATTTGCAACAATGTGGTCCAAGAATGCACCACCGGCTTCATACCACATCCTTACTGCTCCCCTGCTTAACTTTGTATAGTGCATTTGTTACACTTGTTCTTTGTGCGAGGCTTGTTTTTTCCACAATCCCTAAGACTTCAGTGACGTAGCGCTGATGGCAGCATCGCCGCTGTGACATATCTTCCAGTACTGCTGCTCACACCTGGCTGGACAGTACATGCTGGGTTGTGGAGATAGTACCGGAGCTAGTGTCACTGGTAGTGTCCTTTGTAACACTTTCAAGTGTTAGTTTTGTGACAGTGTGTGGCTTCTTTTCATGCTGTGTGTGCCTCTCCAAGAGGCACAGTTCTATCTCATGATCCTTGCACTGGGATACCTTAGTTCTTGGGTGAGGGGATGTATGCATCTGCTACAGGCTGGTTTTATTGTTGTTTCTGCTGCCTATTTTCAACTCTTGTCAGTTCAGCAGTTTTTCCATGTGTTTCTGATTGTTTTCCATGGTACAGGTGCATCTGGAATCTGTAGCACGTTTGGTAGATGGCATAGTTGCTCTTATTGGGAGTGCGACAAATACTCATCATGAGATGATTTTGTCTTACAACAGGCGGCAGATGCGAGGTCTCAGGAAAACAATTGCACACAGTTGTAAGTTATATTTTGCGAGGATAGCAACATTACTTTCTTTGTTGCAGATGATCATTTCATTATGATTCTCTTGCCATCATGTGTGTGTGTGTGTCTGTGTGTGTCTGTGACTGTTTGTGCGTGCACAGATTTGCAGGCAAGGCAAGGTGGCAAGTTCTAAGTTGTGTTTGAATGGTCCTATATGTTGCTTCCTTATTGTTGGATTATTTCTGGGCCACCATTATGTTTACAGCTGTCATTTTCAGTACATGGCACGTGTTTTGTGCTGGCATGTATTCATGCTGGAACTGCTGGACGATTTCAGGTCTATTGTTATATGGGTCTCTCCTGCTCATGACGTTTGTGTCATCAATACCTCTGGAAGAGGGTTGTTGATATGGGTGGGAGTAGTTGTATGATAAAATATCAGAAACAAAATATCACAATTCATAAATGTCTTGAAAAACAATTTCAGGAACCAAAAATCATGTTTACATATTTTTATGCAAGCTATTAAAAATCGAAACAAAATATGGACCAGAATATTGCTAAAGTCAGATAAATATATAAAATTCACTACATATATTTAGCATTATATTTAATTTCATTCAGATATTAAAGTTTAAAGGAATAGTTCAATCAAAAATAAAAAATAACATCTAAGAACATTATAAAAGTAATTATAAAAAATACATGATTTTCGAGATTTTTTTTATTAACAAATATTAAAAATAAACTACATTAAAATTATTAATAACACTAAGGAAAAGTAATTAACATATATGCATAACAAAACACATAGCAAAATATAAATAAAATAAAACAAGAATATTCTAAAGCAATTAAAATGAAAATAAAAAATTACAAATTATTTAATTTCATAAATATTTTTTAAAAACAAAATCATTTCACTTAAATCTGAGCAACAGTAGGGAAAGTGTGAGTCTTGGAGAGGTCAAATATGCCATTTGTACTGCAACATAAGCAAAAGTAGGTAAATTGTTAGACTTTGGAGTGGTCAGATTTACTACCTCCACTCCAACATAAGCAAAAGGAGGGAAAGTGTTGTACTTTGGAGGAATAGATGTGCAGTTCTCTCCCCAATGTATGCAAAAGTACGGAAAGGGTGTGGACTTTGTTTGGGTCAGATTTAGAATTTCCACTGCAATGTAAGCAAAAGTAGGAAGTCAGATTTCTCTCTGTCTTTCACACGCTCACTTTGGCTCATTGATTCTCACTCTCACTCACACACACTCACAAAGACACTCACAGACACTCAAAATTCTTCTCTCTCTCCCATACTCACTCATTCTAATTTACTCACACTAGCTCACTCACTTCTGCACTCATCCCTCTCGCTCACTACCCATCCCTCCTTCTGTCACTTACTAAATTTCACTTATAGCTACTTTCAATGACTCTCTCGCTCACTGTCAGTTGCACACACTCCCACACTCAATCACAAACCCACTCACAAATCCACTCTCACTCAGTCTCACTGAATATTAGTCACTCTGATTGATTCTCACTCCATTTTTACTCCCTCTCATTCATGCACAATCTTATTCACAAACACTCACATGTGCTCACTCACACACTTGGTCTCACACACTCAATCTAATTGATTCTCATTCCTTCTCTCACACAAATACACACATGCTCTCTCTCTTACGCTGACTCATTGATCTCATTTGCATACACTTAAAAAATGGTCAAACAAATACTCACTCTCATTGTTCCACATTTCCTGTATGTCATCCTCCCTTATTTACTCATTATTACTCAATCATACTCACTCACACTACATCACTAACTTTCAGTCCAACTCTAAGCCTGTCACCTAGTCCTTCTCCTTCTCATGATTTCACTCATTCTCTCTTACTCTCACTTACTCTCAGTTACACACTCTTAGTCTCACTCACAAACATATTCACATATACACTCTGGGGCCGATTCCGATCTCGGTCGGAGGCGCACCCAATACCATTCTGTCGGGAAAAAAGCCATGCGAAAGCCTGTTTCCCGACCGATCCGTACAGCACACCCAACGAGTAAGTACGATGCGCACAACAGCACAGAATCCGGCCGAGCCGTACTCACCCAAACCAGGTCCTGTTCCCCGACCGAGGCGAATCCGGAAACGCTGAATCGAGTCGCACGGAAGGGAAAATGCAGCTCCGTCCGGCCGAACAAGTACGATGCGCTTTCCGTACGCGCCGAACCCGTCGCTACGCACGGCACGTCAAAGCATCCGGGAGAGGCGCACATAAGCTCCGATTCGCGCCACAACACGATCCACGGCTACGAGGCGAACACGCCAGCGACGAGGACGACGCGAGCGGCGAGGACGACGCGAAGCAACGAGAAGGACGAACGACACGAACCAACCATGAATCCCTTCGTCCCGATCATACCAATATTCTACATTTACTACCGGAACAGGCACGGACGCGTACGGCGCAGAAGGTAAGTCAGACACCAACCACAAAACACATACAACACGTACACGACAAATCACACACACACAGAGGGATGCAGAATATACTTACACCAGCAACAGCAGCGCCATAGGGGCGGGATGCCCATCACCAATGCCACATATGCACACAGGAGCCTGAATGCGCACCACCACCCTCACCCAGGGGGGGCTGGATGCCTACCACCACCCTTAGCCAGGGGGGGCTGGATGCCTACCACTACTACCACCCTCACCCAGGGGGGGCTGGATGCCTACCACTACTACCACCCTCACCCAGGGGGGCTGGATGCCTACCACTACTACCACCCTCACCCAGGGGGGCTGGATGCCTACCACCACCCTTAGCCAGGGGGCTGGATGCCTACCACTACTACCACCCTCACCCAGGGGGCTGGATGCCTACCACTACTACCACCCTTAGCCAGGGGGGCTGGATGCCTACCACTACTACCACCCTCACCCAGGGGGGCTGGATGCCTACCACTACTACCACCCTCACCCAGGGGGGCTGGATGCCTACCACTACTACCACCCTCACCCAGGGGGCTGGATGCCTACCACTACTACCACCCTTAGCCAGGGGGGGCTGGATGCCTACCACCACTACCACCCTTAGCCAGGGGGGTCTGGATGCCTACCACTACTACCACCCTCACCCAGGGGGGCTGGATGCCTACCACTACTACCACCCTCACCCAGGGCGGGCTGGATGCCTACCACTACTACCACCCTCACCCAGGGGGGCTGGATGCCTACCACCACCCTTAGCCAGGGGGCTGGATGCCTACCACTACTACCACCCTCACCCAGGGGGGCTGGATGCCTACCACTACTACCACCCTCACCCAGGGGGCTGGATGCCTACCACTACTACCACCCTTAGCCAGGGGGGCTGGATGCCTACCACTACTACCACCCTCACCCAGGGGGGCTGGATGCCCTACTACTACCACCCTCACCCAGGGGGCTGGATGCCTACCACCACCCTTAGCCAGGGGGGCTGGATGCCTACCACTACTACCACCCTTAGCCATGGGGGCTGGATGCCTACCACTACTACCACCCTCACCCAGGGGGGCTGGATGCCTACCACTACTACCACCCTCACCCAGGGGGGCTGGATGCCTACCACTACTACCACCCTCACCCAGGGGGGCTGGATGCCTACCACCACCCTTAGCCAGGGGGGCTGGATGCCTACCACTACTACCACCCTCACCCAGGGGGGCTGGATGCCTACCACTACTACCACCCTCAACCAGGGGGCTGGATGCCTACCACTACTACCACCCTCACCCAGGGGGCTGGATGCCTACCACCACCCTTAGCCAGGGGGGCTGGATGCCTACCACTACTACCACCCTCACCCAGGGGGCTGGATGCCTACCACTACTACCACCCTCACCCAGGGGGCTGGATGCCTACCACCACCCTTAGCCAGGGGGGCTGGATGCCTACCACTACTACCACCCTCACCCAGGGGGCTGGATGCCTACCACTACTACCACCCTCACCCGGGGGGCTGGATGCCTACCACTACTACCACCCTCACCCAGGGGGGCTGGATGCCTACCACCACCCTTAGCCAGGGGGGCTGGATGCCTACCACTACTACCACCCTGAGCCAGGGGGGGCTGGATGCCAACCACTACTACCACCCCCACTCATAGGATGGACAATGCATGACACAACCAGCACACCACAACCTAGGGAATGCAAGAAGAAGACATCCCCCAACACCATGACAAGCGTGTGTAGATTGTGTCAAATGCCTACAACACCGAACATGACTTTGAACATACAATGTGACCCCCTAGCACATGTGCCACACATATATGTGTGTGGCACCCACAATGCAAGCAGGCCATGACCATTGTGGCAATGGGGTCCAAACCCCCATCATCACAGTGACCAAAATGTAAGTGTGGGGTCCATAGCTGAAGCACATTTTGAACATTGTGGCAATGGGGTCTAAACCCCCATCACCACAGTGACCAAAAGGTAAGTGTGGGGTCCATAGCTGAAGCACATTTTGAACATTGTGGCAATGGGGTCCAAACCCCCATCACCACAGTGACCAAAAGGTAAGTGTGGGGTCCATAGCTGAAGCACATTTTGAACATTGTGGCAATGGGGTCCAAACCCCCATCATCACAGTGACCAAAGGTAAGTGTTGACAAAGAAAGAGGTGCAACTGCCAAACTGCATGGATGATTCCTGGTCACAGAACAAAAAACACATCAGTGGCAAAGTAGTGTATGTGTCCCATTGCAACATAAATTGGGTGAGCCAAATACTGCAGTGCAAATAAGACATACCTTTGGCCATGTGCAGACAAACAACACCCATGGGGGCTGACACCGTCAACATTCAACAATGACAGAAGTGACCATCAGAATGCAGACCCACATATTTGCACCAATGGGCACACAAATGCAGATACCCTGTGGAGACTGCAGATGTGAGGTGAACAGATACCATACCATGGCAGCAATGGGACACACAAACCATGATCATTGTGCTGACCGATGACCTAGGAGTCCCAGGGACAGCAGGGGAAACCCACAAAACTACATACAGCCAATGGCACACCCAAGATATGCCAATGCAGTGGTGCAGATGCACAAACACAAACAGGCAGACCCACACTGCACATCATACACAACAGGTGAGGGGGTGCCAGTGTCCCCAGGCAACCACACAACACATGAGGAGACCTGAATACCAATCATACAGATGTGCATACAGTGCCACACAAAGGTAACTCATGGATCCAAATCCCCTATGTGGGCAAGCAGGCATTGTCAGATGAGAGGGAGCACAAATCACACATGTCACACAGGCACGTAGGGACAGCAACTGACACAGCAAGACACAGACACACCACAGCACCACCCCCAGGGCCCCCACAATGTGGTGACCCTGGGCTGCATTACAATCCCACTGTGATGACAAAGCTAAATGTGGTTCACACTGTGAACCACAGTCATGTGTCCTGAGCAACAAACTACCATCACACCTACACAAGCACAAATCAATCAGCATGGCCAGTAAGCCAAGGCCAACATGGAGGCAGGGGCCTAGCCGGGCAACAACTCTCATCTGCACACACTCAACACCACACCCCTCGACCTCCAACAATGTGCAGCAGTGAAGTACACATGCACTGGTGACATTGCACATGCACCCATGACTATTCCATGGTGGTGGTTGGGAACCAAGGTGCAGAAACACATCACACATGGCCACCCAACAAGACTCCTGAATGTCTGACACACTGCACACTACGCTGTACATGGACATGACGGCAATACCACACCAACCAATGGGATCCCATCCACAGTCACACACCAATGAAGAAGCCAAGGTCACCCACAAAGAACACACATAGACAACAACCAACATTGCAGCCCGGACCCTGAGGAGTGCCAGCAGTCACACACACAACGTGTCACAATCACTGAAAGATAACACAAACTGGAAATCACATGACAGGGGCAAACAACAAGTGCCAAGGGAAACCTGACTGTGACCCATCTGCGTCTGCACACAAACTCAGCCCTGACAGCAAACACACCTATGGGTGACACCCTGATGACCAGTAATGTGCCATGCACCCACATCACAGAGAACCCAGGGAGAAGACTTGGGGGAACATAGGTCAACTCAGCTAGCATCACAAACAGGTACAACACTAGGGATCACAGCATGCACAGCTAAACGGAAGTGAACACACAGACATGCACATACAACACACACCTTGGGCGCAGGCAATGTCACAGGAGTACACACTGCCATGAGGGGACTCCACTCCTGTGTGAGGAAAGCTGTGCCATATGTTGCCTCAGTAGGGCCCCATCATGTCAGCTGAGCACTTGGTCACACAATCAACAATTAGCACCAAATGAGGGCTCCCGTCACATCAGCCTGGTCATGGAAGTGCCAACGGAATCATCAGCACAGATCCAACACACTTGTATAGCAATGTTGCACTGACAACACAGATGAGTCCTTCCCCATTGATGCCCAAACCTGCATGTCCAGTGGAGATGGCCACACGGTCAGGGAAGTAGACAAATTGAACAATGGCAGGCACAACAGATGTGCAGGGGTGGAAGCCACAGATGTGAAATAGCTAATCTAAGTAGGAAATCCCATTGCCAAATACTGAACACATGACACCCTCAGATGCTGCTATGGATGACATGGATACACCACAGGATAGGACACATTCCCCCTGGACCACATGGGTTCCTGCACAGTAACACTTCATTATCATGAGACCAAATATCACCATCACTGCAGCAAGGGCATGGTTAGCATCATCAACAACATGTACATCAGAAGCATAAGCACTAGAGAACAGAAAGTTGCTTTATTCAGCATATGTGTGGAATGAAAACAAAGTCCAGAAAAAACACAAAGGCCAATGGCAGTCCATTGTAAAAGTCCAAACAGGGTGACAGTGGCAGATGTCACCCTACGCATGCCTGCACAAAACCAGGGACAATCCACTAGGAGGGGCAACCGGGGGGTAGGCCAGGCACCGCAGGGACAGGATCAGGGCTCACCAGGAGGAAGCAGGGAAGGGGTGGTGGGTGCTGGAGAGCCACTGACAACTGCAGTGGAGGTGTCTGACATGGTGTGTGCCGGCACAACTGGGGGGCATGACTCAGATGTTGTGGGTGCCGGCACGACTGCAGTGGACCCTGCAGATGGAGTGGACAGGTCCGCCACTGCAGTGCCCAAGTCAGACAGGGTGGTAGTGGACTCCACTGCAGTGCCTACCACCAGGGGAGGAGAATGGGGAACAGGCAAGGTGGGCTGGACAGAGGGGAGGACACCCTCACCACATCAGTGACACAGACAAGCGCAGCGGGGGTGTGGTGCCGGGAGAGCAAGTACCAGGGGGAGAAGGCCGGATCCTCTTGGGGATGGTATATCTGTGGTTGGGGGAACCTGGGGCAGGGTGTGGTGGGGGCACCTGTGGAGTGGGGGCCTGAGGGATGGAGGAAGGAGACCTGGTGCTTGAGCTGCAGGGCGGCGGCGGGGTCTTGCTCTTACCACTCCGGGGGGACATGCGGGTGGGGGCCTCAGTCTGTCTGCGCCTGGGGGAGGGTGTCCGGGGGCGAGGGCACTCTGCTCCGTGTGGGGGGCTTCCTCTTCCCCCTGGATGCTGGAGCAGCTGGATCGGAGGGAAGAGGCCGAGGTCACTGAGGAAGAGGCGCTGGGTCTTTGGGGTTGCAGGTGAGGCAAGGGAGGGTGTTTTGGAGGGAGAGGCAACTGAGGACTGCGCAGTGCCCGTGGATGCGTGTGTGTGTACTAGGGCCCCATCCCCTGTGAGTCTGGTTTCAGTCCCCTGACTGTGCGTGCGTGTGCGTTTTGTTTGTGGCGTGTGTGTCTGTGTGCTGGACGTGTGTGTGCTGGTGTGTGCCTGTGCCGGTGTGTGTGTGCTTGGGACGGGTAAGGTGCTGGGGAGTGTGGATGGAGCAGAGGCAGGAGGGGTGAGGGACTGTCTGAGGAGGGACACTGCTACCGTCAGGGAGGAGTCCATGGACCTATTGCCCCTCTGTAGGTCAGACATGCCCGATGAGATGCCCTCCATGAACGACACCAGCTGAGTCAACAGAGCGGTGTGCGCATGGAGGACACTCAGCATGGCTGTCTGCCCTACATGGAGCTGGCGAAGGAGGTACACAGACTTCTCACTCAGGGCAGCAGGGGACACAGGGGCAGGGGGTGCGGTGCCTGGCCCAAAGGAGACACGCTCCCGAACATGGGAGCCTCCACGGACCTGGGGAATGGGAGCCGATGGGAGGGCGGTGGTGGTGCTGGTGGTGGCGGGGACAGCAACACTAGCTGGGGTGTGGTGGCTGCTGACACCCGCCTCTATAAGGGAGTCATCCTCCGAGTTGCTCTGGTCCTCAGCTGAGGTGGATGGTGCTGAGGACTCCTCGGTGTGGCTCCCCTCGCCCTCCGTGCCACTGGGTCCCTCCGACCACTCCTCGGCTGCTGACCCAGTCTGGCTCTCTGGCTCCTCCTGGTCCGTGGAGCTGTCCCCTTCCGTGGCCGTGGATGTATCTGCAAACAATGGGGAAACAGACAGACATCAGTCACCTGCACCAAACGCACACACCACTGTGAGCACAGCACATCACAGAGCAAGCCCTGGCATCATTAGTTGTACATTGCTAAAAGTGCCCTAACTGAACAGGAGAAGCCAATTGTCAGTCTGATGCCAAGCATGGCACTCACATCCCACATGGCCTTGCACCCATCTGTCTGGTGTCTGTTGGATTGCAACACCCCAGTGTGGACACATGCACCAACTACACAGTAGTTGGACAGTGCAGAGGACACGGTGTGGCATGTGGACATGCACACATCACAGCTCTTGCCACTGAGTCAGTACAGGTTTCCGGATGAAAGGGATGCCCAGAGTCAAATAGGAAATGCATGTGATGCATACCAGTGACAGACACCATGATGCACCCATGTCCTGATAGCCATCGCCACAATGGTGTGCATGTAGCACATGTCACTCCCCTGCAGGATCACCAATAAGTAGACACATGCCATGGCAGAGGCATGACTGCTAAGTCATACATCACTGTCTCAGTGATGTATGACTTGGCAGCCAGACAACAACACTATGCACTGTGTCACAAAAGTAGGTCATGGGGAATGCAAGTCCTGGAGCTGCACAAGTGCACATGTACATCCCCCACACAACACATCATCTTAACCCTCATCTGTCCAGGTCATACCTATTGGACATATGGGAGACCTGTGACACTACCCTCTGAACCTGAGCCCCTCACAATCTGCTGTGAATGGGGAACAGCTGCCTGAACTTCACATTCGCATACCCCAGTCTGCACGGGCAGCTGATCAAACACCTATGTGACACACAAGTATCGTCTCCTATGGTCACATCTCCAGGGGCATGCTGAGCCCCTACCAAGAAACACCCCAGCAGTCCTGGCAACTAATCCACAGCACACTGACACAGAGGCAGACACCTGAGGGGTCAAATCACTGCGCACAATGTGTCAGCTGATACACGGGAGTGGGAGTACAGAGTGCATTGCATGGCCTGGAGTAGGCATGACTGTCCTGCTCCACATGAATGAGGGATGAGCCCTGGACAGTGGATAGCTGGCTATGTATGTGTGACACACATAATCTGCACACTCCTGGGGCCCAAACATTGTTCCCACCCGCTGCATGGGCGTGTGCCACATACCCCAGGCACATGTGGTGGCTCAGCTCAGCAAGTGGACCGCATATCAAAGCAACACGCAGATTACATGTCTGAACACAGGCGTAGTGTGAACAATGGACCCACCCATGATGCCCACAACAGAGTTAGGGAAACAGATGCTGTCCCCCACCTTTAGTGAAGCAAACTGCAAGGACACAGTCCCAAGTGACACAATTCCCTGAATGTAAGGGCCACACCTGGGTATCAGATGAGCAGTGGGCAGTGCACAATAGAGGGACATGGCTCCTGGACAACATGACTGCTGCACTGTGGCAGTTGAACCAGGCCAGAGGAGGGCACACAGCATGTAATACAGAGTTCACAGTGCAGTCTTTGACTCACCCCCTCCTTGCTGCTGTCTGGCCTTCAGCTGCCCAGCCAGGTCTGGAAACACCACCGCCAGGATCTGGAGCATGTGGGGGGTCAGGGTCCGTGTTCCACCCCGCCTGCGAGGAGGCGACAGCTTCAGCTGGACCCGTGCAATCCTCCGGGTCCAGCCCCGAAGGTCCTGCCACCTCTTCTGGCAGTTGCGGATCCGGCGCTTGTAGACCCCCACGGACCGGACAGCCCGGACGATGTCCTTCCAGATCTCCTGCTTCCGATGGGCATTAACCTGTCAGGATGACAAAGTGAAAAGGCCATTACTACACATGCAACATATCCGTGCATGACACAGTTGTATATACATGTCTCAATCACAGGGGCACATGATGTACACAGGCAGTGCAAAGCTGCCCATGGACAGTTTGCCAGACGTCACTACATGGTATCATTGCATGGGAAGTAAAACCTTGTTCAAATGCACTGTCACTGCACCATACCTGTCCAGTGCATGTCACTACACACTATGGGGGGTGACAACTACTCAGTGAGCCTGCTGGCCAGTGGCGTGCAGACTTTCAGCCTTGCTAGTCAGACAATATGCACATTCAGAAAGGCAGTGCACAGAACACTCACCTGCTCCCCTGGTGTCCCATACAGCTTGCTGTACTGTGGAAGTAGGCTGTCCAGCAGGGCCTGGTTCTCCTCAAGGCTGAAGGCTGGGGCTCTCTCCACAGTACGTGCCATTGCAGGGTCCAGAGGGGCAGAGACAGCAGCAGTGCAGTGGCAGATGTCGTCCTGGAGCATGTAGTGCAGGCAAGTGAGCTCTCAGGGGAACAGCCAGCAATATATATGTGCTGGAGAGGCAGATACTGTCCTTTGTGTCCAAAGTGATAGGTCCAAGTCGTTTGCATCTTCTGAATCTGGCCAATCCATGGAATAGCAGCACCAAAACACGCCCACAGCATCCTTCAAATCTTCAACTTCATGACATACATGATTTTGCAACATTGTTGTGGGTGACCAACTGAATTTCCAGCAACCGACTCGTTCGAAATTCGAAAACGCGTCCGTTGCCAGGCAAGGCCATTGTCAATGGGTGCGCACCGATCGGTCCATTGCGGTACAACGCGTACAGGGGTACAACGCGTACCCGCACACATTGAATGCAATGGGCCGGCCGGGGGCACCGATCGGTCCATTGCAGTTCAACGCGTACAGGGGTACAACGCGTACCCGCACACATTGAATGCAATGGGCCGGCCGGGGGCACCGATCGGTCCATTGCAGTACAACGCGTACAGGGGTACAACACGTACCCGCACACATTGAATGCAATGGGCCGGCCGGGGGCACCGATCGGTCCATTGCAGTTCAACGCGGACAGGGGTACAACGCGTACCCGCACACATTGAATGCAATGGGCCGGCCGGGGGCACCGATCGGTCCATTGCAGTACAACGCGTACAGGGTACAACGCGTACAGAGGTACAACGCGTGCCCGCACACATTGAATGCAATGGGCCGGCCGGGGGCACCGATCGGTCCATTGCAGTTCAACGCGTACAGGGTACAACGCGTACCCGCACACATTGAATGCAATGGGCCGGCCGGGGCACCGATCGGTCCATTGCAGTTCAACGCGTACAGGGGTACAACGCGTACCCGCACACATTGAATGCAATGGGCCGGCCGAGGGCACCGATCGGTCCATTGCAGTACAACGCGTACAGGGGTACAACGCGTACAGGGGTACAACGCGTACCCGCACACATTGAATGCAATGGGCCGGCCGGGGCACCGATCGGTCCATTGCAGTTCAACGCGTACAGGGGTACAACGCGTACCCGCACACATTGAATGCAATGGGCCGGCCGGGGGCACCGATCGGTCCATTGCAGTTCAACGCGTACAGGGGTACAACGCGTACCCGCACACATTGAATGCAATGGGCCGGCCGGGGCACCGATCGGTCCATTGCAGTACAACGCGTACAGGGGTACAACGCGTACAGGGTACAACGCGTACCGCACACATTGAATGCAATGGGCCGGCCGGGGCACCGATCGGTCCATTGCAGTTCAACGCGTACAGGGTACAACGCGTACCGCACACATTGAATGCAATGTGCCGGCCGGGGGCACCGATCGGTCCATTGCAATACAACGCGTACAGGGGTACAACGCGTACCCGCACACATTGAATGCAATGGGCCGGCCGGGGGCACCGATCGGTCCATTGCAGTTCAACGCGTACAGGGGTACAACGCGTACCCGCACACATTGAATGCAATGGGCCGGCCGGGGGCACCGATCGGTCCATTGCAGTTCAACGCGTACAGGGGTACAACGCGTACCCGCACACATTGAATGCAATGGGCCGGTCGGGGGCACCGATCGGTCCATTGCTGTTCAACGCATCACTGTACATGTGACTGGCATATGTCAGCATGCCTGTCTCAGATGGACATATGCCAGCCACAGATAGCTCCCAGGGAGTGAGGGGCACACCTACATCACGACAGCCTGTCCAAACTTTATCATAAGGCATGTAAGGCTGCATTTCCTATTGTGTGTATGTTGGTGTACATGTTGTCCTGTGGGTGTCACCTGTGGGCAGCCACCCCAGGCTGTGCATGTGTTCATGGGGACAGGATCCTGGGTGTTACGTGTACATGACCACTGTGATGTGCAACTGTTCATATCTGTGCATGTGCCATGGTCACATTTCACGGTGGTGTATGTGTATGTCATGTCACATACCCCGTGAGTCCCATGTGGGACGGTATGTTTGAGCCAGGGTGTCCCAGTGGCACAATAGTGATGGTCCTCCACAGTCTTTGTGCATGTAGTGTTTACAATGTCTCTGATTTCATGTGCACAATGGGAGACAGTCTCCACATCCACGTTGTGTGTGCATGGACTTTGATGTTGTGCGTGTGTGTGTCACAGACGTCCATGTCTGTCCTGCCGTGGCAAGTGGGACCACTACCTGTGGGGGTCATGGTTGTTTTGCTGTGGTGTATACATGATACTCCATGTAATGCCAGTGTCCATGTGGCAATACAGGGTCCCTGGGAATGTACCTGTCGTTGAGCTGTGATGCCTGGGGCACATCTGTCCTCACATGTCACTTTGGGGGTGATTGTGACACGGCAGCAGGAGATGGGAACTGTGACACGGCCTCATGATATCCAATGGGCCAACCTGGGACTAATTGATGCCACTTGTTGGACCGTGTTGACAGATGTTGGCCATGTATGTACCATACATGTCCTTACGGAACTGCACACTTCATGTAGTTGTGCCTCATAATGATGTATGTTGGGATATTGAGTGTGTTCAATGCCGCATATGTGGGGTGACTGACAATCTTGCTTACTTCTCCTCTGCACTGCAGGGCTCCTGCTGTCCATCGACCATTCCCAGACCTGGCAACGATGGTGGAACGGGACAGCATCCGACGGTACCGCTTCACCAGGCAGCTGATTGAGGATTTGGCAGTGCAGTTGTCCCCACATTTGCAGCCTGGCCGGCCGTATCCTACAGCGCTGACCCCCAAGGTGAAGGTGATGGCAGCCCTACACTTCTTTGCCACCGGTACCTTCCAACATACTGTGGCGACTGCTGGTGGGATGTCACAGACCATGTTGAGCCGTGTGCTCCGCGATGTTTTGGCGGCAATGTTGCTATTCCTGAACCGGTACATCTATTTCCCTAGACTGCGACGACTCACTGACGTGAAGAGTGACTTTTATGCCCTGGGGAGGATGCCGCATGTCATTGGCTCCATTGATGGGACACATGTGGCTTTGGTACCACCACAGGCCCAGGAGCAGGCCTACAGGAACCGCAAGCACTACCACTCGGTCAATGCACTGGTGGTGTGTCTTGCAGACATGACCATCACACACGTGTGTGCCCGTTTCCCTGGTTCAGCACACGATGCCTTTGTGATGAGGAGTAGTCGCATCCCCAGGATGATGGCACAGATGCAGAACCAGCGTGCCTGGCTTGTCGGTGTGTACTGACTTTGTGCCATTGTGTGTGATCTGATCTGTAGTATTCCGCCCACTTTTCCAAGTCAGCTAATGTGCACTTGTCTGTCCGTAGGTGACTCGGGATACCCCAACATGCCGTGGTTGCTGACACCCCTCAGGAACCCTGTGACACCAGCCCAGATGCGCTACAATGAGGCACATGGTCGGACCAGGAGAGTGATTGAGCGGACATTTGGTCTCCTGAAGAGCCGCTTCTGCTGCCTGGACAAGACCGGAGGGTCCCTCCCATATGCCCCTGCGAAAGTGTGCAAGATTATCATCGTCTGCTGCATGCTCCACAACCTGGCAGTGCGGAAGGAGTTGCCTCTCATCCAGGATGACAATGACCAACATCCGCCACCTGTGGAGGATCCTGGCCTGGACCACGATGCCAGTGACGATGATGATGATGATGATGAGGGTGATGTCCGCACACAGCTCATCACCAACTTCTTTAGCTGAATGTGAGTATCCTGAGGTGTCATGTCAATGATGTGAGTTGGCATGATATGTGTAGGTGGTGCTCTGGTGCTGTTGGAGGGTGTCCATGGGCTACTTGACTGGATGTGTGTTGCGATGTGTGCTTACAGGTGGGCTGTACTCCCCAACAGTGTTGACATGCTAACTTGGTTCTGGGTGGGTATCTTGTAACATGTATTGTGCATGAGTTTTGCTGTTCTGTCCTGTACTCCATTGCTTTTGACTGTGTGTCATTTCTGTCCTTCACAGGGTACTTTCAGATTCGTTTGGTCAACTGTGTCCACCGACGACGTGATTGCACTTCCAGGCTGGTAGCTGTTGTGTCCCTACAGGTGATGTGCGCCACACCCATGGACTTCCTTCCGTCTACAGTTGTTGACTGTGTGCCCGCTGCCAGGTGGGATTACCTTGCATCTGTAGTGGTTACGACATGTTGCAACTGTGTAATAAACCTGTGCTTCACTTTGTGATGTGCGTTGTCTGTGGTCACACATTTGACTGCCATTTGCTTACTGCACCTGTGGGCTACTTGACTACAACTGGGAATGGGTGTGGTGTCTGTGCATTGCACCGTCTTCCCTGGCAACATCAGTGTACGCAATGAGTCAGATGGCCTAGGTGTGTATGTGTTGTGTAGCCCTGGTGGTGTGTCTCCCTCATATGTGTCACGTTGCCTTTACTCACATGCCTGTGTTGTACTTGCTGTTGCAGTTCGAATACACAGTGTAATTTTGCAGTTCATCATCCCCATAACAGCAGCCACGTTGGAATCACAACAGAGGCAAGTATGGTGTATTAGTGTGTTTATTGTGATACATTTGTGTGAATAGTGCATAGGATGGGTAGTGCTGTACATAAATCTTGCAATCAGAAGTTCCTAGGTGAATTGAAAGTCCTGGTAGACAGAATCCCCAGTATCGGGCCACAGTTGTCTGACACATTGGTCCAACTTGTACTCCCCATGCAATGTGTGGGAGTAGTGTTGCCGTCAACAGGGTGAACAGTCTGTGCACAAAGGTGAACATCCAGAACAGGTTCAGGCTTCTTGGGAGTTGCGCTTGGCCATCGGCCTCTCACTTGCCCCTCTTCGGACAACCCCTCTTCTTGGGGGGGGGGGGGGCCTCAAGTACAGGCTGCTGCGGTGCAGGGGACTCTCCGCCAGAGTCATCCTCCCTCCCTGTGGCAGTTGCAGTTTGGGCAGCACCAGATGTTGTTGGCACACAGGGAGGTGTGGACTGGTTGCTGTTCATCTGGCGGAGGCATTGTAAAATGTCCCTGTGCACCGCCGTCATCTCATGCAGTGCATCCCACTTGGACTCCACGCGGGACATGTGTGAGTCCACGCGGGACATGTGTGACTCCACGTGGGACATGTGAGAGTCCAAGCGGGCATGATGGGCAGCCTGCTGCTGTTTCATGTCTCTGAGGAGCCCCACTACCTGGCTGAGGTCTCCGGTGCTGGACTGGTACGCATCAGCTATGCGTACCAGTTGTGGGTCATCATGCACACCAGCAACCTCTGCAAGCAGCGACCTCTGTCTCCCACCCCTCCCACCACCCCTGCTGACATGTGCAGTGCGTGCAGTGGCACGCACAGATGACCCTGGTCCACCTTGGGGGTTGGTGGTGGTGGTGGTGTCCATGGCCCCAGGTTGGTCCAGGGTCCCTGTGCTGGTGTTGCTCCTTGTTCTGTCCATGTCGGCAGGGATGGTATTTGTGGTGACAGTCGTTGGAGGGGTGGGTGCAGGGGGTGCAGCTGGTGGTCCTGCTGGTGCTGCAGCTGGTGGTCCTGCTGGTGCTGCATGTAGACTTGCACCGGATGTGCCAGGTTGGTCTTCTTCGTCCGAGGAGGGCAGAGGCTGTACGACGCCAGTGAGCTCCGCATCCTCTTGAGCCTGGGACTGGGACTCCTCAGCGTCTGCTGCTGTGTCCCCATCATCACCTGTTTTTGGGAGACACACACAATGTATGTTATGTTTCTGCAGGCATCAATGGTTGACACACATGACAGTTGTGACTGTGCCTCTGGGTGCGGGCCTGTACATTGCATTGTCCTAAGTCGTCACAGTCAGGGGTTGATATTGGTGTGGCACATTGTCCTGCATTATTTGGGCATTTCTATGTATTTATTGGGGTGTGAACATGGTCTGCATTGGTTGTGTTTGGTTGACAGCCGGCCCTCCTTCCCACCCACCCAGCCAGTCAGTTATCCCACCATGGACTGTGCTTGCATTGCAGGGAGTGGAAGTTGTCTCTCAGGATGTCAGTCAGTGGTGTCCAGCTGTTTGTTGGTGCACAGTTGCCAGCAGGGCCTTGTGCTCCCCACAGCAGTAGCCAGTGTCAGCCATCTTGTGAGTCCTTCTCCACTCCCTGTGATGTGAGCTTGGTTCAGGGTGGTGTTGATGGGACAGTTGTGGGGGTGACCAATATCAGTGACTGCCACTCCCATCATGCTATTGCCTCCACCCCCCTTCCCAGCATGCCCATGCTTCCTTCCTTTGACTCTGCTTCCCTGTGGGGTGGGCTGGCTGTGCTGACAGGATGGCTGGGAGTGTTGTCCTGGCAGTTGTTTGGCTAAAAGTCCCAAGAGTGTCCCTGTGCTTCACACAACATAACCCAGGGTGGTGGTTCTTTGTGGGATCTTGTGTTAGGATGGGGGGCATTGCATTCTACCAGGTGGGTTCTGTGGAGTTTGTGTTGGGGGTGTGTGAGGGGAGGTGCTTGTGACTATGGTCAGTGCTGCAAGTCCTCCTTCCCACCCACCCAGCCAGCCAGTTATCCCACCATGGACTGTGCTTGCATTGCAGGGAGTGGAAGTTGTCTCTCAGGATGTCAGTCAGTGGTGTCCTGCTGTTTGTTGGTGCACAGTTGCCAGCAGGGCCTTGTGCTCCCCACAGCAGTAGCCAGTGTCAGCCATCTTGTGAGTCCTTCTCCACTCCCTGTGATGTGAGCATGGTTCAGGGTGGTGTTGATGGGACAGTTGTGGGGGTGACCAATATCAGTGACTGCCACTCCCATCATGCTATTGCCTCCACCCCACTTGCCAGCATTCCCAAACTTACTTGCTTTTGTGGGGAGTTCAGTATGTGTGGGTGTGTGTGCAATGGCAAGATGGCTGACAGTGGTGTCCTGCTGTTGGTTGGTGTGCAGTTCCCAGCATGCCCTTGTGCTCCCCACGACACAGCAACAGTGTCAGACATCTTTGATGGGCCTTTCCACTCTCTGTGGGATGTGCATGCGTGAGTGTGAGCTTGCTGGGCCATGTGGTGGGGGATGTAGAGCTGTGACTACGACTCCCATCATGCTATTGCCTCCACCCCCTTCCCAGCATGCCCATGCTTCCTTCCTTTTGACTCTGCTTCCCTGTGGGGTGGGCTGGCTGTGCTGACAGGATGGCTGGGAGTGTTGTCCTGGCAGTTGTTTGGCTAAAAGTCCCAAGAGTGTCCCTGTGCTTCACACAACATAACCCAGGGTGGTGGTTCTTTGTGGGATCTTGTGTTAGGATGGGGGGCATTGCATTCTACCAGGTGGGTTCTGTGGAGTTTGTGTTGGGGGGTGTGTGAGGGGAGGTGCTTGTGACTATGGTCAGTGCTGCAAGTCCTCCTTCCCACCCAGCCAGCCAGATATCCCACCATGGAACGTGCTTGCATTGCAGGGAGTGGAAGTTGTCTCTCAGGATGTCAGTCAGTGGTGTCCTGTTCGCATGGTTCATGGTGGTGTTGATGGGACAGTTGTGGGGGGGGGCAATATGTGTGACTGCGACTCCCATGATGCTATTGGCTACACTGACTTGGCCAGCATAAACAGAATTCCTTCCTTTGAGTGGGCTTCACTGTGTGTTGGTGTTGTTGTGGTGGCTACATGTCTGGATGTGTTTGTTAGTTCTATTTGTGCCACTGCCTAGCTGTAGTTGTAGTTGTGTTTGTACATGTGATGGCACAGTTGGATGTGACTTTTTTGATGGCATGTGTTGTGTTTATCTGACTGACATACACATTTTGGGATGATTCTGTTCTGGTTGCTGTGTAATTGCTATGAGTGCATGGTTTGACTCTCCCCTTGACAGTGATGTGTGTGTATTTTGTGGCAGTATATTGTGTACATTTGTTGTGTACTCACCAGGCTCTGGGATGTTCTCTAGTCCATATACGCTCACTGGCGGAAGGATGGCCCGCACCTTCTCCTCCCAGGACTCGGTGTATTGGCTGTTGATGTAGTCTTTCTTGAGCAGGTCCCTTACCCTCCTGCGCACATCATACCACCTGTTCTGGATGTCGCTCTTTGTGCGCCGACATGGTGATTGTGCGTTCACCCTGTTGATGATCCTCTCCCACATCTTGGTTTTCTGGGAGATGGGGGTCTGTTGGACCAGTGTGCCAAACAGCTGTGGCTCTACCCTGAGGATCTCGTCTACCATGACTTCCAATTCACAATCTAGGAACTTGTGATTCTTCTTGGGGGGCATGGTGATGGGTGGTGATGGTGAGTGATGTGTGTGTTGGTGTGCAGGTGAGGGTGTGTGAGTGTGTGTTTTGCTGGGTGTATGTGAGGTAGGTATTTGTTGGTGTGCTGATGGTGTGTGGCTTGTGTGAGGGATGAGCTGTGGGTGTGTGGTTGCTTTCTCTTGGGTGCTGGCAGTGGAATGGCATTTGCAAAGGATCATGGTTGTGATTTGTGTCCTTTATATGGGTGGAGTTGTGGGTGTGTCTTTGTTCTCTGTCCCCACCCCCCAGTATTTATTGGCTTAGTAATTGCTTGTTTGGCCTTTTTTTGTGTGATTTTTCCTTTGTACTGTCTGTGCATGTTGGAAACGTTCTTGTGACCGAGTCGGACCCTGCATTTGTCTCGTACGGTATTCTCCGTTTCGTTCACGCTGTGTTTGTGCAGTTTTCTATGCTGCGTACGCGTCGGTCGCGGTGTTTTGTGTTGCTTCGGCTCGGTTTTGTATGCGTGTCGGTCGTACGGCTTGTCCTCCGTCCGACTCGCTCGTGGTTTTCGCGCCTTGCATCGTACTTTGGGGTTTGGAGTTCGCGTGTACGTTTCGGTCGGATTTGTTCCGGGTGCGTGTCGGTCGGTTGGATTCGCGTGTTTTTCTGACCGGATTGCTGTTTTCCGTGCGGCTTGGTCGTTCGACTTGGGTTCGGTACGTATCGGTCGGATTTTGCACGCATTGCATCGTACTTGGCGTGTCGGGCGCCACAGGTACGTGTCGGTCGGTATAATTTCCGGATCCGAGTCGGTCGGTGCTTTTTCCGTCCCGAATCGGAATCGACCCCTCAGTCTCTCAATGATTCTCACTCACTCCCACATACACATGCACACTCACTCACATGCACCCCGGGCACACATTCACTCTCACACACTCTCGCTCACAAATAAACATACCAACAACTTTGGTATTATTTTCTTTACTCAAGTTGCCTCTGCTGGTGAATTCTCCATTGCACTAGAAGGGCAGGAATCCAGCACTGTACATAGGATCCAGAAAGGTATGGTAAAACTGAGGAGCCAGACAGGGCAGCGCAGTCACAAGGAAGACCTTCCTCAAAACATCTCCCAGCTTCTGATAGTGCTCGAAACCAACCCTATCAGAAGTTGGGACAAGGCTTGGGATCCCACACCCTTCTGCTCTATGTGGATTCTTCTTTGGCACCGGGATGCACTGATGTACACCCTGACAGCCCCATTTTAGAAACTGCATGAGGCATGCACAGTGTGTCAGCTAAACAAAATGGACTATGCCTGTGTGATGAGACAGTAGTCGAATTATGCCCCTCACACATACGCAATCCAGACATCCACCTACAGAGTGCCATGTTCTTAAACAGCACTCTATAAAAGTATTATGGCTAAGCTCTCTCTCTCCCTCACCATCCTCCTGTCATCAGGAGAATGTAGAGGCCAAGAGCGCTGACGTGCACACTCGCAGTTTTCATAAAAACACGAAAATCATATTTTCGTAAACAATGCTAAATTAGTGAAAGAGCGGTGCGGGGAGAAGAAAGGGCATTATGTTTCAACTCACAGGCAGCAGGACTACACCCTTACACCCTTGATCATGAGCCAGACCTTCATAAATGTACTTTTGCAAATTATGATACTTCCTTCCGGGAGCAAGCACTGAATGAGGCTGTGGAAGCTTATCCTATGCTCAACAAAGAGGATCTGAAAACTGAGTTGACTGTACTATTATGCAATGCATGTATTTCGGCAGGCCACTTGTGGCATTTCTTTACTCGCTTTAGTTCCGAAACTTAATATGGAGAAATCACTTGCAGAGACAGTGGCTTTACTAAAAATAGCCATTACCACCACTTCTATGATAACAGCAGAGTCAGAACGATGTTTTTCAATGTTAAACAGAATCAATACATTCCTGAGAAACACCATGATTGAGGAAAGACTGAGTGCTTTAGCAATGTTCTGTATAGAGATACCTTGTTAAGAGAGTCCCAGACTTTAATGTTCAAGCCATTGCAAGGTTTGCAGCTATTAAAGACAGACGTGCTGATTCTGACTACAAAAAGTGAACAATGTGCTACCCCTAACATTTCTTGAATGCTGGTAGCGACCTGCTCAGTTGTTCCTCATCCGCTATACAGATGTTGTAGTCACTGAAATCATTGGTGTATGCCTGACTTCAATCTGGCTATCGTTTACCATATGGTTGCTCTGAAACTCAATACTGAGCAATTGAGACATCACAGAGTCCTTCATTTTATGATTTTATTTTAGCAGCACCTCTCATTAAGTTGTGTGGGTTCATGCAGCCTTCTTTTGAAATTGCTATCTGATCGAAAACAGCTATTTATTTTTTTATAACTTTGTTCTGCTTGTCAAGATAAGAGGAGTGCTACAGCAGGTCATAATGGCTTTCTGGGCCACCATTACTTCATAAACAACAGCTGAATCATTTGCAATGTTTGTACATAATGCAGCTGTTTTTGATAATGTAGTGGACTAGCAAGGTGAGCTAATGGAATTCCATCATCAGGATGGGGGTGATGTGATCATATTTTTTCATCACCTGAATGAGACGTACAGTGCCTTGTAGGGTGCCCTATTGCCTTTTAATGTTTATTCCTTGCTGTCTCGTGTCCAGTCTGACAAATCACAATAACTTGTATTTCCTCAGTAGATTTCATTTGTAAAGGTATATCAATAAATAAGGAAAGCTGTGAGGTACTCAGCATTGTTATCTCAAAGTCTGTTATGAATTTCTATGGTTATACTGAATAAGCAGCTACCTACATCATAACATGAAATCTCTTTATTGATGTCATAACTACACTTTCACAATTCCCTTATTAACCTTCTTGCTTTCCCAAATTTTTTGAAAAGGCATCTTTTAAAAAAGTTTTAGCTGGAAGAGAACCTCCCCGAACCCCCTTTATGACCGTCGGGATCGCTCGCTCTGCTTGCTCGCCACAGGTCACCCATCCCAAACTTTTACGCCACACCACCTTCAAATGTCACCAGCCGCCACTGTGGCCCATCCTACTGTTTATGGTACTTAGCCGAAGAATCAGCAAGAGATGGACTCTTATTGTCCCTAGCTCTTGGGGCTTTGCTGGAATGACAGAACAGCTTGAAGTGGGCGAGAGTGTCCCTCATTAGCAAACACAAGCAATTCAGATTTGTTGATATCACACATCTTACTAACTCATACCTATAGGAACTGGAGGTAGAGGTGTGAGGGTGCTGCAGCACCCCACAAAATAACCATGCTGGAGTTCAGAATTTGAATGAGCAATAAAATGCCTTTACATTTTGCTTTTATCTTGCCACAGAGGTCAAATGCCAGGTTCTGCCTTCTGTCAAAATGATGCTTATTCTGTTAACGTGGAGATTGGTGTTTACTTTGCTTTCTCTGACTGCAAAATGAGATGATTTTGTAATGTGAACTATGTGACAATCTTGTTGAGTGTGAAAGGAAAGTCTGTAGGATGTTATTTTTTTTAACACCCAATAAACCTTTAACTGCACAAACAAATATTTCAAACTATATCAGCAGGAAGGAAAGTAGAAATGAAGCACTTTCATTTGTCATTCTGAATTGTGATGGAAACAAATATTTTATTAGGATGAAAACAAATCAACACACTTTACTTGGTTATGAGTAAATGATAGATAAACACTGAAACCTGATTGTTGCATATTATTATTTGTATGCTGTATATTTTTATCAGCAAAACTGTGTCTGTGCAAATATAGTGGCCATTTCGAGGGAAAATGCACTGTCTGAAAATAATTGTGCATTACCACCCCATGCTCTAGTAATATATTTGCAACAATGTGCTCCAAGAATGCACCACCGGCTTCATACCACATCCTTACTGCTCCCCTGCTTAACTATGCATAGTGCATTTGTTACACTTGTTCTTTGTGCGAGGCTTGTTTTTTCCACAATCCCTAAGACTTCAGTGAAGTCCCACTGATGGCAGCATCGCCGCTGTGACATCTCTTCCAGTACTGCTGCTCACAAATGGCTGGACAGTACATGCTGGGCTGTGGAGACAGTACCGGAGCAAGTGTCACTGGTGGTGTCCTTTGTAACACTTTCAAGTGTTAGTTTTTTGATAGTGTGTGGCTTCTTTTCATGCTGTGTGTGCCTCTCCAAGAGGCGCAGTTCTATCTCATGATCCTTGCACTGGGATACCTTAGTTCTTGGGTGAGGGGGATGTATGCATCCGCTACAGGCTGGTTTAATTGTTGTTTCTGCTGCCTGTATTCAACTCTTGTCAGTTCAGCAGTTTTTCCATGTTTTGCTGCTTGTTCTCCATGGTACAGGTGCATCTGGAATCTGTAGCACGTTTGGTAGATGGCATAGTTGCTCTTATAGAGAGTGGGACAAATACTCATCATGCGCAGATTTTGTAGGACTACAGGAGTCAGATGCGAGGTCTCAGGATAACAATTTCACACAGTTGTAAGTTATGTTTTGCGAGGAGAGCAACATAACTTTCTTTGTTGCAGATGATCATTTTATTATGATTCTCTTGCCATTGTGTGTGTGTCTGTGTGTGTCTGTTTGTGCGTGCACACATTTGCAGGCAAGGCAAGCTGGAAAGTTCTAAGTTGTGTTTGAAAGGTCCTATATGTTGCTTCCTTATTGTTGGATTGATTCTGAGCCACTATTATGTTTACAGCTATCATTTCCAGTACATGGCATGTGTTTTGTGCTGGCATGTATTCATGCTGGAACTGCTGGAAGATTTCGGGTCTATTGCCATATGGGTCTCTCGTGCTCATGACGTTTGTGTCAATACCTCTGGAAGAGGGTTGTTGATATGGGTGGGAGTAGTTATATGATAAAATATCAGAAACAGAACATCACAATTCATAAATATCGTGAAAAACAACATCAGAACCAAAAATCATGTTTGCGTATTTTTATGTAAATTATAAAAAATTAAACTAAATATGGACCAGAATATTGCCAAAATCACTTTCACTGCATATATTTAGCATTATATTTAATTTTATTTAGATATTAAAGTTAAAAATAATAGTTCAATAAAAAATAAAAAATAACATTTAAGAACATTATCATAAAAGTAAATTAAAAAATACATGATTTTCAAAAAGAATTTTTTCACAAATATTAAAATTAAATTACATTAAAATTATTAATAACACTAAGACAGAGTAATAAATATATATGCATAACAAAACACATAGCACAATATAAATAAAATAGAAGCAAGAATATTCTAAAACTATTAAAATGAAAATAAAATATTACAAAATATTTCATTTAATAAATATTTTTAAAAAACAAAATCATTTTAGTTAAATCTGAGCATCTGTAGGGCAAGTGTTAGACTTAGAGAGGTCAAATATACTATTTCCACTGCAACATAAGCAAATGGAGGGAAAGTGTTGTACTTTGGAGGGATAGATGTGCTGTTCTCTCTCAAATGTAAGCAAAAGTATGGAAAGTGCTGGACTTTGTAGGGGTCAGATTTAAAATTTCCACTGCAATGTAAGCAAGAGTAGGAAGTCAGATTTCTCTCTGTCTCTTACACGCACTTTGGCTCATTGATTCTCACTCTCTCACACGCACTCAGAAAGGCACTCACACACACTCACAATTCCTCTCTCTCTCCCATACTCACTCATTGTAATTTACTCACACTCACTCACTTCTGCACTCAACCCTCTCTCTCACTACCCATCCCTCCTTCTCTCACTTACTAAATCTCACTTATAGCCACTTTCAATGACTCTCTCGCTCACGGTCAGCTGCACACACTCCCACACTCACTCACAAACCCAATCACACATCCACTCTTACTCGGTCTCACTGAATATTAGTCACTCTGATTGATTCTCACTCCATTTTTACTCCCTCTCATTCATGCACAATCTTATTCACAAACACTCACATGTGCTCACTCACACACTCTGTCTCACACACTCAATCTAATTGATTCTCATTCCTTCTCTCACACAAATACACACATGCACTCTCTCTTACGCTGCTCATTGATCTCATTTGGACACACTCACAAAATGGTCAAACAAAAACTCACTCTCATTGTTCCACATTTCCTGTATGTCACCCTCCCTTATTTACTCACTATAACTCAATCATACTCACTCACACTACATCACTAACACTCAGTCCAACTCTAAGCCTGACACTCAGTCCTTCTTGTTCTCATGCTTTCACTCATTCTAACTTACTCTCAATTACTCTCAGTTACAAACACTCAGTCTCACTCACAAACATATTCACATATACACTCAGTCTCTCAATGATTCTCACTCACTCTCACATACACATGCATACTCACTCACATGCACCCCCTGCACACATTCACTCTCTCACACTCTCGCTCACAAATGAACAGAGCAATAACTTTGGCATTATTTTCTTTACTCACGTTGCCTCTGCTGATGAATTCTCCATTACAGTAGAAGGGTAGGAGTCAGCTTTGGACATAGGATCCAGCAAGGAATGGTAAAACTGAGGAGCCAGACAGGGCAGCACAGGCACAAGAAAGACCTTCCTCAAATCATATCCCAGCTTCTGACAGTGCTCGAATCCAACCCTATCAGAAGCTGGGACAAGACTTGGGATCCCACACCCTTCTGCTCTATGTGGATTCTTGTTGGGCACCGGGATGCACTGATGTACACCCTGACAGCCCCATTTTAGAAGCTGCATGAGGCATGCACAGTATGTCAGCTAAACAAAATGGACTGTGCCTGTGTGATGAGACAGTAGTCGAATTATGCCCCTCACACTTACGCAATCCAGACATCCACCTACAGAGTGCCATGTTCTTAAACAGAACTCTATAAAAGTATTGTGGCTAAGCTCTCTCTCCCCCTCACCAGCCAAGAGCGCTGACCTGCACACTCGAAGTTTTCACAAAAACACGAAAATCATATTTTCATAAACACTGCCAAATTAATGAAAGAGCAGTGCGGGGAGAGGCAAGGGCATTATAATTCAACTCACAGCAGCAGGACTGCATCCTACACCCCTGATCATGAGCCAGACAGTCATAAACTCTAGGTTTCATTTACCATTTTTGGGTCTGACTTTTTCCATTTCAGTTTCAGTCATATTGTTCATTTTAACAGTAATTCTTTTGTATTCTGTAGTCTGTGTATATTCTACCCGCGGCATGTGTACCCTTTTGTTGTCTTCTATTTTTTTAACAACAGGGATGTTTATGCAGTGGGGCTAGAACAATCCCCAAAGTGGGGGTGCTGGCCCTTGACTTCACCTGACATAAATGACCTGGGATATTTGTGCTTTACTGTGTAAATTAAGAAACATGTCTTCCTTTATGTATGTCTTAGAAAACCTTTGGAATGCTGTGCCCTTCTCTGTTCACTTGTAGCCCAGCAAGAATGATAGTAGTTAAAGTTACAAACTATCTGAAACATGCAGTCAGGAAAGGAATAGAAAACATTGCTATCCTAGCTAAAAGAATTTGCAGCACTTTGTCATGCAAAGTTGTCTATCGTGAGACAGTTTGTACTCGAATGCACAGTAAATTCTCCAAAACTAATAAATGCCACCTATTCTTAATTCTCTAGCTGAACCTCGTGGAGGATATATGGGAGAGCTTCAGCACCTCTATTTCCAGTGCCACTGTGTTTGTAACCTAAAGGATCAATCATTGGACGAGGAAGTGTTTTGGTGTGTGCGCATGCCCCTGTCAAGCTCTTGAGTAAGGTAATTTTTCTCATTCCATCCTCACAATGGACATGATTTCACACCTTGGTTGATCGGATCCATATCATGGGGGTAAATCAGGCCCCTGTGGCGGAGGGGGACCCAAGTCTTCAGGGGGTGCCCAGCCCTTGATGGGGCCCCCATTCTGCCCAAAACCAATAAATATTTGTGAGATACGGGAATCTTGGGGGGCCCCTCATCACATTCTGCAGAGAGCTGGGGCATCATTTTGTGTTAGTCCGCTGATATGTATGGCTTACTTTCGCAGATTTTTCAACATGCTTTTTACTTGCTTACATTGTGTTGAGTTATTGCTCTTTTTACTTGCAGAAATGTACAGAACATGGGCTAAAATAAGTGCATCACTAGTTAAAATAGCATTAAAACAACTCATTGCATGTAAAATCCGAAATAAGGAGGTGAAGCTAATGTTGTTGGGGCACAGTCACTGATGACTATACATTCAGCATCTTGAAGATTAAGCACCTGTAAGAGTATTCTATGGCCAGAATACATGATCACATTAATGTTGTCATGTTATTTTGCTTCATTTGTATAGCTCTTTCTGCTACCAGTATTGAACCACAGCTCTTTTTTTTTGTCTTTGTGGGATTCCCACCATATGTTGTTGTATGATATGCTTAGATGAGTGGAAATTAATGATTGCACGTTATCCAGTGGGTTACCAAGCAGAGATGTTTGGTTCTACCTTGGACGATGGAGAGAAGCCAGAGGTGGAGAGTTGGAATGGGGTGCCATTTTCCGCAGAGGAGACACCAAGAGAAAAAGTGTTAGTTCGGGTCTAGTAGACGGAGTGTTTGTTGACAAAGGAAGGGCCATGAATTATATTCCAGAGATTAATCTCTGCTTGCTAATTGGGTGGGGTGTACACATTGGCACAAATATCTGGGCACACAACAGCTGTACATCAGATGCCAACTCCGGCCCTTTTAATCTCCACACATTATCTGATCACTGCATTCTAATACATTTACACTTCACTTGGAATGTTCAAGCATCTATCGCTGTTCGAGATGATCTCCAATGTGAGCGGTCAGGCACATACCCCCCTCTACGGCATCTGCCTAGAATAGGAATGTTGAAGAAGTGAGCAGGTCTCTGTCTAACTGAATGTGATGATATGATAAATTGTTGATGAGTGGTATTATTAGCAAGGGGTGCAAGCGCCATCTTTCGTTGACCACTGGCTGCTCTCACTGGTGGTTGCTATTATTATAATGAAGTACCGATGTTAATATTGGTCATGATATAATGACCACTACAAGACAAACTGACTGCATGCGCTCAAATAAGGACAATTAGGCGATAGAAAAGTTGTTGTACTTGACTCAGCAAGATGGGACATTTTTTAAGATCTGGGATCCGCTCATAGGTCATATCTCAAAGATTGACACAGCTCTCACCTGTTCGCAGAGACTTAGGTGCACATGCATCAAAAAAGCCAATTGCGATTCTTTAATTGTGATTATTAAGGAATCGCAATTAAAGAATCGCAATTGGCTATGCATGTAGGAATCGCCCAAAAATTCCGATTCCCACACATTCCTTAATTGTGACTCGCAAATTGCGAGTCGCAATTAAGGAATTGATTCCCATACATTCCTATGCGCCTAGAGGCCCATAGGAATGAATGAGAGTGCATGCGCAATTTGCGAGTACCCAATAGGTACTCGCAAATTCTGATGCTATTTCAAGTGCAAGAGTTGCCAAAGGACACCCTGTTGCACCCTGAAATTACAATTTATCCACATGTTGCGCACAGACAGGGCATGTGTGTGTGTGTGTAACGTGACTTTGAAAATGCACTTTGGTGCATTTTTCAAAGAAATCACAAATTACCATCAACTTTAGATTGACGGTAATTTGCGATTCATATTTGCGAAATGGCAATATTTTTTGCTTTAATGCATTGCATTTAAGGAATCGCAATTCCTTAAATGCAATCGCAATTTAAATAATCGCAAATTTTGCGATTCCTTAATTGCGATTTTTGCATTTGGGATGATGCATCCCAAATGCAAAAATACCGGTCGCAAAGGGGCAGATTCTGCGAATATGCCAGTTTGCGACCGGTTTTTTGGTTGATGCATGTGGCCATTAGAGCAGTGGGTCTTTCAAATTCGCTATGGTTGCTGTCGGCTTTAGAGGAACTATGGCAATTCAAAAGTGTCAAGCGATCCCGAGATTGGGAGTTCAGGAGTCATCTCATCTCATTAAGGCCTATCTGACTACTGGCAGCATGAAGGGGCATGAGTTGTTTCTGGAGTTTTCTGGGGGGATTTGTTACATCAATGATGTGAGCTACTGGCTAGGTACCCGATGGAGTACTGTCAGGGAATGCCAGACAGGAAGAATGTCACTGACCTCTGAGATGCCAACCAGCGGGGACGAAGGGTTGATGTAAGGTCCCCGATTCCCTTCAGTGTAAGCCCTCACAGTGTACTACAACACCGCTCTAAGAGGGAACACTCCGAGGAAAAGGGGAATGGATAAAATAATAAACAATGCTGCTAGGTCTGTTGTCTTCTTCAACTGAGCTGTATTCGAGCGTGTAGGAATCTTGTCAGGAGCCACACCACCCAACTCGGAGTTACTGCAGTAAGACAAAAGAGAGAACGTGATGCAAAGAAGTGATGAATACAAACATAATAACTGCAGAGTGCGTGGCTACCCAGAGAACTTACAAAGACATAGGCAGCAAAAAGGGATACATACGACCAGAAGCAGCACCTCAGCAATCCAATGAGTTCACAATCCGAAGCGTATGCTTCTACTTCCCTTGCCAAGAGAAAGAATCAAAGTACGTGCTATACCAAGTCTCGGTCCCTACGCACTGAAAAAAAATCCTAATTACCTAGAAAGTCTCGCGAGACAGAACCATCCAGGTATTGTGTCAAAACAACGTTCGGCTGACACACAAGCACCCCCACTATGTAGAGGCAAGGGGCACGACAATGAGCACTCTCACTGCTCAGCACACTGTCGCAACCCTCATGCGCTGAGAGGCGCCCAGCGTAACGAATAAATCCTTGTGCGCTGTTAGGTGGCACAGCTCTACCAACAAAATCCTTGTGCGCTGTTAGGGAGCACAGTGTAACGAATAAATCCTTGTGTGCCGTTAGTAGGCACAGCGTAGCAAGTAACAGTATACGGCAAATACCAATACGGGTGGAGAGATCCTTCTCTCCCCTCCCGTCTCCCGGCAACAATACCTCACTATCGTCGCGCTGATAGGTGAGCCACACCTATCTTCCAGGAATCAGCCGGCTTGGCTGCAACACTCTCCGTCGGTAGTCTTCGGGCGCCGCTCTGTTCGTGCTGGGAGCAACCAGGAACACGATCGTTGGCGCCGCGGGAACCACAAGGAAACTGTTGTGTGCATGGAGCGCGACTGTCACGAGTGCGGTCTCTCGCCGCAGCTCGTGACTGTCTCGCTCTGTGCCTAGTGGCATCTCGTTCTTTGCCCTGTGGCATCTTTTGAATGTATGGAAGCTTTGGGAGTTATGTATTGTTGGGCCGTTGAGGCATTCTTGTACTGACCCTGGAACTGACAACATGCAATAAACCTCTCGGCAAGCAGAGCACCTCTTTGCATTCGTATTCCTTGAGGATTTATCTTTCCTACACTGGCGACGAGCGGGCACGGATCCTTTGCCCTTATGCTACGCTATTTTGCTTAAAAGGAATACTACTTTTTTTTTTTTTTCTTTTTTTTTTCCTTTTCGTTTCCAAGCCATTTTCCAGTTGGACAATATTCACTCAGAAAGGAGATTTATTTTAGCTGTGACCAACTTTACTGCTGTGCTTCGTGGATCGCTGGCAGTTGTTGGACCTATTGGCACCGAGGAGCATCGAGGAGCATCGTGTGTACATTTGAATACACATACCTTCGCAACGACCTTGATCCATTCTGGAACCTTCTGGAATTCTTCTCGGAGCCATCACGTTTCTTCTCACCGCGTCTGCGCGCTACGTCATAACCATTCAACACGCCTTCGCGTGCAACGTCATCACGCTTAAACATGTCTTTGCGTGCAACGTACAAGCAGCCATTTTGGTTTGTGTTTCCACCACCTAACAACCAAATCGGGAAAAATTAATTCCTACATCAGTGCTTGCACATCGGTGACAAGCACACCAGTGAACTTAAGGTACTTTTCATTTATCGTTGTATCGAAGGAGTTTCTACAAATTTAAATCCGACTTGTGTATCCTTCGGTGATACACACACCACTTGAGGTATATTAATGCCAGGTACTCCTTCGGTGATACGCACACCGCGTGCCACCAACTATTCTTTATTGGATTTATTGCATTTATACATGTTTTATGGCTTACTGTTATTTTATATAAGCCAGTCACTTTTGTTTCAGTTTTGTTAGTATTATCAGTTATGTCAGGCATTTTACCCCCTCCTTCCTTTCTCACTTCTCCAGGTGAACCCCCCATGGCATGGGAAGTCTGGGAACCAGTTTTTTTAGCATATGTGGAAGTGTTAGAGGAAGAAGATTGTGAACCGGAGAGAAAACTTTCTCTTTTGAAACATTGTTTAGGGGGCATTGGATTAAAAGAATTTACAACATTACCTGCCTTACCCAATCCTGGCAACATTAATGTCTATCAGTACGCATTTTCACAACTTAATATACGTTTTGGAAAAAAGAAAATATAGTTATGGAGAGATTTATATTTTATTCACGTAAACAACATGCAGATGAGTCAATTGAAGATTTCGTTTCCGCACTTAGGTCTCTAGCTGTTTCTTGTGATTTCGAGCATATATCTTATGAGCAAGTTCTTAGAGACCAGATCTTAATGAGAACAAACAACAAAAAAGTCCAAGAAAGGTTATGGACCACTTCTGATTTATCTCTTAACGCAGCAATTGACATTGCTAAATCCATTGAACATTCCGAAAAATTTGTTAAGGAAATAAGGGGGAATGATAAAGGAGACGTGTTTAATGTTAGTAAGGATAATAAGGAATCCAATGTTAGTAAGGATAATAAGGAATCTGACAAACAAACAAAAAACCTTTCCTCGCAGAAATGACTATGTCTGCAAAATCTGACAATAGATCTAGGAATCCAAATTGTGAAAGAAATAATTCACAATTGCTCTGCTACAGATGCGGGAGTAATAGACATCTAGCTAATTTCAAAATGTGTCCCGCCATCGAGAAAATTTGTACTAAATGTAATAGGAAAGGGCATTTTGCGAAGTTTTGTAAGTCTCTTCCTAAGAGAGTCAATTACATACAAAGCTTGGAAGACTGTGATGATTCGTATGATTCTTTAGGAAATGAAATTAACACTGTCATCAATGTTTGTGGAGATGCAAGTTTTACCAAATTTCCCTCCTGTTCCATTTCTGTAGATGATGTAAAATTAAAATTTTTAGTAGATTTGTGTGCATGGTACACTATTATATCTTCTGATGTTTTTCATAACAATTGGCCAAATAGAATTCTTCTCTCACCTGATGTGTCACCTAGTGGCTACACAGGGCACAAAATTGATTTAATGGGTTTTTTTTGGGCTCATTTAGTTTTTGCGGGACGTCACGCATTCTGTAAAATTTATGTTGCCAAATCAGGACAATCCCTATTAGGATGGCCTCATCAAGAGAAATTAGGAATTAGACTTGATCCCAACGCCGATCCCCCTGTTTACTCCATCTTTTTCCAAAAAGCATCTCATCAATTAAATTTAAGCTATATTAAAGAATTGATTGAACAATTCCCCAATGTATTTAGTGGGAAACTTGGGAAATATCAAGGGTTCGAGCATGTCATAAAGCTAAATGAGAACACCATACTAGTTCATCATAAGGTAAGAAATGTACCTCTATCATACATAAATAAGTTAAAAGATATACTTAAGGATTTATGTGAAAAGAGCATCATCGAACCTATTGAATCATCTCCATGGGTTTCTCCGATTGTTATTTCAATTAAATCTTCAGGCGAATTGAGACTGTGTGTGGACTTGCGCAGTTTAAACAATGTTATTTGGGTGGATGCCCACCCTCTGCCCAATTTACACAAACTGGTATCAACTTTGGCTGGCGCTCAAGTATTTTCGTGCATTGATCTAGCCAGCGCATACCACCAGGTTGTGTTAGCTGAAGAATCAAAAAATTTAACAGCTTTTATCACTCCAGAAGGTCTTTTTAGATATTGCCGTATGCCTTTTGGCCTTGCCAGTGCAGCTTCTGTCTTCCAAAGATTAATGAAAGACACTTTGGAAGGTTTGACAGGCGCCATCGCTTTCCAAGACGACATTTTAGTATACGGCAAAGACAATGAAGAACATGATCATAACCTGCAAAAAGTTATAGCTGCTTTGTCTGAGAAGGGTCTTACCCTCCGCCTGGATAAATGCAAAATCAAAGCGATGGAGGTGGAATATCTTGGACATACCATCAGTGGAATGGGAATCAAACCCAAACGTAAACATGTTGAAAGCATCATCAATGCCCCCGTTCCGGTTTCAAAGGAACAATTAGTAGCCTTTCTCGGCTTAACTGAATTTTATGCAAAATTCATACCTAACTATTCTTCAAAAATTGACCCTTTTAGATGTCTTCTTAAAAAGAATGCTAAGTTTTGTTGGTCTAATGATATGTCCCATGCTTTTGAAAATTTGAAGAATTTTATTGTTAATGCTCCATGTCTTAAACCATTTGTATCCGGGAAAAGTTGTATCGTTATGGTTGACGCCAGCAACACAGGACTGGGGGGGTGTTTTATTACAGAGAGATAATGGTAAGGAATGGATTGTTGCATATGCGTCCAGAGTGTTAAAAGACTCGGAAAAGCACTACTCTGTTATAGAAAGAGAGCTCCTAGCGTGTGTATGGGGGGCTGAACACTTTAGAACCTTTTTATGGGGGACAAAATTTACTATCAAGACCGATCACAAACCTCTCGTTTTCCTTTTGGCCCCAGGAGGAGGACGCTCTATGTCAGCAAGTCTGGCTAGGTTAGCTTCAAGGTTGCAATCATTCCAGTACAAGATAGAGTACGTACAGGGGAAAGCTAACATGCATGCCGATTGCGTGTCCAGATTACCTATTGCAAGTGAAACAGATACCAATGAGGAAGAGTGTGAAGTTGCTTTCACCACATATGACGTGAATTTACTGTATGGTGAACAAACAAATCTGAGTGAAGATGTTTGGGCTTTAGAAATGAAAAAGGATGTAGAATTAAAAAAGATCAGGAGTTACATTATCCAAGGATGGCCAGAACAAAGAAAAGTATCAGGAGATATGATGAGTTATTTTAAGATTCAGGATGAATTAGCTATTGAGAATGGTCTCATTATGAGAGGTGACAAAGTCATACCCCCTTTTGCTTTAAGAAATAAGATTGTGGGAATCGCACATGAAGCACATTTAGGTATATCCTTCACCAGGAGACGTATCAGAGAAACCTTTTGGTGGCCTGGCATCGATTTGTCCGTTGAACATTTCGTGCGCACATGTGACAAATGTTCAAACAGTGACAAATCAGCTGTTGTGATGCGACCTGAACCCCATCCGGTGGATTTTCCTCCCGGTCCATGGTTAAAATTAGGGTTAGACATCATTGGTCCTTTTCATGTTCTACCCAAACATGAGAGTTTCGGTATTGTTTTGATAGACTACTACTCGAAATGGCCAGAGGTCAAGATGGTCAAGGAAGTTTCTTCACAAAGTGTTATAGAATTTCTTGACGATGTTTTTTGTAGAGAAGGCATTCCCCAGGAAATTGTCTCAGACAATGGACCTCAGTTTGTTAGCAAGAAAATGGATTTGTTTTTTGAGAAGTGTGGTATTACCCATAGGAAGATAGCTGTTTTCCATCCTGAGGCCAATGGCCAAGTGGAGCGCTTTAACCGTGTTGTCAAGGAGGCTATTCAGTTATCAGTTAAGGGTGGTTTAAATTGGCGTAGCACTCTACAATCTATGTTATTAGCCTAAAGGACTTCACTCAATTCTGTCACCTTAGTTAGTCCCTTTGAACTCTTAAGAGGACGTAGACCAAGCACCAAATTAGCTCCTTGGTGGTTAAAAAAAACATGGGGGAAAAGGAAAATTTTTCTTGTGTAGATTATGAATTAGTTCGGAACAGAGTTGATGTTTACAAAAAGAGAATGAAAGAAGTCATGGAGAGAAAATTAGGCAGCGTGAGTAAACAAAGAGTAGCAATTGGTGATTTAATACGTATAAAAAAAAAGAGGGAGTTTGTAAGGGTTCTTCCATTTGGTCGGCTCCTAAAAGAGTTATTGAAATTTTTAGAAATGCTGTCAGAGTTGAGGGTGGGAGTGTTTGGAATCTCAACAGAATATCTCTGTTTAAGGGTGCAACAATTACACATGAAGATTCCAATAGCAATGTGTTTCTTGATGTCGGGTCCAGTGATGATCTGAGAAACCACAAATCTCCCCTCATTGACCACGAAATTACTTCCACCAGAGTTATGCGTGATCATCGCCTCCCTGCCAGATTCAAGGATTTTATCATGAAGTAATGTGTTTTCTTCTGTCCTTTGAAATTTACATTGTTATTTATTTATTTTTTTGGTTTTCGTTAAGGGGGGGAGGTGTGTTGTGTGCATGGAGCGTGACTGTCACGAGTGTGATCTCTCGCCGCAGCTCGTGACTGTCTCGCTCTGTGCCGAGTGGCATCTCGTTCTTTGCACTGTGGCATCTTTTGAATGTATGGAAGCTTTGGGAGTTATGTATTGTTGGGCCGTTGAGGCATTCTTGTACTGACCCTGGAACTGACAACATGCAATAAACCTCTCGGCAAGCAGAGCGCCTCTTTGCATTCGTATTCCTTGAGGATTTATCTTTCCTACAGAAACAAAACGAGAAGTGAAATTGTCAAGCCCCGACCTCAGGAAAGGGAGGGGCTTATATAGAGTACTGAACGCCAGGACCTTACCAGGCTTTCCTTTTAGCCCCGTATCCCAAGGGCTTCTGGGATTTGTAGTCTCTCGGTAGGCTCCCGATAATCGGGCTGTCAGGCATCAATCTCTCTCCAGTCACTCCATTATAAAGAAAGGGGAAAAAAAACCTGGATGTAGGTGTATTTAACCCCTTCCCCCCAGCTTCCGCTGTATAACCATGACAAGTACTTGCAGATCTCCTCTCATGCTCTGTTTACAAAAAACTAATAAAAAGAATGAAGCAAATAATAGATTACACCTTAACCAACTACTTTTTCATTTTGTAGACTTTAGTAGGATGGAAATCTGAGGTTTTCAAACCCAGGATCTGTGGGTTGCACATAGACCTCTGCTGCTAGGAAGTCAACTTCACGTGCTATCCCACACCAGATGTCACAGTGTTAACCAAGTAAATGACCCCTTTCCTTTCAGGGTGTTCTCTTGTTCTACGCATTTGAGTAATGTTTTGTGGAAATAGAAACGCATGTACCCCATGAAACAGGATGTCTGCAAGGCTGATGATAAAGCAACTGTATCAGTTTGTTCATGGAGCCATATCGACAACTCTCAGATAGACTCCAGGGCATCTACAAACCACCACCTGCAGTCCACAACACAGAATTAAAGCCGCATTGACTGGACTGAGTTCACTATCGTGACCACCCTGTATTGAATTCCAGCCCCAAAAGAAAAAAAAAGAAACTGACCACAATCCATGGTGAAAAATAGTTTTTCAAATAATTTATTTTTTGAAAACTTTCAAGCGGAAGGAATCTCAAATGTGCACAGAAATAGAAAGTGCTGCGTGATGCAGCTGTCTTTTTATTGTTATTGCGGGTCACAACTTCGGTTGAGAGGTGACCAATAGAAAGTAGAAGTTGAGAGCATAAGTAGATCATCGGAAAGGTATAAGATTTTAAGATATTAAGGGATTGAGAGAGGAAAGAAGATAGCTGATGACCTGCCATATTACAACATGCCGAGATACTTTAGGTTTAGGTGATGGAGGGGCAATATAAAGGGGGCGGGGGGGGGCGCATGGTGAAAACTGCCCTGAGTCGCAGCGGACATGAAGTGCAGGGGTCGCAGAATGTCCCTTAATTGATGCAGTTGATGTGTGTGTGACGCGTATGTTGTGGCCTAGGAGATAAGGGCAATTAAGTGCCGGGGCCAGCAATTCAGTGCCGGTGCCGAGCACCGGAAACCACGGTTTCAAATTAAGCACAGGCCGTATGTACAATAAGGCTCACCACTGTGTTTTCCCTAGTGCTGGTGCTAAAAATAGCTGCCTAGTGCCACCACAGACACCCTTGCGCCATAGTGCAGGGGTGCCTGCGTTGCAGGGAATGGTTGTTTATGTGCAGTAAGGTGTCCCTTCCTGCACATAAATAATCAATAATGGCGATTTGTTATTTCTGTGTGTGCTGCATCCTGCAGCACACATAGAAAGTAACATATCATCATTATTTAATGATTGTTTATGAGCAGGAAGGGACACCTTCCTGGACATAAACAATCATTAAAGGCGTTTTGCTCTTTCTATGTGTGCTGCAAAATGCAGCACACATAGAAAAAGCAAAAACAAGGAGAAATAAAAGTATTTCTTCTCTTTGCGCCATTCTAACGCCAGCTATTGCATGGCTTTCGTTTTTGGTGCAACCTCAGATTTACAGATCTTTGTAAATCTGGGGCAGCGTCAAAAAGCAATGGGTGTTGCAGTGGAAGGCTCACAGCAGCATCCATTGCACGCCCCTTTCAACCAGATACCTGCATGAAAGGGTACCAAATTTACTAAGCGGCATTAAAGCCAGAAAAAGTGGCTTAACGCCACTTTGAAAAAATGGTGCGGGGCATTGAGCCACCGGAACGTCAGTAAAGGTGACATTCCGGTGGTGCAATGCATTGCCCTTATAAATATTCCCCGTAGTGGGCCAAAACCCGCTGACTGCTTGCAAGAAGCCTTTTTCCATTTATACCCTAGGAACTGGGAGCTTGAGCTACGGTGGATGGACAAGCAAACAACCAATATAAAGGGTCATCAAAAAGACAATGACACAAGGCTTATATATTTGAAATGCTGCTTCCGTTTAGAAGTGTTAGTCTTGTTATGAATTATTAAGACTCAAGGAAAAGCTAAATGTGTATTAAAAAATGCGGGTTTTTTTAATGTGCTCACAATATATAGTAAATGAAGAATGAGTTTATTTGGGGAAAAACATATAAAAAAGAATAACAGGATATATGAGGAAGCAAGAGAGCTTAATTTATACATAATTAATGCATTTCATTTATGGAGGACCAACAATTACTCATTATGGGCATCGGTCATTAATGTACTCACTACTCATACATACCTCATTTGATATATACATTTATCCCTTGTAGAGTAATATGTTTTTTTAATTTTTTATATACTTAATCTTTTTGTCATGCTATTGTGGGACAAAATGGATTTCCTGTCAGCTGGGTGCTCAGCGATTGCAGGAGGTGTCAGCACACATGGGGGGATATTCTCAAAGAAGTGGCGGTGAGAGGCGTTAGCCTCCTTGGCTTAACGCCTCTCACCGCCACTTCGGAAACGCAAGGCTACACCCTATTCTCAAGAATGTGGTGCAGCCTGGCGTTTTCCCCTGCGATGCCGCTAAGTTTCACGACTTAGCACCAACGCAGACATCCTTGCACCAGAGTGCAAGGGTGTCTGTGTGCAGGGGTCGAATGTTTATGTACAGGAAGGTGCCCCTTCCTACACATAAACAATCCTAAAATACAATTTTGTAACTTTCATGTGTGCTGCTTCGTGCAGCACACATCAAAGTTACAAAATGGCATTTCTGAAAAGGTTTGTTCATGTACAGGAAGGGACACCTTCCTATACATGAACAAACCATGGCATTTTGCTTTTTCCATGTGTGCTGCACAAGGCAGCACACATGGAAAAAGCAAAAACGAGGAGAAATAAAGCATTTCTCTTCATTTCGCCACCTTAAGACCAGGATTTTTCTGGTCTGAAGTTCAACGCTGCCACCTATTATCGTCATCCTTGATAATAGGTGGCAGCGTCGATCACAATGGGTGTTGCGGTGGAACGGCCACCGCAACACCCACTGCACGCCCCTTTCACGCTAAATGTAGCGTGAAAGGGGTCTTATTCTCAAGGCAGCGTTAAGCCACTTAACGTGGCTTAAAGCCACATTAAGTGGGTTAACGGTGCCTTGAGAGTAAGGCGCTGACCCTATCGCCACGGGAACGTCAGAAAAAGTGACGTTCCCGTGGTGATAGGGGCTTGAGAATATGCCCCATGGTGTTACTCCATCTACATGGCCAACGTGTCAAAATGTGCAGAATGAGACCTCTTGTAACAGGTGTACTGTATTTTACTATGTGTAATATACTAATATCTGCTGTTGATTTTGAGCTTGCCTCAGTTGACCCATAAGATGATTCTTAATGCTACATCACGTTGAGTTAGGTATAGCAGTGGAAAAGTTAACCTCTTTAGCCTATTGGGTGGCCCTCACGGTCATTCTAAACTAGAACATGAACACTAGTCAAATATGGAAATCAAAAATAAATGAAACATTTGGTATCTTGAGTACAGGATATGGATATGGTTTGAACTTCGAAAAACTGGTAAATACCTGATTCCTAAGGACTTAACTACTAAACAAAAGAGAGGACTTAAGACAGAATACAGAACTTCAGATTCTTATTCACCCAATAGCAATCACAATGTTTAACTCAGTACAGTAGAGAAGATTGGAGCCATGTGGCTACTGCACTGAATGTATGAAGTCGAAGTGATACAAATGGCATAAATGAACATGGCTGAAATAGCCATGTACTAGGAAGTAGTATATTATGGTTACAAAAGAAGGAAGGTGGGCCTGACTCAGATGGTGGGTGGAGCAGCCATCTAGGACTGAGCTCCAGCCTTCACCCAGCAAACTCCATAGGCATCCTTTGTTCCCACGCTCGTCCCGCAGCGGTTTGAGGGTGTTTCACCCCCTCACACCTGCCGACATAGCGGGGTTTCAGAAACGGTGGGAGAGTGCTGTCTGTGGTGTGGGATGTTTCTGCTTTGACCGTCGCTGTGGGGCGGCTCCTGGTCGCATGACCAGCAGCAGATGAGCCAAAAGGCACAAACGCCCACTAAGAGCACTGTGGGTTAGGGTCGCCTGCTACAAGCCCCCTGTGAGTGCGGGATGGACGAGCCTGCGCTGTTGCCCTGTGAGCGGCATTGATTGGGTCCTGGTGCAGCCTTACTGTTTGGGAGCAGCCTGCTTTCCGCTGCTATGGGCCGGACCCGGCTGGTGCAGTGAGGGAGGCCCGTTAAGAATGACCCTTGTGAAGGAGGATGCTGCCCCTGCCTGGTTGATGGCAAAGTGACGTGTTCAGCCCCGTGGATGGTGCTGGAGTGAGAAGTGGTGCTGAGTGCTGTCCTCCTGTCAAAACTTCTTTAGTGGCCTGAAGGTATATGAGGGTCTGTGGCACTGCTATGACTGATCGATGTTGAGTGGGCCCTGAGAGTGGATGGAGATATGGGCAGCGAAGGGGTTCCTATTGAGCGGTGGCCCACAGCGACTGGTGTTAGGGACGAAAGAGGGCCTGCAACTGTTCAGGACCTGGACTTTGGAGCGGTTAGGGAATCTGGGCTACTTGGTGACCCTGGGAGTACCTGGGAGGGCCACTGCTGGTGCTTGAGTGACTGGGATCTGTGTCTGCTGGAACCCCCACCATGGTTTGTAAAGATGGTGAAACAACGGTAGCCCAAGACTTCCTCCTCAAGCAATGGGACAGCCTGCTCCCAGGAGGTGGTGCGGGCCAGGGGAGAAGGCCTTGTGCAACCTCGAGGCCACCCTGGATAAACATTCAAGCCAGTTTGAGCAGAAACTACAGGCGATTCTGGACACAAAAACTACCTTAGAATCCAAATTAGACCCGTTCTCCTTTGATATTGGCCTGCTCAGAGTGGATCATTGTCGGCTGGTGGATGATACTGAGTCGGTCCTGACCCCAATGAGCCCCACGTTGCAAGGGATGAGAGCTGACATCACCTGCCTAAAGCGGAGAGCAGAGGATGCTGAGGGGCCCTCACGGCGCATTAATGTTTGCTTCGTGGGGATCCCGAAGCGCTCTGAAGGCCCAAGCATGGAACTTTTCCTGGAAAATGGCTGATGGACACAGTGCTGGCTGGCAGGGTTCTGAAATTATTCTTGATTGAACGGGCTCACTGACTCCCAGGCCGAACTTCCCTGCTGGGGGCAAACCTGATTGCAAAGTTACTCAATTACAGAGACTGAGACTTGCTTCTACAGCTCTTCTGAACAATGGGCCCCTGGCAGTTTGAAGGCATTGTCATCACGGCATACCTGGATTTCACAGCATAGGTGCATACGCGGCCATAAAGGCTCAGCTGCGGAGCTTTGGGATGAAGTAAGCCCTACTGTTCCCGGCCAAGCTTAAGGTGATTGATGGGGACTCCACTTACTTCTTTCCAACTCCTTAGGATGTTTGGACCTAGTTGCACGCCAAGGGTCTGGCGGAGCGGCCGGCACTGAACCAGGGCGCTGAGGAGTGGCCGATCCCAAAGATGAATCGTCAGCACTCCAGGAGATCACGGAGCAAGCCCTCATCTGAACAGGCTGCTATGGAATGTGAACAGATGGTGGTGGAAGTGTTGCTGCAGGCCCGCAACCACTTTGAGGTCCTGCGTCTGGGCCGCACCTCCGACTCGGACTCTAGTGACATTTTGGTCTCTGCCAGTGATGGGTCCCATGGTCCAGAGCTGACCCCTCACCTAGTGGATGATTTGCTTTGATGGACCTCTACTTCGCCAGGTTGATGAGCCCTGTGTTTGACTTTGTGGACTAGTGCTAAATTTCTGAGGTATTTGAAGGGGGAAGGGGACAGGACATGGCAGGCGGGTACATGACACATGAGGTTAGAGGGCCGGATATCAATGTCTGCTACCTTCCGTGCCCTAAACTATCGTAATGGACTTGGTATGTGTTGTTGTTTCACTGCTGATTTTAGATGTAAGTGGTGGGGCATTAGGGGGGTTGCTTTGCCGGGGGGGAATTGCTGTTGCTTGAGTTGTTAGTTGTTAAATTTGCATCCACACTATCCTGGTGCACAGTCACACTATTTTTGCTCACATATTCACTGGGGAGTGGAGATGGAGAGCCACATGCAGGATTTCATGGAGCGGGTGGGGTGCGACCTCCTCGCTTCGAATGACACCACACATGATAGATGAACATATCTGATAGGAATGTAAATCCATAGTACAACCTCTTGACCTGGAACGTGAGGGGCATGGCCACTCCGGTCAGGCATTACCGCAGTCAACCTTACCTTAAGCGAGGACACACACACATGGCATTCCTGCAAGAGACGCACTTAACACAGATAGAGCTACGCTGGCTCCACACGAAATGTAGGGGCCAGGTCTATGGCACCAAGATCTCAGCCTATGCCAAGGGGGTACTGGTCTGCATAGCCCCTGGGTTGCTGTTTGTGCAGGAGTCTCACAGAGTAGATCCTGAGGGCAGGTATGTCATGATGGAGGGGTGGTTGGATGGTAGGCCCCTTGTGGTCTTGGATATCTATGCTCCTAACACAGGTCATTCTGCCTTCATGGATCTTCTCACTCCGGCTCTGTTGCAAGGCCCTCATACCCCTTCTTTAGGGGGCGGGGAAGTTAACTGTGTGCTGGACGTGCAGAGGGACAGTTCGAACTCACCGAGGGGGCGGCCTGTCGCAGAAACACGCAAAATTATTGGGACTAGATGACTAGTCACGGGGTATATGATGTGTGCCACCTCCAGCACCCAGAGGATAGGGAATTCTCTTTTTACTGCAAAACACACAAGATGATGGACGGAATGCTGCACATTGGCAAACATTCACCCCCAGTCACAGATCTGGGTTTAATCCATCGTTATTTTGCTTCACCACGCCACCCCAGTTCAGACATAGCCATATGCAAATCAGTCTTGACCCTGTGCCTCATGGGAACAGTCCAGACCGAACTGCCAAGCCATGTCTTCCCTGGACCGGAATCAAGCATCCAAGGACCGGTTTCAGGCTATCAGCCTTCATCAGCCAGGATAGCTTGACTCCAGTGGCGTAGTGAGCACGGGACCCACGTCTGGGCATACCCTTCCCACTTAGGGCAAAATGCAAAACACACAAGATGATGGACGGAATGCTGCACATTGGCAAACATTCACCCCCAGTCACAGATCTGGGTTTAATCCATCGTTATTTTGCTTCACCACGCCACCCCAGTTCAGACATAGCCATATGCAAATCAGTCTTGACCCTGTGCCTCATGGGAACAGTCCAGACCGAACTGCCAAGCCATGTCTTCCCTGGACCGGAATCAAGCATCCAAGGACCGGTTTCAGGCTATCAGCCTTCATCAGCCAGGATAGCTTGACTCCAGTGGCGTAGTGAGCACGGGACCCACGTCTGGGCATACCCTTCCCACTTAGGGCAAAATGCAAAACACACAAGATGATGGACGGAATGCTGCACATTGGCAAACATTCACCCCCAGTCACAGATCTGGGTTTAATCCATCGTTATTTACTCCCTGGTGCACAATGTCCACATTTGACTAGACCTTTTCTTATGTAGTGAGTGGATCAGCACCTTGATACTCTGTATGGAGTATCTGGTGCACACGTTGTTGGATCATTGGCCACTCTTGACGTCAGTGAGATGGGGGCGATCCCGCCCCCAGATATCTACGTGGAAACGCCAAACTGACTCGCTTCTCAATGCCCCTTTCAATGCAGATCTGGCTGAGCATGTGTCCACATCGAACATAATGATGGCACCGCATCCTATACGGCTATGGAATGGGATGCACACAAGGCAGTGGTGAGGGGGTCACTGCATCGCGACCACATGGTGGGGTCCCGAAGACTCTATGCAGGGAAAGCTGAGGAGCAAGATCTGTGTTCTTTGGAGAACAAGCAGCCGGGTCACACTGAAAGGGTTGCACACTCACATCAGGTGCAGGCATCGATACCATTTTGGATGGCGCTCCCACTTTCTCCACTGGGCCGGGTGACGATTTCGAAAATGCTTGTACTCCTGCAGCTGTTATATTATTTTGCAGCCCTCCCACTCGCTCTCATTGTGTGTTTTTCATTGACCTCAACATGCTTTTATTGGAACTGATTTGGAGTATGGGTCGGCACCGAGTGGCCCTTAACAAATTATACAGACTGCTACTTGAGGATTGCCTACAATGGGCGCTGCATTGGCTCAGGGTTGCTACGCGCGTTGAGAGGGCAGATGTCCGGTGTCTCCTGGGCAGGTTGCATATCACACCTGGTTGTCGACCCCTGGGGCGCACTTCCAGGGTGAGACACGCCAGATGTGGGTCACCTAGTACTGCTGGCAAAAGTACATTCATGGTAAGAAGGCCTGCCCCCCATACTCGCCCCTGATCCATGTCTGGCACATGATGGCTATGCTAGCAGTTGCTAAATATTATGACTTAACGGGCTGGAGGAAAACGGGTGTAATACAGACAAGGGACCATTACACAGAGGGAACCTTCCAGTCTATTCAGGAACTCAACACTTTCGGTGTACCGGCAGGATAATTCCTGAAGTATAATGCAGTACAGCATGTGTTTGCTTCGCAATGGGGTCGGGAGCACACTGAGCCTCCTACCGCGCTGCCCCTCCACTCAATGCTGTCCTATGGCGGCACGCGTAAGGCTATATCGGCGCTTTATCATGCTCTGCTGGCCCATCAGCAGGCTCCAGACTGTTAAATCAAAGCCCGCTGGACGACGGTGCACGAAAAGCAGTTTTCAGATAAAAAGTGGACTCAGGCTCTATAACAGGTGAGGAGGGGCTCCTGGAACCCCTGCTTTTGCTTTAGCCAATTTATCTAGCCGCATCAATCTTATCTCACACTACACCTCATCACGCCTGTATACTAACACAAATTATGGGTGCCTTCGATGCAGGTTCTTGAGGCGGGTTTTCAAATGGTACAGGAGTGCCTGGTGATTGGGAGGTGGTTGGAGGAGATAGCAAAGACTACCTCAGGCCTGGTTGACACCATTGTGTTAGTCATCGCTGAATCGTGTTTGCTAGACATTAGACGCAGGGCTAAGGGGATGATATACTTTCAAAGGTTTGTTGACTTGGCGTTTATTTCATTTAAGTGCCAAATAGCAATGACATGGCAGCCCCGGAAATTAAGCTCCACATGCTGGTAAAATGGGTGAGGGCTGAATCTGATGTTCTGACGGAGTTCCCGTAGTTGGGGGAGTTCTGTCCAGGTAGTTACCAGCTAGGATGTCTACATTCAGAATCTGGAGGCGAAAGATTACCTGAGACCCCCTTAGACATATAGTCCTGTTCCCGCTCATGTTTTTCTATGCTTATTTATAAACAGGATCTCCGTATGCTGGGGTGTTGTGCTCTTAACAGGGTTGGATGAGGATGGCGGGCTGTGCAGAACTGATATTGAACGGTTGGTGATGGGGTTGGTTGCTGATTAGTGATCTCATGTACACCGGTTCAGTAACTGCCTAGGCTAGAGCAGGGACTGGTTTGGGAGGGGTGGTCTGGTTGAGGATGTGTTGTTGTGCTTACCGTATAATCTGTCATAGGAATCGCTGTGGGCATGTGCCGAGACTGCTGCTGGGACTCCATCTGACATGTTTTTCTGTTTATGTGTTTTATGTTGTAAACTCAATAAAGAAATGCAAAAGAAGGATTTAGATGTGTCTAAACTATGGAAAAAGGCTTCCATACTAACTCTACTAAAGAAACCCACGTTGAACCCGCTTGAGGTCAGCAGCTACCGCCGAATTTCTAGACTACCTTTTCCAGCCAAATTAGCAGAAAAAGCTATTCATTTGGAGCTCTCTTCATTCTTGGACACTAACGTCATATATGACCCTGACTGTTTCGGGTTTAGATGTAATCATAGCACGGAATCTGCTTTGCTAGTAGCCTCAGAAGGTTTCAGAACAATCATGGACAATGGTGGCAAGGCAGCGCTTATCCTGTTAGATTTGTCAGCTGCATTCGACACGGTTAATCACTCAGTGTTGCCATCTTGTCTGCAGAGCATAGGGATTGAGGACTCTGCCCTGGTTCTTTTCGGTTCTTTTCTCACAGCTAGAGACCAGTCAGTTGCGCTTAGAGATCATACTTCTAAACCTTTTTACTCCCTTGTGGAGTTCCCTAAGGCTCATCCTTGAGTGCTACACTTTTCAATGTCTACATCATACCTGTGGCCAGATTAATCCGCTCCTTTGGGTTTTCCTTACTATCGTACGCAGATGGCACCCAGATTGTGGTCTTATTTCAAATTATTACTCAGAGGTTGCTAGTAGGTTTCACGACTGCATGTTGGAAGTACGAAGATGGATGAAAAAGAACTGCCTCAAATTGAATTCAGGTAAAACTGAGGTTTTGCTGTTTGGAAATGATGCATTTTTTTGGTCCTCTGATTGGTGGCCTTGTGACTCTGGAACTGTTCCATCTCCCTCCAAAAGGGTCAAGAATCTTGGAGTAATTTTTGATGATAGGATGACATTCTCGTCCGAAATCAATCATGTAACATCATCATGCTTCTCTTCCATCAGAACACTTAAACAAATCTTTCCCTGCTTTCCTCTTGACATCTGAAAAACAGTGGTAGTAGCCTTAGTCATCTCACAAATTGATCATTGCAACACTCTCTATGTTAATATTCAACAGCGATTGCTGAATAAGCTCAAATTTCTTCAGAATGCTGCTGCACATCTTGTTTTAGGGATTCCAAAGCTCTAACCCTTATCTCACACATTATCCAAATTTCATTGGCTGCCAGTAAAGAAGTGAATCAACTTTAAGGCCTTGTATATTGCTCACAGGACCCTTCATGACTGCAGCCCGGAATATCTTAAGCATGGGTTCCAGTGGTATGCTCCCACAAGAACACCTCGTTCCACCTTTTCATATAATTTGGTGCACTGCTCAATTTGAGCCGGTGGTTTCCAGTGCTCAGCGCCGGCACTTAATCATAAACACCGCCACTTTTCATGAGCTCCTGGTAAGGACACATTCATTTATGGTAGTGATTTGCCCAGAATCACCAGATGTAGAGCCGATGCCGAGATTCGAATCTGGTTACCCAGCTCCGAAGTTGGCAGCTGTGGCCATTATGCCACAATCCCCCTCCCCCTTTCATGGTTAGTACCTGGTTCTGTTTTTGGCGGTGCTAACATGAGAAATGGGCTGGTGCAAGCTGCCTCCTGACGAAGCCCCGGCAGTTATTTTTTTTTTTATAAATTAACCACTAATTTGGTGGTTCCAAAAATCAAAAAAGCAACCTGTGGGGGAAGAAGCTTTATCTTCTGCACTGTCAAAACAGATAAGATATGGGAAGATATGTGGATTACCTGCTGTTTTGATATTCTAGACTGACATCAAGATTGTACACAGGATATGTGTCTATGTATATTATAATACTGTACTGAACGATCTGATATTATATCCTTGACGCTGCCTATTCAAGCATTTATAGCTGCAAATGTATGTCTATCACACAATCTTATGGTCAGTCTACATAAACGTGTCGGCAACAAGGACTAATTGTGGCTTCAATCTAACCGCAATTCCATTTATCAGTCCATTTGTAACTTTGTCGTGTAATTCCTCTTTTTTTTTTGTTTTGTTTTTTGTCTTTCTTTCTTTGAGATTGTAATTAATGAATTATCATTTATATTCTCATTTGTAATTGCATATCATCTCATGCCATGATGTGTTTTTCTTTATGTTTACTTCTGTTCTCGTTTTTCTTGAAAAATCCAATAAAAATTATTTGAAAAGAAAAAAAAAAAAAAACTGTGGAGTGGCTACCTATGCACCTGAAAACTCAAAATAGCTTGACCATTTTTCGGAAATCCCTCAGAACATGACTGTTTACAAATACTTAGTTTCAAGTGATATCTTAGTATGCCTCTGCCTTATTTCCATTTATTGCAGTCTAATGTTTTCCTGTCTCACCAGCACCAAGACGCCTATGGGCAGTTATGCGCTCTATAAAGTTTCATGCATTCATTCACAATTTGTGGCCCTTGCTCAAATGTGTATGCTGGAGATGACCTCCTCTGAACTTCAATGGTAGTTGAGTTTTTCACTGCAGAGGCGGCCAGTGATCCATGCAGAGTGTGGACACTGCTGAGAGCGATGTTTTTGCAGGTGCGACAACTGAACTACATGGAATATGCAAGTGCAATCAGGCCAAACTACATTTCCCAGAGCGACATGGAAATCTATCAAGGTGGCAGCCAGTCAGATTCATTGAGTGTAAGTTCCTTGTGGTTCGGAACAATCCTTGCAAAGTCAATCGTAAAACTTAGGGGCATATTATCAAGAACGGCGTTAAAAATTATCGCCGCTTTGGCGGCAGAAAACTGCCGCTAAAGCGGCGATAATGGGCTTGATAATATGCCCTTGAGAATTCCAATAGAAGTCCATGTTCTGGTGTGAACATGGGCTTCTATTGGAATTCTCCAGGGCATATTATCAAGCCCATTATCGCCGCTTTAGCTGCAGTTTTCTGCCGCTAAAGCGGCGATAATTTTATCGCCGTTCTTGATAATATGCCCCTTAGTTGCTGCAGTCAGAGTCTGGGATTCATTGTGCTTTCTGGAGAGTTGTAAAGGACCTTCGGTTAGATGTACAAACATTGAGAATACCGATTTCCTAATTGTGATTCATTCCTAATCATAATGTATGAAACCCATTGAGTTTCAGTTTGGGATTCCTTGTGGGTCACAAGTAGACCTACCTCATGAATATTAATGAGGTAGGTCGCAGTTTGTGACCCATTAGGAATCCCAGCCATCAGAGGGATGGTGACCTGCTGAGGTTAGCCGAACCCCATGTCTGTGATTGCTTTTTAATAAAGCAATCTTTTTATTTTAAATGCAGCCCGTTTTCCATGCATTTAAAAAGAAAAAATTAAAACCTGAAGTTTCATTTATTAAGAGTAGATAGTGGTCTTTGAGACCACTGCCTGTTCTTAAAAAATATTATTTTCATTCTCAAAGGAAAAGTGGTGCCTTGAAGACCCCTTTCCCTTTGCAAATGGGTTACCACCAGTTTTAAACTGGTGGTAAAGTATTATTGTTTTGCGAACAGAGTTCGATCGCAAAACAGTAATACATACCATACCGATTCGGTATTTGGAAGGGACGCTCTAAAGACGCCCCTTCTAAATACCGAATCGCAAAGGCAAAATGTGATTCAGTAACAAGTTACAGATAAAATAAAATAAATAAAACAAATTTCGTTGCGCGCGCTGCAACCATTTTGCAATGCAGCGCGCGCAACGAAATTCGTTTTATTTATTGAAATGTTTACTTACCTCCGTTCATCCATATTCCGGTGTTTACTACCCCCCACCCTGCCCTCCCCCGCCCCGCCTCACCGCCCCATGGAACTCCCTCCACGGGCCGCTACTGTTAGAGTTAAAGGTGTGTTAATTATTTTATGCTCCTTAAAGATGTCCTGCATAGACATTAGCTTTGTGGAATGCAGAGAGGAGTTTTTATGAACGCGCATCTTAGGTCCAGGGCACAATAGAACAATGGAGTACTACTTGGCAAAGTGCATATCCCTCCAATCAGCTGTAGCTTCTCTGCTTTAGTAGCAATGCAATTAATGGAGTGAAGTAAACATGATGATTTGTATATTCTATGTCAGGACCGGAGGCAAGGATTTTGGTTTATACTATTTACTTCGCTGATTATGAATTCAAACAGCAACCATTTTAACATTAGCTTCTTTACAAAACTAACATTCTCAAAAGTCATTGGGATATCACAACATCAACAACTAATCATGTCACAGCCATCCAAATATAGTTCATCATCAGTGTCCATGCTGCCTTTTTTCTTCGTTGCTCAGCAGCAGCAGATAAGTGTTGCTCCCTTCTCAATTGTATATGGGGCTGTTTCAAGTATTTATAAACATTTTCTAGTATTGTATACTCCGTAATAGCGCTTCTTGTGGCTAAACAACTTGTTTTTTGCAGGTTCATTTGCGGACGCCGCGGGAGCGCTCCTGTGCTCCTGATGCAGCAGTGAGTTGTTGAAAGGCCGGGGGCCGCAGACGCGGTGTGGCCCTCTGACTGCTAGGTGGCGCTGCAGTGCACGCCTAGAGTGCCCCCCTCAGCTCCACAACATGCATCTGTCAGTATCCCTCGGGGATTGGGAGACGCACACCACAAGCTGCCTGGAGCCTTCCCTAGCCTAGAGACTGACACCTCTGTGCCTGCTGGGTCTGTAACTGGCAAATTACTAGTTTTTGACGCCCAAATCGGGTCCATATATTGCTGAAGGATTGTTAACGCTCTGAGGGGTCTGTATTAAGGGATTCCGGCCGTGCAGGCCCAATTTGACTCCCTGAAGATTGTATCCTTTCCTCTTTTGTCCCGCCCTGCGGGGTTGGTATTAACCTTTTTCAGGCCATGCAGGTCTTATAGGGGACAATGTCCCAAGCTTATTTGCTAGATAATTGGGGTGTGGTGTCCCCAGGGCCTTAACTCCCCATATATTAGAAGCCTTCAGTCTCCCCCAAAACCAAATGGGACCCCCAGTACCAAATAGACAGTTCTGCCTGTCACCAAGTTCCCTCTCTCCCTGGTTGCCATGCAGACATCCGGAAGCACATATGTTGAGGAGGAGGCCCTGTCCTTCATTCCCTGGGATGATGATTTTACAAGGCCATTGATGTCCTCTATGCACAGAGCAGTCTCAGAGGCTATAGCCCCGTTGAACAGCGCCTAATCAGGCAGATTGTAGAAGAGTATGCAAGGAACTCTCGCCCGCAGCCAACCCTGGAGCTGGGGGCCACAAGCTCAAAAAGGAAGCTTACATGGGTGGATCAGGGTGCCTTAAACTGGCCTTCCTTGCCCAGACCCAACCTTCCACTGGGCCCTTTGGGACATCTGATGGTCTTTTGGATCCCATACATATTTTCCCTGACATTTGGGAGGGTGAAGACTCCTAAGGGGACTACGATGAGGAGGAAGGCCCCTCAAGGCCTTGGCGCCCTCCCTCCATCCCTGACACCTGAACCCTCCCCTCCTGAGACAGTGGCGGACATACTGGACCCAACTATATTGTCCATCCTCGCTCGGCGGAATGTGCCCCAGCTGCGAAAGAGGCACAATATGTCTCAGGCTTCCTGTGCAAATCCCTTGTGAAGGACGCACACAGCTGTCTGCAAGAGGAATGCCCCAGGCTCTCTTTGGAGGGGAAGGTAGCCCTTACCCCTGAGATTGAAACCAGGATGGCCACTTTCCTGGCTAAATTGGTTAGAGACTGTAAGAAGGGGATTGACCAGTCTTGGCGTTCATGCCAGGACAAACTCCTGGACGTAGTGGGTCTGATCACAAAGATTTTGGACATGGCTGAAGAAGCCAAGGACTCAGGTTTGTTGATTTCACTGGAAGTCCTCTCTGGCTGGGCACAAAAGGCCAACATATTTTTAGGGAACGCTAACTGCGCCCTTTCCACAAAGCATCACTACCCTCCATTAAAGTGGACCCTAAATAGGGTGACCTGGCGTCCTCAGAGGCGGGGACGGTGGCCTAGGGGGGCTCTTCAGCGACCCCTTCATCATGGAGCTGATGAAATTTGTAGTGACCTTCTCATCCCTTGACAAGGCCCAAACTTCCATCAAGAGGGTTTTTAATCCTTGTTTTCCCAGGGGGCTGGCTATGGCAGGGACCGCTCTGCCAGCCAATTCTCTTCCCAAATCCCCTCCCAAGGACAAGACTCTAGGCGCAGGCAGTACCAAGATCAGTCCCGCTTTGCGTATTTCTACCCTACCAGAGTCCAGAAATTCCGCAGCAGAGGCAGCTCCAGGGGACAAACACTCAACTCCTTCAACAGCGTTGAGTGTTTGACCTTCTTCACAGCTAAAAATAGAGGGCAGGCTGGTGAAATTTTTCCATGGGTGGGTGTTTTTCATGAAAGATGCATAGGTCCTTCAGACCATCTGGGGTTTTCAAATTGAGTTCTATGGGTCGTCACAACAGGTGGCTTGCCCACGGCCGATAACCTTCTCCCTGACAGAGAGCGATCTCATAGACCAGGAGGTCATGGCCCTCCTTCACAAAGGGGCCATCTGTAGGACTATGCCTCCCCCAATGGGTTCATCAGCAATCTCTTCTTAGTCGACAAGTGAGACAGGGGATAACAACCCATAATAAATCTTAAGGATTTCAATGAATGGCTTGTGTACCACCACTTCAAGATGGAAGGGATCCATCTCCTACAGGATGTACTCCATCCATTCGATTGGATGGTGCATCTGGACCTGAAGGACGCTTTCCTGAGGTTTCTAATTTTTCCACCCCACTGACACTTACTTCAATTTCTCTGGCGAGACCAAACATTTGAAGTCACCATGCTCCCCTTTGGTCTATCTTCAACATTCTAGTGCTTCACGAAGGTCCTCAAACCGGTGGTAGAGCACCTGCACACGCAGAGAATGAGGATCATAATTTACCTCGACGCCATGCTCATTATGAGTCAGTGTCCCAAAAAGTTATCTATGCAGCTGCAGACAACATTGAACCTCCTGGAAGGTCTGGAAGGTCAGGGGTTTGTGATCAACGAAAGTAAGTCCCTCTTGTCTCCCTCTCTTGGGGTTTGTGATAGACTCCTCGGCGACCCCCTTGCATCTTCCATCTCGGAAGATGGCAAAGATTCAGAACGAATTGCAGCAAGGCCTCTCCAGATAGTACACTTTCCTATGACAGCTAGCACGTCTGGTCGGGCTACTGTCGTCCTCCATTTTTCCAGGGCCAATGCACTATCGCACATTGCAATGCCTCAAGGCCCAACATTTGGGAAAGGGGCTTACGAACTCCCAGTTGGTGCCCTTGTCAGAAAAGGCGAGAGAGGAGATTCAGTGGTGGCTCTACCACATCGAGTCCGACGCCAGCAGATCAGGCTGGGGAACACGCTGTGGGGAACTCTCCACAGGGTCTTTTGCAGTTCGGTGTTGGGCCAAGGACAGAATTCAGTCTTGCTTCCTCCTCAAGATAGACAATGTATCAGTAGTGCGTTACATCTACCACCTCGAAAGCCCTGTCGAGCCTGGCAAAAGATTTCTGGCAGCACTGCCTGGAGCATGAGATATCGGTCACGGACGAGTTTCTTCCCGGGCACCAGGTAGCAGACTTGCACTCCCACTATCTCCACAATTTGAGTCTCTGGAAGCTGGATCCGGGGGTCTTCCCAACGACCTCAGGAAGGTAGGGGTCTTTCTCAGTGGACCAGTTCACCTCACGTCTGGACCATCAGGTGGGACCGGTTCTTAAACTGTAGGCCGGATCCTCTGGCGGCAGCGACAGACTCATTCCTTCAGGACTGGACTAAGGAGTGGGGATAGGCATTTCCCCATGGCCAACTTGGGATAAAGTTATTTCCGTGACAAGAACCAGTTAGGATGCCAAGAGAGAAAAAGATTGAGAACGTGTTTAACGTCCCAAAGAGATGAGTACTGAGGCTCCAGCGGCAAGGAGAGACGCATGCCCTGCAACAATCTCCGCACGAAAGGATGTTTTTCCACTGGGGAACTATCAATCAGTGAATTGCCTGCCGATATGGCAGAGCGAAAGGCATTAATAGATCGATAGGCCAGACCTTCAGAGGACAAGTCAGACAAAAAGTTGAGAATATGGACTACATCTGCAGCCACAGGATCCAAGTCCCATTGTATACACCTACACATCCATCTCGTCCAGGCTGATCAATACTGTTTGACTGTGCTGTCCACCCAGGCCTTGGACAAGAAGATCTCAGCCTGTCTCGAAAGGTCCCGGGATTTTCCACTGTTTCCTGTAATACGCCACGCCATCAGGCAGAGTGAACCCTCTTTCACCAATCTGTGTGGCACTTGGTTTGGATCGAGGGGGAGAGTCTGAAATAGGGGGAGAAGGATTGGAGAATTCCAAGAAAGTTCCAATAGAACTGGAAACCAAACTTGCGACCACCAAAAGGGTGTCACCAAGACCACCTCCGCTAGTTCCCTCCGTACCTGGGCTGAAACCCTTGTGACCATTGAGAATGTTGCTGTGCCTGGTGTCATGTCGAAGGGTCTCAAACGTCCCAGCCCTGGATATTACAGATAGAGTATTTTCCCCACAAGGGGTCTCCTTTACTGTCAGCAGATGGACTAAGTCCCACATTAGAATCATCTCATACCTGGCAATTGCAGATTCTCCTAATCTGTGTATAGTGCAGTGCTTGAAAGCATATGAGGATATGACAGAGGAACACTTCCCGCCAGGCGAGTGACAACTCTGGATTGCCCTGTGGAAGCTGCATAAAGTCACAATGATCTGATTTGTGGGTTAGGTCATGCAGGAGGCAGGTAGAAATGTTGGCGAGAGAGGAGATGGCATCAAAAGCCTTTCAACTGGGTGCCCGCTTGGAGGATTTCATGAATGCAGTGGACTGGTCCTCAGACTGCACTTTTAAGAGGTTCTATTTCAAGCTGGTGGTTAATGTAGCACATTTGGTGGAAAGCAAGCTTTGAACTAGCATAATCCTCGCCATTGGTCCTGACATAGAAAAAGAAATGTCCTAGCTATTGTAACAGAAAATTTCAGTTCTAGTAAGAACTCAGAGGCGAGGATTATCCCACTCGGTGAGAAATTCTCAAATGATTCCCTCCCCATTATCAGTAAGTACCTGGTTATTCTAAACTGTCTTTTGAATTACTATGGGTTATTGCTTATGACTGTTATGTTTGCTATGAGGTTGATTGTTTATCTTAGAAAACAGTTCCAATTTTTTTGTGGTTTCTTTACCTTCATAGGACATAATGGCTCCAAACATGATCCATGAGCAACGGGTGGTAGGTAGCGTGATTCGCGCGAATAAAAGAGGCAGTATGGACACTGAGGATGGACTATATTGAAACTGCAGTGACATGATTGGTTGTTGATGTTGTGCTATCCCAATCACTTTTGGGAATGTTAGTTTTGTAATGAAGTTAATGTTATAATGGCTGCTGTTTGAATTTATAATCGGTGAAGTAAAGATTATAAAGCATAATCCTCGCCCTCGCCCAGTGGCGGCCGGCACAGGTAAGAGTGGTGAGCGGTGGGAGGGGCGGGGTGTGAGGGGTGGAAGTCGACAGACGACAGGATAGGTAATATGAAATTTAAAAAAAATAAAAACCACTTACCTTGCGCTCACAGCATCGCCGACTCGGCGATGCCGCGAGCGCAAGGTAAGTGGCTTTATTTATTTTTTTATTTCATATTACCTATCCCGTCATCTGTCGACTTCCACCCCCCACCCCCCTACTGCTCCTACCTGTGCTAGCCGCAAAAATCCTCACCTCTGAGTCCTTAATAGAATTGAAACTTTTCGTTACAATAGCTAGGAATTTTCATTCTCACTGTGGATTTTACTGGGAATCTAATGCCAAGTGATATTGATAATTCTGACAGTGACTACTGACAGGTTTTGGAAAATTCCCTCTGGAATATATCCCACACAGCATAAATGTAGAGGGGACAGATGACTTTGAAGGAATTTCATTCTTTTCATACCTGCCTTGGATGGGAGGTTCCCTAAAGAAATGCCAGTCAAAAGCAGTCATTTTTCAAATTGGAGCAAATATTCTCCTTGATTACTCTTTCCTCAATTGTGCTTATTTTAGACATATGAGGGATTAATATGTGGAATCCAGCATATACTGTGATCATCTCAAGAAGATAATAGTATTACTAGTAATAGGACATAAAGTGAGATCGTGGCAAACAGTTGTCGAGATTGGAAAAAATGGGAACAATCAAACAATAAAGTTGTAAAGTAATGAAAGAGTGGTACCTACTATGCATGCAGGACTCTGCTTACTCTAAAAGTTGCAGTCCAAGTTACAGTCCTATTACAGAATGGGATAGAATAATTTGGGTAAGTTGTTTGTAGAGTAAAGGTTTCACCCAAAAAAATAATGAACAACAATTGTAAAAAGCAACAGGCCCCTTGATTCGCATATGAACAAAAGCATGTTATGATATGTTAATTGTAAAGATTGTAAAAAATATCTCAGCACTCTGTACAAAAAACACGAGAGAGTTTTGGTCCTTAGTAGCAAAAGCATGTCAAAAAGCGAGGCTTGAAGTGCAGTGGAAGATGCCCAAACAAATGTCGGAAAACACACTAATGATCTATATGGTGAGGACCGACGTAGCAATTTATATGCAAGTATTAGTATTCGGAAGCAAGTAGCCACAGTCACAGAATAGGCTAAAAAGTATGGTTGCCATGATTTTGAAGATACCCAGGAAAGAGAGGAACTGCACGGCACCTGGAGAGAATGGTGTGACATTTTCTTCATATGGGGCCATATGTATCAAGCTAAATTGCGATCGCAAATTTGCGATTCCCTATTTTGCGAATGCATTTAAGGAATCGCAAATTGCCATTCCTTAAATGCAATGTAGGAAGCACCCAAGGGCCATATGTATCAAGCTAAATTGCGATTGAAAACGCTGAAATTCGCAGAATTTCAGTGTTTGCGATCGCAATTTAGCTGTGTGCAATGTATGAAAAGAAAACCCACTCGCAAAATAAGGAATCTCAAAATTTGCGATTCCCTATTTTGCGAATGCATTTAAGGAATCGCAAATTGCGATTCCTTAAATGCAATGTAGGAAGCACCCAAGTTGTGCGATTTTGGCTTAAGGAATCGCAAATTACCACCAACTTCAGGTTGGTGGTAATTTGCGCTTTCTTTGAAAAATGCACTTTTTAGCATTTTTCAAAGTGCCATGTGGCGCACATACATGCTCTTAGGGCATGTATGTGCGCCACATCTGCACCCATGCTTATTTCTGGGGTGCGACAGGGTGTCCTATTGACACCCTTGCATCCTTGAAATTGCATTCGCAATTTGCGAGTACCTAATGGGTACTCGCAAATTGCGAATGTCTCCCCATTCATTCCTATGGGCTTTTAGGCCCATAGGAATGAATGGGGAGGTATTCCCTAATTGCGAATCGCAATTTGCGATTCGCAAATAAGGAATATGTAGGATTCGCAAAAGTTTGTGCAAATCCAACATACATCGCGTTTTGCGATTCTCAAATAGCGATTCGCAAAAAATCGCTATTTGAGAATCGCAAAATAACATTTTGATACATATGGCCCTAAATCTTAATTCAGATTTCCAAATTATTGTGCATGTTATTCGTACATATAACTGATAAATATCAAATACTGGAATAATTGAAGCACAGTCTTTTGGTCTCTTCATATAAAAACAAAGGATGACCGTGAATCTCCAATTAAGTACCAATTAATTGCCCTGCTCGATAGTGAAGGGAAGCCGTGGCCTAAATTGATCTTAATATACTTGACTCATGTCCATCTGAACAATCCGGTTCCTGAGGAGGAGTATCCACTGAAGATAATTTCACTGCTGACCGACACATAGGTTAAGGTGTGTCAAAGAGTCAAGGACAAGGCGGAGATATATTTAAGTTTATTAGACCTTCAAACAACCATAAACAAGATTCTGTTGTTGGCACCAACCTTGTTTATTTTTTATTTATCAGATCTGCGTTTACTGTCAAGTAAGGTGTGGAGTTTCTCTCCAAAAATTGGCACCTTTTTTAGGTCTCGCCTACGCAGCGCGCATGCGCTGCATACGCAAAAAGACCTTTTGCCATCGATTCGGCTTTTCAGCCTAAAACGTGCACGCGTTCCTTTGCCTTCAATGGCAACGCGTGCACGTTTGGCGATTCACTTGCGGGAGCGAGCAGCTGGCGCCATATTGCGCCGCTCGCTCCCGCAAGTGAATCGCGCAGGCTCCCTCCTCTCCCCCTCCCCCTGCTGCCGTGCGAGGCGCGCGCGCTTGTTAATTCTGGCCTGTGTGATCTTGGGCATGCCTCTATACTTCTCCCTGCGCCTTCTTCCTCGATTATTCTTCACAGGCGCTTGGAACCGATGTAAGGAGTTCTAATAAAGTATTCACACAGGACTGATAGTCGTCCGCTCCAAGACCCTTGTCACTTGCCCCAGGATTTGCCACGTGCCTCTGGGAGCACTCAGAATGCAGAGGAGCAGAGAGCGGCTTCAGGTCTGACTCACCTGGACTCCTCGTGAGGGCGGAGGGCTGCCTGCAGGCATCTTATGATCCACAGGTAAGGCATTCTTGGCACATCCTAAAGCCGAGCCCGGGAAATACCACACTGGCGCTGGCACCGAGAGAGGCCTGCCCAGTGTCATTTCTGAAGTAATTCATTCATTTGTTGCCAGCTCGTCCCGGCATTGCCCGGATGCACGGACTCACTCCGGACATCCGTTGGCAGGGCTCCATCCTCAGCGTCCATGTAGTGTCTTGAAGACGAGGAGGGCAGTGAGCTGTCGAAGCCTCTATGTATCCCATTCTCTGACAACACGTGTAATGTTCACCTCTACCCGCAGTGGTTCAAACATCTCTGCAGTGTTTCACTCTGCCTCTCACTCTCTTGACTCTTGAACTCCTGGGCCCCTGAGGACTTTAGTGCAGCGACAGCTTTGTGCTTTGCAAAACTCTAAACATAACAAGCAATGGTAAAGCCAATGGGTCTCGCTTTCAATGGCGATACCCGATCTTTTGGCTTTGCCTATGCTTGCTGCTGATGCGGAGTGCATCATAAAAAAATAAAACAAGCATTGGCATAGCCAATAGGTCTCGCCTTTGGGACCTTATAAGTATTTAGTTATGCAGCACAATATCCTTGGTGCAACAACATCAACTGTTGCATGGGTAAACACTTATAAGGTCCCAAAGGCGAGACCTATTGGCTATGCCAATGCTTGTTTTTAAGGTGATGAGGTAAACATATGACAGAGGACCATTTTTAGCGGTTGCAAAAGGAAAATCGGGCCATTTGCAACCACTAAAAAGCATTGTAGCATGTACAAAACCTATTTTGCGAGTCGGTAACCTATCACCGACTCGTAAACTAGGGTTTGCGAGTCGCTATTAGGAAAGGGCGTGCCAAGGGAGTCCTTTCCTAATAGCGAGTCGCAGGGGGATGTATGATTGTTTTGCGACTGCAAATGCGGTTGCAAAACAATAGCAGTTACCACCAATTTCAAATTGGTGGTATGCCAGTCGCAAACAGGAAGGGGTCCCAAAGGGATCCCTTCCCCTTTGTGTTTGGCAGCGAAAATATTTTTTAAAAGAAAGCAGTGGTCTGTGGGACCACTGCCTGCCCTTAAAAAATGAAAAGAAAACGTTTAATTTTTTTCTTTTAAACGCATCCTGTTTTCCTTTAAGGCTGCATCTGGAAAAAAAAGTTGCTTTATTTAAAAAGCAAGCACAGACATGGTGGTCTGCTGTCCCCAGCAGGCCACCATCCATGTGTTATTGCCCATTCCCAATGGGTCGCAAATTGCGACCTGCCTCATAAGTATTGATGAGGCAGGTCATTGATAAGGCAGGTCATTTCCGACCCCATTGGAAATCGCCAAATGTGTCTGAGACACATCAGTATAATCCATTTTGCGAACACAAATTGTGAGTCGCAAAAAATCGCAATTTGCGCCCTGCAAAACGAAAGACATCTGGCCCAGAGTGCTGCTAGGCAGATCCTCATTGGCTTACAGCATTTATTAGTTAAAGCCAATCATTTAAAGCTGATCTGACAAAGAATAAGATCTTGAAGTTCATGTGAAAAAATACTACGTGTATGATGTATAAAATTTATTTGAGAATTGATTGGTTAAAGATTATTGCCTACTTGGGATACGAATTACTGCATCACAGAGTTGGAATGTGAAAGATAAGATCATAAAACAAAAAGGTGATTCTTTGGATGGGCTTAAAGCTGCTTAATTCCTGCTATTGCGGGCTGTTGGCTCAACCACTGCTCAAGGCATTTTCAAGTAAAGTTGAGGCAATAATGCTGTGTGCCTCCACTGCATAAGGTGGAAAATTCATCAGATTTTCAATAACTTCGAATGCACGGCTTCCTGGGAATTATTCCATCTGAGGAAAGCCACAGCACAGCCACCTGGCAGGTTGGAGCTGGGCCGTACAACAGTTAATGTTCAACCTGGCAATGCTGCTTTGCCTCACTATCAGAAACTTGAACTGGCAAACCCCTTGCTTATCACCTAAAAGAAGAGATAAAAATCGGAAATAGGTGTGTGTGGACTAGGCAAAAATGGTTGTGGGTGTGGACTGGGCAGTTATCTGGCTATTTACGCCCTGAAAGATACTAGGAATGACAGATAAGCCTCTTCGGTTACTAAAACACATACCTGCTGTCACCTTACAAAAAATCAGGTATTAATACAGGCATAGCATCTTTAACTCTGTTAAAGATTAGCTAATCGATAAACAGAATTCAAACCACAGTGTTAACTCATGGTCCCCTACAACCCAGGGGGTGTACTGGTTTATTAAAGTAAAGATTCATATAGTTAAATTTCTGGGAAATCATCAATTTTATGGACTTCATATTTTGTATTATAGATTCTTTAACAAGGATACTCGCAGCATATATAGCTTCCAGTTTACATTTGTAATAAAGTTAAAAATGCTTCCCTTCTCTTGGCTGTCATGTGCAGTTGCACATAACACATTCCATATGAAAACGATCCACTGCAGCCAGTGGTGTAACGAACCTTCAGCGGGCCCCCCTGCAAGGTACATGGAGGGGGTCACCTCCAGACTCAATCAGGAGCTCTCAGACCAGGGTACTCTGCTGAGGGGCCCCCAGGAGCTTGGGGGCCCCGCACCACAGGGGCTGCGGGATCCTTTGTTAAGCCACTGACCCAGGGGCGTAACACAGGCCCCCGCATCCCCCGCAGTGCGGGGGGGCCCCCGAGCTGCAAGGGGCCCCCTCAGCACAGTACTTAGGCCTGAGCACTCCGTATTAAATCCAGAGCGGGGGCTCCTCCGTGTATATTGCAGGGGGGCCCCTTAAACTTTCGTTATGCCACTGCACTGACCGCAGCAAATCTGAAGCAGCTCGAGAGATTTTGAGCTGCACGCCTGCACAATTCAATCCCCTCTGTCACTGCAGACTGCTGTCTCCAGTGAGACTGCTGGAGTCTTGGTGGAGATAGCATGGTGCGTAGTGCAGTGACAGACCAAGCACAAGCTCAGCTTAGGAGCTTAGGTTACATGTACTGCAGGATGAGCACGTGCTGGCTGGGTTCATGGTGCCTCTCATCTTCTGCAAAAGCCTGAGCTGGTACTTGGAGCCGCTGCAGGAGCACTAGTCTACAGAAACAATTAGGATCATCACTCATCAATGTGCTGCTCTCTGTTTAAGTCCCTCACCCTTCATAATGATGTTGGTGCAATAGTCACTCTCACTCTCCTTACTCCTCCTTAAACCCTCCCATGTAGTAGTAAATATTACTCATTTTCCAGACCACTTCCCCTGGTCTATTCCACATTTACTACTAAGGGGTCAATTCCGATGTCATTCGGAAGGGCTCCGAATCGGATTCGGGTTTGCCGAATCCGATCCAGAGCCCTTGTTCCCGACCGAATCGGACACACTTCAGAACGACCAAGTAAGATGCCTGGAAACCAGTAGGGCTGTCCAAATCGGTTCCAAAAGGCATTCGGACAGGTCGCGTCTTTCAGAGCCGAATCGTACAGCTCTATAGACTCGGTTTCCGAACGAGTGAGTACGATTACTGATTCGGACAGCCGTACCGAATCGGTTTCTCCCGAACGAATCGTCTGCCGGAATCTGTCTTTGAGGGCCCATAGAGGCCCCCCCTTCACCCGAGGCCTTCCTAATCGGTCCTGTGGGGGGTACCTAAGGGACCCCTTTTTCCAACCATGCACAGTGCGGCAGGCACCATGGGGTCCCCGCCACAGGGTGCACGATTTTCCCCAACCAGCCCTTTCTTGAATGGGAGCCTGTGTTCTCGTTCAGAACACAGGCTCCCATTGAAGTCAATGGGAGTCTGACTGAATGGTATCCGGAAGCATCCGGATGTATCGTACTCACTCGGTCAGACTCCCCCGATCCGAGTCATCCGGAAAGCATTCTGGAACCGAGTCGGTCGGAATGCTTTCCGAACGAGATCGGAATCGGGCCCTAAGCAGTAAACTTACATGTATGAGACTCTCCCCACGGAAAATATAGGCGAGGTCGAGATGTACACCTGTAGGTGTGTGAATTGCATTTTGTAGTAAATACGTAGTATTACTGTAGTACTAATTTACATTCTACAAAATGCAGTTTGTGAACCAGAACCACAATGTTTCAGTGAAAGGAGATGGATTAAGGGAGAAGAGCAGAGAGACAGGATCTTTGTGAGCCTGCATGCCTGGACTGTATAATGGACAGCCGACAAAGAAGAACTTTGATGGCACTAAATAGGGCGGAAAGCTGTAAAAAGCACTGGTCTGTAAAAGCCTGACTTAGCGAGCGGGCAAGAGTATTTTTCAAGCCCTGTGACGAGGGCTTTAGTTCTGTTAGTTACTTTGTGTATAGTGGTTCTGTAGAAGGTGGCCTTAATTGAGGTGATGAAGATTCTACATGTTGAGTGGAATGCTTTCAACTGGGTGAAGTCATTAGCTACCTCGGTTATTCTCTATTTCTATTCTTGTCAGCATATGATGTGCTTGTTGTCAGTGAGTGCTTGTGTGTACTAGGGTGTGGAGGGTTTGGCAGTAGAGATCCTCTTGCAGAGCGCCCATGAGGAGGTTTCTGAAGGAGCAGAATGTAACTTTTTTCTGTTTGGTTGACCTCGATGATGTGGAGGAGGGTCTGGTAGGGGTATGGTATGGCACAGTGTTCCGTCCATCCTGGTGTTTTGGGTCCTTTGCATTGGATGTGCTGCTTGATGTCCAGAGTGTTGAGGAATGTAGACAAGGCCTACTTCATTGTCTTTGTGCTGGATCACTAATTTTCTCAACCAACACCTTTCTCTTTGGTAAACATAAGGTGATAGTCTCTATTCTGTGCCACACCTCTGTAAGAAGTTTCTCATATCCCTCAAACACAACTTAATATCTGTATTATTCACTATGCTGAAAGGCGCTGCTTCCATTGGAACACTCACTCCAACATTTGCATGATCTATTCCTTATTCACCTTTGTTACACATTCTATTTGAATCCTTTCAGACCTACACTGTATCAACATCACAACAAATCCTGCTCCTACAAAACAAGATAGATCACTGGACACACATCACAGTACTCTACTTCACCTTCTCTGCCACTTTCACCATATTCATAAGTGTGAACCTTTAGCTCCATATCCCTTGTAAACATGCCACGCATCTTTTCATCAAATGTTCTTCATGCTCAGATATCTTTTCATCATCACAATTATCCACTACTCACACATTAAGTTTCTCCAACACAGTTCATACCAGCTCCATTCCACAATATCCTTCTTTTTATTCTCCACCAAGGACACTTCAATCACTAAGGGACTCTGTTTCTGTTTTTCTAACACTTGGACCATTGGCTGGTGTTAGTGTAAAAAAGTATTAATAACAATTCACAAATAACTTAAGAGTGAAGAGAAAGGAGATGAAGTGCAAATGTGAGGGAAAGAAAGGATGGATATTGACACAGGAACTGGAATGAGGAAAATATCTTCATAAAAGGTCAATTTCATACAAGAAGAAAACATAATTATCGATAAAATACATTGTCAGCATCTAAACCTCACCACTTGCTCATTGGAGGAATAAAGCACACAAATTGGGAAAGATAGGACAGAGGAAAAGTCGAAGCAAAAGAGAAGAAAAAATATGGAGTATACACACTGAATCTGGCAATGAAGAGTCACTAATAGTCATTGTTAAAGTCTGAAATAATACAACGGGTTCAGTACTTTCAACATGAGACTGAGATGTACGACTCCCCAATAAAGAATTCTGCAATCATATTTTCTCACCATGCAACGTATTCCACTTTGAAACTGTATTCCTGCATTGCAAATATCAATTTAGCAACACTTACTAACTTTTACGTTTTAAAAGTTTAACAAAAGGTTTATGATCCCTTTTGATGACAGAGGAAAGTGTCCACCAAAAAGTTCTGAAATGGTTGCATGGCAATAAATACGGCTCCCATCCAATAACATAATTCTCCCAGTGCACTAGAGTCGTTTGCCATCATTATCTCCTCACCCACCTGTATTTGTGAAAGTGGAGCTTCCAGCTCTTTCTCACTTGCATGCTGTACATTGTGACCTGTACATGGTTTTAGTTGCTCAAAAGTCTATGAACACCTGCCATGTCATAACCACTCACTCCGTTTTTGCACAAGACTTGCTTCACAGAAATCTTAGCTGAACGATATGGAATTAATTTGACATAATATTGCATTAAAACCACAAAAGATTTCAACTGTTTTCATTTGATTGTGTTTTTGCCTCTCACATTAGTACAACCAATTTACTTCTAGGTTTAGTAGACTCACTCGATAGTGTGTGCCCTAATATCTCGCAATCTCTTCTTTATTTTATATTTAGACATTATTATTGTCAGGACCTTTACTCACAACATATGTACTTCGTGATGCAATAACATGCCAGGGTCCTCTTCCTTTTTGGCCCTCACTGATATGTCATCTACGAAACAAATAAACCCTAGTAAACCCAGCAAAAAATATGTCAATGACGCATTGAAAAACTGCTGAAATGGATACCATCCCAAAGGGCATCTGAGAAGAATGTTACATCCCAGTGTGGTGATGAAAGATGGATTCTAACTCCAACTCCATTTTTTACTTTACCCCCAAGATTGATCTGATTCTTGTTGAATCTTTATCTTCATCAGGCAATACTTCTACTTATGTCTTGAATTCACCTTCATCTGTTTTTGTACTGTTTTTCAAGTAACTGAATGAAAATATACCCATTTGTATTTCTCTCACCAGTCCTACAACCTCACCTGCGAAACGTTTCCTCTAGTTTCTCTTTTCAAAACAGTCTATCCTCCCTACAAACACAATTGTTAAATGTCTCCTTCTTTTCTGAATATTTGTTCTCATGAAAAACATCTTTGCACATTTCTGAGACTTCTATTTTTTATTATTTCTCATAAGATTATTTAACTGAACCCCATTGTGTACTCACTGCTTTCCATATCTCTTTATACATATATTCTTTTTTATCCTCTACCTTCTCGGTTTAATCCAAGTTATTATGTTGAAACGGGAAACAGCCTTTACAATGCGGGCTGAGCCACGCGTCCTGTTTCCCCGCAAGCGTAACCACACTTGCCTGAATCAAGCATATGCCTTAACCATGCATATGTGTGGTTAAGGCAGATAGCGCTCTAGTGTCGGGATGGGCGGGGAGAGGAAAAGAATGCATCGGAACAGGAAGCTCCGGACGCGGACAGGTAAGTGGGGCTGGAGCTGAGTTTGGGGGAGTAGTTTTTAAGGGTGGGGGGGTCATGTTTTAGGGCTCAGGGTGAGCGGGGTCGGGGTAGTTCTTGGAAGGAGCAGGGTTTTAGGGTGCAGGGGGAAGGGTCGGGGTAGTTTTAAGGGCTGGGGCCAGTTTTGGGGGGTAGTTTTTAGGGGGTGTCGGTCTTAGGCTTCAGGGTGGGGGGGCCAGGTTAGTTTTTCTAAAGAGGGCAGGGTTTTAGGCCTCAGGGTGGGGAAGGTGGTAGCTGTAGTTTTAAGGGCAGCGTGGGGATAGGTTTTAGGGCTCAGGATGGGGGGCTTGGGCAAGGGTAGTTTTTTGGTAAGGGCAGGATTTTAGGCCTCAGGGCAAAGGGAGGGGAAGGGGTAGTTTTAAGGGCAGGCCGGGGTAGGTTTTAGGCCTCAGGGCAGGGGGGGCGAGGTAGGGATAGGATTTTAGGGCTTAGGGCGGAGAGGCGGGGTCTGGGTAGTGGTGATCTTTACCACCCGTATCCCTTTACTAACCATGCCTTTATAACGAAATTGCATGGTAAAGGCATGCGTGGTAAAGGAATGCGTGGTTAAGACTCATTCGTGGTTGGGTACACGTTGTAGAGGCACGTGTGGTTCAGTCATGTGTGCCTCTGCCATACAACCTGTGGAAACAATTCTATTTGTTTGCCAAACTTTATTCACAAATCTGGTCATCACAAGCTCACATCTATATATATTCTAGTTGCCTTATCTTCAGATTTTGACCCTGTGAACCACTTTCTTCCTTCCTCTGAGTTTACATGCTATTGCCTGTGAGTAGTTTCATTGTCACTTGTCTGCACATATTTTATGTTTCTCATAGATTACAAGAAATCTAACACTTCATTTCATCCCATGCTTTGAGATTTCTGAAAGCTCTGTTCTGCATCTTTTAGTCCAGCCCTTCTTCTCTATTATCTCTTCCACTGGGACAACTTTTCCTTGGACTCTCAAATACCCTTTTCTTTTGTTTCGACTCTCGCCGTGCATGACTGTCTGCCTCTCTGCCAACAAGAAGTGGAAAAAAAATTCCAAACTAGAAAATATTATTTTCTTTCCTGACTCATCCTTTTTCTCCTTTCATCTTCTCGCCTTCTTTAATTCTACACTCAGCTTTTCAGAATGAAAATCTGCAGTCACACATATCTGTTTTAGCAACAATAGAACAAGCACCAAATCCAGACTTTAAACCCCTTTTTTCTCTGAAAACTCCTTTCTAAAGTATAGTTCTTTGCCGTCTGAATAATTGCACTTTTCTTTACATTTTCTCACCCAAAAATGCCACTACCTTATTACAGATTATTGAAAACTTGTTTGTACACCTACAGTCAATTTCCCTCTGTTGTCTTCATACGTTTTCATCAAATCCACTGGTTACCTATACAGTCTCTCTTTAATTTTCAATTTGTTAATTTTGTTTTGTGCATACATCGAGCTACAGTATTTTTTTAATCCTATTCATATGAAACCAATTCTCATATCTTTTTTAAATAAGTTAGTAACTGCTTTGGCGTGTTTAATTTTGCACTAATGTTCTACTTTAATCCTTCATGTCTACAAACATCCTATCTCTTTCATATGAAAAAGCAACACACTTATGATTTAAATGATCTGTGGGAATGTTGATGTTGTGATCATATATTATAAGGAATAAAGCATCTCTGCAATGTGCTATATGGCTATTATAAGTCACCTTGTAGTTTCCTGACCTTATAAAGTAACTTGACTTTTAGCCTTGTTCCACCATATGGTCATGGAGCTCCCAGTGACTTGCAATAGCCTTATAATGTATGGCTGGAGAGACTTTACCCCATATAATGTAATGTAATATAATATAATATAATACAATTCAATACAATACAATGCAATATAATATAACATAACATAACATAATATAATATAATATAATGCAATATAATATAATATAATAATATGCTGATCAAGTGGCAAAACACTGTGCTCTTGAAAACGTAACAATCAGATTGAATGAGCAAAAACAAGAATCAGAGTCAGAGCAATGGGAAGTTTATATGAAAATTAATAAGTAAATAATGTTAACTATTTTTTGTTGAATCCAATACAGACAACATTGAATAAACTCATAGAATTGCAAGAGAAAGTACAAGACGATGAAGAAGAAAGGTGGGAAATAGCAGGTTTTAAGAGGGATTACAATGATATCTGGGTAACTTTAGACCATCAAACTGTTCTTCCATATTCAATGCTGCAGGATATTGCATGGTACCTGCATGAGCAGACACATGTAGAAAGAGATCGTTTGATTCAAAGGTTAAAAAAATACTGGTACAACAAAACATTTAGCAGTGTAGCGGAAGATCTGTGTAAAAGATGAATCACTTGTCAGAGAATTAATCAGGGCATGCACACGTTAGTTACGTTGAGTCACATAGGCAAATCTGAAGGGCCATTTACTACACTACAAGGAGACATTATTGAGTTGCTTGTTTATAATGGGCTAAAATGTGTTCTTGTGATTATCTGCTTGTTTTCTAAATGGGCTGAGGCCTATTTGACCAGGAGAGGTGGCAACATGACTGTCGCCAAACTCTTGTTGAGGAAGTAGATACCACGGTTTGGCATGCCTACTTCTATTGAGACAGACAAGGAATTCATTTTAAAAATGAGTTCCTAAAGTTTTTGTGTACAAAATAAGCAAAGGTTTCATTGTAGTTACCAACCAAAAGTAACAGGTGTGGTTGAGAAGATGAATGGTACTATCAAATCCAAACTGGCCAACGTGTTTGCTTCGAAAAATTTGAAATTGCTTGATGCTATTCCTCATGTCCTCATGAGCATTAGAAGTACTCAAAACAAAAAAACTGGTCTCTCGTCTCACTAAGCCCTGATGGGATGTGGATTACATATGTCCCTTTAGCAACACTTGTATCAATGACTAGATTAGTGCAAATGCCTGGCTGATGTGGTGAAACGTGTCTCCCATCAGGTGAATTTGGTAACACTGTCAACAAAAGAAGTCAAGTGCCACACAATGCAGCCGGAAGATCTTGGGGAAAAACCAAATCGGATAGATTTGCCTAGAGTCACAGTGGCCAGGGCTACATCAAGCTGTGCTTACTACTATCACTGCTATAAATTGCACTGGAATCCCACAGTGGATGCAAGCAGCTCAAACAAAAAGAGTGAATACTGCAGATGATGAAGTGCTGACAACAACCACTGATGATTCACAGCCTCAAGTTTGCTGCATGGACCCAGAGGGGTGCGAATAATTTTTTCTTGAAAATCTTGGCAAAGGTTTGAATAACCAGATTGAAATTTAGCAGATTGAAAATCAAGCAAAAACGTTGTTGCAAAGTCTCGAGCAACAAAAAGAAATAGAGACTGAAATGCCAGTTCCAATTCATGAAAAAGTAAAGCTGAAAATCCGAGTCTTCAGAATCCCCAGGGGAAAGTGGTTCACAGTGAGCCAAGTTGCTGAGCAAGACACAAGTCCAGCTGCAAGTGGAGAAGAAGGTTCAGCAGCAGTCACAAGTTAAGATACCAAAGTTGGAAAGGTGCATCGAGGAGATAAGTAGCCTCTATCTGTGAGAAGTAGCAAAAGATCGCACTGGAAGACTCAGAGACCAAAATCAATCAGAGATTTACCAGAGACAATTGAAACTGATTCGGAGAATAGTGAGAGTGAATTTCCTGTGGCCAAGAGACCAACAAGAGAAAGACAGCCAAATAGAAAGTGCACGTCACCTGAGTGAGCTTATCTGGTATCTACGGACACTGATGAAGGGTCAGATGTGGAAGTTGTTGATTTAACAAATTGTTGCCAATTCATCTTTGAAGATGATCCAAGAACCACCTTGAGCATGGCTAACCCTGATGACTTTTGTGCTAATATATAAATATTTTTATGTAAGTCTACAAGAATTGATTGATTTTGTCTTGTACCTCCAGAATTTAGATGATGATAATAAGGTTTCCTTAATCTATAAAAAAAATGATTCTTGATTTCTTTTGTACCTATAGTTTTATAGTTTGTACCTCTTTGTGCATGCTCTTTGATATTTTCCTCAGTGCAAGATGGCATACAGCAGATGTAAAGTTCTCAGTATGTTTTCCTTGTTAATGACATTAATATGTTTTGTTGGTTTAAAGTTCTGCCTGTTTTCTCTGGTTGTGTATGTCTCTCCTTCACAAGGTGAATTAATTTACCACATGTAATGAAATAGAAAATTAGAGATTAACACATAGGGATAGAGCAGTAGGAAAATATATTATTAATATTTATTTAAATCTGTTAGGGAATACACTAGATTACTGGCTATCAAAGATTGTTATGTCTGTACATACCTTCCCTCGTCAGCTGAAGAAAGTGCAAAGTACTTTCAATTGCCTTTATCATATAGTCTTCCATACAATATTTTTGTTAGTATATTTCATAAGCAAGAACTTTTGCTGCCGTATCTTTCAGATTTCAACGCTTTGCTGGAAGAACTCTGTGTTTCTGAAGACTCTGGGAATCGCATGACTTAGTCTGAGCATTTGATGAAGTTTGCACAATCAAACCTGAAAATTAACATGACTAAGGGGCGTGGCCAGGCTGCCGACCAAGATGTCCACGCAGCGCTGAAGCTCCGCCAGCGATCCCGACGAACTTCGCCCTTCACGCTATTTCTCCCGGCCGAGATCGGAGCGGGACGATGCGGCTGATTGCTGGATAATGCCCGCGTTCATCTGAGCCGTCTGTGAAGTTGGAGCTCCCATAATTGCGGCAGCGGAAGCAAATGTGGGCCGAGGACGGAGCTGCGGCGTAAAGCAGGGCGTGGCCGGGGACGAGGCCATGCCAGTCACCGCAGTGGAATACAGCTCCAGCGGGCATCCGTTGTCGGGTCGGCCTTGCGGGCGCCGCCGGACTGCAGGTGGGCCTGTTCTTCTTGCGGGCCCCCCCTCTTGAGCGTCGCTTGCAGCCTGAAGCCCCACACTTGACTGTGGTTCAGCCCCTTTAGCCCCAGGAGGCCCCGCGGCGATAGGGGCCGCTGGTGAGTCTGGGGGCCAGCCACCCGGCTGTTGGTGCTGGACAGGTGCCGCTGGGGTGATCAGGCTTATCTGGTGGTGCCCGGGGCTGATTTGGACCACTCGGGAGCCAGAGAGCGCTTTTGTATGCGCAATGCACATTTTGGGGCTACAAGGAGACTGAGCCCATCTGCTGCCGCCCTAATGATTCTGCGATGTGGCTGTTAATGGATCCGGAGTTGGGCAGCTATTGTAGTGCCCTGTTGAGGCGCAGAGTGTTCCGGTTGGAAATGGCCTAGCCTCTCTACATATACCTGTGATACAGAGGGGCAACTACTTCGACCTATTGTCTGCAGGGCCCTGTGTGGTCCTTGAGTCGTAGTGGGCCCATACTTGCTACTTTCTGTTGCGGCTGTGACCTCCGTTTGTGCCCTGAGTCAAGCTGGCAGCTAGCGCGCCCGGCAGGGACGGAATGGGGCGAAAGGACCCCAAACAACGCCTACTACAGTTTGGGAAACCTGCTGAGCAATCGGTTGATTCTGGTGGCGGCATGGCAGAGGGGGGCATGGAGGACACTGGCCCTAATGAGGCCCCGGCAGCATCAAATACACTGCTGCTAGAAATGCTGGCAGGTTTTAAGATCCTTGAGGGCTGCTTTGACACGCTTGATAAACGGCTGGATGGCATGGGCGCCAAGCTGGACATACACGAGAAGCGCTTAGATACGGTGGAGGGCAGGGTGTCGGATTTGGAGGATGGCGCAGCTCAATCTACCAAGCGACTAGACCGCATGGAAAAAATACTTAAGGAGGTGGCCATCAAGAACGAGGACTTGGAGGCGCGCAGTAGGTGCAATAATGTCCGCATCCTGGGGGTTCCGGAGTCATCCAACACAGGATCAGTTTGTGGAGTCCCTACTCACAGACATTTTTGGTAAAGATGCCTTCACTTCCACCTTTCTCGTAGAAAGAGCCCATCGCTTTCTGGGTCCCCGCCCTAACCCGGGCTGCCCTCCTAGACCTATCATTGCCCGCCTGTTAAATTTCTGGGACAGAGATACTGTGTTGAGGTTGGCGAGAGAGCGGGGTTCCATCACTTGGCAGGGCTCGAAACTGGCTCTATACCCAGATTTCACTATCATGGTTCAGGACGCAAGGAGGAAATACGCTGGTGTCAAGGCCACGCTGCGGATTCTGGGCCTGAGATATGGCATGCTGTACCCAGCTCGACTCCGAGTAGACTTTGATGGCCGGACTCGTGTATTTGACACTCCCACAACGGCCCAGGAATTTTGTAGGAAATACAAGGGAAATAGCAGCAGCTACAAGAATAAGGCCTTACCCGGGGCATCACCTCCTAATAGTGGCTCGGCTGCCAGTGTTGACTTATTTTCTAATGAGTGATGTTGGTAATTTGTACGGGCGTACTGCGGCTAATTGTTGCATGTAATCTCTTATTATTGGGCGACTGGCATGTTTTTTGCATGATTTTGCAGGTTGGGTAACTGGCGTGACGTTGCCACACCCCAAGTGTTGATCACTTGTGTTTGTTTCAATTTTGTGATATGTATCTTGTACTGATTCAGCTAGTTGTACGAGGGTGTTTACATGATACAGGTTCATGTTTTTTCACTGGGGACACTCCCTGCGTTATGTTGCGCAGGGATGGGTGGAGGGTGGTGGGGGGACATGTTAGACTCCTGGGGTTGTTAATAGTTCTCACATTGTTTATTCACTGCAGCATGACACGTTTCTATTGTAATGCACAAGCTCAGTCACTGCCCACACCACTGGGATGTCTGATCGGGGTAGGTTAACACCATTTTCAGATCTCACATTAATCACCTGGAACGTCCGGGGGCTTAACAATGCTAAGAAAGGTAGACAGGTCTTGCATTATCTGCAGCGGCATCAGATAGATATCGCTTTCTTGCAGGAAACTCACTTGCCTAGAGCCCTCACTACCACCTTCGCCTCGGGCTGGGGTCCACACCGCTACTTTGCTGGTTATAGCACATATGCACGGGGTAGAGCTGTCCTGATACATAAAATGGTTCCTTTCCACTTTACGAAAGCGCACACGGACAGGGAGGGGAGTTACACTTTGGTAGAGGGTCTCCTGATGGGGTATCGGATTGCGTTCATCTGCGTATACGCACCTAATGTTAATTGCCCTGAATTCTTCCAGGATCTTCATGCACAGCTCTTACAACTGGAGGCAGACTATATATGTATGGAGGGCGACTTTAATCTTCTGTTAGATCCGGTGCGAGATAGTACATCTACTAAGCCACGCGCACGCCACGTTCTGCTAGACATGTGTGACTCCATTGGCCTTGTGTACGTGTGGCGCCAGCATAATCCGGGAGACGCTGTGTTCACTCACTATGTTGCTCAATATGGCACCTGGACCAGATTAGATTTTTGGCTAGTCTCCCCCAACTTCGCTTCATGGGATAGGGCGTCCCAACACCTCCCGAGTACTTACTCCGATCATTCCCCTGTGGTTTTGCGCGTATGTATACCCAGACCAGAGGGTTGCGAGAGGGTGTGGATGTTCCCTGGACATGCCCTGATGGACGAGGTGTTTCGATTTGAACTTAGGGAGGCTATAATCGACAACTTCGAGCTTAACAAAGGCTCTGTGAGCTCGTGGTCCACCCTCTGGGAGGCGTTTAAGGCCTACATGCGTGGCATATGTATTTCTAAGCACTCAGGAGTTCTTAAAGACTTGCGTGGCTCGATCGCGCACATTGAGAAGCAATTAGTTGAATTGGACAAGGAGCAAATTGTGAGTTCCGATCCCGGCCGACTCACCCGTCGCCTGACGCTTCTCACAGCATTTAGAGACGCTGTGGAACGCGAAAGTCGGTTTTTAAGCAAGTTTGCCATTGCTAGGCGTTACGGGGAAGGGGATAGGCCCGGCGGCACGTTAGCACGTCTAACCAGGCCGTCGGTTGGACGGTCATACATCACCCGCATTCACTCCTCCACAGGTCGCACCCTGCACAGCACCTCTGAGATCCGAGACGAATTTCTGTCTTACTATGCCACTTTGTATAACACTCGGGTGGCACAGGATGAAGCGGACTGTGATAATTATCTTGCAGAGATTGCAATGGTGTGGCTCGAGAAGTTTATGCAGCAGTTCCTGGCGGAGCCTTTTTCCGTTGAGGAGATTGGCAGCGCTATTGATGTCATCAATGGTTCGACAGCTCCGGGCCTTGACGGCTTTACTGGCGTCTTTTATAAATCCTATGAGGATTTGCTTTCGCCCTATCTACTGGAAGTTTATAACGAAGCGATAGACTGCAAGATACTTCCCCCTACTTTACGTGAGGCTGTAATAATTCTTCTCCCAAAGACCAGGAAGTACCCGGCTTTATGCAGCTCGTACCGGCCGTTATCACTTTTAAATCTTGATTACAAAATATTAGCCAAGATGATCGCATTACGGCGGGTCCTATTATTGGACCGTATTATTTCCACGGCTCAGTCAGGCTTTGTCCCTCACAGGTCTACGGCACTAAACCTGCGTACGTTGTTCGCGGTCATACATCGGATCGACCCTGCAGGCCCGGCGGCCGCGGTCCTATTGGACACTGAAAAGGCCTTTGACTCCTTGAAGTGGCCCTTTTTCCTGGCGGTGATGAGGAAGCTTGGTATCCCAAAGGGATTTATTGATCTTACGGCATTGTTGTATGCCGCGCCCACCGCTAGGCTCCGTTTGAACGGTACACTGTTCTCCTCGTTCACACTCACTCGTGGCACCCGGCAGGGATGTCCACTCTCCCCGCTGCTTTTTATATTAGGAATGGACCCGTTGGTTCGTCATTTCAAGGAACGGCATCTGCACAGGGGCCTCCAGTTCAAAACGGGCCCACTTTTAATCTCCTTGTATGCAGATGATATTATTCTGTATGTCCGTCACCCCCAAGAGAATTTGGAACTGCTTATCAGAGAGATAGTTAGGTTTGGCGGATACTCTAGGTATTAATTGGGGAAAATCTGAGATTTTCCCGCTCACACGGCACTGCTCGCTGAAAGGGTGAATTCCCACTTGCATGGTGTGAGGAGTCGGTCAGGTATTTGGGGGTGCAGATACACAGAGACACTGAGCAAACAATCCGTCTAAACTATGGCCCTGCGGTACACAACCTGGATCAGCAGGTGGAGCGCTGGTTGAAGCTCCCGCTGTCCCTGGCGGGCCGTGTAGCCCTGGTGAAGATGTCAGTCCTTACGAGATTCTTGTACCTATTCCACAACATACCCATTCCCCTCCCCAACACTTTTTTTCGCACGCTGAGATCTCATCTCATCAGATTGGTCTGGGGGGGGGCGGACAGCCTAGAGTTAGCTGGGACACCTTGTCTTTACCATATGAGAGGGGTGGGTTCGGGGTCCCTAATTTCCAGGTATACTATTTAGTTGCTCAGTATAGCTTTGCCCATTCCTGGTATCATCCTGATGCAAGGATTCCCTACTCCAGGCCTGAGGCGGATCTGGTGCTTCCGGCTCCGTTATGCTCTGTGTTCCCGAGGGAATTCCCCAGAGATCCCAGTGATATTCAGACAGTCTCCACCACTAGCTGGGCTTGGCGTAAATTGACTAAAGTGACATGCTTTGTATTCATCGGAAATCCCTTTGGCGAATAACCCTTGGCTTCCCATCACAGAGGAAAAGTTAGTGCAGCGCACACTTGCAGCGTATTCCATGACTAAATTTGGGGATTTGTTCCCGGGGGACATGTATTTTCTAGTCCTGAGGGCGGACGGTTTAGCGAGGCCACATTCATGGACCAATTTTATTTTGCTACAATACGAAGGGCGATCTGTGCCAAAATTTCGGAGTACCCGCTGAAGCCAGATTCCTTCCTTCCACTCACCCTCCTAATCACAAGCTCGGGGGGAGAGCACTTAATTTCTAGATTATATAAAGCATGTATGGCATTAATCTCTAGTAGGGACATCAAAATACGGGAAGCGTGGGAGCGAGATCTTGGGCACCCAATTCAGGATTCGCACTGGTCCTTCTGTTGTGAACAAACCAAGGAAGTCTCCTTAAATAGCAGACATTAGCTTATACATTTTAAATATTTGTGGAGGGTATATATAACTCCAGCTAAGCTACATGCTATTGATTCAAATCGATCGCACTATTGCCTCAAGTGTGGTGGCCCACAGGCCGACTTTGCCCACCTGACGTGGAATTGTGCTAAGATTGGGGTTTTTTGAAGATCCATATTTGAGACTATATCACAAATGATTCACTTGGAAGTGTCCCCTATGCCGGAGCTTGCTTTGCTAGGATACGTGGGGGGGCTTCCGAAAAAGTTCCGTAAATTCACAGCCATTGCCCTTCTGCTTGGAAAGAGGGAGATAGCGCTTCAATGGGGTAGTAGAGCATCGCCCATGGTCAGGGACTGGCTCCATAGTCTTACATACTGCAATACCAATTGTGAGCTATATGCCAGCACTCAACCTCTTGCCTCCCGTCCGAAAGATATTTGGGAGCCGCTCAAAGCTTACTTGCTGGAAACTAGCACCGCCTCTGTTACACAACCACCCGATGGGATAGTTCCCACCAGAGTGGGGTAATTACTACACATTTCACTTTATCAGGTTGCTATGATTCATTATTGTGTTCCTGGGTGGTCTGTACTGGGTTGCCGCTTGGGATTAATCTGCTCTGGGTGAGCCAAGTGAGGACGTTCAAATTTTGTTGTGCAATATACCCTGATAGACTGCTCTGTTATGTACTTGTGCACGTTCAAATTGCAATAGCATTATTGACTACTTGTGTCGCTGTTTCAAATTGTAGTGTTTAATCATGCTGGGTTGTAAACCATGAGAAAATGGAAAAATAAAGTAAAAAAATATATATATATACATGTATGTATCTATTCTGAGTGAACAGGAGTGTGAGTTTGTTAAGGACTATAATAAGAGGAGAGTGAAAATCTTGAGAATTTGGGAAGATGGGAGTGAAATTAGAGAGCAAATTAAAACCGGAAGAGAGATTTAGAAATTCAACTTAGAATGGAGTTTGGAATTGTGTGTCATGCGTATGAAATCTTAAAGAACTAGGCCAATACAATTTGTTGGAGAGAGCCAATGTGAAAGAAGTTATATTGTGGATGAGTTTTTATCCAGTGAAGAGCCAGCATTTAGAGGAATTAATTATTTGTATGGTAAGACAGACTATTTTAACCTCCTTTGTAATTGGTGGGGATCTGCTGCCATGCTTTGGTATTCTTCTGATTCATCGTGTGAATGAGATGAACGATGTTGTTAGTTTAAAGAGTATGAATCATGGATTCTGACAAATTGGGTTAAATAAGTGCTACGATTCCATCTCTTGATGTGGCTATGAATGATGTGAAAACTAGAAAATGATCTGTGCTTGTAGATCGCCTTGCTTCTAATACTGCTGGAGCACTAACAGATAGGGAATAATGGCTATGCATGCTATGATCATGTAAAACCGCCTTGCATTATATATCCTTCTTGCAAAGGAGGGGGAGTTTGGATTTGAGGGTACGAGATTAATGTACCTTCATCCCGGATAACAGCAAGCTTATTCATTCTGATGTTAATAATATCACTAATATGTCTCATGAATCAAAATCTTCCAAATAGTATGGGTTATGGGAATCATTTTGTTCCTAGTTTGATAGGATTGGAAAGGGCTTTTGGAAGGTTGGTGAATAGTTTGATGATTTGAGAGGAGGTATGATGCGAGTTATTCTAATTGCCATAATTAGTCTGCTAATTTGTGCAATTGTTATATTCCTTTTTGTTCAGATTCTCTGAACTAATTACTTTGAAAATGGGACTAAATTCTCAGTGTAGAAGAATACAATGAGGTTGAAAAGAAAACGTGATAAAGTAGATATGGAAGATTTCAAGGCCCAAGTCTAGGACTGACTTAAGATGGTGGAAGAATCGAGACACAAGAGACAAAAAATGATGCATATTATATTGTAAATAGTTTGGGGTTTAGTGATGATGTAATCATCATAAGGGGGATTTTGAGGACGTTTTTGTGTACTTCAACTAAAATGTTCATAAATAATTATTGCATTTACATGTGTGTATTAACATAGAGCTATTGCAACTGAAATTAAATCATTACAATGTTTTTAAATGTCTTAGACTAAAACTAGGTCTTAGTTAGGCCTCAACGCCATCTTGGTCTAAAATGGATACTGCATCATGATTCCTTCTCTGTTTGTTTTCTCTTTTGACACTACATGTTTATTTTGTATGACATATTGTTCCCGAAGAATGCGCTAAAGGAAGCCTTTTATTACTTCCGAGGCTGTTTCGGCTTGAACACTGCATTCCATTCATTCAAAATTGCTCTAAGTTTTTTATGTAACTAATTTGTTTTAACACTTCCGGGTGGCATTAGGTCAGAAGGGGCGAATCAATATTCATGTAGTGGGTTAGTGCCAAGATGGTAGGGTTATGTGATTTAAAAAAATACAAATTATGGTTTGTTATAACGATGCTCACACCATGCTGACTTTGCAGTTTCAATAATTTCCTATTCTGAAAATGGCTATATAAACCTCTGAATTTGGGGGTGAGCCAGAGATCTTTTGACACTTCCCAGAGCCTAAGGATGCTGCTCGATTTTCTATTGCTTTGCTATACATTTGAGAGATAGGGCCTAATTATGATGTCGGGCGTTGTGGTCTCGGGACCGACCGACCACCGGTCGGCGGTCCCGGCACCGCGATTACAATGCGACCACACATGGCGCGGTCACATACTCCCATTTGTCTACGGGAGCTTGTGCTACGGCTGTAAACTGGCTGTAGCACAAGCTCCCATAGACAAATGGGAGAATCTGTTCATCCCTGCACCGCACATGGTGCAGGCATCAACAGGAGGACACCATAGGTGCCCCCTCGACCCCCAACCGGTGACCGCAGGGTGAAGAAGGCCCTGCTAAGCACCCCAATATCGCTTTCAGAAAGGCCTTCCATGTCGGAAAGCCCGACATGGAAAGCCTGTCGGATTCCAACATCGTAATCCCTACGGCGAAAACGCCGTCCATAAGGATTACGTGCCGGTCTCCGACTGGCCGACGGGCTCCGTCAGAATCCAACTGGAAAGACCGGCCGGTTTCACTTTCGACCACCTGCATCGTAATGCTGTGGTCGAAAATGAAATCTTGATGAGGGTCAGAGGCTTTCTGACTCTCATCGTAATGAGGGACTTAGCCTTTTCCCAGATATTGCTCTTTATTACATTATCCTGTAAAAAAGAGCATTCATGGCAAAGGATTTTTATGCATTCTATATTTTTCTATTATCTGCTTTGTAATTTTGAACTTTGTAATAAACCTTCATGGTTTTTCTTAAATTTCTTTTCTCTGGTCCCCTTTTTGAGTCAGTCCTTTTCTTATTGACTGTATATTGAAATTCTGTTTTGAATCTTGACTCTGTAACAAATTACTTCATAGCCTTTGAGTCTAACTGTCCCCGAGCCTGCTTATATGGACGCACCACTGTCATACAGACTTTCTAGGGTAATGCGTGTCCACAAGGACTAAAAAAGAAAGGAGATTGCTTAATGTACAAAGCACATCATGGATCCAAGTGCAAGTTGGACACTTATGTTTCTTTAGCCAGGCTGAGCATTTCATGAGGTACTAAGAATTTGAAGGCGTTAAATGCACGTGGTGTTAAAGGCAGGACGGGTGGACATATATGCATATAGTGCTGGAGTAAAATGTTATAAAGGCAAGGGTTGGGGTGCAATGAAACTAAATGTGTTATGTTTAACTTTCAATATGGTTGTAGTATATGTGGTAACATCGACATAGTGACCAATGATGTAATATGATTAAATATACTCTTACTCCATTTACAACACAGGCTATCGTATGGACACTTCAGGTTTCTGGCTCTTGATGAGAACAGGGCCTTGATAGCACGAAAGTAATTTTAGGAACAACTCTGTGGAGCCGCAGTAATTGGGGATCTGACTTATTATCTGCCCTACTAATACATACATCTATGCAAATTTTCCAGTTTGCCTTATCTGGATGTCAGCCCTATCGTTGGAATTTCGGAAACCTATGTGCTACATTATTCAAGTAGATCAAGAGGCGGCCGTCCTTAATCAATTAAGACCGGCCATAATAAGTAGACATAACATATACGATACCCCCTCCCACTCACTGAAACATTTATGGAAATGGGTGGCCCTGATGAAGGTGGACAACAATTAAAAAATTCCACCGAAACGTACATTGACCTGGATGTATTAACCCCCATTACACAACACCACAATGGAAAGTTTTCTTTGATGTATTTACACCGTTATAATTAGTAGTGTATGTGATTAGCTGGGGGAATATGTATGAGAAGAGTGCATAGTGGTATGTTTGCATGTGTGAGGTGAAAATGACTTGGTGTGGTTGAACACGTAGGGGGTATATTCGCATGTATAGACAAAACTCTCTTACATGTGTATCTTTGTCAATCTGATTTTAATTGCATATGATTGCTAATTATTGTGTGGAATTTATTGTTTTTGAAGTATTTGTAGTTCTGTCTATGTGATTTTGTATTATACAATATGAAAAAAGAAATTGCTTGACAAATCATGGGTAAAATAAGAAATTAACTTTTTTTGAAAAATTAATAAAAAGATACACTAGAATGTTTTTATGTAGGTCTTTATGATTATAGTATTGGTCAGCCCGCGGAGCCCTATAGGCCATGAAAGAAGAAATACAGGTCGTGTGGGAGACGCTCTATGTTTTGTGAGGTTCTTTTCCCCCCTACTCCCAGACCTAAAAATAATTATTAGGGGGTACCTTTTTATATTAGTACATTAATTATAGTGGCATACAACCATCTATAATGGCCTAGGGCCAGTTGACTCCTTTCAGAGTGGATTTAGGGAAATGTTATCAGCACTAGGCTGTACGTTTCTTTCCCAGTGCCACGACCTGTCACAGTATACGCAGTCTACAAGGAAATAATGCTGTCACAATTAATATAGGATTAGCTAGTATCCGTAGACTATTATATATCAAATATGCCAGATCCATAATTAAAAGAGAGTGTTAGATACCAATGTTATCTTGTGTATGTTTGTATAGAACAGAGATTGCCATAAATATGGCTTGATAGTACTATTGACTGTTAGGGTGTGCCTCTGCAAGGAATTGCTGAATTTTTATTGAAACTGGAGCGCAAGTTTATAGTGATGCTATGATCTGAGTATTGTGTTCTGGTCTGCCTCTGGATGGAGACTAGTGGTATGTTTAATGATCTGTTGATGTTTGATTAAGTTGTCAGAGAGGTCTACAGGTGGGCTTTCATCACCATCATCTCATAGGATGTTAACACACACTTAGTGCTGTGTTGCTGCCTGCTTTAAATCATTAAACTGTATTGGTGTATGGGAGATGCCCTTGGTAATGTGCTCTTTTGGTCAGCTGTGTGATGGGCCTCATAGTGACAAGTGCTGTTTGGGGGAATTTAATGGGCAGCTATACATGGGAGATCAATTCGACCACCCTCCCGGCGAGAAGGCAGCTTGTAGCTGTACGTGGGTTAACATCATCAGAAGTCAGTACCTGCAGTAGCACCAGCAGATTATCACATGCTGTGCATCAGCAAGGATTAGCAACTCCCGGTGATCCCAGCTAACATCTTGTCCTTAGAGAGGGTTTTGTCTGCAAGAGGGAGAGTAAATGCAGCAGTCTTTACTGACAGCACTGGGCTGAAATCACCACTTCTCACACCAGCATGGTTGGCTGTAGCTTTGCTCTGGTTTGAGCGCTTGCCTTGAATTGGTGTGATTTTTTTTGATCAGTTAATGGATATTGATTTCTTTCCTGTATCAGTTACAACAATGCTAATTTCTAATTCCAGTTCTGTTGCAATATATGAGAAGGGTCTGAATGTGTGATGCAGGAAGTGTCTGCGTTTAGGGCATGGAAATGTTACTTTGGAGTACAGGGAGTGTCTGATTTTCTAGCTACACACATTAACTCAGTTTAGGGTCAGAGAGATTTTATGATTTGTTTGTACAAGCAATGTCTGTGTTCTGAGATACATGAGGGGTCTACGTTTAGGAGTACATCAAGTGCTGATGTTGAGGTACAAAGTTTGTGAGGTTCTGGTTAGAATATGTAGATCATGGATGCACCTGAATATTAGTGTATGGTCAATGTGAGTCTAAGATAAAAGGCATGTCTATGTTTAGGGATACATGTAGTGTCTGAGTTCTGAGACATCAATATGTGTTTGAGTCAATGGAATCAGGGGATGTTGGATTTTGTGATTATCTCAAAGTGGGAACAACAGTGAGTATGGCATTACTGCCATGCAAGTGGGACTGGCTAAGAGGTTGTACCATGGTTCTGAACCTCTGGTCAAGCAAGACTGTTTTCTTCTTCAAATAAGTAAAATCAGTACCAGGCAGTCTGTGTTTTCCTAACTTGAGACTTCAAAGAGATTGCATCTCCTTTGGCATCTATTGATTATAAATAAGGCTCACTGTTTTCCATTTTTACTGATTTTTACGGATAAATACAGACAGAAAACATTCATTTTCTTGTCTGTATTTATTTTTAAATGTGGATAAAAATGGAAATTGGGTTGCTTTTTGAGTCATTCTAAATACTGTCTGCCATGACTGCCATGCCAATAGAAGTGTGGATTGATAGATAAGGTGGTTAAAAAAGAAAGGAATTTTTGTAAAGAGGCTTTAACAGCAGTAGATATGCACAAGGATGATACTGAAATTTGCATATTTTCATATAAGTGCACTGCTTTATCTTCTGCGGGTGTTCACAGCACTGATACCCGGCAGACATTCAAGCATGAGTGCATATTTATCGGTTAAATAAATGTGAAATATACTAATTTCAGCTAATTTCAGGTTAATTTTCCCACAAAACCCAAAATAAATATGGATAAATACAGATAAAATTTCCAAAAAATAAATATGGGTAAATACAAATGGAAATGGCAAAAAAAAATACCATAAAACCAGTAGCCCTATTTATATATAATAATAATCTTTTTTATATAAATAGTGTTCCATACTGCACTTCAAATGTTTCTACGCACTGTAAATAACAGATATTGCTATTAGCAAGTGTAATGCCATTCTATTTGCTGACCTCAGAAGCATGGGAAAATTAGCTGGCCTCGCCATGATTCACACTCCTTACATGCAGATCACATCAGATGTTGGAGCTGAGCATTAACTCACCATGCATTTTGTCCGCAATAAAGTGAAGGATTCAGCACCCACTGATAGTTGTGGGGTCAAGTCTTCTTACTCGAAAGTGCAGGAGTCATTCTTGCATATGTTTGAGCTCTCTAGCTGTTGTCATCATGAACTGCTTTTCGGCCAGGTTTTGTTTGAAGTAGACATTGCACATCAAGGTTTGGATGGAGATATTTTAATATGTAAGTCATTAGATGATTTGAATGGATCGTACTTTCAGACAGCCATCCGTGTCATTGGCATATTTGCAGATTTTGGTTTCAGTGTGGCACATGGGATGATCCAAGGACCAATGTAGGGACTGAAAGTGGCTTGGAAAAGTTTGGATCCCGGAGCGCCCAAAAAGGTGATGTGAACCAACTGGTTTCTGGAGGTGTTCATCTGGACAAGCAGTTGTCTGTTGGCGAGGTAGGAGGTGAAAATTTGGGTCAAGAACTTAGCAAATCCCATCCATGCAGTTACCGTTTTGGGTTACCAGTTGGATAGGGCATGGTGCTTTCAGGGGCTACCTGAGATAGATGGATAGACTGTGATATTGTGGTATATAGGTGTTAGACCTGTCAGCCTTGGGATGGGTTTCAACCAAACTTTTTGCCTTCCTTCCCCATTTTTACTGACCTCGTTTATGCTGGCCTTAGGACTCTGTGCACTTTTCCACTGCTAACCAGTGCTAAAGTGCTTGTGCTCTGTCCTCTAAATATGGTAACATTGGCTTAAACCCAATTGGCATATTTAATTTGCAAAAAAGTCCCTAGTAAAGTGGTACTACATGTGCCCACAGCCTGTAAATTAAATGCTACTAGTGGGCCTGCAGCACTGATTGTGCCACCCACTTCAATAGCACTTTAAAGGTGTTTCAGGTCTGCCATTGAAGCCTGTATTTGCAGTTTTAAACTGCCCTTTCGAACTGACAAAGCAAACCTTTTCCACGGCCCAATCCCTCCTTTTTAATACATATAAGTCACTCACAGGGTAGGCTCTGGACACCTGGAGGGCAGGATGCAATGCATTTTAAAGGTAGGACATGCACTTTTAAATTTCACTTGTCCTAGTAGTGAAAAACTCTTACATTTGTTTTTCACTGCTGCAAGGCCTACCTCTTTCATAGGATAACATTGGAATTTCCTTATTACATTTTATACTTGGAATTTCCAAATGGGAAAAGGTATCCAGTTCATGTTTGGTGTCTCTGGAATCACAATGTAAAATCCTAACTTATGGTGAAGCCGAATTTTAAATTGTAATTCTGTAAGTACCACTTTTAGAAAATGCATTTTCCTGCCTTAGCCATACGGTGCCTGTAGCCTGTCCCTGGGTCACATGACTGGGTGTAGCTGACAGTTGAGCTTTGTGTATTCCTCCTAGACAGTCACACACAGTAGGGAACGTAGGTGTGCCTGGATGGGCCATCACTGGCAGGATGGGAGGGAGGAGCTGGGCACAGCCCCACTTACACTTGAATAGGCTGTGTCTTGCCTTCATATAAAAGGGGCTGAATATCCCCTTTAGTTAGTCAGAAGCCAGGGCAGGAAGGCAGAATGCCTTGGGACTTCAAAGGGAAACCTCTAGAAGCTTCTCCCTTACTTCAAAGGCAAAACTAGGTATAAATACTGGACCTCAGGCACTAGTACTTCAGTACACTTCTGGATCTGTGGATACCCTGCCAGGAAGAAGGACTTCTGTGCTGCTACAAGGAACTGCCACTCTGCTGGACTGTTGCTATGATGGAACTGCTGCCCTGCTGTGCTTACCTGCTGCCCTCTTGCCTAGGTGAGAAGGACTGAACCTGCACCTCTTGAACACAGAACCCAGAGTAACTCCAATGTCTAGTTGGTGGGCCTCTTGAGCTGAAGCTTCAGGGACGTAACAGGCTTCCCACAACCTTGCACCTTCACCTGAGCTCGGTCATCTGCGGGTCTACCCTGCCAAGCGATGCCAACCCACTCCTGGACCCTCGGAAGTGGTCCTAAGGTGCTCTGGCAGCCTCTGTGGATCCAGCGGAACAAACGTATCTCCTCTGCTTTATGGCACATCCCTGAGCATAACCAAGGCATCCATGCTGCTGCGTGGATTGAATCTGTTTCAAAGACCTGCATCGCCGCAGTCTGCCTTTGGAACTGCCACTTTGCAACGCATCCTAGGTGCAGGCCCTCGCATCTCTCGATGGCAGCCTCGATTACGGACTCCGCATTGCAGCCTTGCAGCTTCTCAGAACTGATGCATGGCCCCGACTGCGCGCCGCATCCTCGACACCGGACTTTGCATCACAAGCCACGTCAATGGAATCCTCGACGACGACGCAGGCCGTCGCATCACAGCCTTTCTGCATCTTGGAACAGACGCATCTCTTCGGCTGTGCAACGCATCTTTGCCGAAGATCCTCCCAACGCTTCACAAACCAGGAATGAAGGTACTTTGTTCAGGGGGCCTAACTGCATCCCGGTACCCTGCCCGCGTTCCATCACAGTCAGCCTGTACTTGTGACTTTGTACCGGTCCGGCGCGAACAGATATTCACAGCTGGTGCTTTACGCCTAATTAAAACCTACTCTATTTTTCTAACTCTATTGTGGGCTCCTTTTGTGGTGTGGTTTCACTGTGTTACTGTCTGAAGTGTTGCACCAATACTTTACACATTGCCTCTGAATTAAGCCTAACTGCTCTGTGCTAAGCTATCCGAGGATTGAGCACAGATTAATTTAGAGTTTGCTTGAGACTTCACGCGAAGAATAATTGTGGTTGCTGCTTGAGAAGGGTTACACCCCCCCTCAACTATTAATCCAATGTCTTACAATGGGGCACATGTCTGTGGCAAAAGAAAGTTCCTGAGATATAGTAGAGGCATTGTGTCAATTCCAGAGTGTAGTGCATTGCTGAATTTGCGTCAGCAGTCAGTATCTGAGGTGAGGATTTAGAGAGTAGCTGCATTTGGAGAGGCATAGCACACAGAAAATATTCAAGTTTAGGAATACTGGGAGTGTATTAGTTGGATAACAGTAATGGATGGAGTAGCGAGTCCATGAAATGACTTCTGAACTGAAATTCAAAAGTGTGTGATTTTTTTCTGAATAGAAAACATTTGCATTCTATACATTTGCATACCTATGAATAAGGAGTTGCGCAAGTTCTGCACGTAAGTGCCTGTCTGATGTTGTAATTATTCTTCCACCTATGCCCTCTTTTGAAACTACTTAACTTCTCAATTCTCTAACATTTCCGGAGTTCCCAGAAAGCCCGTCAGAAGTTCACAAGGGTGGATACCTCATTTCAGAGCCAGCTGAAATGGAGTGTATGCACGGTTCAGAATTACACTGGTGATTCACTGTGTTGCTTCCAAATCCAGCGTGTTTCTATTTTACATGGACCTTATCCTCCAAAGACCATAGTGCTTTTGCATTTATTCAGGTCATCTGATGACCAGGGACCCCACCTATTTTTTCAACAGCCCGGGCATACTGGAATTTGCTTCACATTAATTTAACTAAAGAGCACATTACAATAGTTTGTAACTGGTAGCCCCATAACAGGGTGGACAGTGTTTCCGGTGTCATGGTTTCATCTGAGAACCCAATTTTGACATGCTAAAAAGTATGCTAAGCTACAACAAAAAACTGTGGTGGAAAGCAGTCAACTGGCAGACATGGGTCGCCCTCGTCTCAGTCACCCACCAGGCACCAGAAAAACTATTTCAGTATAAACCATAGTGGCAAGTGACACTCTATAACATACACTAAATTACAAATTACAATCACATTTTTATTCTCACAACTGCTGCTTACTGTAGCGTCCTCCCCAGCCCAGGTAAATGCAAATGAGCCCTAAACACTACCCTGAACCCAATCGCGAGGTCTAAACACTACCACAGCCCCCCCCCCCGAGCTCTAAACCCTACCCGACCCCCCTGAGCCCTAAACACTACCCCTTCCCCCAAACACACCCCTGACCCCCCTGAGTCCTAAACACTAACCCGACCCCCACAAGCCCTAAACACTACTCGACTCCCCCTGAGCCCTACAAACTACGCCTACCCCCCTGAGCCCTTGAAACTAACCCAACCCCCGATGCCTAAACACTACCCCGAACCTCCCAGCCCTAAAAACTACACCCAACCCTTAAAACCTACCCCCTTAACCCAACCCCACCCCCACTTACCAGACCGCGTCCTCTCCTGATCCTTCCTCTTCCTGTGCCCACCAATCCCAGCATCTAGACCACTCACTGCCTTAACCACGCATGTGCGTGGTTAAGGCATATGAGTGGTTAAGGCAAGCGTGGTTCCGCTTGCACGGAAACGGCACATGTGGTTCAGCCCGCGTTATAAAGACCATTTCCCTTGGGTCAGCATCAAAAGGATTATCAGACTTGTGTTTCCATTTCTGCCTGACAATAACTTGATCTCCTCTTTTGAATGCAGTGCTCAGAGCACAGCGGCGTCTGTCCGCATAGGTCATTTCGTGTTTGTGAGACGAATCAGTGGTGCAAAGTTTATCAATGTCAATAGATATTTCAGTGTGATTTTGGGACAGTGTCGAAATGAATTATGCACGTTCACTTGTCGACCTGGCTTTGACCAGCATTCTTCCTTGCAGGAAGCTAATCGTACATGCGCATGTCGTCCATCAGTCAACATTGACATGGCACAGCCATCTTCCTCACTGTCGCTTGACAATGACGAATTTTTAATGAGGAATTTGACGACAGCCAACGTCATTCAGTTTCTACTTGCCTCAACTGATGTTGCCGCTTGACCTTGTGGCCGCGGTTGGAATGCCTCTGGAACTTTCTGGCATTCATTTTGTTTTCTCACCGTGACGCACTTGATCTTTCCTCCATTTTGTTTTCTCGACGTGACACACTTGATCTTTCCTCCATTTTGTTTTCTCGACGAGACACACTTGATCTTTCACTCGCTTTGCAAACCATTACAAAATGGTTATCTTTCCCGTAGCCTTTGCATACCTGTCCATTGACGGGACATTTACCTTCTTCTGGAAAGGAAAATCCACATTGGAAACACAGCTTCTTTTTCTTTGGAGATATTACTTTATGGCATTCTACCTTGTGTTTCGATGTACTTTTCACACTCAGAGCTGGTTCATTTTGGGACGATCCAGGCCTCCATGTTAGCTGCTTGTCTGTCAGCTCTTTCTTCCGCTCTGGCAGTCTTGCTCCATGCTGAGTGTCTCTTTAAGCATTCGTCATCTGAAGGAATCAGAGAGACAACAATCTATTACTCTGAGACGCAGGGCCTCTTCATCATTGAGCTTGTTGAACTTGCAATGCTTGTTGAGCTAATTAAGTCGTTCTACAAACTCAACCATTGCTTCACCAGCTTTCTGCCTTTCTTGGTTGAAAATGTACCTTTCATAGTCAACATTTGGCATTGAGTTGAACTTGATGTTTAGCATCTCTTTGATTTGACGGTACGCCACTTCACCACTGTGTGGTATTTTCTTTATCACTTCTGTTACTCCTTCACACAACAAATTCTTCAGATATATAGTGATCTTTTTGTAATTTACTTCTTCCAGTGCATCAACGAAATCATCCATTCAATCCAGACAGTTCATCTGCCGCCAATATTTTGCTTTTTGACTGTATCGAAGGGAGGCAGTGGTTTCAAGAAAGCGGCGGCACCGTATTTGATACTCTTTTCAGCAGTCATTAGAAATGAAAATTGCACTGTTGGACCCTCGCTCACAGCCTTTCAGTTGGTCTGATGTGATTTATTTATTTAGAAAGTTTTATAAAGCGCGAACATGACCACCGAGGGTATCAGAGCGCTTTACAGATTGTGCAGTAGGACGAGTACATGCAAACACAAATAATCGACATATTGACAAGTACATAGACTTAGAATGTCCAACATTCTCAAGAGCCTAGCATCTAGGACACAAAACAGCGTCGAATGGCCCGGGAGTCAAGTGGGGAAGGCAGACTGAGGCAGATATTTCTTCATCAAGAGCTCTTTAACTTCTGATTTGAAGAGGACAGAGGAAGGGATCACCCTGACTTCGCGGGGAAGAGAGTTCCAGATCCTTGGCGCCATACCTGAAAATGTTCAATTATAGGTCTTTTTTTTCTTGAATTTTTGTGGTTTGAGTAAGAGGGTGCTGGCACTTCTGGAGGCTCTTGAACCACATGAGAGCTCCACTTTCTGAGCGAGGTACATCGGGGTCTTGAGGTGGATGGCTTTGTGTGTCATGCATGCGATTTTCAGCTGTATCCGAGCTTCATAAGGGAGCCATTTCAGTACTAGCAGGTCCGGAGAGATGAGGTTGAATTTTTTTGTGCCCGTTACGAGCCTGGCCGCAGCATTGAAGGTCACCCTAAGGGGAGCCGTTTTCACTCTGGGCAGGCCACACAGCGTAGCACTTCCATAGTCCAGCTTTGCGATCACCAATGCTTGCACTGCAACCTTTAGGTCATGAGCAGAGAGATGGGGCTTGAGCTTCCTAAGGATGCTGAGTTAGAAGTTCGCTCCTTTGGTGAGGCAACTGATGTGTTTTTGCATGTTCAGACTCTTGTCTAGTATGATACCAAGTGAGGATGCCGAGTCCACGAGGTGAGGTCTGCAGTTAAGAGCCGTAAGCTGATTCAAGCATTGTTCAATGACCGGTGATTTCTTATGGGGTGAGATAAGGAGGAATTCTGTTTTTAGAGCATTTAGTTTCAGGTGGTTACGTGTCAGCCAGCTTTGTGTTTCCAGTAGGACTGAGTTGAGGGACTGAATGTCCTCAGGAGAGGCAATCTTCAGGTATAATTGAGTATCATCTACATACATGTGATAGTGAATGCTGGATGAATTCAGCATTTCTGTTAGAGGCTACATGAACAAGTTAAAGAGCGTGGGAGAGAGTGCTGAACCTTGGGGAACCCCCAGCGAAACCGGTGCAGGATGGGACAGGGATTGGTTCACCTTGAAGCGTTGGGATCTATTCAGGAGGAACGAAGAGAACCAATTAAGCCCAGGCCCAGACAGGAGGTCAATTAGAGTATCATGTTTGACAGTGTCAAATGCTGACGAAAGGTCAAGAAGGATCAGTAGGCACGAGCTTCAGCTTCTTAAGCACAACCCCGGTGATTCTGCTTGGGTTGTGACGCCTAGTGCTCAGGTCTGACGGTTCTCCGGAAGGCTGTGGCACAGTATCTCTTGTCTTTACTTTTCTGGCAAATTTCCAGCTGACAACAAACAAACTTTCTTAAAGGGCTTTACTTTCTTCACAGGCCTTGCACTGGCTGGAGTGGCGCTTTGACTCCACATATGCTAACCGTCAATTTTCACTTTGACTGAGGCACACGTGACACACGTGAGCAGTTTGCTGGATCACTGCAAACTCTCCGGGAGAGCACTCTTGATTCTTCGGGTTGAGTGGTTTATGTAATCCCTATCTCGCCGCCAGTTGTAGCATCCTCCCAAGCCCGGGTACTTGCGGAGCTTGGTATTACACATCTTTATTCTTCAGCGTGTAACCGTTAACTGAACATCCTACATCATGAATTCTATCACCCACACATCACTGTGCTACATAGACCCATCATCTCTAACTCACAAGACACTAGACTTACAACAAATGTATACATCTTTTTTGCCTTACTACTATACTGCTGCCCTCTTTTAATAACCAATTACTGCAGACTTCTGATGTATCTTTAAAAATCTCCACTGTAGCTCTGATGTGGACCACTAACTTTTACTGCTCTCATCTACCTCACTATTGTACAAGATAGATTATACTACTTCCACCTGCTGATGTTGTGGAGGTACTTATATTCTTTTTAACTCTTTATTGTACAGCGCTATGCCACTCTTCAGGGTCTAGAAGCACTATATCAAAGACAAACACTAAAAAATAAATCAGGAGACACTGTGAGCATGCAGCACTGCCACAGCAATATTTAGTCAGTCAAAATGTACAGAATAAGCATTATAATGGTATTAGCTTGTCTGAAAAGATAGAGTTGAGAGTGATGTGTACATGATGTGGATCTACACAGGTGCATGACTAAGGAAAGAGCTAAACACTCTGACATATGCCCAGAAACTTCCAATCCCCAATGCCTAAATCTACCTCCCCACAAGCCCCACTTTCTATTCCCAGCTCCCTGTCTCGCTTCCTAAATGAAGAATTGAGTTACAAGGGGAAAAGTTCATGACATATTAAAAGCACTCGCCACCCCTGCACTACTTCCACCCACGTGTTGCCAATTGTCTAGCTCGTTTCATACCAGGTTTGGTGGTCACCTAACACCATGTCATCTCCGACAGCTTTCATCTTGGACTTTCATGCGAAAACCTAATGCATTCTGAGTGCTGCCATAATGGTTTGCCTCCATTCAAATTCAAAACACGCTGTATAGCAATGATTTGTGCATTAAAAGTCCAATACTGGAAGTAGAGTCCAGGGTGGCGACTAAATCAAAAAGTCCATTTTGTACCCAAAGGTAAAGATAACCTCCTGACACGGTGACTTCCTTTGATTTTAAAGAGTTTTATTGGGTTTTTCAAACAGATCAAAAGAAACAATGATGTGACTACATAGCAAGGTACAAAAGTACAATAAACAGATTTCATGTGCAGGATTAGGTGATGGCCTGTGGACTATACGGAAACTAAGAGATAACTCACATAAACGGAAAAGCAATACCCAGAACAAAAAGAAGCAAAGTGAAAATTAAAAAGAATGAGTAACAAAAGGGTTACGGCGGCGGACATGGACAACTACAATACAGGTACAGTACACTACTATCTCAGCAGAACAGGGACAGCAGTGTACTCGATGAGATACAAGGAGCAAGTACATATCCTGGAGAGAATATTGTACCGAAAAATATAGCACACGTTACATGTTATCAAGAGCGTATTTTATCCGCGAGTATGGAAGGCCTGCATTGAGACAACATAACATACCTAAAGAAGTACATGAAGCAGGAAGAAAATACGGTGACTTTCTTTGAGAGTAATTGATTGTTTATAAAGTGCCTTTCTGCTGCTTCGGGGTGCATTGGGACACTGTGAAGTATAAAGAAACCCCAAAACAAAATGGGATATGCAGACAGGCACAGAAACATAGTGAGCACCTTCCATCAAAGTGTGTCTGCTCTGCTAGGAAGCGACATTCTTTCCCTGGTGGCCCCACAATTAAAACTTTGAATTTACCCGCCCACGAATATTGGTGGTTTCTCTCACAAAGCAGAAAGGCCACCCCAACGCTTTTTTGACTTTATTCGCCTTTTCAACAATCTTGCTAGGAAGAACAAGGCCTCTGCAGGGCTGCGGGACTATTAGTTTCAACTCTAAAGGACTGCGAGGGAGTATACTTTGTGCAAAGTGTCCCGTTGAGGAAAGACTTTTTGTCTGTATATATAAATCTCTAAACACAGGGTGGTTCGGTCAAGGTTCGGGTATTTTTAGCTTTATAATGTTTTTTCTGATGTAATTAGAACAGGCTGTCCAAGAAATAACAGTAAAACATGTACTAGGTTACAAGTTCCCTTCAGTTTAATTCCCTAGAAATAATTATTTCAAGGTGATATGTAAACAATAAAAACTGTTTTCATCTGGTTTCCTTTCTCTGTCTTTACATAATATGGTTCGTTTACATACTTGTGTTTATTTTACAATATAATATTTACTTTGTTAACGTATTTAGAGATTTGCCCAAATATAATTTCTTTTTCTGCACGATCAATAACATTGGATCCCCTCCGTGCTGGGTAGCGCATACTACTTTTAGGAGGGTAGCCAATGTACTACAGTACCAGCCTGGTTACAGCCTCCTCCATCCTCCCACCCCCCCATCTTATCACTGTTCCACATTCACTCTGTGCAAAAACGGAATAACCAACGGGTGTCGACCGGAAATGCAAGTCTGAGGAGCAAGGGGTGTTCTAATTTAAGCTTCTTTTTTAAAGTTTTATATAGCGCGACATCCACCGGAAGATATCGGAGAGCTGTACATGAGAGATAGTTACATTACACGAGTATACTTTCATTTTTAGGCACGGGGAGACTAAGGGCCATATGTATCAAGCCCATTTCCCGTTCGCAAACGGGCCGATTCTCAGAATCGGCCCGTTTGCGAACGGGAACAAGCTTTTTGGGATGTATCATCCCAAAAGGCATTCGCAAAATAGAGAATCGCAAAAATTGCAATTCTCTATTTTGCAAATGCATTTAAGGAATCGCAAATTGCGATTCCTTAAATGAAATGTATGAAGCACCTAAGTTGTGCGATTATGGCTTAAGGAATCGCAAATTACCACCAACTACAGGTTGGTGGTAACTTGCGATTTCTTTGAGAAATGCATTTTTGCATTTTTCAAAGTGGCATGTGGCGCACATACATGCCCTTAGGGCATGTATGTGTGCCACATGTGCACCCATGCTCATTTCAGGGGTGCAACAGGGTGTCCTTTGGACACCCTTGCAACCTTGAAATTGCATTCTCAATTAGCGATTCTCTAATTGCTAATCGCAAATTGAGAATGTCCTCCCATTCATTCCTATGGGCCTCTAGGCCCATAGGAATGAATGGGGAGGGTTTCCTTAACTGCGATTCGCAATTTGCGAATCGCAATTAAGAATATGTAGGATTCGCAAATTTTCTTGCGAATCCTACATACATCTCGTTTGCGATTCTCAAATAGCGATTCTCAAAAATTCGCTATTTGAGAATCGCAAACACAAACTTTGATACATATGGCCCTAAATGATTTGCTCAGAATCACAGGATGTTGAACGGACGCCGAGACTCGAAGCTGGCTTTCCAGTCCAAAGACGGCAGTTCTGGCCGTTACGCCACATTCTCTTCCATGGTCTTTTAACTTAAGTTGTGTCCGTGTTTGAAGACTAAAAGGGAGGTTGCAGTAAGTGCAACAGTGATATAGGGTGCCCGTTTTTCGTTAATACGGGCTTGATCAGACCGTTTTTTTTTTTTAACCTAATGCAGTTGCCAATCAGCTGTATTTTCACGTGTCATTTGTAAGGTGTACCATGGAGTTGAACCAGGCCATTTTGCATACGTGTTTCCTCCTTCAAGAAAAGTATGCCCACTCAAGACCGTGGTACACACAAAAAAAAATCTAACTATTAGTGCACAAATTCCCCATCTTATTTTCCGGTTTGTTTTTTCGATACTTCTTGGAGCTGCCAGCGATATTTTATGCCTACAGGCACTATAAAGCACTGTTGCTATGCACAAGGTAACATATTGTCGTTTTATAGGCTGGCGCCCCCGTAAACATACTGAAAACAGCGACTGCAGCCCTGTTCCCTTGTCGATAGCCCAGTAAACCTAGAAAAAACATGACTGCAGTCTACCACACATAGCATAGCAGATGGCAGTCTTTAAAGAGGATGCCAGCACTGTCACATGAAAAGAACGACATGCTTTTTAAGCACCGCTGCCCGAAAGGCACTTGTTATCATGCGCAGTGAACTACAGTACTCAAATGGGTTACTGCACTTCGAAAGGCCAGCCCTCCTCTACAAAGCTCAGTTCGCACACAAATGGTGCAAGAAATACCTGCCTGACTCAACATCACTTAGTTAAGACAAAATCGATGCACTGCCCAGCTGAAGCCGGCCTTCGGTACAGGCCTTAAAAGAGGGGGCGAGTCCGCCCTATGTTTGGTGGGCAGCCAAAATCCAATCATCTCAATATTTGTGTGATTCAGAGTACATTTTCCTGGATCAATGTCGGAGCTCCTCCTGGTAAAATGCCCGGGATACTTAGTTTCTTCTCTATGCAGGCAAAATGCCTGGAACTGGGGAAGACGCTCAGGTGAGGGCTGGCGTCAGTCTACATCGACAACCCTGTGCAAAAGCCGTGACTTGGTGTCCTGTCGGTGTACACGTGCTACAGTAATCATTAATCAAGAAGAAAAAATGGCAAGGACTGGACACATCTTCCGTGGGAGTATAGTAGTTATTTGCATAAACCATTCTTTTCCGGGTCACTTTCTTTGTGCTTAAAAAGTGCCACATTCCACTGTAAAAGATTCCCTATGACATCTGTAAATATATAGGTGACGTGTAAGGTTACTGAGAGACCTGTCCTGGCCTTTTGACTCTGTTGCTAGGATCCCATGGTGTCTTACAAATGAGGAAGCTATCATCGGAAGCCAGGTGCGACGATTCTATACTTGGCATTTTAGACAGCACGCCAAAACTCCACAAAATAAATACATTCATGCTTTATAGGAGGCAATCTGCACCACACTGCGTGCAGGTTTTTTTTTTAAATGCAGTGTTCTAGTCTCCCGTGAGAAAGTCCAAGAAGATGAAACGCATTGGAATGCCTTATGGTGTCCTAGTCAGACTTCTAGCCACAGGCGAATACAAATGTGTCCTTTGAAGGCCTCTTCTCAGCGCAGCATTCATCGCGCTCCACCTATCGGTGTAGCGGTATGGGCGGCTGCTAAATGATAGCTGTCAAATAGGTCATTTGTAACCATTCAGAGCTTAGCGATAACGGAGTTGTAGTGTATGCACTTCTGTCAGATGCATAAAATAAACATGGCAGGGGGTGCGACTAGTGATGGATTGTAAATAAATGCCGAGCTTCCCTTTTTGAAGGGGACGCCTGTTTTTTTTTTTTTTTTTTTTGCCAAAGGTATTTTATTTCAGCATCTGTAACTTCTCCCTCCTAAAACATCCCTTCTCCCACGAAGGTCCGCATCTCCCTTTCCCAGAACCTCGCTCTGGTTCGTTCCCATATGTTGCTGCGTTTGGCAGCGGTCGAGGCGCCCTTCGTTTCAAGGCCAGAATGGAGCGCGCTGCCTCATCTGAATTCAGGGCGCGCCCCCTCCCGCTGCGGCGGAGGTCGCTCCCCCTCTCCGCACGCCTCCCCGCAAAAGTGCTGCCGCGCGCCATCAAGGGAAAAGCCATTAAGTTCCATCAGACAGGAGGCCGCATGGCTGAGATAGCATCATGGCCCGCAGAGATAGTCGGTTGCCTAGCCACGTGTGTACGTGCTGCCGGGGCGAGGGGGAGGGGAGACTGCAGTCCTCGCTCACAGGTGCCGCGTGTGCTCGAGCTCACTCAGGGAGGCTGTAGGCGACGAAGGAGGCTGCGCTGCGACCATGCTCTCCCTGCTGGTGGCGGGCGCCCTGGTGGCCCTGGCGCTCTTCCTGTTTCTGGCCTCCTGGAAGAAGAGGGATCCCAACCTGCCCCCCGGGCCGCCGCCCTGGCCCTTCATTGGCAACCTGCACCAGCTGGACAAGAACGAGCCGCACGCCACGCTGATGCAGGTGGGTGAACGCCAGCCGCCGGACGGCTCATAAGGCTGTAATAGGGATATTCGGACCACACGCTGCTTTTGACAGGTCAGAGGGGCCGGGGTCGAGTCAGTGACATGTCACTTGCGCCTATTGCAGTTATCATCCTCTCTCCTCGCGTGCACGAAAATAAACTTTAAATAAGAAATCGGGGTTGAGAGGCAGGGCAAGCAAGCAATCCGATTCTCGCGTGCAGATGCCGAGGTGTGGGTGGGTGAATTGCCCAGGGGAAGGGAAGGAGGTCGGAGGAGGTAATCCGAGGTGTGGTTTAAAACAGTTTTCATGAGCTCATTGATATTTTAATATTATTTGGGTGGAGCTCTTGGTGTCACATGCAATAGTTTACCGTTACTCCGTTAGTCAGTATTTATTTCTTCAACATCGGGAAATTGAAAGGGGTTTGTAGCGCCTTATGGTTATATTCTGATCTTTACTGCAGGCGCATTAACTCTCATTGCTGCTGTCTTAACTGTCTTACCACGGGTTAATACGTTCCCAAATAAGCCTGAATCTGCTACATGGCATTATCTGTCCTAGCATTCCTGCCGCCCTCAGTTTGAAGGATGAAGCGAGTACCCAGAATAGACACATACTAAACTGATTATACCCTCTTGGGTCGGTTGGCGATATTTGCTGAGCTTCGCCGCCAAGTGTCCTGTGTGTAAGCCAAATAGGCACAGTCATGCGTGCGCAGCTAACACAAATGTGTCATACATGTATGCAAGCGGGCACGTTTATATAGCGCTTAGTACCCCTGGCGCGGCGTTGCATTAGTCCGTTGAGCTATCTTGCCACTTCAGACACGAAGAGCAGAGTAACATCTATACGCGTTATGACTCATCTGAAGCCTGTGTATTTTTTTGCAGCACAGAAACTGGGGAAAAATGCAGTTTGGTGATCGAGACAGGCAACTAAACACAAATATCAAAAGCGGCGGGGCTCCCAGAACCAGCACCCACATTTGAAATATTTGTAGACAGCGGGGCGCGTCTGAGAGGTTTGCTCGTGCATTTTGCTGGGCCTAATAATCATTCATTGACCTCGAGTTTTTCCTGTGTAATATGTTTTACAGTACGTTTGTCGAGGGAGCCCTGAGATGTTATCGGCGAGCTGAGAAGGAAGCGTGCGTACATGTTTGCCAGTCAGATGAATGTTTCCGACATGTTCCTACAGAAAAGTGTCTCCATATAGGGCCGTTCTCCTCAGTTAAGTCGCCCAAGGGTGCCTCTGCCCGGGTCTTGGTTCTGGGCCGAATTCCCTTGACGAAGGCATGCATGAGATCTGTGTGGCTCATGGACGAATACAGACAGGGCCTTTTTCTGCAACAAGTTTCAGTGGTTGTTTCTTTATTTGCCTTTACAAATAAGCTCTCCCACTGCTTCTCCCTGAACCATGATTCATGAGTGAAATCACTAGATAGTTGGCATAAGAGGGGCCGTGTGTAGTGTAGTTAGTACCTGGAAGAAGAAAGTTAAGGACCTTCGGTAAGAGTGCTTTTGGTACATCTTGACTGTTTCTTGGACTACCACATATGTCTCACGACGTTGCATTAGAATGGTCACGTATTCCAGCTGTAATTGTGATTCTGTGCAAATGTGTATGAAGGAGGTGCACAGTGGTTAAAATTTTGACAAGGTGAAAGTAAAAGAAAATGTGATGCTTACAGGTGAGTGGGTTTGTTGTGTGTTTGGGCGGTGGTGAAGTGAAGCAGAGGAGGTGCATCCAGCAGAGAGTGAAACGAGGGTGCTGAAAGAGAGGAGGTGGAAGATATGCACATGGAGGAGATGTGGAGAGAAAAAGGACATACATATCTAACGCAGAGTGAACATAACAAGAGTGATCGAGACACTCTGAAGACCAATACACTCTTCCACAGGCCGCAGTAATGTTTGATTGACAGTCTCATAATTTCAGAATTAAATCTTTTTCAGTATTATTTACAACAATATCATTGTTACTCATATATCTTAAACAGCTAACCACCATTGACAAAGCCAGTAGTTCTGGTTGGTTTTAGGTGTATGTCAGTTGTGTTATATATGTGGATGAAATAACAGAAAACTCAGGGAGGCACCAAAGCATTGATCGGGTGGCACATTATGGAAATCACTAAAATGTAGTTTACGTGCTTAAACCGTGTTCTTAATTACATAGACCACACATCTTTTAGAGAACCAACCCCCCCCACTTTCTCACCCCACTTAAAGCCCTGACAGCGTGTCTTAGCAAATTTAGAATTGCATGATTTACAAAGTGGGCCACTTTTTCTGCTATCAGATTTGTTAATGGGTCCACTTTTATTTTGGTTACACAAGCCTATTTTATGTCTCAGTCCGACCCTGGACCAGTTAGAGACAACTTCACCCGTAGCATCTGCCTTTTGTGTGTGTGTGTTTTTTTAAAAATCAACACTACTCTAGCATCAAGATATTTGAATTAGTCGCTTTACGAATGAGAAGGCACTTAAAATATCTCAGAGAGGTAATCTCTATGACAATACTTTGGATCACAGCTCTTCCAGACGAGGACCCCTGTCCCGTTATCAGAATATAGGCTATAGTGTGTTGGAAACACTTGTGTGAATGTGAACAGGTTGAGAAAAAAAACTGAGAAGGCTCCCTCTTCAGAAAATATGTGGTTGCACTTCTCCCACCGGCACATTGTGAAATGATGCCTCAAGGCAGACTTTTATTGGCTGGCTCTTACCATTTGCAACAGCACAAGATATTGTCTGCTTTTGTCACAGCAGTGCCTTTGGAAAAGCCCCACAGACCACATACAATATCGACGTGGGATCAATCAGTTCTCCAAATGTAATTACTAAGAACCCTACGTGGATACAGTAAATGTAACCTCTCTTCTGTGTTGGACAGAAGAGGCACTGTCTGGAAAGAAACTAGAGGTGTACATTTTGGCTCAAATGAATACTTGTCACAAGCATGAGCAGAAAAGATGGATTCTCCTTCTATGTATTCTTTAGCCCTAGAAAGTAATAAATCTCGTGACAACGCCAGTTAACACTTAAATTGATTTGCTGAAGTTGTTCAGACTAGAAACACTGTTCTTAGAGACAGTGGCAGCTGGCAGGGAATGGGGGTGGCGGGGGGGGACAAAAAAGGACACTTACCTTTTGCCGGCCGCCGTCTCTCCTCCGCTTCGGTCCTTTCTGATGCCGCCGTCTCTCCTCGGCTTCGGTTGCGGAAACAGGAAGCACCCAGGCTCCCTCACCTAAGCCAATCATAATGCTGCAATGCAGCGTTGGGATTGGTCTGAACTCAATGGTTCGGTGCTCAACCGGGGACAGGAAGCCTGTGCATTTTCCTCACCAGGCTGTGCATTACAGCCTGGTGGGGAACATGCAAAGTGCGCATGACTGTTTGGCCGGCCCAATGTGGCCGGCCAAGCTGTCAGGCGCACTTGGAGTGTGCAAACCACTACTCCCCCTGTGACACCAGCCCCGCCCCAACCTAACCCAGCCCCGTAGTGAAAAATAAAATGATAGTAATTAGGTTATCATTTTATTTTTTCCTTTCTCCTGCTCTGAGAGCAGTGGGGCGACACTCCTCCGCCTTAGCGGAGGAGCCGCCCCTGCTTAGAGATAGGCATTTCTCATGCGTTATGTGGATGGTCAAAATGAGGAGTCACCAGCTAACTTAACACACAGAGATAAGGTGTACAAGCTACTGGCAGATGTTTACTCACTAAACATTTCAAACCCAAGAAACTCTGTAATCTTAAAAAAAGATGATTTCTTGCCTTGTCACAAATAATAATAATAATCCAGTATTTGTAAAGCGCGAACAAATCACCCCTAAGGGTCTCAAGGTGCTGGGGGCCGTCTGGAAGATTAAGCGAGCTATTGCCTCACAAAAGGGGCTCCTGGTTTTATGGCATTTAGTTTTTCTTAACATTTTTGTCGGTATTTATCCATATTCATGTTTTTGGCCTCCTTTTCAATATATACACATTTATTTTGTGTTGTGAATAAATGAAGTTGTAAAATTGTATATTTCCACACTTATTTAACTGATAAAGGTGCACTCATACTTTGATGCCTGTAGTGTTTTAGCAAATCAAGCAGCCATATATAACAAAACTATACACCCACAGGTAAATATGAGCATTATATTACAAACATATGCTGATACATGCCTTTACTTAAGGAAATCTCATCTTGTTTGTTAATTCCCCGTGATGTCTATATGATAAGTGGTGGCCTGGAATTCATGAAAAATACCATGGAGATTTACTCACAATTTTCTGTATTTTTCCACATTTAAAAATAAATGCAGACAAGAAACATTGTGTTCTGTTGCTATTTATCTGGAAAAAATCAATTAAAAAGGAAAACTGGGATCCCTAGTCAGAAATATGGACAAGGCTCCCACATAAATAGCGTCTTACACAGAAAAACTTTCAACTCATGCAAACCCAACACTTTCAACACATGCAAACTCAATACTCAGATCAGTGATGGAGATAGTGGGTGTATTTGAGCAGAATCACACTAGGTTCAGGATCTCAGTCATATGAACGCATTCTGCCAACTAGTTCTCTGTCCTTTTGTTTTCCCCATCTCCCACCCCATATCATCTATTACTTTATCAGGGAGTTCGTGACCTGAAAACGTTAAACTTTAAGAAAACAAAGCCTGTTGGCTATTATGGATACTTCCACATCTTCAAAAGTTGGAAAATCACCACAGGCTGTAGGCTCCACTCATGCAACAATATTTGCTATTAACAGAGAGCATGTGCTTGCACATTGCTCTTGCCCATCAGATAGTCAGTCTGATTGGAAATGACCCATGGTATTTCCCAGAACCACAGCAGCAAAGCCCTTTCCACAGTTTGCCGACTCACACACTACTGCACTTGTTCAAATAGTTATCAACTCTAATTAATGAGCAGCCAAGTCTCCTTGTTTTACTACATAGCAGTCACAAGTAGATTTTTTCATGAGAACTCTGTAGCCAATGGTAGACACACCAATTGTCACCTGGGTTTGACAATCCAAGAAAGTAAAGTCCCATCCTTGCACAAAGATTTCTGTCCCTTGTTTGATGTACAATGTCATGTGACTCTTCCGTGGTTACATTGAGCACATGCTGACTGCTGGTCCTGATGTTGTGACCACTGTGTTCTCAATAGCCACTCTAGACATGATATTCCTAACATTGCTTGATGTGCCGTTGTTGGAAAGTGGATTATTGGTAGGGGCAAATGTAGGTCTGCCACTGGCAATAAGGCCACTAACACATGGTAGGACTCAGCATAGGTCTTAGAAAATTATTCCTATGCTCAACCCTTTGTAGCTTGGCTGCGAGCAGATAGGCTTAACTTCAAAGACAGGTATGTAAAGCATTTAAAAACACCACTTCAGTAAATAATTAAGACACAACACATAATAAAAATCCAACACCAATTTATAAAAATAGGAAATATTTTTATCTTTAAAATGACACCAAAACGACAAAAATCCAATGTAGGGAACCGGAGATATGGATTTTCAAAGATTTAATAAAATATAGCACTTAGAAGATTATAGCACCATATTGGGATACCTGCTCGCGATAGACTGGGGCAAAGTCAAAGTTTCAGGCCGACCGCGATGGAGCCCTGGGCGGCTACAGCTTGCGGCAGGTCCCGGTCTCAGTTTCTACCTTCACACTTAGAAACTTTTCTGGAGCTTTTCTCCTCGAGGCCCCTCGGACCTCCCAGCCAGTCCGGATCCGGTGAGGGTTCGCCGGATTGCCTGTCGACGAGCTCCCAGTCAACTTCCCTGGAGCGGACTTAGAAACTTTTTCTTTGGCGCTTCAGCAGGGCAACCCAGGAGCCCAGGCCGACACGCGATGGAAGGCAGGCGGCTTGGCTCTCGCGGTTGCTCCCGGTCACCTTTTCTACGAGCGGACTTAGAAGCTTTTCTGGAGCTTTTTCTCACGGGGTCTCTCGATGCTCTTCATGTAACCGGATCCGGTGAGGATTCGCCGGCTTCAGATTTCGTCTACTCCCGGTCAAACTCTGGAAGTCGGACCGACGGAGCTTTTAGCGGGACGAACCTGGATGGCTTGGCCGACTCGCGGTTGAAGGCAGGCGGCTTGGTTGACCAGGTTGAGTCGGTCCCTCTATGGAGCTTTTTTTCAAAGTTCCTCCAAAGTTCTCCAAACTTCTTGAACTTCTTCCTGAAGTTCCTCAAAGGGTCCCAAAGTGTCTCAAACAACTCACTCCAAGGGTCTGGAAGCTCCAAGATGGTCCTTGAAAGTTGAGGACTTCAGTTCCCACAATCCACTGGGACGTCACCCTTACAAATCCACTGGTAGTTCTCCAAGGTGCAGATTTAGTTGGTGATGTTCCAGATGAGCTCTTTTAACCTGTAGATTTCAGGGAGTCCACTCTTTAGTTCTTTTTCAGCAAAATAATCCACAGGGCTGTAGTTTCAGATGATGCAGTTTTCAGAGGTCAGGCCTTAGAAATCTTTGCACAGCAAAACTTCTCAGCTTGGCAATGTCTTGCTTCAGTAAGTTTCAAGCAGCAGATCTGGAGGGCTCTGCCCCTCTCAGACACTTATTCCATGTTCTCTGGGTCAGAGAGGAGGTCACTCCTGACCAATGGGAGCAGGGTAACTCCTCAAACATATGACCACTTCCTGTAGAGTGTGGCATTATTTTGTCCCAGAGTGCATCAAATCTTCCAAATCCATAATGGCAGATTTTCCAGCAAGGAGGCAAGAGCTGGCTAAATACACCCCTAGGATGGCTAATTTACTTAGACTCTCCCCCTGCATCTGCTCATACCTTCCTTAATCCCCCCATCTGCCTGAGGTAGAAAGTTCAGAGTTGTAAATGTCCTTGGGTTCTGCTTTTCTCTTTGAAGCCCATGGTTTACAACCCCTCCCCTGGCCTGGCATTCCTGTGGACCAGCACACTGCCCTCCCAGCCCAGCTGCATAACCCCAGGGGCTCTTTATCACCTCTCCAGGCAGGCTGGCTAATCCACTTAACTCTGACCAATCAGGGCAGACCACTGGAAGGCTGAATCTGGACTTACAAACAAGAAAGTCTTATAACTTCTTGTAGGTACACTTTAGGAGAAATTCAACAATATCATATTGTTGGATTTATTAATACCATTCGGGAAATCTTTGACTGGCACCTCTAGCCCTCTCCTATCAAGCGTTATTCATTAATAACTTCCTACCATGTTAACCTATGTAACAGGGGATTTGCAATGGGAAAAATGACTTGGGCCATTTTTCCAGCACCAGGACTTACAAAAACATATTTTATAAGTACTTTGCTTATATCTACAGGACACCCACCCCATAGGACAACTAAGGGAGACTTTAGGGGTTCTGAATCTGCAAAAATATTGCAGATCCTCACTTCACAGTGCTCCTAGCATCAAAGTCGAATTTGGGCAGCACTTTACCACAATGAGGGAGTGAAATGTGAAATTTCACTTAACCCAGGCATATAAAAACTCATTTTATAAGGGTGTACCTTATAAATATCTGACCCACCACCCCTGGGATACCTAGGGGAGACCCTGGGGGTCCCTAATATGCCAAACCATTGTAGGTTATCCATTTTTAAGTGCCCCAAACCCAAAAGTCGAGTTTGGGCACAATTTGCTTTTTAAAAGCAGTCCTGGCACCCAGGGCTGCTTTTAAACTGACCTCAAGCTTCAGCAGTGCACACATGCAAGTGCAAAAAGAGCTGCTGGCCTCCGATCTGCCATGCCCTAGGGTACTAGGAACTTCTAGATAGTTTCAATCCCCCTGCCCTATTATATACTAGGGGCTTATGGGGTAGGTCATGCCAATCACAGGGGTACCCCACCATACCATTGTGTACCCTAGTGTATGTAGGTGTTTTAACTGTATTCTAATGTCTCTTTCAGCGTTGCACTGGCCCTGGGCCTGGTTAGGCAGAGCCCAGGGTCAGTCAGAGTCCCACCAGTACCTGTCAGCAAAAAGTTGGGGGTGCCCAGGGCACAGGATGACTTTGCAACAGCCGTTAAATGAAAAAAGTCATTAGCACAAGCAACATCAGGCAAGTCACTATCTAGTCCTTTGTTGCGTTAAGAAATTTGAATAACCTCCTTTATATAAATAATTTTCTTTGAGGGTAGAAAGGATTTCTTCAGTTTGGCGTCCATTACTGCCCTAGGGAACTGAACTGTGGTTGCTGTTGCCTTTTTTGACTTTCCAAAATATAGTTCATAATCCCAGACAGAGCGCCAGCATCATTGTCCTGACAAGCATTGTCTATCTCATTTCATTGGCTATTTTGGCAGACAATTGTTCATATATGCGTATAGTTACACCTCCTTGAAGTCTCAAGCTTGTAGGACCAGTACCTCCATTAAAAAGAAAGAGGTTCTGAAATCAGGCAATATAGAAGTACTCTGAATAGGTAATGTTTTTCTCTTTCTCCAATATGAATACACATTGTGCAGGTCTAGGGAACACACATTGCTATTCCTTTAATTCTCTTACTTTTTTGAACTAATGGGCTACCGTTTTGAACTTTCCTTTTAAGATTTGGCTTGACAGCACCGCTGTCACGTGACCATATGTGATCAAAAAAGAGCTTTTACGAGTACTACAGAGTGGGACTATGGCTCTTCATCTGAGTAGAGTTTCTGATTTGTCTTAAGCAGTGTGCTTCCTCAGAAAGAGGCTTACCCTCCAAACAGCTGTGATCAGTTGTTTATCCAGCTGCCTGAGCCAGGCTCTTTCTTGAGCAAAGAAAGTGTCTTTGACCTTTTAGTTACACAAATGCCACTGTGATGGATGTAGCTTGCCCTTTAAGGTCACACAAATGCCTCTGATGCTATTTAACAGCAGCTCCTAAATAATTAAGTAATTATGATTAGGATTTCCAGGTTTTAGTAAAAAAAACTGATAAAACACCACCGAAGGGGATATTTGCTGTTCAGTAGAAACTGGAAAGCACCGGACTTTGCTGCACTTTTACCGCTTTGAATCCCTCTAGCGTCAAAGCAGTATAACACAGCCTTTACAACTGAGTATTTTGTTTTTGATGGATGCTTCCTGTGTGACCCATTTTGGCCACGGTAAGCCACTTAATATGCCATTTTGATCATCCACATGTCCTTTTGTCCGTCAACAGGGTTACCGGACCACCTTTACTTCCTACACCTACTTCTCTCCTGTTTTGGTAGCATCACTGAGCTCCTATTATTTCAGCCATCTATTCAATGCATATTCCTGTATAGTGGCCAGCAGGTTTACAGCTAAACTATGAGCAGGATCACAGTCCAGAGTAGGCAGCACCACCTCAATGTCATCCACCTTAACCAAGAGCTTGATGGAGCTTTACTTTCTGAAAGCTCTGATATCAACATTGGGGAAACAAAGACAACTGGGCATATGGATGCCTTCAGAATCAATGTCCCTCCCATAAAGCACAGTACTAAAAACCTCTGTTATTAGTTTTATATTGTGGTGGTCTGAAAATCATTCCTCTCACATCCACACATACAGAAGGACAAGAACCTTATCCTGAAGAACATCTGCAACTATGCATAGATTCAGAAGGGGTCCAAGCACCAGTTTTGCTGAACCTGCGCTGTCTTATGTATCTCAGAAAATCTGTGAATTATTATATGAGAGGGAGTCCGTGCAGTTCAGAAAATTGAATAGGCAACCTCTGCTCTGTTTCCAATTACGAGCTGCACACAGCTCAATTTGAGCAATAACTGGTGCATGGACCCATTCTGAGCCTGCACACTGAAGTAGAAAGTGTTCATAATATAGTCCCTGTACAATGAAGTACAACTTTCATTCCTACTGTCAACATGACTAAATGAACTTGGATTCGGCTGCCAAAATTAGGCCCGACACTTGGAAAAATCACCAATACAAGCCACAGGGCTATTTTTAATGGATACATATTCAACTGTGCTTGTTCTTTATCCCAGTGTGGGAAATGCACTAGAACAGTGACCCATACATAGAATACAAAAGTAAAGAACCTTGGGCAACTCTCACACAAGCCTAGCAGGAGCACATACAAAGGCTCACATGCATAGCAAAAATCAAATCATAGCGGCCATCACACTGGCTTTCAAATGAACACAGAATCCCTTAGGCAGAACCCAACAACGTAAAATAAACTTCATTCATAATGTGAACAGCATTGGCAAATGTCTGAAGGCATCCTGAAAGTCATGAAGTTTCTTTGCTTTTGCAGCTGCTTTTTCATACAGCAGTACAGTTTGCTGTCACCAGAGACCCTACCTCTAACAGTCTGCATAATAATTCTTTAGCAGACTTTTCTCCTATAGCAAATAGAGCAGGAATAGGTTGAGATTAGATAGTTAAACCACATTTATTACCCAAGTGTTATTTGTTTTCTGAGACAAAAAACAGGGCAGCTTGACACTGGTTTGAAATAACAGAGCTCCCCACAATATAGATCTCATGTCCTAAGTATAAAATCTTTAGTCAATATTTGTCATTTGAAGCATAGAGTTGGAGGAAGGTGTGCTAAATGCTCCCCATTAACATTTTATCTTATGCTGTAACATCTGAATGAGGTGTTAACTTACTACTGTCCATGGACATCTTGGACATGGGGTGGGACTAGACTGCAAGAAAGAGGCTTTTGATTCCTGATAAATAGGGCAGGCACGGGTGTGAAGAAAATAATGAAAAATTACCTGTTTGAGCAAATTCAAGGAAATGAACATAGAAAGAAATTAGGGGCATGAAAGAATGATAAATGTGCATTAGGAAAGAAGGAGGGAGGTAAGTAAATAAAAACCCAATTGCTCATAAGCACTAGAAAAACACAATCCCCTTGATTTGTTTATAGAACACAACACGAGTAAATACTGATGAGCATTTATTTTTACAAGTTTTGAAAACAATAGAATACACATAAAAATCCCACTGGAAATAACAACAATTAGCAACTGGAAAGAAAGTCTAATTGTGGTATTTGTTCTTCTCTGGTTGCCATGTGTAAAAGCTTATGCTCAATTCAGCAGGACTTTGATGGGCATAGTGGCATGTCAATGACTAAGGCCATAAATTAGATCTGTTTATTATGCAAATTTATGATAAAGTCAGCGAGCATGACTTATTTGTTGTGAAAAAGATGTGCTAAAGCCAATAGTCATTTAAGGATGGATTGTTAATGTTTTCTATTAAAGCATGCATGAAGTATTTTGTTACTTGGAATCTCACAGTTTCATGTAGTAGGGAATGGTTTTAGTGGTGGTTACCTTCTCTAACATACCATGGGCTTAGAAGATCTGCACTGTGATAATCCTTGTTAGGGCCTGTTAGGGACCTAGTATTTTGTCTTGCCAATTGTAATTTTGTTTACGTTTCTAATTTTGACACTCTGTACCTGATAGTTGCCGTGTTGGAAAGCTTTACTCAATATAGTATGTCGGAGTTGGTTGTGGTGACATACCAGTGAGAAAGGGTACAGGTCTGATTGGTTCACTTCTAAAAGTTATATCCGAAACCAAAGGTCTGGTCTCTATTATAAAACATCATGACAAAGGGCCTGATTACTACTTTGGCGGTGCGCAAGCAGGTAGCCACGCTGCCGCCCTGCTCATGCACCGCCGCCTGCCCGCCATATTACAAGTATTTTTGTAGTCTGGCGGGCGGTCTTTTGGCATTCCCACGGCAGTGCCTTTCAAAAAGGCACCACAATAGGAACGTCAAAGGCCGCTCCTGCACGTCATGGACTTTTAAGTCCATGCCGTGCAGGAACAGGGGGTGCCACAGGATAAAACCAGGTTTAGCATACAGATCAGTGTATCTACCTTACAGGCGAGGCAGAATGGGCTAATCTATAGCACAAAGTTCCTAAACTGCGATGAGTTTCCCCAACAGCAAAAAACCATATATACACACAACATGTGCCCCCCTGCATGTATCCCCTGGCCCAGAGGCACAAGGGTTCCTCCCGCCTCACTTTTCATGTCGGGCTCACTGCCGTGAAAAGTGAGGTGGGGAGGAAACTCGTAATATGCTTGGCGGTGCCGCTGTGGCACCTCTAAACATACTGCGGCTTCAGGACTGCTGCACCACCGCCGGGGTTCGTGGATCCCCGGCAGTTGTGGTGTTCCCCTCACGGTCTGACCACCGCACTCGTAATACGGTGGCCGGACCACTGGTGTGGCGGTTCATGACTGCCACCGCACCTCCACCACGGGTTCGGCAGTCCTATGGACCGCCGAACTCGTAATCAGTCCCAAAGACAGTAGGCTTGGCTTATTTATTGTGAAGAGCAGTATTTTGTAAAGCTAATAGGACATTAACAGTGGATTTACTGGCAGTATACAAATATTTTGTTACATGAAATCTCACAGGTTACCAGGATTTTGGTGTTTATCATCCCCTGTGACAAACCTTGGGGTTAGAAGATTTTAATTGTGATAGTCCTTGTAAGGCAATTATCAGAGGGGTTTTGTACTCTTTTGACAACCCTAATTTTGTACATATTTGCAATTGTATGCATAATGGATGCTAACATATGTGCGCATCAGTAGACCTGTATTGGTTACTGTGTCAAGACAGTGTTAAAGGCTATAGACCTTATTGGAGCAGTGGGAAAGGTTATGTCAGATTTCATAGGTTTGATTTGTGTATTATGAAAAGTTATGAGAAAGCAAGAAGGTCTGAATGACTGTCAAAAGCAGGTATTCAACAGCATTTTAACAGTGGATTGTTATTACAATGTGTTCAAAGCCTGTATGCAGGTATTTTGATAAATGGAATTTCACAGATCACCATAGTTGGCATTGGTTTTGGTGACCTACTGAAACTGCTAGGCTACCACTAAACGCTGCTCCAAGAAAATCAGCTGAGGGGTTGGAAGCATTAAGTAATTGCTGGACACCTGTATTGGGGAAATAAGAGTTTTAGGCTGTTTTCGAAGGACGCCGTAATCTCAAGATCATAGCTATATGGGAAAATATATGGGTAAATAAAACAAGCATTGAGAAGTAGAGTCTGCAAATGCTGGAGTGGATGTCTTGTGATTTTCGTCCTCCAGTCTGGCTTATAAAAGCAAGGAGGATGCCCTTGGATGCCACAGAATGTAGCACAGCACAAGAATGATGGCAAGGAGAGTTTTCCCTGTGTATTGCCTGCATTCCTGTGGTTAGAGGGTGGTCATCTAGACACTGATTGCAGGAGGATGGTGATTAGACTCCCTTTGTTAGAAAGGGGATGCTGATTAAACTTCCGGAAGCACTGCTCCTTGGCATATAAAAGGGGGAGGAGTGGGACTGCGCAGGCTGGTTGTGCAGGGTAAAGGGACCCTTATTTGAGGCTCACCTTTTTGTTCTTCTTGAGTACAGCTAAATGCATGAAATCACACCCTTTTGCGAGTGCTCCAGGCCAGAGACAACCCTGCTGTGAGGAACATCGCCACACAAAGGCAGCGTCTGAAGAGCAACCAGGAAAGGACTTTTACATTCTGGTACTGGGTGGGTCGTTTCCCAGTTATAAATTAAATTAGGGTTTCAAGTTGCAGGACAAAGAGGAAAAAAAACAGTACAGAGTACAGTGAAGAGTTAACAGCAAGATGTTTAAAATGTGATATCTGTGAAATAAACACTGCAGTGCTACATACTGTTTGGTGCAAGGGTTAATAAAGCGTGTATTTATTTATTTACTGTCCATAAACACATTTGGCAAAATCGTTTCCAATAGAAGCCATTCATAACCAGTCAACTGATATTTTCACTAGGGTAGCTAGACTTTTAAGAAATGCTTCAAACCAGAGTATGTGTATCAATCAATATAACTAAGGTTGACAGCGCTCAGATACATGCAAAGTTTTAATGCTCTATAAATCAATAGACATGTAAATAAATGAATATTGACTTCTTTAACATGCTACCAACATGTTGGATTTTAGAGCTGGCTAGAGTGAAGAGACAAAGCGGCATGTATTCTAGACATATGCTTAGTTTCTCGTGGTCCTGTTCCTTTGTTTTACATTTTAGACAGGACTGGTTGGTGGCTTGCCTCATTATTTAATGCCATACACAGTTTAACAATCCTTCCCAAATCCAATCAAGTGATATATCCATGCATTACACAAAACAATTTTCCATTCCCATAACCACGGGGCCGAAGCATTATAAAATCCTTATCACCATGTCCTCTCATTCATTTATGGACAATAAACCCAACATGCACTATTCCAGCAAATTTAAAACCAAGGGTAAAGTGTGGTCTGTGGAGTTTCCACAGCTAAGGGATTAGAAGGAAGGGGAGAGTCTGAAGGTATGTACCTGATTTTGATTAGGGGCCTGATTACGACTTTGGCAGTGCGGGAACTGGCCGCCATGCCGTTGGCATGCTCCCGCACCTACAAAACTCACCGCCGGCCGCCCACCAGATTACAAGTATTTTTGTAGTCTGGCGGGTGGTCCTTTGGCGTTTTCATGGCGGTGCCTTTCAAAAAGGCACCACATTGGGAACATCCGAGGCCGTTCCTGCATGGCATGGACTGTCAAGTCCATGCCATTCAGGAACAGGGGGTGCATGCACACAGTATCCCCAGGCTCAGAAGCACAAGGGGGCCCTGTCGGGCCCCTTTGTTTCCTCCCTGCCTCACTATTCATGGCAGGCTCACCGCCATGAAGACAGAGGCGGGGAAGAAAGTTGTAATGTGCTTGGCGGTGCTGCAGCAACACTGCCAAGCATATTGGGGCCTCAGGACCGCCGCGCCACAGCTGGGGATCGTGGATCCCAGGCAGTTGCGGCGGTCCCCTCATGGTCCGACCGCCGTACTCGAAATGAGGCGGCCGGACCACCTCGCCTTCACCACAGGAACTCGTAATCAGGCCCTAAGTGATAAAACCAAGTTTAGCATACAGATCAGTGTATCTACCTTACAGGCGAGGCAGAATGGGCTAATCTATAGCACAAAGCTCCTAAACTGCGATGAGTTTCCCCAACAGCAAAAAACCATATATACACACAACCATGACAACAGTAATACACTGCACATGTAGAAACTGTTACATTAGCTGATGCAAATGGAAAGCATCATTGCTTCTACTTCAGACCGTGCAACAGTTTCCAAAATAACAAGCAATGGCAAAGCCAATAGGTCTTGCCTGTGAGAGCTATGTGCTTTGGCAGTGTTTTGAAGCCATGCTGTACTGCAGCAGGGACGCATTACATTGTGACTAAAACAAATTTTAAAAAGTGCTACGAACAAGCCAGGGCTAATGTTATGTAAAAAAAAAAAAAAAAAGTCCATCAGTGGCACATGCATCATAGAACGTTTTTCAAATAATTAATTTTAGCCATGCTTCACAGCAGCCATACTGCTATACAACATGGCTACAAATCATTGCCAAAGTCAGCAATGCCCATTCTGTACAGCATGAACAAAAGGCAATGGAAAAAGCAGTAGTCTCAAAGAAGAAACCTATTGACTTTGCCAATGCTTGTTAGGTCTCAGCGCAACACCACTGTGATTCTGAGCAAATCAGTTAATCTACCCAGGTGTGAAAAAGAAAAAAAATGAAATTTGGCAAAAAATCCTATCACACAAAGAAAGCGCTCAAGTCCATGTCTTAGTGAAAATATATTTGGAAGCAGATAACATCTGTTACAATAAAAGCAGATAAAATCTGTTGTTACAATAAACATCCATTTCAAAGGAGAAAAGGGCTTATTTGCAGTGTGTGCGGCATAGTAAAACATAGTCACTAATCGCAAGAGGATCAACAAGGCTCACACGTAAGAAGAAAAATGAAATGTGGAAGGACAACAATAAAGCTGAAGCACTCAGTACTTGGTCCATGCTCCAGCCCGAAAAAGAGGAACTAAAGCCAGCATGTGCTGGCCAATTAAAAGGCAGCAAATAAGAGTGACAATGAAGTCATCAAATGTTAAGCAAGGTGCGGACTACAAGGCCCTTGTTGTATGCAATATCTCTAGTAAGTGAGAGCATATGCAGGCGAGACCAAAAAATGACATGACACCCACCCCCAGGTTTGGAAAGAGATTTGTAGTGTTGTGTGTTACCTGCGTGGCCCATTGTGGTTTTCCCTATGTTAGCTTAACTGTGCACCTTGTAGGCTTCATATTCCTTTGCGCACGTTACTAGATAAACATGCTTGCCTTTGTGCCACATTGTACTTTCACACGGAACCTGCATATATTTTTGCGTTCACTTCCTTTCCTGGGATTTAGTCTAAACACCATAGACAAGATCAAACAACAATGTCCCATCTTATTCTTTCTGGCCAGGCACTAGCACCTAGAAATAACACAAGAATGTAGCTGTTGTTTATGTGCACACGTCCTATCATATAGATGAGCTGAAGAACCAAAAACACACACATGGAACGAGAGTTCTGAGACAAGACACTGCGTCTGCTGAATGCGATGGTATGGGGTCTGCCAGTAATCCCAGAGATGTTTGAAATATAATCAGTTAGCCACATCAGCAAGGGAGGGGGGGTTTAGGTTACGCTGTGTTATAAAATGGCAGGGCATTTCATGGTATATGGATTATTAACCATGCTAAAAGTATTTTTAGTATGCATTTGTTTTCTAACTGTGGCATGTATACTGCATTTCAGAGCACAATAGTTTAAATAAATATTCGAAACTTCCTTCGTGTCTCCTGGTTATCTTATTGTGTACAAGTACGCGTGAGAGAGTGAAAGAGTGTGTCCTGTCATCACAATCTCTGAGAGGGTCGAGAGTGTTGTGTTCTGAGGTGCCAATTCACTTGTTTCTCTGGTAAGGTTAGGAGGACAAGTGAGGCTCTATAGCTAGTCGGACTCTGGCCCATAGATAATGAGGTGGTATGGTGACTCAGTCCCTACATACTGATGTTCTATGGTTCCAAGCATAGTTCTGTTTCAGAGCAGAATACCTGCAACAGTAGCAGCACTTTTTATATTTCTGAGGGAGTGTTTTCATTTTTGGTAGCCTAAAGGCAAGAGCTGCTGACTACTCACGGTCTTGGCTTAACACTCAACAATCACTTAATCTCCTTGCACCTGAAAAAGAAATAATAATAATTAAAAAAAATATGTATGTAAAGTAATCTTATGCTAATGTAAAGCGCTCCAATGTTTCTGGACCATGTTTGCACCATATAAAACTACAAAAAACCTCTATCATTTCAATAGATGTCAACTGGAAAATAAAATGATTGCCCTGTCCGCTGGAAAAATCTCTCTCCAAAGTACTCTCGGATCTATGGCAAGCTTTGCATGCAGCATATAATATGTGCCCTGCAGGAGTCTGCCAAAAAAGCCACTGCCCAGGCAAGTGTTCTCGCAATACCTCTTTACCTGTACTACAGTCTCACCAACGCCAGAGTGATAACATGGGGCACATCAAGCTGTGTTGGCCACTCTCCAGCGGTGATGCATCCTTAGTTGGCAATGGGAGCTTACTCCTTCCTTCCCAGGTCCTTCATATTTTGCTACATATTTACAAGAGACTGGACATCCAAGGTGTCTGACCAGAACACAGACTTTTCGGAAATGCTTACATTATTATTATTATTATTATTATTATTCATAAACAGTTTCACCCTCTTGCTTTTTTGTGCTGCTTGTGGGAAACCTTATGCTCAATACAGTAGAATTGAGTTGGCTATGATTACAAGCTAATGACCAGGCTATACACCTGACTGGTTAATTGGGAAACGTTATACCAGATGCCATAGTTCAGATCTGTTTTTGTAAAGGTTACAATAAAGGTAATGGGCCTCATTTATTTATTACGAAACCGATATGTTAAAGCCAATAAGTCTTTGAGGGTGGATTCTTATAGTACTGTGATTAGCTTGCAGACATGTATTTTGTTACATGAAATCTCACAGATTACCTTTGTAGGCAAGCAGTTTGGTGTTAATTACCCAATGTGACAAATCCTAGGTTGTAGAAGATTTTCACTGTAATAATTCTTGCAAGAATCGTTTGGGTAGTTCTGCAGGCTTACTAGTCTGTCAGAATATTGAGAAGGAAAGAAATGAATCGGGCAAATGCTGTCACACACAGGGCAATAGAGTAAATGCAATAGAGCTACTGGAGCACTCCACTTGCATCCATGATAACATTCAACATGGGGCAATTGGGTAGCCACTTCAGACATTGACTCTATTGCTCTCTGAGTGACGGCATTCTTCTGATCACATGCACATCCACCTAAAAATGAGGGTGCTTCAATGCTAGGACTGGTAAGCCAGCCCATCTGTTTTCAATTTTTTCTCATTTCTTTCCTTCTCATATTTTTATTTTCATTATTTTTAAATCGTACTAGTGCTACATAAATAGTGCTTACAGGCTTCTGCTTGCATGCTACCATCATGGAATAGTATTGTCCTCAGGTTCACTGTTTTACCATTCCAAGATGTCAACACATTAGTTCCAAACATGGTGGCCATGCCGGGACTTCAAAACAGCGCAATACCATGTACAATGCGATTACAAGGCAGCCACCTGGTGCTGCGTTTAGTTTTATTTGTTATTGCAGGCATATGCCTGCCATGTTTAGGTAGCAGCGTGCTTTCGTTTTTCTACTTTTATATATTTAATTTATCATGCATATGTTGTTGAGTTTGTGGGGGAGTTTATTGCAGTTTTGTAAGTGGTTGACTATAGGTATCAATCAATCATCCAATTTGTATTTATAAAGCGCAGCTACTCATCTGCAAGGGTATCCAGGCGCTAGGTTCTTTCTAGGATCAGTCGAAGAGCCAGGTCTTGAGTCCCTTTCTGAATTCCGGGAGAGAGGATGATGTTCGGAGGCAAAGGGGAAGGTCGTTCCACGGCTTGACGGTGACAGTGTGTGAATGAATGGACACATGAACGCCAAGATGAATGACAGAGTGCATGTACGAAGACTTATTGAATGCCTAAAGCCATCACTGATTAGGAGGCACATTCATTTAAAAGTCAGACCTCTTTCAATGCCAGTGTTTGAGCTCTCAATAAATAAATAGACAAAGGCACAAAATAGATTTTAACTGCCCGTTTTATAGGTCTGGGAAAGCCATCTCCAAACCAATTGTGTTTGGCACATAGAGAATAAGTCCCCCTTCAAATCATTGACTACTTTGGGTCACTCACATTATGAAATGGCTTATGAGAGTATTTTAGTCTCACCATAATGCTATTAACTGGATGTATACTTTCTTTGTCAGTGCTTGGATTGGAATGCAAGAATTTTACATCTCAAAATTATACTTACTGATTACACTTTTTGTCACATTCATACATTTATGTCACACATGCATTTTTTACAGAAAGCAATCCTTTTTAGGTCTCGCATAGGCAGCGCATGCGCTGCCTCTACGAGGCATCAAGTAATCAGTATTACTACTGAAACTCCACCCATTGCATTTCTTTGTTTTGTCGCTTGCCATTGGTGGAATCTGGCATTGCTGTTCTTATCTTGGTCATTGTTGGCTTGTGGTCCGATACATCACTTCCTTTTTCTTCCGTTTCTAGAGGAAGCAGCATCGACCAACTACAGTTAACTTACGCTGCTGGCTGTTATCTTTTTATTCAGGGACTACTTTTTTCTTTGCTGCTGGCATTTCCACATCTGGCAGCTTCCTGCACTTACCCGACCCTGTTTATTTATTTAGTTTAATTTATTCATAATTAAATCATGCTTAAATGATGCAGCCCATGCCGAGGCTCGAACCCTGTGTTCCTGCTCCAAAGTCAGCAGCGTTATTTGTTGAGCCACCTCCTCGCATCGTTTGTCGTACTTGGTTTCAGATGCTACATTTGTCCGTCTCAACCATGTTTTTTTAAAAATTGTATCTGTCTCCCCCTCCATATGTATTATTTTTTTAATTTGTCTCTCCCCACCCCCACTCCGAGATCGCTGTTTATTTTTTAATAATTAAATAATGCAGCCCACGCCGAGGCTCGAACCCTGTTCTCCAGCTCCAAAGTCAGCAGCTTCAGCAGCGCGCGCAGCCTGCCATCTGTTTTGGGTCAGGTTACAAATGCTTTCACTTTCGCGGCTTTGCTGCCGCGCTTGTTTTCCCCAGCGAGCGCACACCACTCGTTCACTTTCTTGTTTCGTATTTGTCACCGGAAGCAGCACTACAGTATTCGTCCGCTTTCGTGCTCTTTCAGCTCTTGTGTTTAAGGACTCTTTTTTTGCCCTCCCTCGTCAGTGCAATGGCAGCGGTGGGCACCACACACAACACTCTTGGCAATGGCGGGCGCTTCTTGTTTATTTTTGTCCCGGCAGCTGCCTCTGCATCAGACCAGCGCTGCAGCTGCTGGGCGTGCTGTGCAGACTCGGGCCGCCGTAGCGTTGCTATCCACCTGCCGCCGCCAGCGCTGCCAGCCTGTCATCTAGCAGCACCGTGTCCAGCTCCCCCAGTGATGGGAGCGGCTTCCTCTTCATGTACGGATCCAGACTCCCCCGGCCACATTCCGCCCGCTGATAGGCTGCCCTACATTGACATGGACCGCAGTGCCCCAGCACTTTGCCAACCCGCGCCAGCCCAAGATCAGTGTCTCAGTTATCTGGCATACCGAACCGGCTCCTCCTCACCGCCTCCAGTCGGCCAACAGCAACCCCCGTGCTCTGCCTGCATGGAGGACTACACTATCCTGGCACAGCCCTACTGACTGACTGCCTTCCTGCCCCCACACTGTTACCCCGCGGTACAGCCACAGGACAACAGCTACATGCCCAGTGTCTGCCCCACAGCAAACCGTTCCTGCCATAGAGGTCATGCACAGCCGGGTGCAGTTCAGCAGCACAGGGATCCGAAGGCATGTGGCATCACAGAATAAGAACAGATGTGCTAGAGGTAGGCTTTTATTTATTTATTTGCACTTTTATGTGGTGTGTTCTTGACCCGAAGGTATCAGAGCGCTTTACATCCGCACAAGTTGCATTACAGACAAACACAAGGCTTGTTTAAATTCTTTTTTTATAACTTGTTCCTAGCCGCAATTAGAATGTTGTATATGCTCAGTTGCACTGCGCCCGAGATGTCTAGTTTACAGTCACTTCCTTTACTTAAGACCTTTGAAAACACAAGAGCGGTCCCGCACTAGCCTCACGAGGCCTGCAGCGCAAAAGGTCAGCAGAAACCTTAGCCTGGATCCTTATGTCCCTTTAACCTAACCTCCTGCAGTTCGATCATTAGTAAAATTGTTTTATTGCAGTCTGAGTCAGGCACCTTCATTTGGCTGGTACAGGATATCGTCTTTCTTGTATAATAGATACGTGTCTAGTATGGACCCAGCACAGCGTTTTTAATTTACACAAAGAGAACAGTTAAACCTTTACTTTTCGGATTACAAAATGTTTGTACAGTGTATTCGGGTGCTCGTTATTTCTGTTTTCTTCACTGAGCTTTGCACTTTCTTTGCTTCTGGCAGATTCTCTTAACACCCTGTTTTATACTTTGGTGCACGCATGTTTGATTGTCTTGCTTTGCTTCCCACTCTTCCTAGATCCCGTCAATGCCCCTGCTCTCCTGGTGTGCCTCTTTGGGAAAAACCTTAACCTTCACAGATGTTACGAACTCATGCGCTGTATACAAGCCTTGCTTCCTTTACCATGCTAAGTTAATATTGTGATGTACTAGCCAGTGCAAGCAACAGAAAGATTGACCTCGCCACCCATGATATTTTTTGAAACGGGTTTCTTTAAAGAGGACAGCAGTTCAGACTAACTGGGATATTACACATCAAACAGGCTGCTGTTGTCCTATTTTCCTTTTATGTTCATAAGTTAATAATTGTTCCATTCACAATCAAGTTGTAATTGCCAATAAAAATCATTTTTAAATAGTTGGAAACAGATTTCAGGCTAATAGACATGCATGTCCTTGGTGGAAACCATGGGTGAATGTGATGCGGGAAACCTTGCTGTAGTTACTTGCAGATCAAGCATTGCCTAAAGCTGGTGTGGTTTTCGGGTATTGTCACATATGCTCCTCCCAGCACGTGCGTACTTAGGGAGGGAGGCATGGGTGCTAATACTACACCACAAGTGGTGTTTCTTCTATGTTGCTGTTTCTTCAGCTTCATGACAGTTCGTAAGGTAATTGGATGCAGGGGCAAAGACACAGTTTTGGGGGCAGAATTTGGGATTTTTCTTTTAGCCCTATGCAAATATAATTACTCAACTGCAAATAAATAAAACAAAAGTAAAAAACATTGCCATTTTCAACGCCAACAGCTCGAACTTTAACAAATGCGAGACCTATTGCATTGAAAATGCTTGTTTAATTTAGCAGTCATTCATTCCATGCCTTGGTCAACACTCAGGTGCTGACTTGTGTTGACATGTCTAACACTATATCCTCCTTAGCCACTGACCGTGATCAGAGGTAGGGTGAGAGATAAATCTTTTCATTATTTCAATGAGGAATAGATTAGGATCTTCCAGAATAATAAATAATCCTGTGCTTATAGTCCCTCCCGGTTATTAAAATAAATACCAGGTGGGTAATGAAGCAGGACTACCTTGGGGGTTTTGTGTTAACCCCTCACACCAGTGCTTAATTTGAGCTGGTGGGTGGTTGCTGGTGGGGGCCACTGGCACTTATTTTTGGTGACACCCACTTATTTTTCCATATCACATATTTACAAGTGAAAGAGAGGGAACAACACACAGATCAGAAAGATGGAAGAAGAGCAAGACGGCAAAACCACCATAAAGGGAGTAAGCAAAAACCTGCAAGGGCCAGAAAAAGGGGCAGGGAGTGTTTGGCAGTAGATGAAAGACTACCAGCCTTAGTGTTCGGCAGGTAGATGTTTAATTGCACTGGCCGCCTGCTTCTGACCAGTTTCAGGCACCAGCACTCTTTCTTTCATAAATTAAACACTTTCATGGGGTCTCTTCCTGGTCCCTATACACCAGGATGGGCTCAACCATATTCCAGGGAGCACTTTGGATATTATCGGCACGGAGATGTGAGAATAAGAATACCTTGAGAAGGGACACAAGCAAATAAACACAGCTACATGAACTTCTTCTGCTTACATGGGACAACTTGAAAAGCTGAACAGCTATTCATTTTTCTTTTTATGAGCAGATTTGCCAGGCAGTGTCAGATTCCTCAGCAAAGTAAAACAAGTACTATTTTTACTTTCCAATGTGAATGTAATTTAGTTTTTAACATAAAATGGACCATTTATCGGGGTCTATCCTAAAAAAAGAAAGACAGGTCCATCTACAGAAGTAAACAAACATAAAAGGTCACCAGGCATGATGTAGACCTCTTACCCGTTTAGAAGAATACAACACCTCATAAAACAGTAGATGAGTAATCTAAATATTTTGCCAGTCGACCAGATTATTAATGGTACCGGCTTATCTCGGGGCCCTCTCTTCTGCCTCCAGATTTAATAAACTCACCAGATGAATCTGCTGTTCCCAGGGTGACTTTCCACTCTGCGCTTGCTTGAAAGAAACTATAGGCAGGGCCCCTGGAATTATGTGGCCTGGGAGGGCCAAAAAATGCAGCAAGGTTGGGTAAATTATGCAAAAAAGGCAATATAAGCGGCTTTATGAGGCACATTTGGGATAGTATTACTACATTATTTTGTCAACTTGTTAACACTGTCTGGGCATTGGCTGCAACTCACTAGTACCAGTTTAACACCTAAACACAGAAATAAGCTACAGAAAGGTGACCAGTCGGCCTTTGCAAAGGGTCTTCCACTGCACAGCCACACGTGACACTACGTTTCTAGTAACTTTTGAACAGTTTGAGCGAAAAACAAAATGTTTTTTTTGTTAAAATCTGCAGATTATGCAGCAGATGATGGATGACGTGACATGCAACAAATGAATAATTATGCGAAAATCGCCTCAGCCGCACAATCACTTAATTACAGTGGCCATGATTATGGGCCACGTGATTAGTCCTTGCACCCTCGTCCATCTGGAGGGGTGATTCCTGGCCTCTCGGGCAGATGTGCACATTTAATGACATAAACCAGACGTTTTCTTCTGTCAGAGTCGCTGATTCTCAGTTCCCCCTTAACCATTTGTGCAACACTTACAAAATCTCTTTATCTCCATGTGCCTCAGTGTCGTTATCCATAAATTGGTCTAAATGAAAATATTAAATGCCATGTCCTCTGCAGGTATATGTATGCAACCAACAAGTCAGTCGTTCCTATCACAACATGAATAGCTCAGCCTTTCACCAGACTAAGGGCCAGATGTATGAAAGCATTTTGAATTCGCAAACTGTTACATCGCAAAATACGGCCATTTGCGAATGCAAAAATGGCTTTTCATTATGTATGAAAGGCTTTTGGATTTGCAATTTAGGTAATCGCTATTTTTTGCGATTGCTCTAAATTGCGAATGCAAACAGGGAATCACAATTTGCGAATCCATAATGCACATGTAAGAAGCCTTTCCTAAATGCGAACTGTGCATTTAGGAAACGCTAATTACCATCAACTTCAAGTTGATGGTAACCATGTTCGAATTTTGAAAAATGCTCAAAAATGCATTTTTAAAAGTACCATGTTGCGCACCTGCCCGTAGGGCATGTGTGCGCTTTACATGTGCACAATAAATATCGGGGGTGCTTCAGGGGGGGCCTTAGACCTCCGGGGATACTTGGCTTTGCATTCGATAATTTACAATTACCAATTAGGAAAACGCAAATTAGCTAATGCAAAACCATTCGCACCTATGTGCCTTTTGGCCCATACGAACGAATTGAGTAATATTACCTAATAGTGATTTGCTATTTACCGAATTGTTATTAGGTAATATTAAAGAATGGCTAAATATTTAGCGATTTCCTACATATATAGCATTTTGCGATTACCAAATAGTGATTCTGTAAAAATAGCTATTTGAGAATCGCAAAATGCTTTTTTGATACATTTGGCCCTAAAAGCATTACAGTGAGCTGGGTAATGATGCCGATGACAGTGCCAACCAGCAATTCTGTCTGTGGTGTGGCCTGTATTAACCAATGGTCAATATTCTCTTACTGACACTCCTGCACAGTGAAAGTAATGCCTCCCAAGTTAGAGGTGCTAATCTTCCTCAGAAGGGTGAAAGTCCATGAAAATTCATGCCCGTGGCTTGCAGGTTGCATGTGATATAAGCATCAAGGGCTTAACCTCCTGAGCTACCTAGCCTCTTATTTTTGTGCAGCGGTCAAAAGTTAATATTCGTCCAAATCCATGCCACAAATTCTCCTAAGGCAAACCTAGATTTAGTAAATTTGTGAAGATGTCTGTAGATTTTTCATATGGATCTATGGATAGTTCTTTCTCATGGTTTTGCTGGTGTAATTTTTGCCTGGAAATACACATAGAAGGAGTAGGAAATGAAAATTTGAAACTATACTCTGCAGTGGCAACTTACATACAACTGCTGACTCAGGTAGAAACATAATGTTAGCACACCTGTTAGTTGTAGTTGTAGTAGCAGAAAAGGTGCAAAGATTTTCAGCACCTCAGACGAAATAGAAAAGTGTTTGCTAGAGCTCTCATATGCATAAGAAAGAACATTTATTAGATCATTTGCAGTAATTTGGCACTACCACTATGTGGCACCATAAAGCTGCTGCCATATCTTAGATTTTGGAAGCACCAACTCTGTGCGAGCTGGGCAGAGTGGGCACCTGCACACTTAGGCTTTGTAAGAAACATAACCATTCTTAGGGCCTGATTACGATGTTGGCCGGTGGGATTCTCCGCCACTAACGTGACGGATATCCTGTCCACAGTATTACAATTCCATTATATCCTATGGAACTTGTAATATGGCGGACAGGATATCTGTCACGTTTGTGACGGAGTATCCCACCTGCCAACATCGTAATCAGGCCTTGGGGCCTGATTATGATGGCGGTCGGACGAGCGTCTGACCGCCATCCTGTAGGGAACAGGACCGGCCATAGGGAGTCGGCGGGCCAGCCAGACAGATTAGAATCCGACCGCTGTGGAGGCAGTCAGAAACATGCCTCTTTGCGTTGAGGCTTGTGCTGCGGCCAAAAAAGGGCTGCAGCACAAGCCTTACTGGTAAGAGGCATGTTTGTAAACATCCCTGCACCTTGTGGCGGGCACCATGCAGTACCTGCCACTTGGTACAGAGCTGTTTAGGGGGGCACCATTGGTGCCCACCAGAACCAACAGCTGAGGGCCAGGCGGTAAGAGGGGCCCGCTAGGGGCCCCCAAAGTCCCTTTCCGCTTGCCTTTTCATGGCGGGCGGACCGCCATGAAATGGCAGGTGGAAAGGGACATTGTAATCCCTACGGCGGTGCCTGAGCAGGCACTGCCACTAGTGTAGGGATTTCAGTCCCTCCGACGGGCTCGAGGAGGTTGGTCTCTCCGCCAGCCCACCATCCGCCCACCAACCTAATGCGGCGGGCGGTCCTGCAGGGTTCGATGGCGGTGGGACCACCACAGATGGCCTGTTGGTGGCGGTCCCACCACCATCGTAATCAGGCCCTTAGTTAATTAACTCCGCCAGCCTATGGAAGCTAGAAACAATGATGTGGGAAGAGTCACAAGGCCCCATACCCAAGCAAGAAAAATGGCATCTTGTCCCCAGATTATGAAGCAAAACAGCTATAATTGGGGTGTAGTGGACCCCTCACACCCCAGGGCAACAGTCTCACGGCTCCTGCTGCACTAATGGGGTCTACACCACTACTGATACCGCCAAAAGTAAACTCTACACTACCTACTATTAGTTTGACTGCAGTTGGTTATAGGAGCCACAAGAGTGCTAAAGGGAAGTTGGAAGCGTTGTGTGAGATCGAGAAGGGGATCTGGTCTTATGCCACAAAGAAAGAGTCATAGAAGAGATGTATGGATTAAGGAGACAGAGACGCTATTGTAGTAAGTAAAACAAATAGTTGGACAAGTGTTGTCCTCATATGTGGGAACATCGGACCTGATTTTACCATGCAAGAAAATCTGGCTGATAAAATCACTTTCGGCTTTGACAGCCCCTGGCCAGGTCCTCTGCTCTCTCCTGCAGCAAACTGGAAGCATTCAGTGCTCACCTCTTACCATCCCACGTCATCCCCTGTGCGCGGCTACCCCCTTCACACCCACCCTGCGCTATCTTCCACTCTCATAAACCTGCTGTTTAGAGCTGGTGATAAATGTGAGCGTTAATCCCAGTAGAATTAGGGATCCAAATGGAATCCATGCCCAAAGAAACGTCATTTCCAGCCAGACAGTTTCCTGGCATATGAATCTGGCTAATTTGATTTAAATCGACACTCAATTTTCCAGTAGCTTATTTTCTAAACATTTAGGAACGTTTATAATAAATTTGATGATTGCGATTTACTATAGGTTTGTTAGTTATTTTTGTTATCTATATTAAGTAATCTTAATTTACATTTTCATCACTGTTTCTGTAGAGGTGTAGGCTTCTCAATAAAAGTTGCGTTTTTTCCTGCAGAAATTTGAAAAAATACTTCTGCAGGTTTGTGTAGTGTCGTGTGAGTTTATAATGACACAACCATTGTGGCTTCTGATGGACTCCGTAGAACTGTGATGTAAGCATTAGAGCATAGTGAAGTGTAGGTAGGTTTAGAATGTTGAATTTGCGATTACATGCAGAAGAATAAAGACGTGTTATACTAAGCTCCATGTGTGGTGTAGTCATTGTGAGTACCTATGCTGGAGAGGACGCTACAACTGGCGACGAGATAGGGGATAAGTAACCTTAAAATAGACAGTACTCTCCTAGAAAATTTGCCGTGGTCCAGCAAATTGCTTGTGCATGCCACGCGTGCCTCTGTTGAAGTGCGGAATCCATGTTTGGCGTGTGTGGAGTCAAAGCACGCAGCCCCAGTTCTGTGTAAAGCATTTGAAGTTAATGAAAGCATCACTGAGAAGTCTACACATCGGTGGCCGAGAACCTGCTGTGAAGGTCACACAAAGAGGTACTGCGCTACTGCGCAACTCAAAGCCATACATTCATACAGAGTGACAACAGTGTAAGGCAGAAATCAACCAGGTGTCAAGACAATGCAAAGAGATGCTTACAAGTAACAAAATTCAAATGCCAAAATAGTAATTTGCTTACCAGAGCAGGGCGAAGAAAGCCATTGTGCCCTCTGTGCTGGGGAGGCAACTCCAGAGAAAGCACTGGGGTTGTGCTTGCGGAGCTGTCCATACCCGAAGCAGCCCACCGCCAAAGCTGCTGGGTGGTGGATCAGAACAACTCCCAAGGTCTCCTAAAAGGGCTTACATGGAGACCAAGAGGGAGGTCCACGTTCCGCAGGCTGTCCAAGATGACCCAGAGGCCAGCACAGAACATGGCCTTAGAGATGGTATGGATGAAGCAGGTCATAGCGACAGCAGACTATGTCAGAAAGAACTCCACCCAGTGTCAGCCAAGCTCATAAATGGTTACAATGCTGCTGCCTTCTTGAAACCACCACCTCCATTCAGTACTGCCAAAAAGTTGAATATTGGCAGCAGATGAACTGCCTGGATAGAGACATTTGATGATTTTATTGATGTGATTGAGTAAGCAGATAACAAGAAGATTGTCAAGTACTTTAAAGATCTTGCTGGTGAGGGTGTAAAAGAAGTCATGAAGAAAATGCAGCGAGCTGACGAAATTACATAATTTTAATATTGAACTCTCAAACTCAATCCTTTAAACGGTGGCTTATATATCGCCATCATGGCCCTAGAAATTCCTTCACACAGAATGTAGGCTCCTTATTAGAAGATCACCTATGTGCCAAAGATCTCACTGTCTTAGGTGACTTTAATTTTCATTTAGAAGCTTCCACTGATTCAGGCACTAGGGCCCTTACAGAGACCCTGGTCAGTTTTGGCCTCTTCACCCCAATTCACTTGCCTGGCCACACGCTAGATGGGATTTTCACTAATAATGTTCAGATTGAAGCAAAAAACTCTCTGCCCTTGATTTTGACAGATCATTATGCTGTCATGTTTGGTATTAACCTTCAAAACAATGCTCACCTTGGAAAGCTCCCATGCAGCCCCCACAAGTCGCGTGCCTAGAACAAAATACAAGCAGACCTGTTCAATCAGTGCATACTCTTGTGAGTAAGCTCACAGCCTGTTCATTCAGATGATGCAGAATTAGCCGCCTTTAAACTTCTCTGATTGGGTGAATTCTGCCATTTCCGCCATGGCCCCGCTTAGGATATCTCACCCGCTTAGAGGCAAACATTCTGCACCAAGGTATACAGAAAAGCTTAGATTGCAGAAGCAAGCCTGGAGAAAGCAGGAAGGGAAATGGAGAAAAGCGTACAGCAGGGAGGAAAAAGAAAAATATAAAAAATATATGAACAAATACACGTCTCTTCTGTCTGAGGAAAAATCGGTTTATTATACACAAAAAATTGAAGCGGCCAAAAACTCCCTTGATGGCTTCTTTCTTGATAAAGTAGAACAAATTTACAACAAGTTTAACCAAGATAATGATATCCGCCACAAACAAACTAACCAACTTATTTCAAACCAGGGACTTGATACCTTTATGGAATTTGCGGCTATTACGGTCAATCAAGTAGTGTCTCAAATTCAAGCTGCTAAATCAGGGTCCCCTATGGACCCTTGCCCTCCTGCAGTGACTCAATTACCATCAGATATCATCACTACTCATCTCACCAGCATTTTGAATTCTATGTTTAGGACAGGACATTTCCCTAAGCTTTGGAAGGAAACTTATATTGTCCCTCTTATATACAAAGCTGAGCTTGAATCCGAATGACCCCTACAGCTATCTCCCCATTACTTACCTTCCTCTACCTGCTAAAATGGTGGAAAAGGCCATGAATCAGCAGCTTACATACTTTATACAGGACAATTAGCTGCTAAACACCACCCAGTTTTCATTCAGAAGCGGTCACAGTCCTGAAGCGGTCGACCTGGTTAAAACAACTGAGGAGATAAGGTCCACCCTAGATAAGGAAGGCTGTGCAGCTCTGGTCCTACTCGATCTATCAGCCTTTGATATGGTCGATCACAAGTTGTTGGTCAACTGTCCCCGGTCTGTTGGGACCGAGGGAACTGCTCTTACCCTGTTAAAATATTTTCTTTCAGAGGGCAAGCAAATAGTGGCCCTGGATCACTTCATGCCTGATCCTTTCTCACAACCCTGTGCGGTCCCCCAGGGATCCTCACTTAATTCAACGTTGTTCAACGTTTACGTGGCACAATTGGCAACTTTAATTAGCTCCTTTTGGTTTTGAGCTAACATCCTGTGCAGACGATACACAAATTGTGGTGTCGCTATCTACCCACGACAATAGCACAGGACTAAGATTTCATGATTGCATGTCGGCCATTAGGAGTTGGATGAATAGAAACTGTCTAAAACTTGATTATTGGAAGACGGAATACATACTATTTGGAAATCATACCTGCCTTTGATCCCTATCTTGTTGGCCAGAGGAATCAGAAACCCTGTCCACCCCTGTGAACAAGGCTAGGAACCTAGGAGTGATTATGGATAAAAAACATACTTTTGGCCAGCAGGTAAACGCAGTTATCTCATCAGTTTTCTGCATCTTGAGGATGATAAAAAAAAAAATCTTCCCCTTTAAACCCACCGATGCACAAAAAACAGTGGTAACAGTGCGGATTCTTTTAAAATGAGGTTATTGCAATGACCTGTATCTGAACATGCAACACCAATATCTGAATAAACTACAATCTCTGAAGATTTCTAGCTGGTATTCCCAAATATAAATCTGCCTCATAAGTCCTCTATAAGCTGCATTGGCTCCCCATGAGGCAACGAATTAGAGTCAAAGCTTCTTGTATAGCCTACAAAGCCCTTCACGATTTGGGCCCAGACTACTTGAAACATATCTTCAAGTGGTATGAGCCTTGCAGAAACCTGCGCTCCACTGGAGCCAAGAAACTAGCTTTGTGACAAGCACTGCAAAAGAATGGAACAATCTTCCTCCCCACATTAGAGCCATGCCTAATTGTTTGCCATTTAGGAAGGAATTAAAAAATTGGCTTTTTCCTAAGTAGTTAAAGCATCAGAGACCTCTCAACAGGGCTAGCGCCAAGACACCTCCAGGTAATTGTGCACTTTAAAAGTTACTTTAACTTTACATAACGTACAGTCAAATCTAAGCAGCCTTAAATCTCAAATTCAATCCAATGCCAAATGTAGATTACGAAAGGTACATCTTCAGCGAAGAACGACAGAAAGCTGGTGAGACCATTGACAAATTTGTTTAAAGACTGAATACGCTCATCAAACTCTGTACGTTCAATGATTTTAATGATGAGGAAACTATACTCCTCAGAGTGATTGACAGATGTTTATCAGATTAATTTCAGACGAAGAATGCAGAGAGAAAATGTGCGTCTGGGCTGCCAGAGCTGAAGAGTGTGCTGATTGACAAGCTGCTGACATGGAGGCCAGAGGTGCCCAGAGTGAGTCAGTCATTAATGTGAGAAATAAGCCAAAGCACAAGGCGAGAGACCCAGAGTAAATTCTCCACAGAAAAAGAAGTTGTGCTTCAGGTGTGAATGTCCCGCCATACGGCAGATGTGTGAAAAGTAGAACCATTTTGTGACGGTATGCAAGGCGAAGGAAAAAGTAAGTGCGTCACAGCGCGAAGACAAAATGGCCGCCCAAATGTTCCAGAAGCGACATTCAATGCACGCCCATAAGGCCAAGTGACCCCATCAGCTGAGGCAAATCGCCACCAAACGTATTCGATTGACATCTAAATCTTTGTCAAACAATTCTTCAGTATCAAGTGAAAGTGTAGAAGATGGTTGTGCCATGTCGATGTTTACCTAAGAGAAGCATGAGCATGTTGAAGTGGCCACTTTTGAGGAAAAACACTGGTCCAAGAGAAATCGACATGACAAAGCACCAAAGTCATTCAAACTTTGTCCGAAGATCACACTAAAAGTCAATGGTTGTTCAGTACCTTTCATTATCATAGTGGTGCATCAATGAATATTAGGCCTGTGGAGAAATATAATGAACTGTCTCCATTGCCTCTGCTCAAGTCATTGAAAACTAAAGTGTATACATGGGCTGCATTGACTCCCCTAAAGAGTCAAGGTTCAATTGTAGCAATGATGAAGCATAAGAAAACACAAGTACCCATTCATGTACTGCGAGGTACGGCGTCAAGCGTCTGTTTACTCAGCTTCAGCCCTGCTACTGTTATGGGACTGATATCCGTGAACTATAACATGAATGCGCTTCACAAAATTAGAAGTCAATTTCCTTCATTGTTTCATGGGTTGGGAAAACTCAGAACAATGAAAATCTAATTACACATTAATGAGGACATCTGTCCTATTGCTAAAAAATGCAGATAAATTGCCTTTCACTTACAGGGAGCTGTTGAAAAAGAACTTGATTCCTTACTCAAATACAATCTAATTGAGTGTTCCACTGGTCCAACTCCATGGGCTTCTCTCATAGTGGTAGTACCCAAAAAGGACTGAAAAGGAGATATATGCATCTTCGTGGATATGCATCAAGCGAACAAGGCAATTGAAAGAGAACGGCATCCAGGTCTGCAGACTGCCGACATAACATAACTAAATGGTGTGAAGGTATTCTCTCACTCGGATTTAAATAAAGGATATCATCAGTTGGAACTCGAAGTATTGCAGGTACATTACAACCTTTTCTACACATGTTGGTCTGTTCCTTTACAATAGACTAAGTTTAGCTGCAGAGCTATTCCAAGATGTCTTTCAACATATCATACAGCCTGTAATGAATGCTTTCAATTACATTGATGACATATTGTTTTTCGGAGGTACACAGAAAGAGCATGACCAAGCTCTCACACAAGTGTGTCAGCTGCTCTCTGAGACCAGTTTACCTTTGAATGATGACAAATGTGAGTTCCATAAGACAAAGTTAAAATTCTTTGGCCTTATCTTTTCTGATGGGGACATGACACCCGATCCTGTTAAGGTGCAAGTGCTGTCAACTACCAGTCCCACACAAGATGTTTCCATGTTAGGTTCATTCCTTGGTATCACCAGCTATTACTCTAGATATATACAAGACTTTGCCACTGTTAGTGCACCATTAAGAGACTTGACAAAAAAGAATGTTTCTTTTCTTTGGTCACATGAATGTGAGCAAAGCTTCCGGAAGATCAAGCAAGCTATTGAGAACACTACTGAAGTGGCATCTTTTGAACCAAAGATTCATACTGAGGTGGTTGTTGAGGTTAGCCCTGTCAAGTTGGGCGCCATCCTTACACAGCACAGCGGACACCCAAATGCTAGAAGACTTATTGTGGTGTATGCAAGCCGTAGTTTGTCCCAAACTGAACGTGCTTATTCACAACCTGAGAAAGAAAGCTTAGCAGTGGTGTGGGCTTATGAACATTTCAGTGGCGGCTGGTCAATTTATAAAGCAGTGGGGCAGTCAATCAAATGAAATGTCATAAAACATTAGTAAGGACACATACAAACAAACACACACATGGTGCACGCTTGTAGACAGGCACATACACAACATAAACACATTCTCACTCATACACACAAAGTGGAAACTTACTTGGGGTAGTCCTCAGCGCAGTTTCCTCTGCACATTGATTCCCGACTTTCTGAGAGCACAAACAAGGAACCAGAACGAGGCCTAATGCCCAATCAGAAGCTCAGATAGGACGGAAGGCTGTTCTTTTTCGTTTATCATGGCTTCAGATAGGGCATAAGGGCGCATAACACACAGGCCCCAATTCACCATTATCTGTCATGCTGCACTGCCTGAGGCTAGTGCAGATTGTCAGATATATATTGCATCTGTGAAAGGACGGGCTGTAACAGCCCACGCCTGACACATGCGCAATACAGCCTTGGGAGCCCTCTTATGGTGCAGGGTGATATTGCAGCTTTTACTAGGCCTGGGCGTAGTTCGCAGAGTTTTGCTACGCGGAACTCCGCGAAGTTACAAAAAAACTCAGTGAAGTTCCACGAGTGGCGGAGTGCAGTGCGAACTGCAGTTTGTGCTGGTATTCCTTCTGCTCGGGTAGAAATTCTACCCGGGCGGCAGCTCGCGAACTTACAGTTCGCGATCGCGAACCTACCGTTCGCGATCGCGGACCTACCATTCGCGATCGCGGAAAAAACTCTGCTGCAAATCGCGAAGCGGAGTTTTCTGCACTCCGCGAGCTCCGCAGAGTGCAGAGTGCAGAAAACTCTGCAAACTCCGCTAACGGAGCGAAGTTCACCGCCCAGGCCTAGCTTTTACATGTAAGGAAATTATCGGTGAGATCATTTTGTTGCATATAAAAGCTGTAAATATTTTGACAAATATAATGCCAGTGCGACGTGAATGTCGGGGGGGTTGCTGCCCTTTTGACCCCTGTGGAGAATCCGGCACTAAAACATTTCCATGTATTCTTGGATGGGAAGCCCTTCATGCTTGTGACCGATCATCAAGCATTGTTGACTATCTTTGGCAATCCAAAAGCAAAACTGCCTCCTCGCATTGAAAGTTGGGGTCTGTGATTGCAAGTGTACAACTATATCATTGTGTATTGTCCAGGAAAAGTTTATAACACCGCTGACCACTTCTCATGAGTGTCTCTACAGTGCCCTGGCACCCATTCTAAGACGGCTGAAGGTTACATAAATTTCATAGTGAAATAAAACACCCCAGCTGCCATTTCGCTGGAACAGATTGTCACTGCCACATGTCAAGATAGTGACATGCTGAAACTGGAAGACATTATCACACATCAGTCTTGGTACCAACACCCTCGACCTCTTACCAGTGACAGTGAATATCAAACGTTTAAGAATGTCAAGGATGAACTGTCCGTTACTCAGGAAAGGTATTATTCTAAGAGGCTTGAGAATTGTCATTCCGGAGAGTCTGCGACAACGGATAATTGAAGTGGCCCATGAAGGACATCGTGGAATTGTTGCCACCAAATGAGCTCTCTGAGAATGAGTCTGGTTTCCAAATCTCAACAAGATATTTGAAAGACAATCAAAGGCATGTCATCTATGCAATTGCCTCACATCGAAAACCACTCAACACCCATTAAACTTTTCAGAGTTGCCAATGCATGTGAAAGAATTGCAGTGGACTTCTTTGGTCCTCTTGACAACGGGCATCACCTGATGGTGATCATTGACGAATATTCCCATTTTCCATTCATCGAAGAACTCTCATCCATCACTCAAGAACATGTCATTGAGAGATTAGACCTCATCTTCACAACCTCGGTGATCCTTCAATCATAAAGTTTGACAACGACCCACCTTTAAACAGTCGAGAATTCAGAGACTTTCTAAATATTCTTAATGTGAAGCATCAGAAGAGCACCTCTCTGGCCACAGGCCAATGGCCTTGTTGAACGGTTGATCAGTACTCCAAAGAAAACTGTCCAACGTGCTGTACTAGAAAAGCTCGACCTTAACACTGTCTTAAATTCCACCCTTCGAGCTGGATGTGTCTGAAAAGACAAGTGAAGAACCCCTGAGTGTTGCTTTCCTCCATAACCAATGCCAGTTACGAATATTTCTACTGCCTGTCCCCAGTTTCTGAAGACACGGTCAGGACATGCAAGCTAAGCTCTACATAGACTCATTGAAGAGCTCTAATAGTATATATTTGTAAAGTGTTTTAATTTTTTATTTAACAGAGGGCGAGATGTAATGTCTTGTGAGTTTGTAATGACAGAACCATTGTGGCTCATGATGGACTCCGTAGAACCGCGACGTAAGCATTAGAGGGTAGCGAAGTGAAGGCAGGTTTAGAATGTTGAATTTGCGGTTACACACAGAAGAATAAAGACGTGTTATTCTAAGCTCTTTGTGTGGTGTAGTCCTTGGCGAGTACCCGGGCTGGGGAGGACCTTACAGTTTGGACTGCCTCTACCTTCTTTTCATCCTCTGGAGCCCACTTTAGAATTCCCTCGAGCCTTCCCATGATAATTAATTTAGTCATGTCCCAGTTTCTCCCCCACTAACCCCCCTCAAAACCCAGTCCCCTTCCACCTGTGGACGTCTCCATGTACGGTATAAAACAAAGTATTGTTATGTTATTTGTGCTAAATGTCGATGCCAAGTCACCTTCAGGGCGATTGGTCCTGCAGGATACAGCCTGTCATGGCGCATTGCTTTAGGGTCACTCCATGCTGTTTTATGCTGGTAAAGCTTTACTGAAAATTACAGTTTTCATTGTTTTTTTCTGCATTATGAAAGATTTATTGCGCAAAACCACGGATAATGCTTATTTTTGAAATGCTCACTGCTCCGAATGCACACGATGCCCCACTTCATCTTTACTTCCCAACTGTCACGTTTTGGGAGAAACATTTCTGGTTTGACATTAATAATGCAAAAATCTATTTCACATTCAAAAAAGACTTTGGGGCTGGAATGCAAAATGGTAGGCTTTGTGACTGTCGCATGGTGAAGAAGGAATGCCTGGTGTGTGAGATTTAGATTTTGCACCTTAAGTGTGGGCCCCGTCTGTCATTGGGCTTTATCCTCTGAGTGCCTGCCTTCAGAGTACATCATGGGGTCAAGCATTGGTGTTCGAACGCCGCATCGAGTGACTGAAAGAAAACAATTGCCAATCATTCTCTTCAGAGTGGCTTGTGGTCTGTTGTCTACATCTCTGACACATTAGGTGGTTTGTACGAGACTAAACGCACAATATCGAACCGAATCTAGTTCACAGAAAAGGCAGAGAATAGTCCGGTTTTAATATAAATAGTTTTTTTGTTTTGTCTGTTCTGTTACAATGTAAACTGTAGTAAAATGTCAACAAGGGAAAGATACTAAATGTCTTGAAATCAGCAAAACAAAAAAATTAAAGTGTTTACATTGTCAGTACCATTTTTATAGGAAAGTAGACCTGCTAAAGCGAGTGTTTTAGAAACTGCTCCCCCCCAACTCCTCCTGAGTGCAGTTAGGGATTTAGAACTTTGTTGATCTGTGGGCCTGGGTGCCTGGAGCTCTATTGTTCTTTGTGCATTGGTGTCTTTTAGATGTGCTTCACTGTGTGTGGTATTTGTACATTATTAGCTATATGACTGTTGGTCTATGTGCAAGGGTGGCTAGTTTGTGTGTGTGTTAGAGAGGAGGTTAGTCACACGAAGCCAAAAGTGTACTTTTTGACAAGGATCAGGATTAGAAAAGGCCTTGCTCTGAAGTCTGAAAGGTGCTCGGACCAGCCCCCTCTCAGTTCCACCTTCTCCTCTCATAGGCTCAGCTTCTATATAACTCAGCTAAAGAGGAGTAGATGCGGCTTGTGTGCAGTATGCATCATCCTCTGGTGATCATCTGTTTGAGCCTCTGATACATGCAGCAATTGTTGATGCTCTCACTGGTCCCGGCCTATCATCCCCTGTCAGCCTCACCTGCCTGGTCATGACGCTCAGATCAACTCTGGGCTCAGACAGCAGAGAATTACAAAGTGCAGATACATCTTGTGACCCCTTTTGAGCTCAAGCCCTTCTATTGGTTCCTCACAGCAGCAGTACTTTTATGGCTGGGAGAAGAGCTGCAAAGGTACCGGCAACTGCTGCCAGTTGGTTGGTAAGCTAACTGAAAGGGACTATTGTGGAGTAGTGACTGAGGCTTATTGTGCGTGTACCACATGTAAATGTACTCATGTCTGTGTGAGAGGACTTCGATAGGAGTGAATCTCTAGCTTATTGGGGACATCACAGTTGCCATATCTGAGATATATATTGGTTATCCTTAGCATACAGTGCCTTCCTTCACATCGGGGTGGCTACTCCTGGCACAATATATGTCCTGTTAGATTGTCAGAATCCTTGTCTTAATGTGACTTTTATGGAAGCCACTCCTGGCACAATAGTGGTTCTAGCACATTGTGGACATTCTTGGTATATTGTTGCCCCCTTTTTAATGTGGTTCCATCCATGGCATAAAGATGGCTTTGGCAGATTGTTGAAATCCTTGACATATTGTTTGCATGCTTAACATTATTGTATACCTCCCTGGTATTATGATGGGTACCTCACAAATATCCGGGGTTGTTCCTGACATAGCTGCCCATCACATGAATAAATGGTGCACTTGCATATCAGTGAAGTCCTTGCATAATGATGGTCATCACTGGCTTAGAGGAGGCTAACCATGGCCTATGGTAACCCCTCTGGCACACAATGGCTATCTGTGACCCTTGATGTGCATCCCTGAGATTCGCTGGCTATTCCTAACTCATGGTAGACATTCTTGGCTTGTGAAGGTAGTCCTATGTCAGTGCAGTTGTACACATAAGTATTTGATGAAATGATAAGCTGATATTTTGGGACCAAATTTGTGTAAAAATGAAATCTGGTATTTGGTGACAAAAACAGTTATGTACAATCAATAACACGATTTATTTACATAATGGGATATTTATCCAAAATGGAAAGCTGGTACTTAAAAGAAATGGGTGCGTTTTCAGAAAATGTCAAGCTGGTGTTGGAGGATTTACTATGATTGTGTTTCATAATTGGATAAAGTTGATGTTTCTTGCAGTTGGGAACTCTTAATGCTCATTTAATCCCTTTGTACCAGAAGGCTGTTGCTGCTATCATTGTTACCTCAAGACACACATGGAATTGTTAAATCATTTATGTTGATTTGTCTGACCTTATTCATCATCACTACTGCTGTGTGAGGCCTGGCCTAAGTGCCAGTTATGTGTTTTAACCTGTGAGATCTGTTCACCTCAGCAGAAAGCTAAACTCTTTGTGGTCTTTGAGAACGTTTTCTCACACAGCTCTTTCCAAGTAGATTTTCGATCATGACTGAGAAGCTACCTGGAAGAAGGGTAGATTGAAAAAACAAGAGAAAGGCAAGGCTGACAATGTAGAATGAGAAACCTTTGACTGCACACCCTCGCTACCATGAGAGTCAAATAGGGAAAGAGTGTACTTGGCTCAGTTTGCAGAGCTATAGTAGGACAGACCACCATTTCATCAGTGGCAAACCACTTCAGCCAACACGGTGTTGGCCCATTAGCCCCTATCTGCCTTCTGTGCGCTCCTGGCTCCAAATGGGGTCTGACAGTATACAACAATGCTTTCAAAAGTTTTGTGAGAGAAACTTTAAGCTCTGTAGGTTCAATACATTTATTTGAAAATTGTACTGTAAAATGTACCACTTGGCCCATTTTCCTGGTGCGAACACCTCTACCTCACCTAAGAGTAGTTAGGCTGCTTCGTTTGTTTCTTCTTTTGATGTTATCCGATGTGGCTATTTAAAATCCACCATTACTTTCAAGGATCACCGGGTTCTGCCTGTTTTGTATGGCGTGTATGCCTGGAATTCTTTTTTCTTTGATTGTTGGTTGTAATTTTCAGGAGTTTATATGGGTATCTCATATTAGGAGATTTGATGGTGTGCAGATTTGAACTCTTTATCTGGGCAAGGATTTGGGAGTGTAGCAATACTTCAGATACTTCATCTGCCTTTTGATGGTTGTGCTAGACTGAGAGAGAAGAGGGCTGGCCTGCCTTACATTGAGAGTGTTTTTTTAAAACCGATTTTGTTGTTCTAGGTTTTATACATAGATATACAAACATGCATAAACACATCACTCGCATTTACACAATGTTGTCCTTTACAGAATTTAGTATTGTTTAATTAAATATAGCATTTAGTTGATCACGTTAAGTAAGTCTTTTAGGAATTTAGCATAGTTTTTAGATTAATTAATTTACATGCCTGTTTTTTTTGGGTTTTAGTGTTCATTTATAGTATTTTTGTTTTAGTAGGGTTCAAAAACGTCGGATGGGGAGTTGATGCAGAAGTTAGAAAAGGCTGAATGTGAGTTCTCTGCCTAGCAGCCGCAGCAAGAATCTTGAGCAGACTAGAGAATTATTGGATTATTCACATGAATTCCTTTCTGCAACTTCACTGGTGGAAGATGTAAGATGGAGAGACAATGAGTGGGGGAGTGGTTCTAATGACAAAAATGAGATGCCAGTGTTTCAGGCCCATATCTCTGATAGATTCAGAGGTACAAATTATTGGCCGGATCTTGTTGGACCGTCTTTCACTTTGGGCTGAGAGCAAGGAATTTTGTCTGATCTTCAGTACGGGTTCAGGCCAGGACGGGGCACAATAGAGCAACATTTGAACCTCTATTTACTGATTTGCAAGTATAACAAGGTCAAGAAGGGGGCAATCCATTAGCCTTCATGGACCTCAGCTCTGCCTTCGACAGAGTCCTCATTCCAAACTGTGGTCCATGATGGATCAGATGGGAGTAGAGCCTGCATTAATTAAATTTCTGTCTGGCTTACATAAGGATCTCTCAGCTAGTGTCAGATATGGGCCTAATGGTGAATGCACACAGCAATTTAAATTGCAGCGTGGGGATCATCAGTGTTGTATTCTAGCACCTTTTTTATTTATTTTTTATATTAATCATTTAGAATTAGCACTTACTGACCCATATTTGGATGTCACCAAAGTTTTAATTGCTCAGACGGCCAAGGGACTACAAAGACTTCTTAATCTTTTTATCGATTTTATTAACAGCCTTGACCTCCCCACCAGTTTTTCGAAATCGTATGTGATGAAGTTAGGCCCACGCAAAACGAAAAATATGAAATTTATAGTAGATGGACACGATATTTGTCAGGTGGAAGAGTTTCGATATTTAGGGGTTCAGTTAGATTCTGGCCTAATTGGCATTCACTTATAATCCATAATGTGATGGCTTTTAATAGAGCTATGTTTAGCATAAGTGATTTCTCACGTCGGCTTGGGCGCACCCACATAAAATCTGTCTTGGAAATTTTCAAGGCCAAGTGCATCCCAATAGGCAGTTATGGCTGTGGAATTTGGGGTTATGGATCTGTAGCCCCAATTCAAATAGCGGAAAACAAATTCCTAAGGGGCCTATTGGGAGTTCCACAAAGTGTACCTTATGAAATAGTCCACGAAGAATTGGGATTGGGCTATATCACCGACCAGCTTCGACTCTGTCCTTTAAAGCTTTGGCTTTTAATTTGGACAAAGGAGGAACTTGGTCTTAATAGATGAATTATACAAGACTGTCTGAATATGGATAAGCCTTCCTTGATTCCCTGGCTGGCTTATATCTCCCATAATATGACATCTTTAGGGAGACCTGAACTTTATACTTATCCCAGTAGCATAGGTAGATCTGACCTTAGATGGGTCGCTGAAGCGTTCAGAGACAAGATGGCAGCTGATTGCGAGGACATAGCACTACAGAAACATTCTGTGCGATACGCGATACTAGTGAAAACCGTGAGTGGCCTGGAATCCTAACTGACCTGGAACTTGTCCCGCCATCAGCGACATCTAGTGATATATTTTAGGTTAAATCTATTTCCGCGATTTGTGCCTTTTAACCACAGCTGTTTTAAGGACTCAATGATGCCCTTATGTGATTACGATAATGTCTCAGTCAATGACACCTTACATATTGTCATGATTTGTGCGAAATGTAATCATCTGCGATTTAAATTTATATGTCCGCTTGTTGGACTTGGCCCTTTTTGCAGGGTCATCCCTGAACTTTTTGCCTTCCTCCTAGCCTTTTTTCTGACATGGTGTTGGTGGTGTTAGGACTCTGGGCACTTTAGCACTGCTGTCCAGTGTAAAGTGCGTGTGCTCTCTGTGGTAAACATGGTAAGATTGGTCTACACCTGTTTGGCGTATTTAATTTACCTGTCAGTCCCTTGTAAAGTGGTATCTCAGATACCCAGGGCCAGTAAATTAAATGCTACTGGTGGGCTTGCAGCGCTGATTGCGCCACCCACCAAAGTAGCCTTTCAAACCTGTGACAGGCCTCTGCCATTGCAGGGCCTGTGCGCGCAGTGTTACTGCCGCTGTGACGTGACACCTAAAGTGTGTGCCACGTCTGTGACCCCCCTTTTACTGCATGTCAGTCACCCCTAAGGTAGGCCCTAGCTAGCCATATGGGCAGGGTGCATTGTAGGTAGAAAGTAGGACATGTACCTTAAGTGTGTGACATGTCCTGGCAGTGACAAACAGCCATTTTGGTTTCTCACTGCTGTGAGGCTGCCCTCTCATAGGAATGCATTGGGGATTCCCTGATAAGTGTTTCAGTGGTAATTCCTGATATGAGAGGAGCAGCGTGGTCAAGTTTGGTATGTTTGGAATAGTAATAATAAATGCTGCACAACGGTGTGCACAGATTTATTATCACTATTTCAGAAATGCCACTTTTAGAAGTTGGCATTTCTGTGTGCTATGTGTCTGCCTGCCTGATGTGTATTGCATGTCTGGGTCTGGAGTGACAGGGGCTGGTGAGGTGTGCGGCCCCAGGGAGGGCAGGGTGAGACAGCGCTAGGCTGAATGGAAGATCTGCATTGGGAGTAGTGGGAGAAGTAGTCCCCTGACACTGAATAGGTCTGTGCCTGCCTAGGTGAATGCTGGCTCCGCCCCCCTGTGGTGTGTCTGAGGACCGAGCCCCATCTGACAAAGGAGGGTGGAAGCCTGGTAAACAGAGTGCTTCAACACCCTCTGAACCAGTTGAGGCTGGTTCCCCAAGCCCTGTGCCAGGGCAGAACAAAGGGAAAATGTAAGTGCTGGGGCTGTGACCCCATGAAAGTGTGCTTCCCTGTGCTTTGGGACTTGCTGCTGCTGGGCCCCAGGAGGAACCGCCACGAGGGACTGCCTCCCTGCTGGAGGGCCCTGTGAGCTGGCCTGCCTGGGCCCAGCCTTTGCCCTGAAACTTTTGGGGGCTTAGTGCCTCGTGAGCACTGCGGCGCTCTTCTTGGTTCTCCCAGGACAGGAGAAACTCTTGTGCCCTGCAGCGCTGCGCTGCATTCAGAGGGAACCCCGGCATGGGGATTCCCCCGTGCTTCCAAGAGTGTAGCGGGAGCCCACCCCGCATTTACGTGCCCTCAGGAGTGTGGCATCCAGGAGGAGCAGGAGCCTACCCCGCATTGTGGTCCCAGGGGAAGCGGGAGCCTACCCCGCATTGCTGTGTCTGCAGAAGCGAAGCGGGAGCCTACCCCGCTGTTGTGTGCCCAGAGTCCTAGGTACCATCCCCAGACCATGGGCGGAAGTCAGGCAAGTTGCCTGGTTGGGGGCGTGGCAGAAAGGAGGACGCCGGAAGTCCAGCCACCGGTGCGCGGATCGGCGCACTCTGCCCCTGCCGTAGGGGGCACTTGATCGCTTTGGGGGCCTGCCGCAGAGAGAGGAGGGAGCCGCTATGAGGTAGGAGTCCTTGCGGCTCCCCGGTGGTGACGTTCGGGGGCCCGGCAGAAGAAGAAGCCGAGCCTCCGGTGCTGTGGGCAGAGCTCCCCGTGAGAAGAGGGAGGAGCCCGGCATGTGGCCGAAGGCGCCGCCCGGGAGATTACAGCGCCCGCAGAGGGGGGCTCTCCCAAAACACTGTGTTGGTGCCTGCTTGCGCCAGTGGCGCGGAAGTGTCCCGGTGAGTGGGGCTGGAGCTGCGGGGCATTTTCGGTGCCGGTTGAGGGCACCAGGAGGAGCCCGGTAACGGGGGCTCTTACGGCACAGTTAGTGCCAGTGCTGTGGTTTCTCCAGCTGCACCGCGAGAGAGCGGGCAGCTGCAACGTGGGGCCATTTCTTTTCTGTTCGTGATAAGGAAGGGGTGAGATGCACCCCTCGGCCCCCAGTGCATGACGCACATTGCTTTTGCTGCCAAGGCAGCCAGAGGGCCATGGAAGGTCCTATAATTGTGCCCTGACATTTGGGACAAAGGGCATTTGAGCCCCAGAGGAAGGCCAGTTGGCCTGGGGTCATTTTTATGGTGATGCCTAAAGAGATTACATAATGTGTTTAATCTGATAATGATGCCTAATGCAAATGTTATGCATAATGTGTTTTATGCCTAAAGTGATGATGCTAAGTACAGTATTTTTACCAGTAGTGGCTGGTTGTTTTATATTTGCTACTTGTGCTTTCTAAAGGTTCTGACAATGGCCCGAATGGCCCTGTCTTGTATATAATCCCTGTAAATTACTACCTGGTGCCAGTTGGCACAGTGTATAAGTGTGGTTATGATCTAATGTGTTTTGGATAATACAAAGGCTATTTTTTATATAACCTTGTGTGGAGTTTCTATTGTGGTGTGCCTAGTGTGTGGCTGCTGTGTGTGTGTGTTACGCAAACGCTTTACACATTGCCTCTGGGATAAGCCTGACTGCTCGTGCCAAGCTACCAAGGGGGTGAGCAGGGGTTATCTTCAGCGTGTAACTCCCTTGCCCTGACTAGAGTGGTGGATTCTGCCTGGCTTATTCGCAAGCCCTAGCCAACCAGAAATCCCATTTCTAACACCGCTCTTAAAGCTGATGAATTTTACCCAAGTTAGACCTGCATTATTGCGTTTGCAGTTTTTAAATACACCCACAGTGTGTTTTTTTTCTTTTACGTTATCTTTTTGGGGTTTTAAAGGAAGTATAATTTTTTAACCTATGCTGATGGCTGATTTTTGTGCTCTGTTTTAATCTGTATTTGTCTTCTATGATTTTATTTTTAAAATCGAATATGGAATAGATTGATTGATTGATTGATTGAGATGCCAGTGTTAGTTGCTCCGGCTGTTGCTGGACGGGAGATGAAGCTGTGTGTGCCACAGGTAGCTGTTGGATATCCTGTAACGGCATGACAGGCCAGGTCATTGTCTCCACAGCTGAACCCAGTGCCAACCTGGTTGTGGGTGTGTTACTTCTTTTCGTTCCCTGCAAATGTGACCGAGCAGAGCCAGGCAGCAGTTGTCACTTGCAGTGAGTGTAACCTGATGGACTCTGCTTACCTACCTCTTGTAACAGTGCTGGTGCTAAATTGTATATTTCACTAGCATTGGGGGCTGTACAGAAAACACATTCCCATTGAGGCTTCATTCACTAATGAGAAACTGGAAGTGTGTTCAGGTCCTTCTGAGAAATTGCGAGTCAGCACAAAGTTCACAGACAGTGAGGACAATGCACTGATAGAACGACTAGCCACCCTTCTCCTGCTCTTCCTGCTTATGAATCTTCTACACTGCTGATTTGCTTAGCTATCTCATCCATCCCTGATGGGATCTCCATGTTATGGTGCCCCCATCTACCAGATAAGTTAAGCAAGGTGTGAATCTGGCCTGTGTATAGATCGCTAGCTAGGTTAAGCTATATGAGGGTGACAGAAATGTGGTTTTCCTGTAGCACATGCTTAACCACACTCCAGGCCAGGTATGAAGGCTTCTGGAGAGAACAGTCAAAAGGTGTATGTAAATACTTCAGATGTCTCGTTATTTGTTTTCTATATATTTTGGGTGTCATTGTCGTTTTTTTATAATTGCAACAAAGAATATCTCAAACCCAAACACCACAAAACGTTTCAGAAATCAGAAAAGGATATTTTAATGTTTCCAAATCTTAAAAAACATAATTATGGTGTAAGTTATGCTTTATTTACTGTTTGTATTTGAATCTTGACTTAATTTTGTGCTGTATTTGTTTTAGTTAGTTTATGTTGTTTGTTAACGTTTGTAAAAAAATAAAACTAAAGGCCACTCATAGCCCAGGAAGAGTGGGTAAAATCTGCAGCTTCAAAAGTTCTTTTATTCTGTTCCAGAATTATTATTCTCATTTGGCTTAAATGTGGTGAAGTGGGCCGTATTTCTGCCTTTAAACGAATGCGTGGGTGTTTTGCTCACCTCTCCATGTGACTTCATGGGTCTTGCCTACAGAGGGTACCCTTTAGTGCAAATCGACAAAATGCTATGTTGCCCTTCTGATTTGGTTTGCGCCATGTAGATAATCTTAGTAGGCGAAATCCAAATACTTCCCAGCGCTTATTTTATAAAAAAGAAAATAATAGAAATAGAATCCTAACATTTTCTCAAGAAGGTGCCAACCGCTTCCATTGCGGAGGGGGGTGGGTGTCACCCATTTCCACTACTGGTGCTGCCGACTGCCAGATAGCTCACCCTAACCTGTTTTACACTTTCCTTTACGGTACTTCTAGGCATAGACTTATAAAATAGGGGTGAATGTAGAGGTAAAACTAGAATTACCCAAATGCAAAGAATCAAACATGACAGTGTGAGCTGCTAACCCCTGACATAGCGCACCTTGACAGCTCTGCTATTTGCACTGCCACACAAGACCATTTGCAGATCCTGGCTTTGTGTGAGCATTTTATACCGCAGTCTGGCGTAGTTGCTTCAAGTGAAAGCAGGCTACCCATTCTGTCCCACAGGACTGGGGTTTTACATTGGTCTCACAGCCTGTGAGAAACGTCTACTACAGTGGGAGTACACACAGCAGGCAGCCCATCATGAGCCATTGGCATTCCACATAAAATTTAAATTACATTTTTTATATATAGAAATGCATTGTACAGTGTGGAGTTGTGTGATATTGGAAGTAGGTTAGATGGGGAGATGTGGCTTAGCAGCTCGTGCTGCCGCTTTTGGAACATGCTACGGAGCTAGACTCAAAGCAAACACAAGGAGAACTCAACATCGTGTGATTATTGGCAAATCATTTAATCTCCATATGCCTAAATGTGTGCAAAGTGCATTTGTGTAATCCCCACTTGATGTACACGATCTTTTAGATCGTGTCCCAACCTTTCATGTAATGTACAACTCTCCATTGCTTCACAGTTAAGTTTGCGCTATATAAATACCAATAGGTAAATGCACACAATACGTTTTCAGTTTCTACTGCGGACACCCTGAGCAAATGACTAATTGTTCTGTTAGCCACAGTAGATGGACATACTTTGCTCCACTCAAGATGGAAGTGACACTAAACCATACATAATAAATAAAAGGTGCACATTAGTACACTGGAAATACAAACCTGCCACACATTTGATAAAAATGTGGTAGTTCCGAAATTCAGTTAGTGCACAATTCCAGAGGCCTTCCTTCAATGACTGACCTCAATCTCAGTTCTCTTTGGGGGCCACTGCCGCATCCATCACTGCTTGATTCTGAGTCAGGTGTTGAGGTGCGCAGTGGTCAGGGGTGCGTTGGAGTTTGTGGAAAGTGCCCTTCGGTAGCCCTAAGTAATGGTATTACAGTAATCTAAGCCAGAGCTCACAGTCCCTACAGTTACTGTAAATATATCTTCTATTGGCAACATAGGAATTAGTTTCCTCAACACACTCAGATGGAGGAAGCAAGTAGAGGTTAACTTAGCAATGTTTGTTTGGCAGTCCAGTTTTTCATCAAAATGACATCTAAGATTAAAGTAATGGATTTCACAGGGGATGGACTATCACTTAGTACTGCCGGCCACCACTCTATGATCCATACCATCTGATCACCTTCTAAAATCAAAACTTCCATTTTGCTAAAGTCTAACTTTAGACGATTATGGGGTCATCCACTGTGCTACCGCTTTCATGCAACTGGTGAAATCCAGCTTTGTCAGTAGAGAATCCCGACTCATGTTAAGGCATAAGTCATTAAATCTAAGATTTCATCAATTGGGCTAGCATTGCCACATAAACATTAAACAGCGTTGGAAAGATCCCTGAGGGACGCCGCACTGTAGATTCTCATAGTCTGACCTAGCTGCTGGTAGCATCACTGCCTGGCCCTGGCCCTCCAAAAATGAAGCCAATCAAATGTGAGGGCCTTTTCTACGATCTCAATGTCTGTTACCCATGCTAAAAGCACTGGATGGGATACCATAATGAAGGTGGCCAATTAGGTGAGCAAGATCAAGGTCCCAACTTGCACCTTGTCTTGCATTAATAACAGTCTGTTCATGATGGCTAGTAGGGCCATCTCAGTTGTGTGATAGGCCCAAAAGCTCACCTTATGATCTCACAGAATAGCGTTGTTATTAATGATATCAAAGAGCTATCACTGAACTGACACCTAGCAGAGTCTCTCAGGCTGCTTCTAGTTCTGGATGCCCAGGTCTTCACAGTCATGGTCTGCCAAAGAGTAGGGGAAACCGCTTCAAGTATCCATGATTCTGGTGACTCTAGGTAGTGCCTAGCAGAAAGTGCTTTCCAGAAGAAGGCCCAAAAGGAGGCAAAAAGCCTGAAGTCATAAACCTCTAAAATAGCGGCGAGGCTTCAGGACTGGCCAAGCATCTTGACTCTAAGAGGAGAGCAGAAGAATGAGGAGATGAACACCTGGCTGGAATTGGAAGTTGCCAACAGGAGATACGAAATGGATACAGAAAAGTCAACGTGGAACCTGAAAGAGAAAAGCTGGAAAATTTAGATTTTTCACAGCCTGGTGGGCAGAACATCTGGATTTTATTAAAGACACGGAGGCTAAGATTATGCAAATCTCCTTTATTGCCACAGCTCAGCAGCAACAATTGAAGAGAATATAGAACTTCAAACAACATTCTAACATAGTATAAAGTCCATCAACGCGCAGCCATCTTCCTTCTTTCCAAGGGCTGCGAACAAGTAAACTCAATTAGATAAAAAACTTAAACTTTGATGTGGAATGATCCAGTTCTGTCAATCCAACTCTGAGTAGACATCTTATTCTGGAAAAGAAAAACATAATAGGTCAAAAACTTATAACCCTTAGGGTGGGTTAACATGTGGAGGGATAATCTTAGCCTCCGTGTCTTTAATAAAATCCAGATTTTCTGCCCACCAGGCTGTGAAAAATCTTAATTTCATGGCATGACACCGAGGCTAACATTATGCAAGTTTAAAGTGTATTAAGTACATTGTCAATCACGTTTGTGATTGGTCTGAAATAGCAGTTTTTAAACATACTTTCATTTGACCAGTCTGCGGCTCTAAGAATATCTTGGAGCCCTCCACCTAAAATGAAAGCCTTGGAAGCTGATGCGCCTCTAAGAGAGTGTGCACCGAAGATAGAAACATCCACACCACTCTCACTCATAACCTCTTTCACCCCTCTCGCAAGCATAGGAGATGAAACTGCTTTATGTGGCCATCTGTGTGAAATCAAAAGTTGAGTTACATCTCTTCTCAAACTTTCAATTCTCCTTTCATACTCCTTTAAGCATTTCACAACGCACAGCCTTTCATTCAGTGGAAAGAAAGGGTAGAAGATAGAAGATGACATAGTTTTGGCCCTTTTTTTGAGATGGAAACAAACTCCCTCAGATTGATAGGCCCTGCTAGTGACGTCTAAAGCTTTAACATCCGAGGTTCGTCTAAAGGATACCAGGCATAGTAAAACCGTAAGTTTATAAGAAACACGTTTAAGAGACAGGTTTACATTGTCACCCCAGGAAGATATAACTTGTAAAATGTTCCTAACATCCCATAAAGCAGTGTATTTTGCGGTTGGAGGGTTTAGGACCTGCATACTTCTCATGATTTTCTTTGTCAACAGGTTTTGTCCCACCGAGACACCGTCAACCAAGGAGTGTCCTGCGGCTATGGCTGATCTATAAACGTTAACTGTTCTGTAACTTAGGCCAGATGTGAATAGTTCTGATAGGAAGTTTACGACATGAACTAGATCAGTTGAAACGGGATCGCAGTGTCGTTGAAGACACCAGCGAACCCATTTGTTCCATGCCAGTCTATATGCCTTCCTCGTTCCAGATGCCCAGGACTCAGATATGAGTCGAAAAGCATTTTGCGAAAGCCCTGGGATTTGCCATTGTCACCTGAAATCTTCCAGGCCGTCAGAACCAGTAGACCCTGATCTATGAGGGGGTGTGATTCTCCTTCTGGTCCCAAGAGTATTTCCCTGAAGGGTGGTATTAGGACTGGAAAGTCTGTGGTCATCTCCAGGATAACTGGGAACCAGGCTTGAGACCTCCAAAGGGGGGTATTACTACCATACTCTCTTTGTACCGACGTGCATGTAAGAAAAGCCGTGGAAGCATGACAAACGGAGGGAAAGCATATGGCCTTAAACCCTTCCAGTCCTGGAGGAAAGCATCCACCCCTCTTGCTTGAGGGTCAGGCTTCCAGCTGAAGAAGTCCTTCAACTGTGTGTTCAGTCTGTCTGCAAGAAGGTCTGTCCCGAAGGGACCCCATTTGGCCTGGATCGACATGAATATTCCTCTGTCTAGTCTCCAGTTGCTGGAGTCCTTGAAATTCCTGGAAAACCAGTCTGCCACGCCATTGTTTAGATCAGGAATGTGTTCCGCTATAACTGAGAGTCCTTTGTTCAAGCAATAGCCCCAGAAACCTTTTGCTATCTTCGTAAGTCCCTTGGAATGTGATCCCCCCCATCTTGTTGACGTATCTCACTACTGACACATTGTCCATGCTCAGCATTATACAACATTTCATTGAGGTCTGGGTGAAGCACCGAACTGCAAATGAACCTGCTAGTAATTCTAAGCAGTTGATATGCAGTTCCTTCTCTTGATGTGTCCAACAACCCCTTGTTCATGAGTTGCCACATCTCGCACCCCATCCTTCTAAACTCGCATCTTATTCCATTATTAACTCTGGTGCCTCCCCAAAGATGGCTCTGCCATTCCAGGCTTCCGCATTCCTCAGCCACCATAGCAGTTCCCTTCTGGATTCTTGGTCTAAGGATGTCATTTGTGAGTAGGATTGAGTTGCTCTCAGAGTATTTGCTTTGAGTCTCTGAAGGGCTCTGTAATACAAGGGGCCTGGAAAAATGGCTTGTATTGTTGAGGATAGGAGACCCAGGATCCTCGCTAGGAACCTCAAGGGAATTCCTTCTTTGACAAACTTTTTCTGAGTTCTTTGCGAAGTTTCCTTATTATTTCCCTTGATAATTTCAATTCTGCAGTTACGGTGTTCACCATAAAACCCAGGAATTGAGTTTCCTGGTTTGGTATTATGCATGACTTCTTTGTGTTTATTACAAAGCCTAGATGTTCTAGTAGGTGAATGGTGTGTTCTGTGTGTCGAGCGACTACGGACTTGGATTGAGCCATTAGAAGGATGTCGTCCAGGTATATCATCAGTCTTACGCCCCTTTCCCTTAGCCAGGCTACCACCGGTCGCAAGATCTTGGTGAAGCACCAAGGAGCCGATGATAGTCCGAAGGGAAGGGTGCAAAATTCCCAGAGTTTTCCTTCCCAGGTATACTGAAGAAATTTCTGGTGTGGGGGCCAAATCGGGACGGTCAGGTAAGCATCTTTTAGGTCTAATCGTGTTAGCCAGTCCACCTTTCTCAGGATGTCCCTTAGGAGGTGGATCCCTTCCATTTTGAAGTGGTGGTATGTTACCCATTCGTTTAGGCTCTTTAAGTTTATAACAGGTCTCTGTCCCTTGTCCTTCTTCTCTACGAGAAAGATATTGCTGACAAAGCCCGGTTCCAAGCTCTCCTTTATAGCCTCTTTGGCTAACAGATCTTTCACCTCTTAGGATACTAGCTTCCTGTCCTCCTGTGAGAAGGATATCTCCCGTGGTCTCTTTGCTTGGGTGGGGATATCTGTGAATTCTATTTTGTATCCCCTGACTGTATCTAGCACCCACGGGTCCTGTGTCACCAGGTTCCAGTTTCCAGATAAAAGGGCTAACCTGCCTCCCACCTTTGCCGGGGTACCTGAAGGGTCTTTCGAGATTCTTACCTGTAGTAAAACCTCTTTGTCTTCTTTCACTCCTGAAGGGTCTTCCGCTGCTTCTTTGTCTTTGTGGATAGAACGATTGATGGGCAGAGAAAGTTGACTGTGAAAACCTGGAATCACGGCCCAGGAAGGGCCTTGATGTGGTTTGGCCACGGCCGGGGAACCGACCCCGCAATCTCCCGGCCCTACCAAAGATTCTATCTTGAAACACCTTTTTGATGTCCCTCTGTGATTTTTGAATGGAGCTGAATGCGCCAACATATTTTGCCATATCTCTTATAAAGTCTTCCCCAAAGAGGAGACCTTGTCAGTTGGGTCCTCTATCCTTAGTTGCCAATTCTATCAATTTGGGGTCGATTTTAAGTAGGACGCCTTTCCTTAGCTCGTTGGAGATGGCAGTATTAGCATTGCCTAGGAGGCAGATGGTCCGTTGGACCCATTGATGTAGCTCCTTGGGATCTATTTGGGTTCCTTCAATGTAGGCGTTCTCTGCCATTTTCAATATTTTGATTAATGGGCCTATGCTGTCTAAGAGGCGGTCTTGGCACGATTTGAGACCCTTATCTATTCCCTTCCTTCCTCGGGTCTTTTGCGCCTTTGGCTATGAATGCTACCACCTTAGGGTCTAGCTCCGGTGTCATTGCTATCTTGTCGGGAAGGGATGGGCGTGGGCATTCAGATCGTAGTCTGGATCTGACCTCCTTGGGGATCTCCCTTCTCAACCAGAAGGTAAGGTAGTCCGCCACTTGGGGTGAAGGTAACCACTCTGGTGATAAAGGGTATTTTATTAGGAGGGGGTCAAACATGTCTTCCCCGTAGGGGTCGACGATGCCCATCTTAGACCCTGAGGCCTTACTTGCCTCTTCAGAGCTTCCCATTGTCTTATCCTCCAATTCCTCAAAATCGGTATCGAACTCAGAGGAGCATGAAAGGTCGATTTCCGCTTCCACTGGTTCATCACTGTCGATGGGGATAGGGAGCTCGGGGCCTGTTCCTTGCCCCTCTGTGATGCCCGAGGCATCGTTCCTGTCACCACCTGAAAAGCGTGAAGGGGCTGCTTTACCCTTTTTTGCCTTCTTTGCCCCTTTGGGAGGGGGTTCAGGGGCAGCTCTTTTCTTTGGGGCCTTCACTGCCCCTTCTTGGCCCTGGATATGGATTGAACTTGTAGAGGGCCATGCCTTAGATAGGGTCTCTAGTTTCTTGTTGATGATCTCATCAAGGGAGTCAATGACTTTATCAAGGGCTTTGTTAACAATTAATTCTATTTTTCCCTCTAGGTTTGATTTGGGGTTAATGACTGACATTGTTGGGTTAATGAGAGTTTCTCCCTCAAAAGGAGTTTAAATGAGGCCTTTATTCTCCTTAGTAGTGAATCAATGTTAAAAAGGATATCGTTTATGAATTTTCTTTAAATGGGCTCCAAGGGGCCTGGAAGGTGAAATTGGCTCGTCGTGATCAATCTGCTGTCTAATTACAACTGTCACTGCTAACCGGCTTCGCTCGTCAGAGTCTAGTTGTTATGGTAACCACGCACGTAAGCGACGTGCGAGGTTGCCTCAGGCAAGGTACTTTCCTCTTATTTGAGCCCAGTCTCCGCGGTGCGGCTCTGAGTCGCACCGCAGTAAAGAAAAAATGACGGACCGAGTGCCTCACAACGCTGCGGCCCCGCCGCGTCCAACTGCAGGAGCCTTGATCGTACCGGCAAGGTAGACCGCAGCGCTGATTGCACCGGAGCGATTCTTGCAGCGTAAGGGTAGGCCGCAGCCCGTTTGCCTTAGCTCGCGGTGAGCGCGTACCAGGCAACGGGTATGCGGCCTAAGAATCAAAGGATGCGTATGTTAAAAAGGTTTAAACGCGTATGTTAAAAAAGGTCTAACTTACCAATCTGGGAACTTGGAGGGGGAGAGGGGGGCAGCGTGGAGCAGTGGGTGTGTGCAACGGCCATCAAAGTCCCCCAACAGCGCTGACATGTAAAGAACTAACAAATCAGATATAAACCTGTCACCCCAAGTAACAATACAACAACAAGCCGCATGGTAGGGTCAATAGGACCCAACTATGCGATATAGATATATATATGTATATATATATCTAAGCATAAATACAGAATACATTTAAAACACGCGAAGTAATGAGAGGTACTTATCTTGTGAGCAGCAGCAACAAAGAAGGAAGATGGCTGCACGTTGATGGACTTTATACTATGTTAGAATGTTGTTTGAAGTTCTATATTCTCTTCAATTGTTGCTGCTGAGCTGTGGCAATAAAGGAGATTTGCATAATGTTAGCCTCGTGTCATGCCATAAAATCAGATGATGGGCCAGAAACCTTCAGGATTCCCACAAAAAAGAGAGGAACATGACAATAGTACTACTCAAAGCATTGTGGCACAAGGAGTACTACCATCCCTTTCCTTTTATAGACTAGAAGCAGGAAATTACATTGAAACCCATTGCCCTCCATCTTTGATTGGAGTAGATCCTTGAAGGTGTGGGGATATGGCAGCCATCCTGGATTGGGGAATATATACCTTCCCAGAAGTCCCTGCTGAGCAACCCTGGGAAGGAAAAACTTTAGACAGTAGCAAGATGCTGCATGCGTTTTAGTGAAAACTGGCATAATGGATCATACTATCATTACGGCCACCAAAAGGTAAGTGTACTGAAAGATGGTGGACTGCCGTCATTGGCACGGACCTCCCCGCACTCAGCGTGTGGAGGAAGCAACGTGTCCTGCCTGAGGAGAAACCAACTGAGGAAGGCAGGCAGGAGTGCAACCAGCTTGTCAGGTAGCTTATCTATAAATGGGAGTAAATAAATTGGCTAAAAATTACTAAGATCAGTGAATACTGCATGTGGTGGTTTTAAAAGAGGCTTGGTTTGCAATCTTTTTCCATTCCTCAGGGAAGTCCACCATTCTAAAGGACTGACTGGTTAATGATCTCTTGAGCCAGGTTTGAATCCTGGCAAGGAAAGAATCATTGATCAACTTAATTTATTGAGAAAGTGACGTGATTCTGCCATGCACAACTCTTGACCTTTTCGAGACAAGACTTCACAGCACTGTGGTTTGGAGAACTCATTAACTAACTTAAAACTTCCTTTATCTTGTTATTAGACTCCGTAATCCTTTTGGTGTAATACACTGCATTAGTTTCAAAAAATTTCTTTTAATACTGGTGCAAAAACACCATATGTCAGGCCTTTTTATGTCCAGCATAGTTATTGGCAGTGTGGACGTGTACTGACAGGCCTTTGCTGCATGTGGCCAGCTTTGCTGCTGCTGAGCCTATCCTACGCAGCAAGGGTAGGAGGTAGCCACGTGACAGAATTAGTTGGGAAATTGCTCTGGTGGGCTTAAGAGGGAGGCTACTGCTCTTTCCTGCTTTTAGGTCCACTGACACATTAGAATGATGTGACGAGTCACTGTGAATACCTGTCTTGCTGCAGATTACAGGTTACAACCTGTAAGATGGCATGACAATTCAGCCTGGACCTGAACTGGACTCCAGGGAAGGGCCTTGTCAGCAATGTTGGGATGAGATGTTTGTAGTGCGACCAGCGAAGAGCATGAAAAATGTCCTCGTCCTAAGAAAAATCTGAAGATGCTCGGCATTGACAAACATTGGCACAAATGAATCACTACCAACTCAGCATCGACAACCATATGGTGGGCTTGCCTGTGGCTCCCAACATCACCAAGATTTACATGTTTGAAGAACCACGAATATCACAACTTTCTCCACTCTGGTCCATGAACGCCCAAGTCCCATTCTGGAAAACTGACTGATCATCTCGCATATGAAATTTGGTGCCCTGTATAAGGGATTTCACAGTTTACTGAAGAGTAATTTAAGTTAATACGGACGCATTTTGAGAAAGTATTTATTTTGTCCTTATGAAAATCGTTTGTATGCATACCAAATTAAATTCCTCTACTTTGGTAAAATGGGTTCACATGTCCCATTCAGGCAACCAGCCATTTACTTTGTGCATGAAATTTGGGATCTCCAACAAGGGTATTTCAATTTTGGCCAGTATTCTATGTTTAACATGATACATGTTGAGAAAGTAACTTTCTTAAGGTAAAACTGGGTAGAAACCCTGGAATTTATTTAACTCTGTCAAAGTAATTTTGTAAGCCCCTCTAGGTAGTATCAGGGGTACTTGGTTTAAATTACAGTGTTTCTGGTTCGAAAAAGTCAGTGCTCTCATGCTCAAGCTGTGCTACTGTTGCTGCAGTCGGAGACATCAATATCATCACCAGCCCTCAGTGACCTATAATCTGTCCATTTTACCTTCAGAAATCCACCTTCTTAAGAATTTCACAGCTTCCTTCCTCAGAGTCCCAGGGAAGTATTTTCCCCTGCTCTCTTTGGGATAGGGACACGTATGTCTTGCTATATAGTCTTCTGGGATTTGGTAATCAATCATTTTTATGTAATTCGATTGTTTACCAAGACTCATGAAGAACCTTCTTCTATGTTTTATTACAATTTAACCAGCAGCACTCAAAACTGTTTCAGATTAGGCAGTGGTGGGAGTGAATCCTGAAAACTCCATAGAGATCTGTAAAACTGTGTAGCAAACCAGTGCTCAAGTGGATCCACATCCTTAACCCAATTGTTTGTGCTAAGTGGAGTGGTATACACCTTTGGTGCAGCCATAAGCTCGGCTCGTGACATAGCTTCTGCACCGACAGCTATATTTAGCAGACCAGTGAGAGGAGCCTAATAAGGATACTTGCTGGACAATAATATGGGCTAGATGACTTCTCGTGTAAGTAAAAACAGGTAGTGCTGAAAACAATGAGTTCCTCTCAGAGGTCTGCCTCTTCTTTCTTCCTCTGCTTGGCCAACAATTCTTTTGCCAGTCATTCTTGCAGAACATATCTACACCATGTCAGCCAAGCACTAGGCAATCCTTGTAAAAATGAAAAAACACAAATGTGGGGTGACCAAAAGCACTCATTTCGCTTCATTCTAGTTATCACAAATTTCTGTAGCTGGATGGTGCAAAGAGTTGTAATTTTCTGTTCCTAGCAAAGCACAAAGAATAGTCAATTATAAAACTGGTAAATTCACAATAGAGCATTCTGATTTTTCTTTATATTTTCCTATGGGTTACTTATTATCCTTTTCCAAATGAAAAAATACTCTAAGGTGTGTCACTACAATAAGTTGGTGCAGACCTTGGTTACAACAAATCAGCCTGGCAGATGAAAGTACAGGACTGAAAACCTGATGTCCTGACAACATAGAGCTGGGTGGCAATCCTGTCCCTGCCTACACAAACTGTTATAAACTCAAAGATCAACGTTTGTCTCTGTCCCCCTTTGGAATCTGGAATTAAGCCTCCTCCTCCTCCTCACAGCCAGTGTCTGCACTTAGCGACACTCGTTTTTTTTGGTCTGATCTAGACCGCTCATGCACTGTTTCGAAGAAACATGTTGTATATACTTTGTGAGCTACAAACAGTTCTGTCTGGTGAACGAAATCTCAAGGGGCATTGTAAAATAATGTTTTTCATTATACATTAAATACTAAAAGGGCCTATAATTGAACCCTCAAGCATGTGTGAAACTTCTCCTACTCAAAAAACACAAGTCTTTAAAGAAAAATGATTTACAAAAACCACTGACACAACACAACCCTTAACTTGTTTAAATATATTATTTTTCATATATCAAAACATGTATATCTATCTCTTTTCATATTTCTCTTTTCAACGGCTGTCCAGAGAACATAAAGAACAATACATCACATTAACATATACATAGTGAAAATCACAAATCTCCTGGTGATCACATACACAAACATGAGACCATGGAACCACAAATAATCAAAATGTTCCAAAAATGTTTTGTTCAGTGTATCCTTATATCTTCTTTACATATTCCAAGGATAGCTACATAGGACATAACGTAATGTCGTTGACGTTTCGACCCTGTGATTAAGTGTTATTCACTTTACATCATGGCGGGTCTTCCTCAGGACTAAAACAGAACAAAGGGCAGCCTCTAGGGAGATAAATGCCCTATATTTGTGTTGTGTGGTTGATGGCAGGTAATCATTGTTTAAAAAGAAAAAACTGAATTCAATTCGGAGGGACCTATCTATGGTCACTCACCTTAAATGTATTCAAAGAAAGACACATATGGCGTGTCCAAAACGGTATCCATTGGTTCTGCAACATGACATCCCAGACCCCAGCCGGGTTTCACTCGATGTGGAGATAGGGTTATTATTACCCTACTTCAATTGTAGTCCTCTTGGCCCAATCTATCATTTGAAGTTACACATGTTGTGGGTGAGGAGATTTTTTCAAGACGGTGATTTTAAAAAAACAAACCCAATGTGGTGCGTTCGGAAGTGAACGCACCGCAAACAGGTGCTCCACAAAATTATATGGCAGAGCAGAACTCATTTTGATGCTCTCTTCTTGTTAGGGCCCTATTAAGTGCCTATATTTATTTTATACATTAAAACGCGTTAAACAGCTGTGGACATGCTTAGAAACAGCAGTTCCCTATAATTTACAAGACATGCTTACTCAGTGAATCCTGTGAAAGAAATGAAAGGTCCCTTTCATATCCCTTACTTTGTGGGCTTCAGCCCACCCATAGGCTTTCCATTTGCTGTCTCCATCATCGCCCTCATATTCTTTCCCCCTATATGTCATTGGCATACCTTTGTCATGCCTCTTCCTGTGTTTAGCCATCCCCGAGAACATGGACCAATTACACTATCCCTCCACTGCTTCCATTTTAGGATCTGTTTCAGGAATTACTTTTTTCTTTGCTAAAGAGCACTTAACACGAGCGCTCGTGTTTTCACTCACTGCTCCAAGCTCCTCTGTAAACAGGCCTGTAAATCTTGTTTTTATCTCATCACATTTGCTGTGCAGTCGAAAACTGAGGTCAAATGCCAGACGCTGTTTTCTGAGGACACCTGTTTAGCTATTTTTCACATGTTTGGTGTACATCAACACTCAGGTCTGACATCGGTATGATGTACTTGTAATTCTCCGTGCCTGTGATTGACTTTGAAAACACGTGGCTAAATCACATTTCTATTACTTCAATTTTTTTAAAGAATTTATTTGGGTGCATGTTTACAAACAAAATCAAGTGATGCAAAGCCTTTGTTTAGGCGCATGTTGCAAAAGTAATTCACATGCATCTACACATGATTGGTGTACGTCAGTACTCCGGTCCAGCATCGGAATGATATGCTTGTAATTTTGAATGCCCGTGATTGACTTTCAAAACACGTGGCTAAATCGCACTTCTTTCACTTCAATTTAAAGACTATTTGTGTGCATGTTAACAAATAAAATCAAGTGATGTAGATCCTTTGTTTAAGTGCATTCATAATTAAATGTAATGTTGCACCCGCAAATCAAAGTTAAATACTTTCAACATACTGCGTTTTATTTTAAATTTTTATATGCTAATACAACATTCCTTTTAATTCTGAGTGCATGTGATTTAATTTTAAGACACGCTTAAACGAAGGCTTTTAATCGTTTCTCTAAACAGGCCTGTAAATTTTGTTCTGATCTTTTCACATTTGCTGTGCATTCAAAGACCGAGGTCTATTGCCTGGCACTGTTTTCCAGGGCACCTCTTTAGGTATTTTGCACATGATTGGTGTATGTCAACACTCAGGTCCGGCTTCGCTGTGATCTACTTGTAATTCTGAGTGCCTGTGATTGACTTTCAAAACACGTCGCTAAATCACACTTCTATCACTTCAATTTAAAGACTATATTTGGGTGTGTGTTTACAAACAAAATCGAACGATGCAAAGTCTTTGTTTAAGCGCATGTTGTAAGAGAAATTCACACACATTCAAAATGAAATGTAATGTTGCACCCACAAATCAAAGTTAAATACTTTCAACATACTGCGTTCATTTTTTATTTTGATTTGCCGGTGCAACATTACTTTTAATTCTGAGTGCATCTGATTTAATTGCAAAACATACGCTTAAATGAAGGCTTTTAATTGCATGATTTTCTTTGTAAATACATACCTAAATAAACTCTTTCCATTGTAGTGATAGAAACGCGATTTATGTGTGTGCTTTGGGCGCAATCGCAATTAAAAATGTTTCACTAACAAATAGGGGTACAAATATATGCAATGATTTGCCACATTTGCCACATTTGCAACATTACTTTCAATTCTGATTTATTTTTAAAATACTTGCTTAAAAAGGTTTTACATCAGTTTCAGGTTTCAGATATGCACTCACATAAAGCCTCTATAACATACAAAGAAGTGCAAGTTTATATTTACATCCCCCCCTTGACGTATTATTTTATCATGCCTGTGCGCTTGATTTTCAAGTGTCACATCCATCAAATTAAAGGCTGACCATCGCATGGAAACAACAGTGACTACTTTATATTTACAACATGCATTTCCTTTATATGCCGTTTATTCATCTCTTTCATGTGATGGAACAAGAAATATATAGTGGAAACAAACGTACTCAGTAGGAACATATACATTGTTCCATGCATGCAGGGAGACCACAATAACAAAACACAATTGCTTACATTATGACACCTAATATAAATAACATTGTCATTACATGATGCCATTTGTAAGTGGAGAACTGCTGTGAAGATGCCGCTTCTCTATGTCGATGCGTGTCTACTGTGCTGCTTTCAGTACTCTGACCCCCGGAGGGGCAAGGGCACATTACAAGCTCTGCTGGTGATGCTGCGCGTAGGGCAGGCCTCACCTGGCACCGAGTGTGAATGGCTGCGCTGATGCGCCGTTAGAATTGACATCGCAATGACAACGCCTCGTAAAAAAGAGTAGAGTAAAGGTAAAAATCCCCGTGAAGAGCAAGACACAAAATGCAATACTGAACACTGATAGCGATGAGTAAATAATACAGTGCATCCTTCAAATCAGGGTCCGAGACCACATGAGGCTGTCTGGCCAGTGGGTTAGTCTGGCATTGTTCAGTGGTCTGCAGAATTCGAGACTGCTTTAAGCCCGAAAAGGCACTGTGACCTAAACAGCCCCCGACACTAAATCACCAGTAACAACCAAGACCAGATATTGGTTATGTAACGGAGCTTCAAGGATTGGAAGACACACCAGAATGTTGTGACTGCAGGCACCGCCACCACACAGGGCCCGGTTCCAGGAATTTCATCTGGATGTGCCAAGGGTTCGTTCGGGTGGGCCCAATTTTTGTCAATTCTGTAGGTAGCCTACAAGCCCAAGATTTTCATCATATCTTCTTCCAAACAGACATACAGTGAGTCTAGAGCGTTATTTGAGAGTACGAGCTTATGTCTATACTCAACAGCCCAACTCTTATAATTTCCAGCAGGCCAGGCTTTAGCACCAGCACTAGGATTCCAAGCAGATTGTAATAGTAGTTCAAGTTTAAGGAGGTCCCTATTACCACACCTAAGCCTTGACATTTTGCACTGCGAAGACTGGCACTGAAAGTTTGATCTGGGCTCAGCCTAAATCCTGGCTCTGGCTTCCGTTTGAGGTGATCTTGGACCTTCGAGCCCATAATGAGCCGAGCTTTCATGTACCTTCTGCCTGCCACCCTCAACCTACCCAGGATGTGGCGTTACGATGAGAGCTTCCAAATTTGGAACTGAACAAGCTAGGTTTGAGTTTCGGCGTTGGCTCAACATCCTGTGATTCTGGGCAAATCCCCAGTGCCTAAAAGATATTGTGACTTTGTATAATGTAACTTGTCTTCGTGTAAAGCGCTTCCATATCTCCAGGTCGAGTTCACACTATATAAAAAAAAAAAGCTGAAAACTGCACAAAGAGGTAAAAACAAAGCATTAATAAAAAGGAGAGACAAATAGATAGCCATTTAGTGGCTGATTTGTACACAGTGGAAAAATAAAACCTGGATAAATTGCAACTTTCCCATTTAAATTGTGTGAGCTTGGGCAAATATTTTATTTCAACAAAACTCGTTTTTCTTCATATTTGCACATGAAAGCACATTCAAATACATGAATCACAAAACCAACTATACAAAAACTTATTGTGTTTGATTTAATAAACTAATGTTGCTCTATAATAATCCGGGTCACATACAGGGTCCACGTGACAACTGTCTTGCCTGTTGGTTCACTAATGGCACTGTCACCAGTGTGACGACAGGGCAGGAATGACTCTAAGCTCATGTCTAAAAACTATCAATTTTAATAAGTACTTCTCACTGCAGCGCTATATTGTGATATATTAATGTCAAAGCTTCCATGTGTTAAAGAAATACACTTTTTTGAATTTTGAAGAGACTATTATATTTTACATGATGTTTGTTGTATGTTTTACATAGCAAACGTTTTCAGGGCTCAGCTTGTGCATGGGCTCTGAGAGCCAAGCCAGAGCCTTAGCTAGACCCTCCCTGTTAATTTGTTTGCTCGCCAACCTCTGCCCTCAAAACACAGCACCCAATTTCAGTTTTAAAGACAGTGAAAAAAAACATTTCGACCTTCCGACGTTGAAATGGAGGAAGCACTTAACAGGTGCCTTCTCTGTGGCCTCGTCTGCGGTGACTGGGTAGGCCAAAGGTAATGTTTGGGTGGGCCTGGCTCACCCGGCCCCCCTGCTAGAACCGGGCCTGCCACCACAGTAGGGAGAAGCAGACATTGTATGAGCTCGCACACACATGTATGTGATGACACTGCCTTTCATTTGTGTGGTCAGTTTAGTTGCTGACATTTCCGTTTCGCCTTTACTTTTCTGTTGAGTGTTATGCGAACATCGCCTTTCTCTTAACCCCTTCGATGCTCATGACGAGCTGGACTCGTCATGGCACACAGTGTTCGTGTGCTCATGACGAGTCCAGCTCGTCATGGGACTCCAGCACAGGAAATCCCTCTGGTGCGGGCACCAGAGGGATTCCCTTTACTCCCTAAAGCCTCGGGAGCTGGGGAAGAGCTTCCCCAGCTCCCGAGGCCCCCCCTCTGGTTTCCCTGAAATGACGATCGGCGCGCACGTCGCGCTGATGTCATTTCAGTGAAACTAAAACTGAAATGAGCCAAGAGGCTCATTTCAGTTTCAGTTTCTACGTGCTCAGGGGCTATCTCAGCCCCTGAGCACGTAGAAACTCAGGAGAGGTATCGTTGGAAAGGGGAGAATCTCCCTTTCCAATGGTACCCTCCCTAGTGGATCCCTGCTTGGGGATCGCCCCAGGAGGGCGATCCCCAAGCAGGGATCCACCTACTAGGCACCAGGGAGGGGGAGCGGCCCCTTGGGCAAGGGCCTTTGCTCCCCCATAAAATATTTGGCATGATTAGTCTTTCTGCCCCCTGGGGGTAGAAAGCCCACTAGACACCAGGGATTTTTATGGGATGTTTATTAGGGGTGGGGGCTGCCCAAAACGGGCATGCCGATGCCCCCCGGCCACAAAATTAGTCTTTCTGCCCCCCTGGGGGCAGATGGGGCAGTAGCCCCCAATCTGCCCCCGGGGCAGAAAGCCCACTAGATACCAGGGATTTAAAAAAATTATAGTTAGGGGTGGGGGCTGCCCAATATGGGCATGCCAATGCCCCCACCCCACCCCGCCGCAAAGGTACAGTCTTTCTGCCCCTCCTGGGGGCAGATGGGGGCAGCAGCCCTCAATCTGGCCCCCGGGGGCAGAAAGCCCACTAGATACCAGGGATTTTTTTTAAATTATAATTTGGGGTAGGGGCTGCCCAATATGGGCATGCCAATGCCCCCACCCCGACGCATAAGGTACAGTCTTTCTGCCCCTCCTGGGGGCAGATGGGGGCAGTAGCTCCCAATCTGCCCCCAGGGGCAGAAAGCCCACTAGACACCAGGGTTTTTTTTCCCTCGATACATTTAGGGGTGGGGTTGCCCAAGATGGGCATGCCAATGCCCCCACCCCTCCCCACGAAATTCCAGTCTTTCTGCCCCCCGGGGTTCAGAAACACCCTAGAAGCCAGGGATTATTTTTTTATAGGCCCGGGGTGGGGGCTGCCCAGAATGGGCATGCAAATGCCCCCACCCTACCCCCAAAGAAAAAAGACTTTCTGCCCCCCAGGAGGCAGATGGGGGCAATAGCCCCTGATCTGCCCCCCGGGGAGAGGGCAGAAAGCCCACTAAGCGCCAGGGATTTTTTTATATAGGTAGGGGTGGGGGCTGCCCAGAATGGGCATGTCAATGCCCCCACCCCAAAAAAATGCTACAGTCTTTCTGCCCCCCTGGGAGGCAGATGGGGCAATAGCACCTTATCTGCCCCCCGGGGGCAGAAAGCCCACTAGCCACCAGGGATTTTTTTTTTACAAAGTTCGGGGTGGGGGCTGCCAAGAATGGACATGCCAATGCCCCCACCCACCCCAAAAAGATGTCACTGTCTTTCTGCCCCTCCCAGGAGGCAGATGGGGGCAATAGCCCCTGATCTGCCCCCCCCGGGGAGCGGGCAGAAAGCCCACTATGTGCCAGCGATTATGCTGGCTTTTTTATACGCAGGGGTGGGGGCTGACCAGAAAAGGCATCCCAATGCCCCCGACCCCCCAAAAGAATAGCCACAGTCTTTCTGCCCCCTCGGGGGCATATCGGAGCAATAGCCCCTGATTTCCCCTCCCCAGGACGGCAGAAAGCCCACTAGGCACTGACTTTTTTCGGAATGTGCCTACCTGTTGAATTTGGTTCCTAGCTCTGCCGGCACCCAGGGAAACCTAGCAAACCTATACATTTTTTAAAACTAGACACCCAGGGGAATCCAGGATGGGCTGACTTGACTGGCTCTCACCAGGTTCTGTTACCCAGAATCCCTTGCAAACCTAAAAATTTGTCCAAAAAACACATTTTCCTCACATTTCTGTGGTGGAAAGTTCTGGAATCTGCGTGGATCCACAAAATTCCACCCACCCCGCGTTCCCCAAAGTCTTTCGAGAAAAATGGTACCTCACTTGTGTGGGTAGGACTAGTGGCCGCGACAGGAAATGGCCCAAAACGCAACATGGACACACCACATTTTCACAGTGAAAACGGACCCTTTTTTTGCAAAGTGCCTAGCTGTAGATTTTGAACCCTAACTCTGCCGGCACCTAGGAAACCTAGCAAACCTATACATTTTTGAAAACTAGATACCCAGGGAATCCAGGATTGGGTGACTTGACTGGCTCTCACCAGGTTCTGTTACCCAGAATCCCTTGCAAACCTAAAAATATGTCCAAAAAACACATTTTCCTCATATTTCTGTGGTGGAAAGTTCTGGAATCTGCGTGGATGTACAAAATTCCACCCACCCCGCGTCCCCCAAAGTCTTCCGTGAAAAATGGTACCTCACTTGTGTGGATGGGTCAAGTACCCGCGACAGGCAAGGGCCCAAAACCTATTGAGGCGACATCAAAATTACCTATCACAAACCAACCTGGTTTTGCAAGGGCGGGTCCCATGAGTTTTTGGCCCCGGGCTCAACGGCCATCTAGGGAAACCTACCCAACCCACACATTTCTGAAAACTAGACACCCGGAGGAGTCCAGCGAGGTATGGCTTGCATGGGTCCTCCAAAATGTTCTTACCCAGAATACCCTGCAAACCTCAAATTTAGCTGAAAAAATCACGTTTTTCTCCAATTTCTGTGTGGGAAAGTTCTGGAATCTACGTGGATCCACAAATTTCCTACCACCCAGCTTTCCCCCAGGTCTCCCGATAAAATTATACCTCACTCGCGTGGGTGGGTCAAGTACCCGCGACAGGCAAGGGCCCAGAACGTATTGAGGAGACATCAAAATTACCTATCACAAAACAACCTGGTTTTGCAAGGGGTCACCTGGGTTTTGGCCCCGGGCTCAGCGGCCATCTTGGGAACCTACCAAACCCACACATTTCTGAAAACTAGACACCCGGGGAGTCCAGCGAGGTATGGCTTGCATGGGTCCCCAAACGTTTTCCTACCCAGAATGCCCTGCAAACCTCAAATTAAGCAGAAAAAAATCACTTTTTACTCAAATTTCTGTGTGGGAAAGTTCTGGAATCTGCGTGGATCCACAAATTTTCTACCACCCTGCGTTCCCCCAGGGCTCCCGATAAAAATGTACCTCACTTGTGTGGGTAGGCATAGTGGCTGAAACAGGAAATGGCCCAAATCGTATTGTGGAGACTTCAAAACTACCTATAACAAAACTACCTGGTTTTGGGGGGCACCTGGTTTTTGGCCCCGGACTCGCCGCCATCTAGGGAAACCTACCAATCCCACACGTTTCTGAAAACTAGACACCCTGGGGAGTCCAATGAGGTATGGCTTGCGTGGATCCCCCAACGTTTCCCTACCCAGAATCCCTGCAACCCTCAAATTTAGCTGGAAAAACATATTTTCCACATATTTTTGCGTGGAATCACCGTGCTGGCACAAATGTCCTACCACCCAGCGTTGCCCTTGTTCCCCGAGTAAAATGATACCTCTCTTGTGTGGGTGTCCAAAGCAGAACTGGCTAAAAACGTATTTTTAAAAAAATATAGCGCTTAGAATTCTCGGTGCTATACCCTAAATCCCTATGTTTTGGGCTCTTCCCAGTCACAGGCCTTTGGCCCACCCACACAAGTGAGGTATCATTTTACTCGGGAGAACAAGGGGAACGCTGGGTGGTAGGACATTTGTGCCGTCACGGTGATCCCACGCAAAAATGTATGGAAAAAGTGATTTTTTAGCTAAATTTGAGGTTTGCAGGGGATTCTGGGTAGGAAAACGTTGTGGGACCCACGCAAGCCATACCTCGCTGGACTCCCCGGGTGTCTAGCTTTCAGAAATGTTTGGGTTTGGTAGTTTCCCAAGATGGCCGCCGAGCCCGGGGACAAAACCCAGGTGACCCCTCTTGCAAAACCAGGTTGTTTTGTGATAGGTAAGTTTGATGTCGCCTCAATAGGTTTTGGTCCCTTTTCTGTCGCGGGTACTTGACCCACCCACGCGAGTGAGGTATCATTTTTATCAGGAGACCTGGGGGAACGCTGGGTGGGAGGAAATTTGTGGATCCACGTAGATTCCAGAACTTTCCCACACAGAAAGTTGAGAAAAAGTGATTTTTTTCAGCTAAATTTGAGGTTTGCAGGGGATTCTGGGTAGGAAAGTTAGGGGACCCACGCAAGCCATACCTCGCTGGACTCCCCAGGTGTCTAGTTTTCAGAAATGTGTGGGTTTGGTAGGTTTCCCTAGATGGCCACCGAGCCCAGGGCCAAAAACTCATGGGACCCCCCTTGCAAAACCAGGTTGTTTTGTGATAGGTAATTTTGATGTCGCCTCAATAGGTTTTGGGCCCTTTCCTGTCGCGGGTACTTTACCCACGCGAGTGAGGTATCATTTTTATCGGGAGACATGGGGGAACACTATGTGGTAGGAAATTTGTGGATCCACGTAGATTCCAGAACTTTCCCACACAGAAATTTGAGAAAAAAGTGATTTTTTTCAGCTAAATTTGAGGTTTGCAGGGCATTCTGGGTAGGAAAACGTTGGGGGATCCACGCAAGCCATACCTCGCTGGACTCCCCCGGGTGTCTAGTTTTCAGAAATATGTGGGTTTGGTAGGTTTCCCAAGATGGCCGCCGAGCCCGGGGCCAAAAACCCAGGTGACTCCCCTTGCAAAACCAGCTTGTTTTGTGATAGATCATTTTGATGTCTCCTCAATACGTTTTGGGCCCTTGCCTGTTGCGGGTACTTGAACCACCCACACCAGTGAGGTTTTGGCCCTGGGCTCGGCGGCCATCTTAGGAAACCTACCAAACCCACACATTTCTGAAAAGTAGACACCTGGGAATTCCAGGGAGGTATGGCTTGCATGGATCCCCCAACGTTTTCTTACCCAGAATCCCCTCCAAACCTGATATTTTGCTAAAAAAATCACTTTGTTCGCACATTTTTGTGTGGTAAAGTTGTGGAATCATGGGGCTGACACAAATTTCCTACCACCCAGCGTTCCCCAGGTCTCCTGATAAAAATGGTGCCTCACTCGGTGGGAGGCCCAAGTACCTGCGACAGGCAAGGGCCCAAAACATTTTGTGATAGGCAATTTTGATGTCGCCTCAATACGTTGTGGGCCCTTGCCTGTCGCGGGTACTTGGGCCTCCCACCCGAGTGAGGCACCATTTTTATCGGGAGACCTGGGGAACGCTGGGTGGTAGGAAATTTGTGTCAGCCCCGTGATGCCACAACTTTACCACACAAAAATGTGTGAAAAAGGGATTTTTTCAGCAAAATGTCAGGTTTGCAGGGGATTCTGGGTAAGAAAACGTTGGGGGATCCACGCAAGCCATACCTCCCTGGAATATCCCGGGTGTCTACTTTTCAGAAATGTGTGGGTTTGGTAGGTTTCCTAGGTGGCCGCCGAGCCCCGGGCCAAAACGTCATGGGACCCCCCTTGCAAAACCAGGTAGTTTTGTGATGGGCCATTTTGAGGTCGCCTCAATACGTTGTGGGCCCTTGCCTGTCGCGGGTACTTGGGCCTCCCACCCGAGTGAGGCACCATTTTTATCGGGAGACCTGGGGGAACGCTGGGTGGTAGGAAATTTGTGTCAGCCCCATGATGCCACAACTTTAACACACACAAATGTGTGAAAAAAGGGATTTTTTCAGCAAAATGTCAGGTTTGCAGGGGATTCTGGGTAAGAAAACGTTGGGGGATCCACGCAAGCCATACCTCCCTGGAATCCCCCGGGTGTCTACTTTTCAGAAATGTGTGGGTTTGGTAGGTTTCCCTAGGTGGCCACTGAGCCCCGGGCCGAAAGGGACCCCCCCTTGCAAAACCAGGTCGTTTTGTGATAGGCCATTTTGAGGTCGCCTCAATACGTTGTGGGCCCTTGCCTGTCGCGGGTACTTGGGCCTCCCACCCGAGTGAGGCACCATTTTTTTCAGAAGACCTTGGGGAACGCGGGGTGGGTGGAATTTTGTGGATCCACGCAGATTCCAGAACTTTCCACCACAGAAAAGTGAGGAAAATGTGTTTTTTTTGCCAATTTTTTAGGTTTGCAAGGGATTCTGGGTAACAGAACCTGGCGAGAGCCAGTCAAGTCACCCCATCCTGGATTCCCCTGTGTGTCTACTTTTCAAAAATGTATAGGTTTGCTAGGTTTACCTAAGTGCCGGCAGAGCTAGGGTTCAAAAACTACAGCTAGGCACTTTGCAAAAAAAGGGTAATTTTTCATTGTGAAAATGTTGTGCGTCCACGTTGCGTTGTGCGCTGCTTCCTGTCGCGGGCACTATGCCCACCCACACAAGTGAGGTACCATTTTTATCGGGAGACTTAGGGTAACACAGAATTGTAGAGCAACTGTTATTACCTATTGACTTTCGATGCATTTCTGCCTTCCAAATGAAAGACAATGTGTAAAAAATAAGTCATTTTGAAAAATGACCTATAATTCTCATGCTAGTATGGGTACTCCCAATTTCGGAAATGTGCAAATATCTACTGTTTCTAAAATCTACATTTTGTTCCCATTTCAGAAATACATAGGTGTCTTTCATAACAATTTTTCCATGTATACATTTTCCCAAAATAATTGCTATATACCCGGTACATAATAAAAACCATTGCAAGATGCTGCTCAGTTATTGGCTCTGGGTTCGTCGGGTTCTTGGTGAACCTACAAGTCCTATATATCCCCACAACCAGAAAGGTCCAGCGGATATAACGGTATATTGCCTTCAAATAGCTGTCATAATTAGAAGAAGTTACAGGTGAAAACGTTGACACAAATGGCTGTTTTTTTCAACTAATTTTCAATTTTTCCTTTATTTCACTGTTAGTTTCTATAAGGAAAACTTTAAGGATCTACACAAATGACCCCTTGCTGAATTCAGAATTTTGTCTACTTTTCAGAAATGTATGGCTTTCCAGGATCCATTATTGGTTTCATACCCATTTCTACGTTTAACTGGAAGGAGGTTGAAAGCACAAAAAATAGCAAAAATAGGCTATGTCCCAGAAAAATGCCAAACTGTGGAAAAAAAGTTGGTTTTCTGACAAAAGTCTGCTTGTCCCTGAAAGCTGGGAAGATGGGGATTTCAGCACCACAACCCCTTTTTGATGCCATTTGCAGGGAAAAACAAGACGCTTTCATTTGTAGCCCTTTTTTTGCATTTTTCCCCAAAAACCAAAATTTAGCTGTATTTTGGCTAATTTCTGGGTCCCCTCCAGGGGAATCCACAAACCCTGGGTACCTTTACAATCCCCATGATGTTAGAAAAAAAGGACGCAAATTTGGCATGGATACCTTATGTGGTCAAAAAGTTACAGGGGCCTAAGCGCACACTACCCCAAATAGCCAAAAAAAGGCTTAGCACAGGGGGGAAAAGGCCTAGCAACTGGCCTCTAATAAGATAAACTAAACCTCGACCTCTTAAATGAGGATTGAATTATCATAAGCTCTGTGTACTGAACAAAGTTACAGCTAGCATCAGGAACACAGCAGTGCTGTTTAAGCTGTCCCAGAAATTCAAAGAATGTGACTTAAGGGAGATAATAAAACAGCTGTACACATGGAACGTATTGGAAATTTTATCGAACTAGAATCTCTTCCGTACAAGTCATATGAGAATGTATTTGTTCTCAGGGCCCTGGCACGCAGAGTACTGGACCGCAGCTAGTGTGAAAGTGCTCTAGCGGGTGAATAGGGGAAGTGTGGGAGGCGTGGGGTGGGGAGGGGGGGCTAGGGGACACAGGGTGAGGATCTGAGCCTGCGGGAAGAGAAGGAGCTCTGACAGAGAATCTGACTGGCGCACCCAGGCACATCCATCCGCCTGCCTCAGATAGCTTCCAAAGCAACTCACACACATATATCAACTGAATCTGCTGAGTTCCCTGTGCACTTCAAGATTTTATAAAGCATTGAAGAGGTCTCGGGTGCACCCTTTTGCAGCCCTGATTTTCATTGCAATCTTGGACTTGCATTCTTACATTTATAATGAAAAAGATCAACTGCAAGTGACAGAATGCAAAGAACAAAAGCAGGACTGGAGGCCTACTCAGGCCTGACATGGAACCGCTGGAGAGCTCTGCCTTTGAACGTGCGGAGGCAGATGGTGGGGTTCATATAACCTGTACAATTCTCCCTTCATTGAATGAAGTGTTCCCTAAAATGTGGACGCGGTGCAAGCCTTCTGTACTCGCTTTCAGAGGCTGGACCGCTCCACTCTCAGTCAGGTGCTTTAATTCCGTCTGATTTCCATTCACCATTTCTCTGCAAAATCACAAGAACCCCCGACCGCCTCTTCTACTTACCGCAGCTTGCTTAGACTGCTGACACCGACCCATAGTGGTCCTTGGAACAGGCTACTCACTACTGCATCCCGATCTGTGTTGTTTTCGAATATTACGGAACCAAAATCGTGCTGATTGTTGCCTGTCATTTATCACTTTTGTCTCCTCATGCTTGGCTCTTTAATCACTGCACCATCACCAACTTCCTCTCTTATAGTATCATGACCTGTGCTTTCAAATTAAAATATAGGAAACTTCTGCATGAATTTTATAGTCCAGTCATTAATTATGTTTAGCTCAATATTTTTAGAGGGTCAGTTCAATTGGTTCTCACATCTGCTTAGAATAGTGTACTGTACCGAATGTTGTTTTACTTCGAAACTATTTGTTTACCAAATTAATTCTTAGGAATTTACCTAACTTATACCTTTCATAACTCTGATTGTACCTTCCTTAGAAACACGAAATACGTCCCAGACACAGACAGCCACCCCCTGCTTTTGCCTGGACGTTGAGGGAGGTGGTGGAGGTGATTTTGGTCGTTCCTTGTTGGTAGCAGATAGGGTTGATTTCCTCTTCTAGAGGACAAGTTGTTTTCCAGGCAGTAAATGCCCCTAGTTTCTCACTGTCCCTTAAATTGTATTGTTGTTCTCCAAGACGCTTCCTAGTGGCTTCATCTTTTAGTCTGGAAGCTGTGAGTCTGTGGTTACTGTTGGAGGTGTTGTCCATAGGGTTAGCATTAGCAGATTAGGCTTCTAGGTATCGTGCCACCTGTAATCAGAGGCGCAACTAGAGCCAAATTTCGGGGGGGTGAGGGGGGGTAGGGCTACTAAAAATTTCGGGTGGGGGGGCAATTCTTCCAGCAATAGGCAGAGTGGAGATGCAGGGTCTCTAAGAAGGGGTGAAAAAATACAAAGCCTCGTTAGCAAGTAAATGGTCTTTTAAAGACCTGTGAAGTACTCGGGTGCGGCTGCAATAAGATGGTCGCCAGACCAGCCAGCCCACAGCAGCTCAAAAACTGTCTGTGTGTGTGCCCGGGAAGCTGTCTCAACCTGGGCTGACACACATGACGGGGGGAGGGGAGGGGCGGGGCTGAAGCCCTTTGAGCCCTATGGGCGTTGCGCGCCTGCCTGTAATGCCTAAGATCATCGTTGCACTTCTTTCAGCACCTGGTGCACTCAGTAAGAGGCAGTCTGCATGGGAGTTTGGCCTGGTTTAGATCTTACGAATCCTCAATTTGGGTTTTGAAATGGGTGTAGTGTTTTGTGAACCCTGGGTTACGGTGTCCTTTGCTACCTAGTTTTTGAAGGTTGTCATTTTGGTCTCATCCCTGAATGTAGACTGAGACTCCAATATTAGGCCTATCTTTTGATTCTGTTGGCCTTATAAAGCCCACAACACGATCCTATGGGGGTGGCTTCCTTGAAGCTTTTGTTGATTAAGCACTGCTTAATTTGTAAAAAAAAAAAATAAGTGCAGGGGCCAACCAAGAGATGTTCTTATGATCCACTGACAGTGTTACCTGGCACATGCTGGAGTTGCCAAATCCCATGGATGCCTGGTCTTGATTGTAAGTGATGAATCCTACTTTCACCATCATACATTTACTATCTCTTTATCACTCTTGCAAGATCTTTTTGATCCTGGCTTTTTCTCTTTGTCACTATTTTCCTTTTGTTCTATTCCTATTTTTTCTCACTTTCCTTCTTGTGGTGGTTAGTTGTGGACACCTCACAAGCCAGGTTACTTACATTTCCAAGGTTGAAAATGGTCCTGTTGAGGACCTAGATGAGGTAGTGGATACAGAGGAAATGCTTTTATTACTTACTATCAATCTCATTACTCCAATTCTAATGTCTTCCTTCTGTTCCTTACATTTCAGACACTCTCATTGTGCAGACTTATGGCTTCATTTGTTTGCAGTTGAGTTAGTCTACATAGAAGATGTGGTTGGGTGGGCTCTTGTTTAATGTGCTTGAGTAGGAGAGGAGGCTCCCACCATGATGTTCTGGGGCATTTTGCTTTAAGGTGGCCAGGTGCCTATCTGAGAGGAACGCACTCTTCATGTTAGTGAGGTCTGGGGCAAGAACATGTAAGAGGCGGTCATGGTGTGTGCCAAAAGATGACATCTTTGAAAACATGCATGTGCCATCGGCCATTTAGGCCACACCACGTTGCACAGCCCTCACTCCTCGCCCATCCTTAACACTGGGTATCATATCCTGGAGTGCGTCGTGAGCCGGAATGACTGTCTGCTGGATTGGTAGCTATTTGTAGTGTTTAATGGCACGCTTCTGCCGTTTCTAAAGACTTTAGATAGCAACTGTTTCTATTATCCATTATAATCACAGTGCTCGTCTGGAGCATCATCAGTTTTTAACAGAATTGGTACGCAGGTGCCGTGGCCAGCAGCTTCAAACATATACTCAGAACCATGGAGAGAGAGAAATATGCCCTATTTCTTCTGTATTGTGCTAGTAGACCTGAAGATTTCAAAAGTACCCTCTTGTGAGGGGAAGCATATAATATATGGCCGACGGCCAGTGTGCAGATAGTGGCAAAGAGTGAGCAAAGAACGGGGTGGAGGGATTGCAGGGGACTGAACAGGAGCTATGTGGGATGTCTGTGGCTAGAAATGATGCGGCAAGCATAGTAATGCACCGCTGGGTGCTGATGCATCAGTTTGCATGAAGCGGATCACTCTGCCATACTTACAACGTTACACTGCATTTGAAGAGCTCTTTTGCTGGAGAAAGGATAATGTGATGTCACTTCCGTTTCTACTGTGCCATCTTTTTCAAATACATCTACAGCGCATTCGCCCTCAAGCCGGTGTGCTGCCAGTAAAACAACCGAGGCATTTCTGTTCAAAGTATTGCTCTCTAAACACCTGACAACCTTTGGGAAAGTTGCTGTCGTGTTGGGGCTTGAAATGCCCATTTAGCAAGGCAGCGTCCTTTCTCAATCTAGGCCATCTGTGAGTCATGAAACAAAGCATTCTACCCTTTAGGGACAGACTCAATTACATTACATAACTCCAGAATCTTGTGTCATATCAGGAACAAGACATGATTTAATTCCTAGGAGGGTTAATCACATTGAAGCTTTTCAACAGCCTGGAAGGAGCCCATTTCAACCAACATTAACGATGAAATACTGCAGGGAATTGTCTGCAACACATGGCCCTAAATAAGGACACGAGAGCAACCCCCACCGCACCAAAGCGCAACCTTTGATCATTCCGGAGCAGCAGCAGGATAGGGGACGTATGGCAGAGGCATTTAAATACTGCAGGATTTATAAATACAGTAAAGGTGGGAAACAGCAGCTATGAAAGTCGAGCTGCCTCAGTAGCTCCTGTGTTTAAGTACTCTGTGCATGTGCGCGCTGTTTGTTTAGCATGGACCTCGGGGAAAGGCAGCGAAGCACTGAATTAGGTCAAAGGTAAAGATACAGTCAACAATTGATTGCAGTGTGGACTGGGAGCTGCCAGGGTGTTGGTCACACTTGGCAGGTTGAATTTTTGCCACAGCCTCTCGCCTGATTAATCCCTTTTATGTAAAGCTGTTGCATAGTCCTTCGGAGCTATACTTTTAGACGAATCATCAGTAAAAGCATGTGGGTAGGAGAGGCCTACCACCCTTGGAGTAAGCCATGTCCACTGAGTTATAGTTATATCTGTAAAGGAGGGTTTGTGAGGCTGCCTTCTTCTTTAAAGACATTTTCTAGAGCTGCCGCCCACGTCGCGGAGAAGAGTGGTGGTGGTGATGGTGGAGGGAGAGGGGTGGGGGGGCCCTTATTTGAGCCAAGCAGTGCAGAGTGTTCACACTCACGCTAAAAACCTATTTGATGTAAGGGTTTCCAGCTCGACCTGCTGCTCACTGTGTGAAAGTGGTTCCTCACCGGGTGGCCATGTGGTGCGTGATTAACACACTGTGGTACGTGGCATCTTCTGAGGAGGCAGACCTGGGACTACCCGGACGTAACATGTCAAACTACTTTGAAGAGATGGTAACAGAATTTTTTTCTGCCGAATGGTGGGAAAGGGAATCGGTAATAGTATTGAAAATGGCCTGGCATAGCTTCTTGAGAGTAAATATAGAGTGAGAATAAAGATTGAGTTGGAGGCATACCAGCTTATAGCAGTCATGAACATAGTTAGACTATATTGGTCTGTTTGCCTTTTCTAAAACTAACATCAGCAAGTAGGACCTAGACACATTTCAAAAGCACCGAGGGTCCTCCCTGAACACTGGTGATGTACCAACACTGAGGACCAGGCTATCAATCTCTGATTGGAGGTCAGATGATGAGTCGGACTTTCACAAATTTTAATTACTTTAAAAGAAATTGATTTATTATAATTTACTTAGATTTGAGTTTAGAACAATGGTCCCTCTTAATGACAAGTAGCGTAGTTAAAGTGAAATTAAATTAACATTTGGGAAGCAGTTAGCCTTCGGGTAAAATTAGGTTTGGGTTTGTGGGTTGAAGTAAAGATAGTGGGACATATTGGGGACAAAGTAAATGCCATTTCAAAGTTAAGAATGACGACAAAGTAAAGGAGACAAAACAAAGGCATGCAGAATTAAAGGTGATCAAATTAAATCCATATACCTGGCTAGAGCGTATGCAAGGTCCTGGGACTGAGGAAGCTGCTGTCTTTCTTGAAGAATTCCAATCAATCAGGTACAACTAGACATTTTTCCTTTGAACTGAAAGCAAAGTCGTGGCTGCCCTCCAGGAACTGGGGAAAGCGGCCTGAAGGCTGAGGAGCCAGTTCCGAAGATTTGAGAACTTTATTTAAGAAAGCAGACGTTTTACCATAATGTGCAAAAAGTGTGGATATAGAGGGCCCGATTCTGATGCGGGTTGGAAAAGCTTCCCGACCGAGGGCCTGATTCTGATGCGGTTAGGAAGGCCTCCTAACGGCATTTGCTCCTTCCAAATCAGATCGGGAACGTGTCTTCCCAACCGAGGGCCCAATTCTGATGCGGTTAGGAACAAATGTTCCCATTGAAGTCAATGGGAGTTCAACCAAATCGTATCTGGAAGCATCCGGATGCATCCTACTCCGCCGGTCGGACTTTCCCGATCCGAGTGGGTCGGACACCATTTCCCAACCGATTCGGTCGGGAAGCTTTTCCAACCCGCATCAGAATCGGCCCCATAGTTTTATTTCTGGAGGATCCCACAGTGACATTTTTTCTCTTGTTATTCTCTTATTTATTATTTTGGCCTTTCCCTTAGAATTACATCAAACACCTTTTTCCAATGCTTTCCTAAAGAGCTATTTTTCTTTGCCCCGTGTATCTATTTGTTTTGCCTGGACTGTTTGAATTATTTTTATCTCAATTGTTTGCAGCTTGTTCTAAGGCTGCCGAGCATGAGCTAGAGATTCCTCAGAGAAACTGGTTTACTTTTATGGGTCAGAATATGTGGGTCTTGTTGGTGTTAAGTGATTGCTCCATCAAGACAGTGATTCTCCAAACTAAAACTTTGGGCCCGATTACAAGTTTGACGCAGTTGCCCGGCTCTCCACCGGCACAGCTGCGCCAAACCCGCGCAAGGACCACCCGCCGTTTTACGAGTTGAAAGATTTCAACTCGTAATACGGCGGGTGGTACTTTGCCCTTCCCATGACGGTGCCTAGAAAACAGGCACAGCAATGGGAACGGCAAAAAAGTTTCAGCATGGCATGGACATTAACGTCCATGCCATGCTGGAAACTTGTAGGGATACAGACAGGGTGGGGGGGAAGGGACATGTTGTGCCCCCCTGAATGTATCCCCATGGCGGAGGACACATGTGGCCCCTGTAGGGCCCCCTTTATTCCTGCACCGCCACCCTTTTCATTGCGGGGCTCCGCCATGAAATGGCTGGCAGTGCAGGAACTCGTAATATGCTGCGCGGGACTGCGCCAGTCCCCGCTCAGCATATTGCGTTGTTGCGCAGCTGTGCCACCACCAGGGAACGACTGTTCCCTGGCACAGCTGGCGGTCCACCACCGATACGATGGTGAACATCGTAATAGGCAAAACAGTGGACCGCCACTGCTGCGCCACCGCGATTCTGGCAGAGGAAGACCGCCAGATTCTTATTCAGCCCCTTTGATTTCATACCCAGGTCTAACTTTGCTCTTATTCAATAGGTGGCTAATAGCTCATGTTAACCCGACCTAGCTCCGCAGCACATCAATAACTCACGCTTCACTAGAGATTTTATTGTCTGCCTCCATGTGTGCCAAAAGCAACTCTTGCATCTTCCATTGTTAGGTCCAGCTCTATTTACCCACAAAATATGAGCAATAGCTCAGAATGTAATCCCCATCCGACACTTAATGTCAAACGTGTATAATGATGTCAATCTTGGATCCATCTTAATGCCTTCTAATTCCACACTTCATGCATTTAGTCTCGATTGCTGAACACTCTCTCGCATTAGTCACATTTCCTGTGCCAATATACTTGAAAAAAGTGGTTATTTAAATTTGCAGCTTTATCGTAGTATTAGTTACCTGCCTACTTTTCTTACAATTGTAACTCGATCCATTGCTTTTCTTTCCAACATTTCCCACCCATTGACACTACCTCCAGAAAATCAGTAGGATTTTTGGGAAGCCCCAGAGCAATTGAAATTGCCATTGCCATTTATGAACTAGGATTGGGCGGCCAAAAAGCCGAAAATGTGTGCATCATTTAATTTCTTTTGCTAACTTCACCAGAAACATTCAATTGACTTGTCGATGCAAGTGCATGCATTCATGCTAAGGGTTCTCCAACCATTTCTGCAATAAGAGCTACTTATGTTCAATTGAAATCATCCCGAGTTACTAATATTAAACGTTGTAGTAGTGACCACGTCTGACAATCTTGCATTAGTGACCACCATATGCAAGATCACCATCAGTGACCACCTTAGTGCATTAGGAACGGTTGCCAGCAGTAATGTAAAAAAAAAAGTAATAATATTAGTAATAAGTCTACCCAACGTTGCATGATTTATCACTCAGCTGTAAATACATTTTGAAAGTGCAGCCATTTTTCTCCAGGCATCAGTTTATTATTTCTAAAAAATGAACACATTTTTAATCTCAAATACAAACTTTTGATTTTTTGTAGACATATTATTAGTTAAATGAATGAAAAGCTTCTAATTTGGTAGGCTGGGCTGCACACAAGAGAGCTACTTGCATGTAGCTGGAGAGCTATTGGTAGCCCACGAGCCTCTGGTTGTAGAAGCCTGTAAGTTGTGCACGGATTCTTCATTCCTTGAGCCACTGAAAACATTTATGTGAAAAATATATGGAAGTGGAGACATTGTTCTTGAGCTAAAATAACTTTCATATATTTCCATGTCCTGTACCTCATTTGCATGTAATCAAAAAAACAGAGTGTAACTCCTCACCAAGTGTACAGAGTTAGTGAACCAAGAATACCAACACTCCCATAAGTACACTAAAAAGGGACAATTCTTCCACTTACACTGCCTTTTAATTATTTATTCACTCTTTTTCAGACATTCAGGAGTCAGATCAAATATCAATATGATTATCAAATTATTTCTCATTTAAAATAAATTTCAGCAAAAAGGAATTTTTCTCACAAATGTACAACGTATTTACAATGTACATCTGTGAAAAAAATCTTTGTAATGAAAATTATTTTGAATGAGAATTGAAAGTATATATATATTGTAGATATTTGGTATTCATGTTGGTATTATATTTTACTTATGAATGTACCAAAAAGAGTGAATGAATGAGAGGAAGTGTAAGTGGTAGAATTGTTCCTTTGTAGTTTACCTTCGGTGAGTTTTGGTATTCTTGACTCATTTGGATCTAGCCAGGGCAAATACCAGTGCATGGTGGGACGCTGTGCAATGAGACATGTCTGTGTTCTTCAGAAAGCGTCTGTACCACAGGCCATGCCGAGGCGGGTGTAAGAAGTTTAATTTTGTAGTCCCTTTCTGCACATTCCACCATAGGACTGCCCAGAATACCCTTTGGAAACTACTTTGGTGCTTCCCTCACCCAAGAGCTAGGGCCAACTCACTCTTTACAACGACCCAGGGTTCCAAAACACTCCCCCCTTTTGCCCCCAGACCTACATCAAGCCCAACCCCCTCGAACCGAGGCTTCCATCCCCAACCCTATCTGTAGCACTCCATTTCCTCCTGCAACCCCAGGGCTTCATGTTGCCGCTATTCCTAGGGTTCATCTCACAATTTAAAACTGTGTTTGTAGTCACGTAAAGTGCATGGGATTTGCGCTGCTTGTTTAAGGGGTTGGGGAGTGGGGTCTGACTCACTCAACTGAACTGATTGAGTATGAGTGCTTGTGGGTCCAAGGATAACGAGGGCACGGTGATCAGAACCTAAGATGAAGCCAAGAGATTGAAAAGGCAAGCCAAGCAGGTTAGAGGCAAAAAAGGGAAATAAAACAATGGCGAAGCTACACACCAGCAAATCTAGTTATCTCTTGTTTCAGTGTTTGTCCACATACTGATGTGTGTATTTGCAAAACTGTAAGACTTCCAAATTTGTATTTTTTGTAAACCATTCAAGCATCAACGTGCAATGCTTGCAAGATTTATTTAATTTTTATTTTTTAAATAAAGAGGGACAGTTTTAATAGTCCTTTGCTGCATGTGTGTGCAATGGACAGTGGGTGGACGTGTGCCGCTTGTTAACTGTCCCCCTCGCCCTGCTCGGATCTCCTGCCTCAACCATCTATCTACCCCTACCTTCTCAAGGATGTGGATGCTGCTGCCAGGCCAGGCCTGAAACATGTCCCAGAAATCCAAACGTGCTCCAAACAGAAGACCGGATAACTGCAGGGCCAATTCCTTTACAGCAGAAGATATCAATGTGTTGCGTGTTCCAATCTGAGTAGAGGGATGTTTATGGCTAGTTCAGACACACTCATTCATCGTGTGTTTGTGCACCTTGTTGACTACAGATTACATTTTTTCCCATATATATATTAGAGAGCCAAGTTGAAAAACATGAAGAAGTAGTGAGACAACGCAAACACTCTAAATTTATCCGTGATACTATAGATTATGCTGAAGGACGTATATTTACCTTTGCACGGAAATTTGATCCTTTTAAACAACAAACGACATTGAGCAGCATGGCTAGTGCCTCTAGTAGTTTCTCCTCATTGACATCCACAGACTTGAGTGGTGCAGAAACAGAATCACCTGTGGAGTGTACAAAATTGTCTTTTTTAGGGGACATGCGCCTTGTATTGCAACAAAAACAGTGGGAGCAAAATCGGATGACACAACAACCGCAACGGGGGAGAGGAAGAGGCCGGCATTGGCCCCCAAGAAACCGCAACGGAGAGGAAAAAGGAGCAAGCGGGTCATCGGACCAAATAGGAACAACAACAAGGAGCATGAGGCAGAGAAAAGAACGTTAAATGAGGAGTTACAAGTAATAAACTTGTCCAAAAGGGAGATTTCAGTAGCAGAAACAGCATTATTAAAACAAGGCATACATTTTTGCCCAACACAGAAAATGGATTTGGCTCAGACACGGATTGATTTATATTTGTACATTAGGAAAATAAAACTTGCAAAATTCTTTGAGGAGAACAAAAATAAAAACACAAAAGCACAGTCAGCAACGATCGAAAAATTATCATCAAGTTTGACAGTGAGAGATTCAAATGATTTTTTAACCTTGTTAAACTTAAATGCTCAAGAGGGGGAGGATATCTCACTAGAAACAGCATGCCCTCAACTAGGAGCGGGCCTGAGCAAAAAATGATCAAAATCCAAATTCTACCCACAATTGGCCCCAGGAAACAAAGTTGATCTGTTTCAGGAAACAATCATTCAGGACTTATACAAATTAAAAACATCGAAATTCAGGGTCAACCTGAATAAGGAAGAAAGAGAAGCTTTGGCTAATCTAATAACGGATAATCAAATAGAAATAAAAATAGCAGATAAAGGTGGAAATGTGGTGATTTGGGATCGTGAGGCATACACCACTGAGGCACACTGACAGTTGGGTGACCAAATGCACTACGAAAAACTAAAAACTAATCCCACAATATCTATAAAGAGTGAAATTGATGATAAAATTATGAAATGGACATTACAACATTTAATTGACGAAGAGGAACGCAAATATCTAACTGTGAACCATCCAGTGATGGCCACAATTTATTTCCTCCCGAAATTACACAAGGACCCCAAAAACCCGCCAGGGCGACCAATACTGTCTGCAAAGGGTTCCTTGTTAGAACCAATCGCCAATTACATTGACTATTTTTTGATACCGTATGTAGCAGAACTCAGCTCATATATAAAGGACACGAGTGACTTGCTCCGAGACCTACAAGATATAAAATGGCAGAAAACATATAATTTAATAACTATGGATGTGACTGGCTTATATACAAATATAGACAATGCCTTGGGCCTGAGAGCATGTAATTTTTTTCTGCAAGAGAGAAATATCCATTTCAGCAATCACAATGGAATGTCAGGAGAAATGATATCCTTGTGCCTAACTAAAAATATATTCCTATTCGGCGAAGAAATATACCGACAAAACAACGGGGCGGCAATGGGTTTCTCATTCAGCCCAAGCTATGCTTGTCTAGTGATGGGCTGGTGGGAAAAGGAGGTGGCATGGAGCCCACGCTATGAGAAATTTGTGAAAAAGATTGTTAGTTGGAAACGCTTTATAGATGACTTATTGATCATATGGAATGGAACACAGGAGGATTTTGATGAATACTTTGAGAGCTTGAATACCAGCATAACGAATTTGAAATTCACCCATGAAATCAACAAAGAGAGGGTTGTCTTCCTGGACACTGAGATATATATTGAAGGGAATAAGATCCAAACCACACTTCATCGTAAAGCGACATCTACTAATGCACCATTAGAGGCAACCAGTTTTCATCAACCCTCCTTGATATCAAGTATCCCATATGGGGAATTTCTTCAAATACAAAGAATATGCAGTGAAGAAAAGGAGTGGCAGAAACATAACAGAGATTCAGGTACAGAAAATATAATGAAAACATTGTGAAAAGATGCTGGTCCAGAGCCAATGAAAAATCTAGAGAGGATTGTCTTATACCAAAGAACAAAGAAAACACATTGGAATCTGAACCAATAAGATTAATATTGGACTACTCGACAGAATCCAAAGAAATAATGAATATCTTGAAAAAGAACTGGAAGATCCTACAGTTGGATAACACAGTAGGACAATTGATGGGCAAACATCCAGCTGTCACCTATCGGAGAGCCAAAAACCTTAAAGATCAGCTAGTACACAGCCACTTTAAAGGAAAAAAGAAAAATTAATCATGGTTGAAAACTACGGGTTTTATTAAATGCCATTCCTGTAAGGTCTGTCAAATTGCAAAACCAGTAAAAGAGGTTTTAATGGCTAACCACAAAATGTGGGAAATTCGAGAACTAATAACATGCAAAAGTTCTTATACAGTATATGTGATTGAGTGTCCCTGCCCACTAAAATATGTGGGCAGCACCATATGTGATTTGAAGAAAAGGGTGCTTGAACATGTACGAGCGACGATCAACAAGGATAAAAACAATGCCGTGGCAAAGCACATGGATCTACATCATAAAGGAGAATGAAAGACTCTAAAATTTTATGGAATAGAGACAGTGCCAATAAGTGCACGTGGAAGAAATAGGGAGAAGATCCTCCGCCAAAAGAATCCAGACATATTGTAAAATTATGGACAATGATTCCATACGGCTTGAATCAATCAGAAGAGCTATATATACATCTGTAAATACAGATTATGCTTCCCAGTTTATATATATAAAAATCACGAGTACACAAGGAAAGGTGCAAGACAACTTTAAGGATGAAGATAAGATGTTGCAAGATGGAAATTGAAATATAGGAAAATGACACACATAGTTGGCAAGCCTTGAATTATAAAGAACAAAATGAGTATATCCCTATTGGAAGGATGTAAATGTACAGAGTTGGTATCTGCAACACGAAGCTTGCCAAACAGTCCAAACATATAAGTAAACAAAGGATGTCCACCCACTGGAGGGTTGAAATGGAATGGATATTGCCATATGAAGTTGGGCTATTGGACATAAAATTTGAAAGCTAAAATTTAAATTTTGAAATGCATCTTTATTCCCCTTTTTTTTGTAATTTCAATTTTTTTATTTTTATTTAAACTTAATTTTATATTATTTTTGATAATTTATTTTTGATAAATATGAACACAATATTTATGTACATGATTGTTTTGCATTTGCACTTCTGGTTCTTGCACTTTTTGGTTTATTTAAAACACAGAAAAAATAGGTAAAGGAAAAGATTTGGTTTTTCAAGATAATACATGTATGGAGAACAGCCTCAATGATAAAGAAAACTACATCTCCTAGAATGCTTAGAGGCGCTTGTGAAACAGGAAATGATGTAACATCTTTTGAATTGTATAGAATGGGGAAATTGGCGCCACGTTATGACCGTGATCAAGGTGTTTGCTAACACCGAAACGCGTTGGTTGATTTCGCCTGCTTGATGAAAAAAGAAGGAAGTCTGAGAAAATAAAAGCAGTAAAAACTCTGTGGGAGTGTGACCCGTTTGACTTTCTAACGGAAGGTTTGTGGATTTATAATTAGCGGTTTGGTTCAACCGCGGTGGTTCCGCACCTGCCTGAGCGCTACGATTGCTGGACGAAAACGAACCGTCTCCGAAAATATATATATATATATATATATATATAATTTTTTTTTTTGCAGTTTTATATAGCGGGAACTCGACCTGAAGGCACTGGAGCTCTTTACTAAGTCTGGGCGGTGAACTCCGCTCCGCTTGGGGAGTTTGCGAAGTTTTCAGCGTTACGCGGAGCTCCGAAAAACTCCGCTTTGCGTAGCAGAGCAGAGTTTTTTTTCCTCGCTCGCATTTGTCAACGTCAAGTTGGCGAGCGCGAGCGAGAAAAATTCACCTCCCGGCGAGAGTTTTCCTCGTTCGCGATCGTCAACATCAAGTTGGCGAGCGCGAGCATGGAAAATCAACCTCCCAGCGAGATTTCTCAACGCGTGCGGTCAGATTTCTCATTGCGAGTGGTCGCGTATGCTCGCAACCGCTTGCGTTGAGCAACCGTCCGTTCACTTTGAGAAAGCTGCCGCTCGAGTAAAAACCTACTCGAGCAGCAGGAAGGAAGCAGCGCCCGCTTGCGCTGTGCATGGTGCCGTTCGCGATGATTGCACAGTGCGGACAAGCACCTGGCACTGAAAATCACCTCGAACGGCATTTATCTAACGCACTCCGCTGCTCACGGAGCTCCGCGTAGTGCAGCAGAGTTTTTTTTGCACTTCGACTCCGCAAACTCTGCCCAGGCTCACTCTTTACATGAGCGTCAGTTACATTACACAAGGACACGTTCATGTTTTTTGTTGGGCACGGGGAGATTAAGCGATTTGCCCAGAATCAGAGGATGCTGAGCTGACAGTTCCTAAATCGACCGCCCTGGCCGTTACACCACATAATCTCCCTCGAGCTCTCCTTCACAAAAGTTTCCAAGTCCGAAAGTGAATAAAATTCAGTGGGCCAGATCCTAACTTGATTTCAACTACATTTATGTGATGATCTGATGATTGTCACTGGGGCTGTCTGGTCAAAACCAAAGAGGTCACGAGCATATTTTCACTTTTTTTATACATTTTCAATTGGATTACTCTTTTCAATTCTTTCCTATACATTTCTTTTGTTACCTTTATACCTTTTGATCCCTGCATTCTATTTAAATACTATTTGTGACATTTTTCATATTTGTCTTTTTGCCTAAAGTTGTTTAGGCCTCCTAGGTTATTTATTTTTATAACTGTGTATTATTGCTCACCTACCAGATGCATTTTCTCATAAGTGTGCCATGGTGCTTGTATCAGGCTACCTAGGTTGAGTCAGAGACAGCTCAGATAAACAGTTTACCTTTGTGTGTCCTGTTGTTTGGATTGTGAGAGCTCAGCACAGCCCACATCTTGACTGTGGCCTCTCCCATCCCCTAACCAGCCCTCCGACTCTCTACAGTTGTTAACAGAGGCCCTAATTACAGGTGCCTCAAAATTCCTGATTTGGAGGGTAGCTCTCAGTATTAACGGAATTTGAAATTCAGAGTATTGCATTAATACAACAAATGGTAATTTTGCACATGGTAATACACCAAGTGTTTCATGTTCCTCAAGTGAAACCTGGTAGCTTTTGTCCACGGAAAAAGGCACAGCATTGTGGAATTACCTATGGAAATTGGTGCAGTAACACTAGTTTGCCTAGAAATTCCACCATAGGCGAATACTTGTAATACTCCAGTAATTTTGCATCCTAGAGTTACTAATAATGATGGTATTGGTAATTCTGGGAGCAAAATTACCACATTGAAATTACCTAGATGACTTTGAAATGATTGCCCTAGTGTGCAAGCAACTCTCAGCGGTATCTTTCACTCTAGGGTTTTCTTTAGAGCTTGACACCACTATTGTTCTGTGGTCACTGACTCCTCACAGATGATAGGTGACCCACATTTATTTTAGATGGGGTGATATGTCATAGCGCATCCATCAGACAAGTTCCGTACCCTACAGCTCCTTCCATGCTGACGACTGAAATGAGAACTGCAGCATGTGTTTAATTCTGTCACTCTTTGCACATTATTAAAGCATGTGTACCCCATTTTCCAAGTAGCATGCATCTGTGATGACAAATAGTTGATTCATGAACATGCACACATCTGTGACAACTAGGAGTCATACTTGTACAGTATACTTCCTTGCATATTTGCAAGCGCCAGTGAGAATATAGTAAGTGTGGTGGCCCAACTAGCTGAGTGATGAGGCAGGTCAGTGGTTACAAGGGTCACTATATCAGACTCCCTAAACTATGCTTACAGGGGAAGCACTATTCGGGGCTTCACTGCACTATAGTAATAATTGCTTGTAAACACCACTTTATCTGTATGACACTGAGGGCATGATTTAGAGTTGATCAAACCGACAGCCCGCCTGCCCTATTTAGGGTCAGGAGGACCACCAGTTCACCTTTGACGGAGCCCTATTGGCTCAGTTTATAGGAAAAGCTTCCTCAAGTGGCCACACTGAGCAGGGGCCATCTGAGGAAGGGCATTACACCATCTTTCCTATTTAGGGTAACAGATCTGGTGGTGATGGACAGAAAAAAAAAAAACATTACCCCCACGCCCAGAGAAAAAAAATCCCTGGGTGTCAGGGTTATCAGTTATCTATTTTCCAATAACAAACTCCCATTTTAGGAGTTTGGTTTTGAAAAACAAAAACTTGTATAAAGTTTGGTGAATGTTCACCAAAACTGAAGGTTTGTACCTTGACAGATGTGGCCAAGGAACAGATGTCACCTCTGAGTAAATTGTCATCCCTAAATTTGGCAGATGGTAATCCATGAGGGTGGCCACCCTGACGAACTATACTCCATCTGCCAATCTCTAAATCAGGCTAAAAAAAAAAAGATTTTTAACAAAAGGAGGTGCACCGAACATAAATCAGGTAGTCCATTGATTATTTCTTAAGATTCTTCTTTTATTTCAATTTAGTTCATAAAAACAGCCAACGCGTTTCGTTCCCCAAAGATACAACCTTTTGGAACTTCATCAGGGCTTATGCCTGCAAATTGATATTTCCAAATGATTTAAAAGATTGTTCTGTTGATGATTCACACAGAGACGTAAGTTTCTAAGAGTTTCACCTAGCACTCCCTGAAAATTGGACAAAATAATCCTTTTGTTGAAATATCAGTTTTTTCGGGTATTGGTTATGGATATAATTATCGTTACGTCGTACAAAGTTTGGAATCCGGTGAGGATGACTCGGCCATGTGATATTCGCAATAACGAATTAAGATAGGAGGCCACCTTGATAAGCAGCCACGTCACAGTCCTAGTCGCCAAGGCTAGAACAATCTTTTAAATCATTTGGAAATATCAATTTGCAGGCATAAGCCCTGATGAAGTTCCAAAAGGTTGTATCTTTGGGGAACGAAACGCATTGGCTGTTTTTATGAACTAAATTGAAATAAAAGAAGAATCTTAAGAAATAATCAATGGACTACCTGATTTATGTTCGGTGCACCTCCTTTTATTAAAAGTATTTGGAAAATCTGTTGTCAGTGGCACTAAAAGGTGACAGGTGCTGGAGAGTTGTGCACGAATCACCTGATATGTAAGCAGGGATATAGTGATAGTGCCATCCGTTATGTCCGTCACCTTGTTCTTTTTCTCTTATTAAAAAAAAAAAAGATCTTTGCTAGCTGACATTAAGTTGTGTCCAAGTGGACTTTGTGAGCCGTCATGACGCGTGCCAGCATTTACACGTTTAGCAAGGGAGGACCTTGTAAGTGTAGATGCATTTTTATGGGGAAGCATACACATTTACATCCAGCTATGAAAAAACACTAGCAAAAGAATGTTAGTTTTATAGAAGAATACTAATTTATCTATTTTAGAAAATAATATAGCGTTACGCAAGTTATAAGGTTATTGAGTTTTAGTTAAATATATTTTTACATGGTTGCCACATAGTAATGTGTGTGTGTGTGTGTGTGTGTGTGTATGTGTATATATATATATATATATATATATATATAAGCACAAGTCCCTCATGGGATGAAACGCGTCATGGCTGTTGGTGGAGAGAGCGAATAAACTTGGATTTTGCACCAAATTGTGGTCCGTGCTCCGGTGATTTCGAGAGATTGGCGGAGTGTTCTTTGATAGATATATATATATATATGTGTGTGTGTGTAAATAAAGTTTAAAGTGAGGGTATATGTCAGGAAGGTAGTAAGATTTTAATTTGTGTTAAAAACCATAGAAATTCACTAAAGCACTAGTGTTTAAAAAAAAAAAAAAACTGGGAAATTTGCCAGTTATACATAACAGACATAAATATAATTTGCAGCACCATAAATTTCAGATCTCATCAGTGTTGTAATATGTGAGGTCCTAAGCATAGCATCATATCAGTGCAAGTTATACATAGCCGTGCCCACCCCCGCCAACCCCCATTTGCAAACAACAGTCAGCCATCTGGCAAAAACCCCCCATCCCTCTTTTTAAAAAAAAAATGGTTTTAAATGGTTTTTAGGTCTAGCATAAGTGTACGACCTCTTGTATACTTTCGTATACATATATCTCCATGGGCCAAATGCCATTCCTTGCTTCTCATTTGTTTGTTTCAATGTCCTTTAAAAATCCTTGCTTACTAGTGGCCAGTCCTGCCTCTTTGTCCCTCCTTTTTCCTCCAAGGAGCAGGGACTTAGTACAATATCGTTGCGCTTTGTTCTGTTGATCTGCTCATGGGGGGGACTATTTTATTATGTTTTCAACCTCGTGTTACACTGGGGCTGCTCAGACCCATAGCTGCTTACATTTTATTGCAGCATTAACCCTCTCAGTACCTTCCATGTGGCTGGCATTCTTTTGTATTCTTCCTGAAGACAGCCCAGGCTGGCTTGGAATGCAAGCAATTAATTATTGTGGTTTTAAGACTAAGTCTGCCTCCATTAATTTCCTTTAGAAACAGGCACAAAAGCACTGCAACAGCATGCCATCTAGCTACTGCAGCTCTAAATCATGTAAAAAAGTTAAACCACTTCTTAACAACAGCCATTGCTTCAGTTCCATTAAATCAATGCTTCAAATGTTACTTTAATATGCATGCTGCTTGTGTTCTTTCCTATCCTCCAGGACCTGTGCTTGGCTGCTGGCTGAGGGGTTGGAAGTCTCTGCTCTTGGTTTAGCGCTGAGGCCAAAATGTTTCTTCTGGAAGAATGTTCCCTGTAAATGTGCATTTGAATGTAGTACATTAAATAAATGCAGAACAAGAACGCAGGGCCGGCACAAGGGTGATCGCACTGGATACTGACTTCAGAGCAGAGGGGCTGTGTTTCCGAGTTTACTGACACATTCCAGGCCTCAAGCAATTCCAGACAATAAAAATGCCAAGATAACTCCAGTGATTAATGTTCTTGCTGGAGAGATGGAGTTGTCTAGTGGAAGAAGTTTTGACTCATTGCAAGGTAGCAGAGGGTTAATATGCGGGCTGCAAAGAAAGTGTACCATGCAGAACACAAAATGCATAAAATCTAAATAGCTCAGTGGGTTACTGCTTTTCTGTTACTTGCAGCTTATAAATTAAAATCCTAACCTAGAACAGTGAATTTATAACTGTCATCATAGAACTGCATGCACTGCAAAGTATAGATTACAGCAGATATTAATGTTGCAAAAAGGGTTCATCTGGGTAGAAATTGGTTCTTTTTATTTAAGAGACCCACAACTATGGTGTGCTGTTTTCAATTCTGAGTTTGTGCTTCTGGGGCCCAAGCACTCTTTAGCAATGCTGCCTACCAATATGCATGACGTGTGACTCCTACACCCTGAAGTCCTCTGTTTTATGTAACATTTCCTTTACGCTAATTTATACACATATGATTGATTGCCTCTGTGTAATTTGTGTGTGATGCAAAGTGCTTTGACACCGTACACTGGTATGAGTGGCGCTTTATAACTAATTAAATGCATCTGAACATTAGTTGTTATGGAGCCTAAAGTAACACTGTTAAAGGGTGGTGGTGATGAAGGAATCCGCAACACTCAGCCTTACCTCAACATCACCTCAGCACCACCTCAGCATCAGTGCAGCACAATGTCCTCATCAGTGCAGCACCAACTCAGCATCATCGCAGTACCAGCGAAGCACCACCTTAACATCAGACCTGCACCATCTTAGCTTTAGCACAGCACTATCTCAGCATCAGTGCACCGCCATCAACGCAGCCCCACCTCAGCAGCAACTCCGCACCAACGCAGCACCACTTCAGCATCAGCGCACCACCACCTCAGCACAGCACCAACTCAACATCACTCAGCACCACCTGAGCACCAGCTCAGCACCACCTCATAACCAGTGCACCACCACCACTTCAGCATCACTCAGCACCACCACAGCATCACTCATCACCACCTCAGCATCACTCATCACCACCTCAGCATCACTCAGCACAGCACCACCTCCTCATCAGTGAGCCACCACCAGTGCAGCACCAACTCAGCATCAGTGCAGCACCACCTCAGCATCAGTGCAGCACCAGCGCATCACCATCTTCGCATTAGCACAGCACCACCTGAACACCACCACGTCAGCATCAGCACAGCCCCACCCCAGCATCAGCACAGCACTACCTCCTCATCAGTGCAGCAGCACCAGTGCAGCAGCACCACCTCAGCATGACTCGGGTCCACCTCAGCTTGACTCAGCACCAAAGCAGCCCCATTTCAGCACCAATACCGCACCACTTCAACATCAGCGCAGCATCACCTCAGCACAGCACCAACTCAACATCTCTCATCACCACCGGAGCACCAGTGCAGCACCACTACCTTAGCATGAACCAGCATCTCGGCATCACTCAGCACCACCTCATTATCACCTCCTCGTCAGTTCACTACCAACTCAGCATCAGCGCAGCACCACCTCAGCACCAACGCAGCACAACATAAACAGCACCACCACCAACACAGCACCACCTCAGCAACAGCAGAGCATCCCCTCAACACAGCACCAACTCAGCACCACCTCAGCACCAGCACAGCCTCACCACCTCAGCATAACTCAGCGCCACAGCATCACTCAGCACCACCTCCGCATTACTCAGCACCACCTCAGCATCACTCAGCACCACCTCAGTAACACTCATTATCACCTCCACACCAGCACACCACTACCTCAGCATCATTCAGCACCACCTGAGTATCATTCAGCATCACCTGAGCATCACATCTGCACCAGCACACCACCACTTCAGCAATACTTAGCACCACCTCAGTGTGCCCTCGAAATCTGGCATCTGTTGATTCTCTCCTAGTGCCTGTCCACTGCTCGTGTTGTAATTCAGGTACTATTTCTCAATCTCCATCCTCCTATTGTTCATGTCCCTTCATTCATAACTACAAAAAAGCTATAATAAGCATTACAACAGGCAGGAAGAGGTTGCCAGCATTGCAAGGACAAAAAAACTAGAAGACATTTTTTGTTAATTCTTTTTTTTAATAGTCATTTAATTGTACATAATGTCTTCTTTAAACTCCACTACATAACACTCCACAACACAAAATACCATTCCACATACTTAAACTCCATTACACACAGTCCCACTCCACATAATTCCAATACACTCAAACACATAATTGCTATCCACATAATACAACTGCACATCATACCACTTAATTCCACTACACAAATCCACACCACACAGTTTCACACCACACAATACCACAACTAACAAGTCCAATCCAATCCACATAATTGGTACACACCACAGACATCCACTCCAATCCATAACACATAGATAAGAGTCATTTACAATGCTAATAGCTCCAACTCTTTCCTTTTTTTTAAACACACAGATCGGATGCTTAGCTCCTACCTATTTGTTCTTTTCCGTCACCAAAAACGCAAAGCTATACACAGTTCCATGCCACACAATTCAGCTCCACACATTTACAGCCCACACCACATAATTTAACACCAAATCACATAATACAACTCAACAACACAATTACACAACACACCACATACATCCAATCCACACCACACAATTCCACATTGTGCCACAAAATTCAACAGAACAACACATAATTAAACTGAACTACTTACCACTCCACAACACACAATCCCACTCCACATAATGCACCTACACTGAATGCCACATAATTGCTAACCATATATTTCCACAGCACACCATGCCACATAATGCCACTACACAAATCCACTCCACACCATTCCACACCACACAATTCCACAACTAACTAATCGAATCCAAGCCATATAGTTTCACTACACACCACATACATACACTCCATAACACATAAGAAAAATACATTTCCGTTTACAATGCTAATAGCTCCAACTCAAACAAATGCAAGACCGGTTGCATTTCCAATGCTTGTTTGTCTTATGGGAGAAGACTGGGAGGAGAAAGGGCCGGTGTGCTGGACCCTGCGGGATTGCGACAAGGCCCCAAATGTATTTTATTTTTTGACCCCATAGGGGCCAGGGTTCAGAATACCCCTACCCTGCCTGCTACTATCTTAATTCTTTTAAAATTTCAGGACACAGAAACCAAGTTCCTCTGTTCTGTAATGGCAGACGCAAATTTTTTTTAGCCAGTCCGATGGCTCGCTCCCGCTAGACCGCGCTGGCTGTCTGGAAAAAAAGCACTTGCGACAGATTCCATATCTCCAATTTCTGAATTTTCATCCGTCAGCACTCCTGCAGGAGTCTTGCAGGATTAACTATTAATATATCTATACATTTTGAACCTTAATTTGTCAAACTACTGAGCAGGGAAACGCCAAATCACAAACAGCACACTTTATGGGTAAAGATCTTGCTTTCTACCAAATTTGGTGTGATTCTGTTTAGCTGTTCCGGATGTATAGTCGTCTAATTTTTCCTATGGTACCTGCACAGGAAAAACAGTATTTTGGGACCCCCGCCCCTTTTTCTCAGTCTCTACTCAACGTATCACCCCAAAGGTTTCCAGGAAGAAGCTGAGGAGTATGAACTGTTTTATTGAACAGTTTTGTTAAGATTCATCAAAAGTCTCCAAAGTTCATAGCAAAACAAAAAACATTCTTCCTATGGAAACTATGACTCATATATAACTACACATTGATAACCCGTGTAATATATTCACTGAAAAAAACAAAGGTTTTGGGGATGTTCTAGTTAGGCTCAGATTTCGCTCATATAAAACCAGTGAAATTCAGCAGTTCTAGTTAGCTGAGCTAACTATAACTTATACCCTCGCAATGCACTGCTTATGACCTCACATATTACATCACTCATGACATCACTGATGACCTCTCAAATGAATACATCAGCTCGTGAGTGAGAGTGTTTTGTTAAAGAGAATGAGTGTTAAACATATATACTAAAGTACTACAAAAGTTAAAATAGTATACTTTTTGTACTACCAATGAGTGATACTATTTCTAGCATACGTAACGTGAGTGGCTGTGTGACTGTGTATCTGTGTGTGAGTGGATGTCTGAGTGGCTGTATCGGTGAGTAAGTAGGTGTGTGAGTAGCTATGAGGATGAGTGAGTGGCTGTGTGAGTGACTATTGGTGAGTGAGTGGGTGTGTCAGTGGCTGTATGGATGAGTGAGTGGCTGTGTGAGTGGATGTATGGATGAGTGAGTGGCTGTGTAAGTAACTGTATGGGTGAGTGAGTGGGTGTCTGAATGGCTGTATGAGTGAGTGACTGGCTGTGTAAGAAGCTGTATGGGGGAGTTAGTGTGTGAGTGGCTGTGTTGTAGAGTAAGTGTCTGTGTGAATGGATGTATGGGTGAGTGAGCGGATCTATGAGTGCTTGTATGGATGTGTGAATGAGTATGCAAGTGGTTGTTTGAGTGAGTTTGTGAGTGCGTGTATGGGTGAGTGAGAGTGGATGTGTGAGTGGCTGTATAGGTGAATACATGTGTGTGTGAGTAGCTGTATGGATGAGTGTGTGGCTGTGTGTATGAGTAAGAGACTGGTTGTATGAGTAGATCTATGGATGAGTGAGTGGTTGTGTGAGTAGTTGTATGGGTCTGTGAGTGGTTGTGAGGGGATGTGAGTGGGTGTATGAGAGGTTGTATAGGGGTGTGAGTGGGTATGTGAGTGCTTCTGTGGATAATGTAATCAGTGATGTCATCAGTGATGTAATTTGAGATGTCATCAGTGATGTCACTGACCATGTTATGAGTGATGTAATATGTGTGGTCATAAGCAGTGCATTGTGGGGGCATAGGTAATAAATAGCTCACCTAACTATAACTGCTGAATTTTGCTGGTGTTGTATAAGTGAAGTCTGAGCCTAACTATAACGTGCCTGTGACCTTTGGTTTTTTAAGTGAATTTCTAAGGTTTTTTAAATTCTATCTCCTAACTATAACATCCCTGTAAGCTTTGGTTTTTTTCAGTGAATTTCTAAGGTTTTTTAATGTTGTTTCCTAACTATAATGTGCCTGTAACCTTTGGTTTTTTTAAGGGAATTTCTAAGGTTTTTTAAATTTTTATCTCCTAAGTGTAACCACTAACCTTTGACAGAGAGTGTGTGAGTGAGTGTATGAGTGTATGAGTATCTCAGTAAGTCTGTTAGTGGGTGTGTGAGTCTCTGAGTGGGTCTGTGAGCCGGTGTGAAAGTGTCTGAGTGGATCTGTGAGTGTCCGAGTGCTTCTGCTCTGTTTTGCCTTTTCTGCTTGTCTGCTCTCTGTTTGGTCTTTCCTGCTCGTTTTTCTGACCTCTATTTTTTTTTGCCTCTTTCTGCTTGTTTTTGACCTTTATTCTGCTCCCTACTGACTTTTATTCTCCCTCTTTATGCTCGTTGCTGACCTTTATCTTGCCTCCATCTGCTTGTTTCTTACCTTTATTTTGCCTCCTTCTGCTCATTTCTCACCTTTATTTTGCCTCTTGCTTCTCGTTTCTGACCTTTATTCTGCCTCTTTCTGCTCCTTCCTCACCTTTATTTTGTCTCTTTCTGCTCGTTGCTGACTTTTATTTTGCCTGTTGCTGCTGGTTTCTGCCATCTATTTTGCCTGTTTCTGCTAGTTTCTCACCTTTATTTTGCCTCTTGCTTCTCGTTTCTGACCTTTATTCTGCCTCTTTCTGCTCCTTCCTCACCTTTATTTTGTCTCTTTCTGCTCGTTGCTGACTTTTATTTTGCCTGTTGCTGCTGGTTTCTGCCATCTATTTTGCCTGTTTCTGCTAGTTTTTCACCTTTATTTTTCCTCTTGCTGCTCGTTTCTGTCCTTAATTCTGCCTCTTTCTGCTCATTAATCACCTTTATTCTGCCTCTTTCTGCTTGTTTTTCACCTTTATTTTGCTCTTTCTGCTCATTGCTCACCTTTATTTTGCGTCTGTTCATTGCTGACCATTATTTTGCCTCTTTCTGCTCGTTGCTGACTTTTATTCTGCCTCTTTCTTCTATTCTCTGACCTTTATTCTGCCTCTTTTTACTTGTTTCTCACCTTTATCCTGCCTCTTTCTGTTCTTTGCTGACATTTATTTTGCCAGTGTCTGACCTTTATTCTGCCTCTTTCTGCTCGTTTCTGACCATTATTCTGCCTCTTTCTTCTCGTTTCCCCCGGGACCACGTGGGGGAGCCTCAAGGCCACCATGGTCACAGCCAACTCCCTTCCTCCTGCGGGAGCTGGCATTGGTGCTGCATTGAGGGAGCTGCTGGAAAGGCAGCTCTCTACGTGTGCAGGAGCAAAAGGAAACGGATGAAACCTTCACTTCCAGAGCGCAGGAGCACTTTGACAGCTCCTGCCCGCTAGAACCGCTATAAGAGTGTTTGCTCTCACTTGGCGGGAGGTGTTAGCTCCTGTCAAGTGAAAGAAAACAGCTATATCCCGGGGATGGGCACCTGGAACATAGCAGGAGCTGGCCCTGGGGTGTGGCAGTCCCCAGGGCCATGTATGGCTCCAAGAGGGGGGCCCGCAGTCCTTACTTCACTTTCAGGGCTGGCCCTGATGTGGTGGTGGTCCCTGGGGCCCAATGTGGCCAGGGAAGGGGGCTGCGTGGCCCCTCTTCCATTTTTTAAATAAATATTTGGCCCTGGTAAAGTGGTGGTCCCTGGGGCTTGGGGGCAGGTCCACAGGCTCCCCTCCATTAGGTGTTTCTTAGCCCCAGGGAGGTGGTTGTCCCCAAGGCTCCACGTAGCCTCCCCATTAATGATTCTTTAGCCCTGGGGAAGTGGTGGTCCTTGGGACTTAAGGAGCCCCTGGAGAATGGCCCCTTGTGCCCGTCTCTGATGTCACTGACCATGTCATGAGTGATGTAATATGTGAGTTCATAAGCAGTGCATTACGGGGGCGCGAGTTATAGTTAGCTCACTAACTATAACGGCTGAATTTCTCTGGTTTTGTACGAGTAAAACATCAGGCTAACTATAGCGTCCCTGTAACCTTTGTTTTTTCCAGTGAATTTCTAAGGTTTTTTTTCCCCCCATTTCCTAAATATAAGGTTTCTGTAACCTTCGTAAGGTATACGATGCAGTGCCCCATCCCACACCACAGCCTTGGTTCATCGACAGCAGTGCCATTGATTTGAGATCATCAACCAATGCTGCTGCTTGCACAGCGACCTGTGGGCCCCACACTATGGATTGCCCCGCTTTGCACTGCAGCCTTGGGTCTTCCGATGACAGCGCTTCAGCAATGGCAATGCTGCTGCCTGCACCGTGACCTGCCAGCACCGAAACGAGCGCCGCCCCACTTCACAACGCAGCACTGGTCTCACCGACGCCGCTGGACGCCTTCACTGAGCTGCTATAGGCCCCTATAACTGTTTTTCAAGAAAGTTACTCATTTTACGATGAACAATGAACATCCAGAACTTGTTGAGGATCAAGAGGAAGATACACCAACTCCACTCTGTTTTCTTGATGTCTGGAAGTATTTTACTATACCTTCAGGGGAAAAGAAGTTTAGAGCTAAATATATGCAGTGCAGTGTTTGCAGGAAGCAGTTATCCAGGGGCACTGCCAAGAAGTATTTACATGGGACAGGTTCCTTGTGGAAGCATTTATAAATAATTCATGAAAAAGTGTACAGCTGGATGATGCAGGAGAAAGCAAGTGCAGCAGGACAGTCCATCTCTACGGCACCCTTGGGAGAACCTTCATCAGTGCCTGCGAAGAATTGAGTGAGATGCTTACTCACTGTGCGAAATGCCACATGCTTGTTGCTGTAAAAATGTCTTCTGTGGGTGCATTCCTGGATACAGTGAAGAAGCATCCCTGTTAGTTTTTTTTTTTTGGCTTCCAATTATCACATAATGTTTTTGAAGACTGTAGCGAGTTGCCTCGTTTCATTTCCCTAGCCTTACCCTTTTACTACCCTGTTTACATTTTGCAAAAAACGCTTCTACAGAAAAAAATCCGTTTTTTAAAACCACCATCTGGTCAAGCAACGAGCTAACTCTGTTTTTTTAATGTGACAGAGACTGTATTGGTGTGAGACTGGGTGTGTCAGTGCTTGCATCAGTGTGTGCATGAATGTATCAGTCTCTATATCAGAGTGTCAGCATACAGCCCTGCACTCATTTCATATACAGTTAAACAATTTTGTCTATCCATATAAGATCCGATCAGTGTCTAATGAACAATTGTTTCTCCAAGAACAAGTCAAACAGGTCTTGCGTTGTTTTGAATTCATTCTTTATTCATATTCTTTAAAATCTGAAGCTGCCAACGCGTTTCGTCCAGAAACGGACTTCTTCAGCGCTCAAAAAGTAAAAACAAGGCTTTTCATACATATACTAGGTTTGCCTGTGTGTCACGTCATCTGATTTATTTACTGTGTGTATTCTTTGACTGAACCAGATGACCGTACGGAGACTGGTGTAACACTCACTGATACACTTTGAGTCCGCCTGAATTGATATGATCCATACATTTGGATACACACAGTAAATAAATCAGATGACGTGACACACAGGCAAACCTAGTATATGTATGAAGAGCCTTGTTTTTACTTTTTGAGCCCTGAAGAAGTCCTGGTGCAGGTGTCTATGCTTTGATCCCCAATTCCGTGACATCTATATCAGAGTGTGGCTGTTTGTGTCAGTAGCTGTATCAGTGTATGTCTGGGTGTATGAGTGGCTCAATTGATGTGTGAGTGGATGTCTTATTGCGTGTATAAGTGTGTGTCTAGGTGTGTGAGTGGCTGTATTGGTGTGTGTGTGTGTGTGTGTGTGTGTGTCAGTGGCTATATTGTTGTCTGCCTGGGTGTGTCAGTGTCTGTAACAATGTGTGCCTGGGTGTGTTACCGTCCGTATTAGTGTGTGGCTGGGTGTGTCAGTGGCTGTACCAGTATGTGAATGGGTGTTCTAGAGGCTGTATCAGTGTTTGGTTGTATGTCTAAGTGGCTGTATCGATCTATGACTGGATGTATCAGTCTCTTTATCGCAGTGTGGCTGGGTGTGCCAGTAGTTTTATCAGTGTGTGTCTGGGAATGTCAGTGGCTGTATCGGTGTGTCCCTGGGTGTGTCAGTATAAATATGTGGGTGGTTCTGTCAGTGGCTGTAAAGGTGAGTGCCTTGGTGTGTCAGTGACTGTATTGGTCTGTGCATGTATGTGTCAGTCTCTGGCTTTAACAGTGTATGGGTGGGTGTGTGAATAGCTGTATTGGTGTGTGGCTTGATGTGTGAGTGGTTGTATGTGTATATGAGTGGGTGTGTGAATGATTGTATGTGTGTATGAGCCTATGTAAGTTGGTGTTTGCATGTGTAAATGGGATTTTACGTGGGTGTATAAGTGTGTGTGGGTGTGAATGTTTGTTCGTGAGTTTTATATAGCGCATAGCTGCCCAAAGGCTTCCCAGCGCTGTGGAGCAGGAGGTCAGAATTAGCATGAACTCATTCAGGAAACAACCATGTCTTCAGTTTTTTTCTGAAGCTAGGCTCATCCGTAAGAAGCCTTAATTCCTTTGGCATGGAGTTCCAGAGTTTAGGTACCAGGTGCGAGAATGATCTTCCTCCCCATCTGGCTCGTCTTATACGGGTGGTTTTAGCCAGGCGATCTGAGGCAGATCTTGGGGCTCTTTTCGGTGTATATGATGTGATGAGTGCCCTGAGGGGAGCGGGGCCTTTGACATTCAATGCCCTGTGTTCGTAACCTTGGTATAATTATTGACGACCAATTGTCTATGAAACAGCAAGTAGTTAAGGTTGTTTCAACCTGTTTTACAATTTTAAAATGGCTAAAAATTCTTTGGATGCTCCCTTTACCCACGCAAAAACTGTTATTCAGGCCTTGATCGTGTCCAGATTGGACTACGGCAATGTCCTGTATTTGGTTGTGAGTAAGGAAGTGACCCGTAAGCTGCAATTGGTCCAAAATTCTGCGGCCAGACTACTATGTAAGCTACCCAGAATGGCCTCCATCTCAGGTCCTCTCCGTGATCTTCACTGGCTTAAGATAGAAAATCGTTCAAAATTCAAAGCCCTCTGCTATATGCATAGGATCAAAATGAATTTAGCACCACATTATCTTAGTGCTTTGGTGCATCCTTACCTTCCCTCTAGACTTCTGCGATCCTCTAACCAATTAAAATTTCAAGTTCCTAAGATCAAACGAGTACGCATGGGCGGACGGTCTTTTGCCTACTTAGCTCCTTCTTTATGGAACTCTCTTCCATTTCAATTACGCCAGGAAACCATCTATCATAAATTTCGTAAGGATTTAAAAACGTGGTTATTCAACCACTAGAGCATGTTCTTTTCTTTAGCGCGGGTCCGTAGGCGCCGGGAAACCTCCGGGTAGCTGTGCGCCATATAAATTTAATTTAATAATAATAATAATAATAAGTGTGCTATGCATAATGCTTTGAATTTGACCCTGGCCTGAACTGGCAACCAATGGAGTAGTCTCAGGGCCTCTTTAGCTGACTCATACCTGGGTATGTTTCTAAGTACCCTGGCGGCTGCATTCTGTAGCACCTGCAGCCTGTTCAGTACGTATTTAGGTGACTCCAGGAAGAGAACGTTTTCGTACTCCAGGTGTGAAATCACCAGGGACTGTATCACTGTCTTTCGGGTTTCCTCTGGGATAAGGCCTAGAATTTTATGGAGCATTTGCAGGATTCCAAAACATGTAGCGGTTAGTTTTCTGGCTTGTGTTTCCATCATCGGGTCACTATCTAGCCACATTCCTAAGTTCTTTATGGAGTTTTTGTGGACCGGCGGACTGCCCAGTCCTTTTGGCCACTCAACGGTGACTTGTGATGGAAGATTATTTCCTAGGAACATAAGTTCCGTTTAGTCTCCATTTAGTTTTAATCTACAGTTTGTCATCCAGCTTGCTACCTTTTCCATACAGGGAGCCACTTGCTTGTGTTTCGATTTGGGGCCCTCTGCCACTGCAACTACCAATTGTGTGTCATCTGCATAAGACACAATTGACAACCCAAATTCCTGAACAATCTCGGCCAGGGGTTGCATGTATAGGTTAAATAGAGTAGGGCTAAGTGCAGAGCCCTGTGGCACTCCACATGTTGCTTCTAGGACGTCCGAGTAGTATCCACCTTCTGTGATCTGAAAGGATCTGTCCCTCAGGAATGACCCTATCCATCGCAGAGCGCTGTCTTATATATCTGCTTTCTCTAGCCTAAGGATGAGAGTTTTGTGGTCCACCGTATCAAAAGCTGTGCTTAGGTCTAGCAGCAGGATGGCAGTGGTGCCCCCTTGATCGAGGATTTCCTTAAGTTCCTCTGTGAACCAATAGTAAGGCAGACTGTATAGTTGTGTGAATGACTGTATAGTTGTGTGAGTTCATGTATAAGTACCTGTATAGGTGTGTTTGTGACCCATAAGTTAACTTGGTAATATACATTTTTATAACTTTACAAATACATTTTATTAACAAATTACAATAACATTTAAACCAAACAATAACCAAATAAATATAACACAACTTATTTAACTATTTACAAATACACGTTTGTGCACAAGTCCTCCAGCTACCTGCAGGTATATCTTTTGACCAGCAAGGACAAAACAAAGCATTTTGCAAGACCTTCAGAGGAAAAGAAGGTTACAGCTAGATATGTGCAGTGTAATATTTGCAGCCAGCAGTTATCCAGGGAGCGTGAGTGTGAGTGGCACTGTGGGCCTGTGAATGTGTGTGTGACTGTCTGTGTGGATCGGTGAGTGAAGGTGAGAGTGTCTATGTGCATCTTTGAGTGGGTATGAGCGTTTCTGTGTGGGTCTGTGAGTGGGTGTGTGGATGTGTGTGTGTGGACCTGTGAGTGTGTCTGGGAGTTCCTATATGGATATGTCTCTGGGTGTGTGAATGCCTGAGTGGGTCTGTTAGTGGCTGTGTGGGTCTGTGAGTGGGTGCAGGAGTACTTGTACATGTCTGTGAGTATGTGCATGAGTGGGTCTGAGTAGATGTGTGAGTTCCTGCGTGGGTATGTCACTGGGTTTGTGAATGCCTGAGTGGGTCTGTGAATGGGTGTGTAAGTGTCTGTTTGAGTCTGTGAAGGGCTCTGTCAGTGCCTGTATGGATCTTTGAGTGTGTTTGTGAGAGCCTGCGTGGTTCTGTGAGTGGGTTTGTGAGTGGGTGGGTGAGTTCTTGTGTGGGTATGTCACTGGGTGTGCGGTTGCCTCAGTGGGCCTGTGAATGGGTGTGCGAGTGTCTGTGTTGGTGTGTGAGTGGGTGGGTGTGTGAGTATCTGTGTGGGTCTGTGAGTGGCTGTGTGAGTGCTTGTGTAAGTCTGTGAGTGGCTGTGTGAGTGCCTGTGTGGATCTGTGAGTGGGTGTGTGAATGGCTGCATAGGTCTGTGAGTGGGTACGTGACTTGCTGTGCGGGTCTGTAAATGGGTGTGAGAGTACCTGTGTGGGTGTCTGAGGGGGTCTGAAAGTGCATTTTTTTTCCTGAAGTGTGACAAGATTTGTGGATGCGTTGCGGATTTTCACGAGGGGCCGCGCTGAGCCTCGCGGGGATCCGCAGATTCCCAAAGTGGAAAAAAAAAACAATATCAATCAATTTTGAAACCAACAAATGTCTCTCTCACACTTCACTAACACACCCATGGGAAAACCGTTCCCCGATACTTAAATTGATGGCCGCAACCTCCCGGTCAGGTTGTGCTCAGCCAATCACGGCATTGCTGGTGGTGCATGACTTCGTGGGGCTCTGCAGAGGGTCCACTTCCTTAGATATACAATTTTGTTTTTCCTTTAATAACTCTGCAACTAATGAACTGATTTGCACCAAATCACAAAAAGGGCTGGACCAAGAGCTACCTCTCTGCTAAATTTGGTGCACTTCTGTCTAGTAGTTCGGGCTATAGTCGTGTTCAAACTCCCCATTGGAATTTGCATGAGAAACGCACATTTTTTGACCGCCCCCTTTATTCCTTTTTCTCGGCCCCTGCTTGATGGATCATTGCGAAACTTTCCCACAGGGATTTGAACCTGTGACCATGAGGTCGAACACAGGCCTCTACAATGGATGTATTAGTCCACTAAACCACCAGACCCAACCTAGGTATGGTGGTTTAGGAAAGTTATTGTATAGCAGCGGTCACCGCCATAAACAAAGGGTGGTGGGGCGGGTGGGGTCACGTGGGAGGCATCACATACAATATTTTTAAAAAAACCTTACCTTTAGCCGCCGGCCGTCTCCAGCATTGCGTTCGCCGCCTCTCCTCTTCCTGGGTCCCAGCAGCCTGTGGGACAGACTCCCATCCTATCCCTGTGCTGCAGAGCAGTGCGGGGATTGGTCTGAGTGGGCAGGAAATACGCCCCGCTCAGACCAGGGAGTCTGTGGGGGTTTCTCGCAGCTGGGCTGGAGAAAACCCAAGTGTGCATGTGTGTTTTGGTTGGCCTGAGACGGCCGGCCAAACACACATGAGCACCTAGGGAGTGGAGTGCACATAGCACTCCTCCTCACCCCTCCCATGCCTCGGCCCGCCCCTCCCAACACAGCTGGCTAAGAGCCAGCAAATGCAAAATAAAACGATGCAAGAACATCGTTTTATTTTACATTTGCTGGCACTGAGCCAGGCAGTGGGGCGACGCTCCTCCCCCATTGCGAAGGAGCCGCCACTGTTGTATAGCTTAGCTGTTCATACTTCTAATTCTTAAATTATTGTTCTATGTGGATATTTCCCCCCGTCCTCTCTTTTTGACTTGCCACTTTTTGTGCTTTTCAGCTCAGAGAGATCTATGGTGACGTCTTCACTGTTTACCTTGGTGCGCAGCCTGCTGTGGTGCTGTGTGGGTACGATACTTTGAAGGAGGCTCTGATTGGCCAAGCTGATGACTTTGGTGGAAGAGCCATTTTGCCGGTCTTCAAGAAGCTTACAAGGGGTCAAGGTACTCTTTCTTCCCAATAGTATTTCTATTCTCCAAGACAGGCTATAGTCAAGAGTGGTGATAAAACATGGTCTAAGGTGTTGGTAAATGTATTTATGTGTAGATCTATGGTTACTCAAACTTAACTACAAAGCAGTGGAGTGCTGTACACAAGTAGAGCATACATGTGAATAAGAAATAGAGAGTAAACGTTCCATTCTATTATAATGCCGTATTCGGTGGTTGGTTTCCTGCTAGAGGACATGCTGTTCCTATAATGCAATGTGTTTCCAGTTTCATCCAGAAATGAAGGAAGAATGCCTGATCTGTATCTGGATGAAGTCCCAGATCCTGTGTGCATAGCAGAAAGAAGCCTGTCCTCTACTCTTTTCATTGTTGCAGTGTATCAAAACCCAGTTATTTAAAAAAAAAAAAAAAAATTATTGTGATTTTATAAACATAGTCATTAAATTTGAAATGCATAAATACATATGAGTTAATAACAGGTGCGAGTCATCGGTGCGCAGGATGTAGCAGTCCCACACCAGAGAAGGAGTGATCGTGATGCAGTCAGGTGCAGGCACATTTTCGCATAGGTAGAAAGGTAGGGAATCAATCTAAGGGTATGCTGCTGCACACGTGTGGTGCCCGGAAAGCGCTCGACCCTTTAGCAAACGCATGCATGTGACTGGCACCATGGCCTGGCAGGAGGTTGCACCAGTGGGACGACTAGAGTGCACACGAAAAGTGGAGCCAGGAGAATGGGGAAACCAGGGGGGTGATTTGGAGAAGGGTGTTGGTGAGTCTGTCTTGCACTGTCAGGTGATCAGCGAAGGTGTCCAGCGAGATATCCTTGATGGGTGGGTGGCAGATTTGGGTCCCTTGGGGGGGAGCCCAGGTTCTGTATTCAGAAGGGCTAACAGCTGGGCTGGCACGGGAGAGCCAGGGGCTGGTGCATCACCTCTGAAGCGCTCTAACGAGGTGTCCCACTGATGCGATATTGGGAACTTTCAAAGGTCCCGCAATTCTTTGCCCTGGAGGGCAGTGCCCTCTGCTGTCACCCACACCTGCATCGAGGCAAGCGGCTGGGGCGGGGGTCTCAATTTCCAGGCCCACATAATTTACGTTTAGCAAGTAGAAGCACCAGGTCCTTGAACCTGTGACCACCTGTTATTTGTAGGGCATGGGAACAGGCCTTGTACGCACGCACCCCAAATGTGTAGTGTGGGAACCCCAGGGACGCGAAAGATGATTAGTGAAAAACAACCAGCAAGTAGTTGACATAGGACAGGACCACAGCATGTGCAGTAAGTCTGCGTCCTCATGTAGGCATTGGGGACAGGATGCGTCAGTACAATAGAAGAAATGGTTGATCTGTGCAGGGGTGAGGTACACCCTATATTCTATATTTGTGTAGAATATAGAATTATATCAATTTAAACCACATGTTCAGGGAAACAGCGGCAGGGTAGGGCAGATCTGTGGCCCATTCTTTGTCGCTAAGCATCCGGTCTAGGTCCTCGCTCCACCAGTCTTGTAATGGCGGGAAAGAGGGGCAGGCGTACCTGTATAGCGCCTTGGTGAACCACGTTATCAAATGGCGTCCCGTGCCAGGAAGAAGTAAGTTTTGGAGCACCTGGTGTGTTCCCGGTTCAGATTGTAGTGGCCCCCATCGTGCTCGCAAGATGAGTATGATGGAGTTGTTTGAAAGGAATTGTCCGGGAGGAGGACAGTTTGGTCACTCAGATCTGTGAATGGGATGAGCACAGCATCTGAGTAGAGGTCATCCAAGGTGGGGAAACCTGCCTCATGCCTAGGCACAACCACTGATTCCATGAGATGCATCCAGCAGTGGGAGTAAGGTAGTGTAAGGTGTGAAGGTGCTGGTGAGGCGCAAACATCGGTGGAAGCAGCGTATTGCCATGGATATAAGATGCATGGACGGAATAGGTGCATGTGTAAGAGGTGTAGGTGTAGTACATGCTTCAATGTCCATGGTTGCGATGATGAAGTCGCTGTGTCGTCTAAGTCCCACTGAGCGAGTCAGTGTGCCACGCACTGCAATTGGGCAGCAAGGTAATAGTGCTCAAAGTTGGATGCCCTGAGCCCACCCCTGTCCGTCGGTAAGCACAATTTCGATAGCGCCACCCGACGGCGCTTCTCATGCCAGATGAGGTCGCCGAGCAGGCGCTCCAGTGTGACGAAGAAGGACTTGTGTAGGTAGATAGGATGTTAACAAACTACTACAGTAAGCACAGGAGCATCACCATCTTAGATAATGCGAAGCGTCCTGCCACTAACAGCTGGAGTGATGTCCAGAAGAAGATTTTCCCATGCAGGGAGGAAACCTCCAAAGCACACATTGCCATTTGCCAGCGTCTCTGCATCTCGGTAGATCCAGATACCAATGTAGCAAATAGTGTCTGGTTGCCATTGTATTAACTCTTCGCCTAGCTGAAGAGCAGGGTCCACTGCCCCGTCCAACAGAGGGAAGAGACAGCACTTGCCCCAGCACTTGGCCCAGAAATATTGCAAAGATAAAACAGCAGGTCACCCACATACAGCAAGGTGTGCATCCCATCTCCTAGTAGGATTCCCCAGTCCAGTCCCTGTGCTTTCAATTATGTGCCAGCGGTTCCTTAGCCAGCGAAAAGAGAAGGGGGGAAAGTTGGCAGCCCTGATGAGTACTGTGGCTTATCCGTATGGGATCGGCTATATATCGGCCTGTCCTGACATGCATTCACGGTCCCAGACCAAATCTAGATAGGACGGCAAATAGGTAGCTCCACTCCAAGGAGTCAAAGGCCTTCTCCAGATCCAGCATCAGGCAGCCAGTCCAGGGCCAACAGCCCCGCGTCTGCTTTTGAACCCTGAAGAGGCAGCAGAGATTCTGGGATGAGTCTCTTCTGGAGGAGTGATGGAGCGTGACATCAGAGTCCGTGCCCATGTCACCATAAGCCTCTTAGATAGAAGCCGCAGCCCCTAACTCTCGCTTCCTTTCCCCTATGACCTGCTCCAGATCGGGAGGTTGCGTAGACTGCCGCTGGCATAGAGCCACGTGGTGAGGGCACACCCATTGGTGCTTGCAAGAAATAGCTGACCACTCCGAAGTTGACCAAGGGGAGGTCCCGCCATCACCTGCATGTTTCTCCACCCAGTCCCATGCTGGTGTGAAGAAGAAGGATTTCTGGTCCAGGATCACCCGCAATTGGGCAGGGAAAAGCAGAGAGCACTGGATATGGAGTTCTTGCAGTCTGCGCTTGATGTGGTGGAATATGACTCTTTGACGCTGCACTGTCAGTGTGTAGTCCTGAAATAACATTGTGCGGTGTTTGTCTACCATCAGTGATCCCTCCGCCCTGGTTGCTCAGAGAATTGCGCCTGTCTCTGACATGCAGGAGTTTGAGGTCCACAGGACGCGGAAGAGATCCCAGTGGGGGCAGGGGGAACGGCAATGGGCCAGTACTCTATGTGCCCTTTTAATGGAGAAGAAAGGCGACAAAGTGTCCAGAGGAGTGAAGGATAATATCCAGTCTTCCATGTATGACACTGAATCTTTCCCGTCTGCGTCCTAGGGGAGGACATCGATGCGCAGATTGCTTCTCCATGAACGACTCTCCACATCATCCACCCGGGCCTCCAAGTGCTTAACTTACTCCTGCAGCATTTGTAAAGTCTTGTGGGTGGTCTCTACTGCAGGTTGGAGGTTGGCCATTTTGCGCTCAGTGACAGCCACTTTGTCTGCCAGTTTTTTGTGGTCGTCACGAAGGCTGTGGAATTCCACCGCAAGGGATCTGATCTTGTTTTCCATAGATGCACACGAGCTTTCAATTGCCTCCAGCACTATGTCCAGTTTGTCTCTTATAGGTGGGTGCTTCGGCTGTCCCCGCTAAGAGGAGTAGTGCCTGACGTTGTGTTCGCACTGTCTCCAGGGCAAGGGGTGTGAGATGGCACGGCAGATCAGAGGCACCCCATTGCTGTGGGTCTGGCAGGTAGGTGAGGATGACTAAGAGCTCCGAAGGGGGTCATTAAGATTCCTAGGCTCCAGGTGAAAATAGCCACCATCGTCGCAGCCGGTAGGATAACACTGGTCAAGGCAGGCTAGAAGCGAGCAGTACTAGTTGTGTCATGAGAAACTGCAGGAGGCAACCCCGTGGATTGCATATAGTCTCAATGCAGGTGATGGGTGGATAGGGGTCAAAGGCCAGTGTCCTCAGAGCTGAATTGTTAAGGATGCAGGGAGGAGCACTAGAAGAGTGCCATAGCTCCTGAGTTGCCAAAGGTCTGACCCTGGCGGGTGCACCACAAGGAAAGTGCAGGTATGTGCGCCTCTGCTTCACTGGGCCCCTTCTGAGTAACAAGGTCAAAGGTATAGAGGAATGAGGAGGGAAGAGGAGAAAGTAGGAGTGTGCTGGGCAGGAGGCAGTGGTCAGTTCGGTTATCACGGCCGGGGGTGTTGTCCCCTCCCGCAGCTCGCATATCCGTGGTCGCTACTGAGGAGTTCATAGGCCGACACAGGCCTCTTTTCAATAACGTTGCGGTAGGGGGCTCGAAGGCACAGCCCTAGCACTGATATGTGCAGGCACGGCACACCCTCTTTTGTCTTTTTTCGCACCCACTACGTTCACTAGGCCGGGAGGGGAGGTTACCGGCTGTCCAGCAGGAGGCTGGAATGGTTGGAGTAGCAAAGGCTGGTATGTCTGGTAACCCTTCGTCGTGTGGCACCTCCTGACTCGCAAGCCCACCAAGGAGTCTTAAAAGGGATTGGGCCTCCCTGTTATCTGTTGTCGTGTCCCAGGACGTGGCTCCAATGCCAGTCTGCACCCTCTTGGCACGCTGCACTCTGGCTTTGTCCCTGCATGAGCCTAGGAGCGGGGATGGAAGGAAAGGTTCATGTTTTCCATCAGGGGGAAGGTAAAGGGGGGATAGGTCGAATGTCTCCACACCTGTTGCATTGCTGAGTGCTGGCGACATTCCCCCGCAGCCCTCCCATCAGCCCCCACTCCACTCACCTCATGGGCAGGGTTTCTGCTGGCCTTTCCAGACACCTTGCCTCCTGCTGCTGGCCCGCAGCAGGGAGGTAGCAGACACGCAAGCCGCCACTCGAGGCCTTTCTTTTGGCCCAGCGCTTCATTCAGAGGGGGCCCCCCCTCGGAGTTTCCACATCGGCCCCTCAATCTGCTCACCTCACAGGCAGGATGCCTGCTGGCCCATCAGACCGGAAGACGTCAGGGAGACTTAGGCCGCGTGCGTGGGCAGCCGCTCGAGGCCTTTCCATCGGCTGCAGCCCCTCAGAACCCAGTGATGTTCAGGGTGTAGAGCACAGGAGATATTTATCTTGCTTGCAGATAGAGGGGAGTCATTGCTTTCAGTACCTTGATGTGGGTTGTACGAGGGATCCAGTAAAGTTCTCTCTACATAGGGGGAATCCAGTCAGACTCCTACAGTCCCTTGATCGATCATATCGCTGCATGGAGGATGCTCTTCAGTTGGTTCAGGTGGAACCCTAAGTTTTACCTCCATCGAGCTGTATGAAGACCAGTTCTTGGATGGCTCTTCAGAAGTCAGGTTCTGGTAGAATGCCTTGATTTTGTGGAACAGGGAAAACTGTACCAGTAGCCTGTATCTCCATTGTGATGTGAGTTTTGACACTGAGGCTGATGTCAAGGTGAAACCCTAGATATGTGCTACTCTTAGACATTTGAGGAGTAAAGCAGTTGTGGTTTTTGCATTTGTTCTTGCCTGTTGCTGCCAGCAATGAACACAATCTCATTTGGCTGAGCCTTAGGTTGACCTTTTAGGCATAAAGTAGTTCTACAGTTGAAATCATCTGGTATAGCTGAGTATGGTCCACTTATTTGTGGATGTTGATATTCTTGTCTGCTGGGAGCACTCAGGAATGTACCATGTAGATTTTGAGGATAGAATGGAGCCTTGGAGAGCGCCACAGATTATTTTGATATGATCGGAGGCAGAGGGGTTAAGGCTTAGGGGTAGGTATGCCCATATGTTAGCAAAGAGAGTGCTGAGTTGGCAGTGTAGTTTCACACACAATGTAGTAGAACCTAACAAGGTCCATGTGCAGGGTCCCTGCCTTCACAACTCACTGTGTAGGAGTGAACAGATACACATCTCACACTGTTTAGAAGCTCCATCATAGCATGCCCTTTTACAGCAACAAATACAACCGCCAAAGTCAAATCTAGTCTGAAATGACTATATTCTGATACTAGTTTATCATATGGATTCTGAGTAATTTTGGAATGCTCTCAGATTTCATTCATTCATTTAATGCATTTCTCCACTTTCTGTGGTTTTAAAAATGAACGTGAAAATGCTCCCGAAACATCGTTAGTTGTTTTTCAGACCGAATTACCCATCTTTGCATCCGTTCATTTGCCATTTTTAGTTCTCCTCTAAAGACAGCTCTTATAATAATAACTATTGGGATCTTGAATGGAGGGTCTCAGGGCAGACAGTAGGTACTGGGCAATTGTAACAACTGGAGCCTTTCACCACTAGTGTCCTGGTGCTCTCATGCTGAGGAGCTCTTCACTTGGAACCAAGTACCAAGTACCTTTTTAGTACTTGCCTCTCAAGATAGCAAGGGAGAGCCATCCAAGGCTTATTCAAGGGAGGTGCTTTGGCTAGAGACTTCTTAATTATAAACGCGAAAAGCCTCAATTCGTAAATTGGTGTCTAGTTAATGCTTTTGTCTTAAAAAGGAAATGCACTTTATTACACTTACTGCAAAATACTACCCACACTTGCAAATATATACAGAAAGGTGGGTAAAATAGGTGATAGAACTCCCTCTGAAGGGTCTCACAACCAACAGCTGGTGCACACTAATGACAGATCCCACAGATCAGGTAAACCCTTAAATGTACCTTGTACCCTTGCACTGGAGGCGGCATGAACAGCCTGCATACCAGTAAGTCTTAAAGACTAAAAACACAACCCCAGTCATGTGCTTAACACAATAAAATAGGTGCAGTCAATAAAAGACAGGTGTACTGACTTTTTCAGCTTTTCAAAAATTAAGAATGATGAGCTCAAAACACAATGCAGTCAATATTTAAACATTTGAGGATGGTATTACCTTTCAATAACAATCAATACCATGTGCAGTGATTTTCTATTTTTGTCAACACAATATTCGGTGTTTAAAAGTGTGTAATGTATTTCTTCTATTTATACCTCCTGCAAAGCATCCAATGGGCCTAGAAACAAAGGTTCCTACACCTCAAATTCGTGAGAAAGTCCCTGCTCTTAACCCCCTCCTCTCCCCCCCCCCCCCCACACCCTCTCTCATAAAAAGTCTCCCCGGTCATTCTTCTGTGAACCTAGAAGACGTAGGGTGACACTTTAGGTTTGGCCTCCTAGGGGATGTTCGGTGAACCTGACGCTTATTCTGGGGCTTCCCCCAACCCCCCCTCAAGGCTCCTGTGGTGCCCTTCGGGTTTGCTGTGCTTTGCTCCAGAGTGTTTATTTTTGGAATTCTGGCCTCTAAAATGTTAAGCTCTTCATAGAGCTGATTTTTCTCTGCTCTCCCTCCAGTGAGGGTAAGCTCATTGCCTGTCCTCCTGCCCTTTAGTTGCTCACACGAAGGACCTGTCATCTGGGCACCTGGTTCTCCTTGGTTCAGCATCTTCCTGAGCAGCACTCCCTAGTCAGCTCTGCCTGTATGCCACAGGCCCCACTGCTTCCTGGCCACTTGCATTTTGTCTGTAAGTCATGGTGTCCCCCTTTGAGGGTTTCCCACCTAGAGGACCATTCACAGAAATTCCAGGGGAACCCTCTCCTTGACAGTCCCCCAGCAGGTTCACCCATATACTGACCCCAGATGGAATGGGGATGCCAGTGCCAATGGCCCAGAGAGATATATTGACAGAGTCCAAGTCACCTCAAGTTTAGAGTGTGCAACTACTTCACACAGGGGTCCATCACAAGGGGTCCATCCATCCTTCTGGCTCTACAGAATCCAGTGCTTCTCAAAGCCACTCTCGCGTGCAGGGCTGTTTAAATGGGAGTGACACATCATCACTCCACTCTTGTTTCATTCCTCTTGCACAGCATCTTGGGACTTTAAAAAAAAAAAATGGTGACTTCAAGTGGTCACCGGTCACAGGTTTCCGAAAGCTCTAAGCCCTGCCCCGAATTACCACCAGAACCTGACTTCAAATGTGTCTCATGGAGACATTCGAGAGAGAAGTATGACTTCTTCCTATTGTTTCCGAATAGGGAATACCCAGGCTTGGTGGGGAATGTTTGTGTAATTACCATATGCAGCTCCTGCCCCCGCCATCTTCCTCTCACAGGAACAGACTTAATCCCTACCAGATGGGCCTATTGTGTGGGAAAGGCTTTGATCTTAATGCTGGCCAGAATTTAATTAAGGTCAGGCTCAGCAAAATATGACCAAATTCAAAGCACATGAAAGAATGCAAATATGACCAAAACCCTTTTATTTTTTCAGTTTGGACCTTTACTTAGAGAAAGAGACATTAAATTCTTCTTGAGGTCGAGCCAATACGAAGTTATATATGGGTCAGGCATTTGTCCATAGTGTAAATACAGTTAAGCACTACAGACCTACACTAAAACACTGCAGACTTGCATTGTAGTCAAAAAGAAAAGGGAAGATTTATTTTGAATGCCCAATTAAATTATAAGGCTTGCACAGGACAAAACAAACTCCTTTAAAATCCCATCTATGACCGGCTACCTATTTACAGATACCACGCTGAGTTAGTAGCCCATGAACTTATCGCGCACATGTGTATACCTGTAATCATGTGCAATCAATCCAGAGCCTCTAATCTCAGCTGCTCATCAGTGGTCCTTATTTTAAATGGTGGGCACAGGCATTTATCAGAACTTACAGGGAGTGAGATTCACAGCAGAGATCTAAAAGCAGGGTGTTCTACAAAGCAAAAAAATCTAGGGGGCTAAAGAGGCCAGAACTCAACCTTCACAATAATGTGTCTTTAGATAGTGTTCACTACCGCTGCTTTTCTGAGCCCCAGTGCTGTATGTAACAAGTGTTATTTAATGTAGTCAATTATGTATAGAGATTTACAGTTATAGAGGCTATTTAAATTATTTATAGTTATGTACATAGCGAACACTTAACCAGGGTGCCATTCTGGGCCCCCTATATACATGTTTTTGCGGTAGACACTATGCACATCGTTAGTTGAGAAAGCACAGTTTGGCAAAATTTTTCTGAGCCATTTGAGGAATGGAGGGGCTGATGAAAGAGAGTGCCCCTTATGTCAAACTTGCAGATATGCTTGAGAAGCACACTTTGTCTTTGTCTAGGTTCTTTCTGTGAATACAGGTGGTTGTTTTATGGGTTAATTTCACCCACAAATGACAAATACTAAAATGATATAAATGGAGACCATGTAATCTAAACTAATCTTGTTCAAATTGATGAATTTCATTGTTTAATTGCCTTTAGTACATCAAATAATAACAAACTACATGGAAAAATATTTTAAGCAAAATCTTCATACTTTCACATTCCGATTGATGCCATGAATTCACACAGCATATTTGTAAAAGCTTTAACTGCACTTTTCTGCACTACATATGTTTGGAGATGTTCCATTGTGTATACAATATATACCTGTGGCAATGATTAATTTCAACTGCTATCCTTCCAGTATTAGTTTATCCTCATTTGTTGCTCTAATGTTTCTGTAAATAAGCATGTTACCTATGCAATACAAATTATTTTCTGTAAAAAATCAATCAAATCCCTCGTCAGTCTTCTTTACTCAGGCAAATTCATCTGATACAGATAAGCCTATACATCGCTTTAAATCATTGGGGAACCAAAACTAGTAAATGTTAAAAAACATTGCAAGTTGACGTTTGGGACTCAAACCTCAATTGTGTTCATAGAACGCACAGCAAAAAATCCTTCAGGGAATTCACCCGCTGCACTACTTTAAAGTTACTATTAAACCCTATCCAGTTTCGAGCCATGTAGCTGCCGTAATATGCTTTCATATGCAAAATTTGAAAGAACATTTCTTTAAAAATATTCCTTGTCAGAGACTGTCCTACCTTGGTGTCAAATTGAGTTTAAATTCTATCCAGTTCTGACTGATGTTATTTGTCCAGTCAGTTTGAAATGCACCATTTGCCGCAGGTTTTCCCTCGGGACATTGTGGGAAAATTCTCAATAGCTCCTTTGAAAAGTTGCTTTTATATTTTGCATACTTTTTTCAGTGTCACTGGCAATGTGTTTTTAAAATGTGCTATTTTCCAGAATGTTTCCTTGAAATTAATTTGAGGAGAGCCCCCATCCCTCCTGTAAAATACTGTTTGTTTCAAAATAAATTAACCACTTGCCATTAATGGTCCAATAGAGTCTATGGAGAGGTGATTCCCAACCCTCCGGCAAACCTCTTTCTAAATTGTATCCAATGCAGACAAAAGTTGCTGGTACAGATTGTTTGGGGCAAAAAAGCCCCAAACAACCATATGAAAGTAGTCCTACATCTGCCGCGGCTTTAACATTCTTTTAGGCCCAATGTGCAAAGAACAGGATTTGTAACAAATATTTCAAGGAATTTCTTCCGCAGAACATTCTTTCCCATTGTGAAATTGTTTTTATGAATGTTGCTGGTCAAGTGTGTCTTAGAGTACCCAACTTACAGTAATTTCCCATCAACATTTTTAGGGTAAACCCACCTCATGTTGCCTTCTTATCTTTTAAACATTGCCTTCACCTTTCTCAGTCTAGCTACTTTTTTCACAGGCTAGTCTCTTAGAAATTTCTGACTACAGACCTAGAATAAATTAGGTAATGGGACAGCTTCAGTTTTTGACTCTTGTGGTGCTCATCCAAAGGAAATTTACCAGCCCATATATTTTTTTTAACTAGTTGCACAAGAGAATGCAAAACGTTGTGCTTAGCATGAGTCACACTACTGTCTTTACTGATAATGCTCTGCAAACGTCAGGCTATGGCTAATAAACATTTACTTCCTCATATTAAGATTTGTTGCAACACAAAATTATACATTATCCTGTTCCTCCACACTTCTCTTGTTTAAAATATGCTATCCCACAGGTGTGGATGCCAGATTTCTTAGAAAACTCAGTTTCTGTCCATTGTTGTCACATATGATATGCTACGTGTGTGGTATCTTATTCAGCAGGAGAAGTATGGGAGTGAAAGATGATGGAACATTTACCCTCAGCAGCAAATGTTATTATTTTACACTATTAAATGTAATTTTAAGCCACAGCGCAGTTACATCCTCCAAGTAATGCGTTTGTTTTTTCTGACAAATTATAAAAGTTCAATACCTCGGTCACTGGAGCAGTCTGGGTAATCTAGCAATATATTATTTTCATAGATCGAAATTCGATATAAGAAGTTACAGATACACAGCCGATAAAGTGTGTTGGCAAACCCTGAACAATCTACACCAATGACATACTCCAGTCAAAGGTTTCTCTAGATTTTAGATATGTGTAACTTTCTGGTTTGGCCCATGTTTTTCGGACCTATTTCACCACTATTAACCACACGTACAAACAACAAAAATATGGAACATTGAATAAAAAATAATTTCTAACAGCTTAATACAACACGACGGTACCATTCCTTATTAGCAATCTTGTTTTTAACAACAAACTACAATTAGGAGTAAAACATCCATAACCCAGCTAAAGGTCAACAACCATATTCTTTAACCAAGCTGATCCAAGAGACATACTGAAGGATAGGAGATATGGGCATTCCAGGGGAGGAATGGAGAATGGGAAGTTCAAACATTTATTTGAAACTACGCTGTTTTTCAAAATTCCAAAAGTGCGACTTTACCACCGTAAACCTTCCATTGGAGGAAATAAAAATATTGGCAAGCACAGCACTTTTTAACCATTTTTTTAATGTGGCATTTTTATAATTTACCCATACTGTTCCTACATAATTCATATTGAATATTATTATAATTCTTGGAAAACAATTCTTGATGTTTAAGAACGAACAGTTCGAAGTTTCAAAAAAATGCTTAGTACTGCAGGGGATTGTGAACGTTAAAACATAAAACAGGAATTAATGATTTGAATCGCACCCTAAAATGATGTCCTTGAACCTCTGGTAGATAAGTTTGCATGCACAACTTACGAAAGTGACAAGGTATGGAAACCTTCTTAGACAAGGTCATTGAAAAATGTTTAGTTATTGCATCCTGACTCTTTAGTCCTACTGAATGGTGAAATGTAGTCTTTCTTCAAAAAACATGAGACCTTCTCCTGAGAAGAGAGCCGGAACAACTTAGAGTTGAAATAGCTGAGTATTTTTAAAGGACATACTGTGCCAGAGGCCTTATTGACATTGCAGTAGTCATGGAGCCTGTCACTTGAAAAATGCTTGAAAAATGCTTCCATAAGATCAAGAAACAAAGGGCCTGATCTAGAGTTTGGATGGCGGGTTACTTTGTTTCAAGAGTGACGGAGTACTCTCTCTGCCAAATCCTTGGTGCACCCGCCCTATTTACAGTCAGGCAGACCTTCAGCTTTCCATCAGCAGTGTCCCCATTTGTTCCGTCAATACAAAGCTTACTCTGGGGCCCTGACGGAGTGCTGGCTATCAGCCAGTGGCAGCTCCTCCGCTAAATCGGAGGAGTGTTGCCCCACTGCTTTGCAGCAGTTAAGGAAAGGAAAAATAAAATGATAATAACTTGATGTTATCATTTTATTTGTTCCTGCTGCAGCAGCATGGGGGCAGAGGCGGGGATGCTTTGCTCACAGAGCAGGGCAGGGGAGAAGTGGAAGGCACATTGCAGTGCGCATGATGCTTTGGCCTGCCATCTTGGGCCGGCCAAAAAGTCATGCACGCTTAGCATGTTCTCCACCCAGGCTGCATTACAGGTGGAGTACATACCCGGCTCCAGTCCCTGTCTGAGCGCTGAATTATGGCGCTCAGACCAATCACAACGCTACATTGTAGAGTTGTGATTGGCTCAGGTGAGCCTTGCTGCTTCCTGTTCAGACGTGGGACAGAGTGGCGAGGAGGTAAGTGTATTTTTCTTTTTTACACCCCCTTAACCTCCCACCCCGCCACCCCAGATTCGTGCCGGCTGCCACTGCTGTCAGCGTAAGGTACTCAGACTGCCCATCCTAGCTAAGCGTGATGCTCAGATGTCCTTTTTTAGGTCTCGCCTAGCGACGCAGCGCATGCGCTGCTCGCCTTGGCGAGATCTATTGTCGTGGCTTTTTCGGCGGAAGGGGGACAGGACATGTGCACGCGTACAGAAGACACGCGTACGGCTGACGGCGTTAGCACAAGAGACAGCAGATGTGCGCGTACGGAGGACAAGAGATGTGCACGCGTACCGCTCGCGGCGTGAGCACAACTCCTGCTCGCTCCCTCTCTCCCTCCCTGTCTGTGCGTACGCGCCTTCATTTTACTGGTGGTGGAACACATAACTAGGGTTGCCACTTTCCATGTGAAAAATACCGGCCATCTGTTGCGTTTTAAGAGCCTGCAATGGCCCGAACATGATACTAAATTGTACATTAAACAAAATCGTAACATGACTTTGCTGCCTTTGTTTACTTTAATTAACAGGGACCGTAAACGCAGCTCTGGTGCACATCTAAAAGTTTGTGTGTTTGTTTTTGAAAAACAAACAGTTTGGGGGACGTACATTTGAAGGTACACAGATCACTGCTGGGCCAGCAGTGATATCTAAATATGGTGGTCTTCTGACTACTCGGGTAGTGGACCTAATGATGTACGCCACCCTGACAGACAGAGTAGAAACCACCATACTTTAAATCGGGGCCAAAACATCCAGTGGTGGCCGCCGCAAAATGCAAGTGACGGGGTGGAGAGCAGGATGGGGAATAAATAACTTTAAAAAACAACTTTAAACACTTTAAAAAACAAAAACGTAACTGTTCCTGTTCTCTCCCTCAGTCACTAGAAAGCACAGGCTCCCCACCCAAGACGCTGCTCTTATGCTATGAGAGCAGCACCAGAATTGGTCTGAGTGGTCTGGTCTGCCACTCTGACAGTGCCTGGGAGCCTGCAGCTTTTCTGCAGGGTTGGAGAAATAGAAATGTGCATGTTTGTTTGGCTGACCTAAGACGGCCAACCAAACTTACATGCGCACTTCTAAGTGCCCACCACTCCCCCCCTTTCATGGCCCGGCCATGCCCCATCCTACACAGGCATGCCAGCCAGAGCCAGTCAAGAAAAATAAAATATTATGGTTTTATTATCATTTTATTTTTCTGTGACTGACTGACCAGTGGGGCGATGCTCCTCCGCAATTACGGAAGAGCCGCCCCTCAAAACAACATTTAAAAACATACACATACACCAAAATTCAGAGGCAGGAACTCATTAGCAAAGCATATGCCAAGTATGACTTGAACACTATAAACACAGGAACCTCTGTATTTGCAGAAAAGAAAGCCAAATGTAAATTCTAGGAACTGTAAAATAACCCTGGAAGAATCCTGGTGCACCTCATTAAATAGAAAACACATCAAAGCCATAAAAACAGTACAGATGAAGGTACATACAAGCAGACTACATCTTACTTTATTACTTCAAGGACTGTTTCACCCGAGAAGGCAACCCAAATGTAATACAGTATTATATATTCTTCTGACCACCTTATCTGTGGAAGTGCCCTAGACAAAACGCTGCGAAACTATCAACCTGTTAGCACTGAAAAATAGTTGGTCTAGACATCTTACTTCCTGACTCCTATGAGGCAGGATGGTCATATACTGCATTACCAAACTGTGCAATCGCATTCCTAAATTAGGAGAAATCCTTCTAGCAGTGACGCAAAATGTTCATTGTCTGATCTTCGACTAGAATGGTGTTAGACGATGATGCTCAGTTAGCTAATAGAATCTCAAGGGCAATTTAAGAAATGGACATTTTATCGTGATAACGTTTTGCACAGCTAGGGAATGGTTGGCTTTAAAAATCAACAAAGCTGCAGCAGTCCTGTTAGGATATGTGGCCATGCTCACAAGGCTTGGAGCTTCATATAAAACATTGTGATTGTAGATGTGACCATCACAACGTACAAAAGGTAAAATCCCTGAAATGTAGAAGAACTTATCTGTAGAAGACCAAGTGAATAAAAGCACTTGGAACTGCTGATCCTACATCAAAATGCATGCTAGTTCGTAGTCTTTTTTGGCAGAAAAAGAGAGAGCTACTCTTATACAAGAAAACAGAAGCTTGTGCATCTAGTGGCTAATTTGTGCCTGTCGGTTCCCGTGTGCCCCACCAGCGGTTATGTTTGGGGTTGGGGAATCTTTTGGTCCCAACACAGGCAGTGGTCTACACGGTCTCTGAAAAATTGTGTGCTGGCTATCGGCCCTTTTATGCCAACACATGATCCAGTTGTTGTTGCACCCGTCACCTGGAGGAGTCGTAGTATGACCTGAAGGAAGTAGAGAGAGCTGTCATACTCAACATGACACAACATTTATCCGCTCCAGTGCCATAAATTGGCTTACTCAAGCAGCTGTGCTTATCTGTGGCATGGCTGGAGCATGCATGGCCTGGTACTTAAGACAGTGTGGATCTGGCTGCCTCTCCCACCTCTTCCTATATTACACCACCCTCATAGGCCCCTCACCTGCTCTACCTGCTTGCGCCAGGGTATGTTCTCAGGTGCTGCTTTGGGTCTCCAGGACATGACTAGCACTGTGAGTGATGACACCTGTGCAGGTCGACAGTTGCTTGTTGTCATCATCGGGTGAAGTCTATTAGCAGTTGCTTTGAACACAACATCCACATGGTCCTTGCCATGTACTGCACTGTTCCTATATGCACGGGCCTGTGCTCCCATCAAGTTACTGAGAATTCCTCCGCTGCCTAAACTGTTCCATCACCCTCCATGACCTGCTGCTGCCTTCATGTCCAGAACCTGAAGGCATGACTTTTAAAATGTGCCCCACAAGCATTGCCTACACAGGCGTTAACAAGCACTGGGGAAGGTTGTTGTCATCTGCTGGACACAAGTGTTGAACCTCAAGGCTGCCAGAAGTAAGACAGACAGAATATCTGAATATCATGTAGAAGCAGCTGGTGTCTCTCTGAAGGGTCATAAAATGGAGAAAAAGACAAGCAGCATAAAAAGCCTTCAGGCAGGTAGGGATATCCAATCTAGACAATAGTAGAGGGAAGGGACACTCACAAACCCCAAAGTAGAAAAGATAAGGAGCAAATTCAGCTGGAGAGGGATTCCAGGCGATGTAGCAGAAGGAATTCCTTAGGAGTAGTGGTCTACTAAAGGCAAGTAAATAGGAAACCAGGAGCAAAAATAATGAGAGCGAAACACGCAGCCACAGTTACTGGAGCATGTCATTGTCACCTCATATGACTTCCAAAGAGAATGCAACAAACGAGAAGGCATGAGTTTGTTAAAGACTGAATTCTCAATACAGGATCCTGCCCCAGTGAACTGCATAAAAGAGCGAACTTGGAGTTAGAAAACCCACTGTCGGTTAGTCCATTGTGCATTCGCAGACCTGCTAAGAGTACTGCATCAACAAATGATGGACGGAATGCTGAATGAATCAAACATTCACCCCCAGTCAAGAGATCTGGATTAAATCTATCTTTTTTTGCCCACTACGCCACCCCAGTTTGGACCCAGCCATATGCAAATCAGTCTTGACCCTGCTCCTCATGGGCACAGTCCAGCCCTAACTGCCAAGCTAGGTCCTTGCTGGACCGAAAACAAGCATCCTGGGACCGGTTTCAGGGTAACACCCCTCATCAGTCAGGCTAGCTTGGATCCAGTGGCACAGCGAGCAAGGGACCCACGTCAGGGAATACCAATCTCACTAAGGGCGATAAGTGCTGTGTCAACAAATATGGACAGAATCCCCAGTCAAGAGATTTGGATTAAATTCATCGTTCTTTTGCTCACGACGCCACCTGAGTTTGTACCGCAGCACAACAGTTGCGGAAACTAGATTTTTTGGGAGGAGGGGGGGTGGGGGGGTCCATGTCTTGAGCAGGATCTCACAGCTCCTGAAAAAATACTTGCAAATCCTAATACATAATTACTGCAAGATTCTTTATTTATTCATCCTTGTTTGGTCAGTTTGGCAGAGCATGCAAAGTTCTTTATACTCATTTTCTATATATTCCATTAATGGCGGCACTCAAATGTGAAGAATATACTTGGCAGATCACACCTTGCCTTTACATTCACTTCTGTTTATTGCTAAAAACACATGTCCTATTCTGGCATTGGATGCTTTTGCGGAGTTGATTTTTGCTATTTGTTCATTTTGCTAAGTATACTTCACACATATGCACTCCGGTCACTCGGTTAGTCCTCATTCGTATAATACGAACGTCCGTTCTTATAGGAGGATATGTGTGAAACCTACTCAAAAATCCAGAAGTGCTTCAGAGACACATTAGTCCTGTGCTGTGCTGCACAATATGATGGGTATAGCCCCAGACTGCTATATCAGCTTTGGTATGTTAATAATACAACTCTGGGGTCAGCTGCTTATATCTTGTACCGGTATTGAATTTTTGGGGCGTTCCTTTCTATATGTCTGGTGACATACATGGTGTCATACGGTAACACTAGCAAAGTGGCACAGAATAAAGCCTGTTGTATATGGTGTACCACACGTAGCTCAAAGCCGGGGCATGCAAATTTTACGGATTTTAATTTTGTTCTAAGCATACATAATATCTAAGCTGTATAATATCTCTATTGGGATCACTAGTACTTTCATCCCTCTAGAAAATAATTTACAAATCTACGTGATTTTTAAAAGGAATTGCACTTCATATGTTTCATCTCATTAATTTATATAGCAGTTTATTCGATTTTGTACAATTTAATTGTTCATGGTGTGTTTTTACCCGTTTGTTAAATTTCTGACACCTAATATGCATGTAAATGTAATCTTTTATTTAAACTAGTAGAACAAAAGCCAAGGATTCTGTTCATTTGGCCTTTTCCTCCATCAAATAGAACCATGACAGTGCTGTAATATTTCATGAATGCTCTTTCAGAGCCTATGAATTTATTGGAAATTTAAGTGAAACTCAGGTGGTAAAATGCACTCTTTGATCCAATATTTTCATCAGGGGCGCAATTCTGATCAGTCCGCCATGAGGAAAGACGGCTCACTTGCTGCAATACAACTCTGGTCATTGTCCAGGCAGCCAGGAGGGTAGTACCAGTGAGGGGTTGGAGGGGCACCAGGGGGAGAAGTGGGCAGCAGCATTCTATGGAAAAAATTGGGCACATGCACTATTGTCATTGGGCTCACGGTTGCACACACACACACACACACACACACACACACAAAGAAATTGTTGGGCTGTGTTAGAAACCCTACTCAGGCAACAGCCGCAATCCTTGTCAGGGTAAACCACAAAAGTCACTAAATTAACCTGTACTTAACCCTCTGATTGCATGGTACAAAATCAGTCAGGCTTAACTTAGAGGTATAGTGTTACATATTTATGCAGCACACAAAGAGTAAAAAGTAAAAACACAAGAAAAATCCCACACCAATTCAGAAAAATAGAGAAAAACTTAATACATAAATCTGAAAGAGACGTAGGTTAGTAATGGATTCCTCACCTTAGAATTACCCCCAGGCGTCAGACTGGATCCGGAGAATTTTTTCCTCAGCAGTACCTCTGCGCGTCGATAGGAGGCGTCGGTCGGCTCCGCGTTTGTCATTGGCGTCGTGGTTGCCGGAAAGACGTTGCGGTATCTACTTAGACGCCGCCCTCGCGCGCTGACGTCAGTTCTTTCTTTTTCCGCGCCAGCCAGCCCAGATCCGGAGAGAGCGGTACCTCGAGTCACTTTTTGACTCCGTATTTGTGACTTTTGTCCACACCTTTTTTGAGTTGATCGACCCTGGTGCACGGAGGGATGTCATGTTGGACCGGCTTCAAGTCTTGCGACTCTTATCGCAAAATGATGTCGGTCACGGACCCGCACCTTATGTGCCTTTGGTGCCTGGAGAGCGACCACGACCCAAAGTCGTGCTCCGACTGCCGGGCCATGAACCCGAAGTCTATGCTGGAGCGGTCCGGAAAGCTTCTTGAGGCCCGGCAGTCCGCTCCACACCGTTCGAGGTCCCGGTAGAGATGGAGGTCACGGGACCAGTCGTAGAGCCACCACCACCACTCCTCATCGAAGTCTTCATTTTCGGGTAAGTCGAATCACAAGAAGAAGGCGAGGAAGCATCGTCGCTCTTCGCGTTCTCCTCGGCCGACGCGATGCTGCAAGAGGAAGGTAGTCGTCCGGCTCCACCCGCGGAGCCTGTTGAGTCAACTCTGGCCTTCCCTCCCTTTCCGGGAGCCAGAGCGACCCCAGCCCAGCTTCGTAGCTTCTACGAAGACTTGCATTCCATCTTTGGGCAGCCCGACTCCGCCGGCGCGCTCTCGGGCCCCGCGGACTCTGTTGGGTGCTTTAGGCCTTCGATGTCAGCGGCTTCGGCGCTGCAGGGCCCCCAAGGATCCAGGCCTGGATCCGGATCGGCGCCGGTCAGCCACGTGACACCTCCTCCAGTGCCGAATCCAGTGATGACACCCCCACCGCCTCCGATGCCAGTTGTGTCCCCAGCCGGCGTCGACCCCGGCCTCCCCCTCGATGAGGACATGGAGCTGGACCGACGTCGTCCGATGTCGGGACCGGCGCCGACCGGTATTTTTGTACCCTCGTTCTCCCCCGATGTTTCCACCTGATAGGGAATCCAAGAAGCTGCACCACCTTGGGAAGATGATGTTTTCTTCCTCCAGCTTGGGACTGCAGTCGGTGAACACCGCATGTCTAATGGGCCATTGCTCCCACTCGTTGTGGGACACGGTTGCGCAGGTGCTGCCACAGTGCCCGGAGGAGGCCCGGGTCGTGCTCTACCGTGCTGTTGCTGAAGGGAGAGACGCAGTGAAGTTCACCATCCGGTGTGGGCTGGACACCGCCGACTCACTGGGCAGGACTATTTCCACGTCAGTAGCACTGAAACGCTACGCCTGGTTGAGGTCCACTGACTTTTCAGGGGATGTCCAAGCAACACTTTTAGACATGCCCTTTGATGGCCGTCGCCTGTTTGGCGACAAAGCAGACAATGCGCTCGAGCGCTTTAAGGATTCTAGGGCTACGGCCAGATCCTTAGGCCTCGCTTCCACCTCCCGCCCAGCGCAGTCTGCTTTTCACCCCTTTCGTGGCTACGGAAGGGATGCCCCGCCACGTTCCACCCAGAGCCACAGGCCTGCGCAAGCTGTCCAGCCTCTGCGCGGCCAGGGACGTGGATCCCACCGCCGTGGGTCGGGGGCCAGTGGGCGGGCCAGTCCACCAGCATCTCCTCTGCAGCAGCCTCCGAACCCTCCTAGTCCGACCTTTCAGGCCCATCAATTGCCAGTGGGTGGCAGGATTCGCCATCACCTCTCCCACTGGCTCAACATCACGTTGGACAGGTGGGTTTTGCAGATAGTCTGAAGGGGCTACACCCTCCCCTTCGAGACTACCCCTCCATCTATGCCACCTCAATTCCATTGCATGTCGGAGGATCACCTGGCCCTTCTTCAACAGGAAGTTACGGCTCTCTTGGCCAAGAGAGCCATCGAGCGCATTCCTGCCCCAGAAGTCGGTTGTGGTTGTTATTCCCACTACTTTCTGGTGCCCACGAAGGACAAGGGCCTGCGTCCTATCTTGGATCTCAGGAGCGTCAACCGCTTCCTCCGGAAGGAGAAGTTCAAGATGTTGACACTGGCTCAGGTCCTGTCTGCTCTCGACCCTGGAGACTGGATGGTAGCGTTGGACTTGCAGGGCGCTTATTTTCACATCCCTGTCCTGCCGGCCCACCGGCGTTACCTGCGGTTCACAGTAGGCCACAAGCACTTTCAGTTTACCGTGCTTCCCTTTGGCCTTACCAGCACCCCTCGGGTGTTCACGAAAGTGATGGCGGTGGTCGCAGCTCATCTGTGCAGATCAGGGGTTCCAGTCTTCCCCTATCTCAACGACTGGATGTTGAAGCCAGGCGGTTGTCTCCCACCTCCAGACTACGGCCGATTTTCCTACATTCGCTGGGGTTCACCATCAATGTGCCGAAGTCACACCTGATCCCCTCTCAGAAGCTCCTTTTCATCGGATCGGTTCTGGACACAGCGCAGTTTCAGGCTTATCCTCCGGCGCAGCGAGTCTGGGATATTCGGGCTATGATTCCGATCTTTCAGCCTCTATCCTGGGTTTCGGTCAGGATGACCCTGAGGCTACTGGGCCTCATGGCCTCCTGCATCCTGCTGGTGGACTATGCCAGGTGGCATATGTGGTCTCTGCAGTGGGACCTGAAGTTCCAATGGGCACAGCATCAGGGGAATCTTTCCGTTGCGTCCAGATCTCAGAGGGCACTGCACACCAATTGCAGTGGTGGCTAACGAACCGGGGTTGGGTCAATGGCAGATCCCTCTCCCTTCCCCAACCAGAGTTCACAGTGGTGACAGATGCATCACTGCTGGGGTGGGGCGGCCACATGGGAGAGGCGGAGATCAGAGGCCTCTGGTCTCCAGCGGAGTCTGGGCTCCATATCAACCTTTTGGAGCTTCGGGCGATTCGTCTTGCACTAAAAGCATTCCTTCCCTCTGTCCGGGGAAGAGTGGTGCAGGTGTTCACGGACAACACCACCACCATGTGGTACTGCAACAAACAGGGCGGGGTGGGGTCGAGGACCCTAGGTCAAGAGGCTCTCCGCCTTTGGACATGGCTGGAACATCAGGGCATATCTCTGGTGGTTCAACACCTGGCAGGTTCTCTGAACGCCAGGGCGGACGAACTCAGCCGCAGGTGCATGATGGATCACGAGTGGCGTCTTCACTCGGAGGTGGTGCAAGGTCTCTTTCAGCAGTGGGGAGAGCCTTGGTTAGATCTATTCGCCACCGAAGAGAAAGCGCAATGTCAGCAGTTCTGCGTGTTGGAATTTCCAAGGCGGCACTCGCTGTGCAACGCTTTTCGTCGCGAGTGGAGTTGCAGTCTTCTATACGCCTTTCCGCCTATACCACTTCTGCCCAGAGTGCTGAAGAAGATCAAGCGTGACCGGGCCCAAGTCATTCTTGTGGCTCCGGATTGGGCGAGAAGTGTCTGGTATCCCGAGCTGTTACACATGGCCATCGATCCTCCGATCAGACTGCCTCTTCGGGAGGATCTTCTGTCGCAGCAGCAGGGGACGGTCCTCCACCCAAACCTGTCCAGCCTCCACCTCCTTGCGTGGAGATTGAGAGACGACAGTTGACAGCTTTCGACCTTCCTCCCGAAGTCTGTAATGTTATCTTGGCAGCCAGGCGTCCCTCCACTAAAATGGTATACGCCTGTGGATGGAACAAATTTGTGGCATGGTGCACAGCAAAGGCTGTGGATCCCCTTTCTGCCCACCTTTCAGAAGTTCTTCTCTTCATTCTTTCTTTGGCCCAGCAGGGCTCTGCTCTGGGCACTCTCAAAGGCTATCTTTCGGCCATTTCGGCCTTCCTTCGGCTGCCTGGCCAGCCTTCTCTTTTCAAGTCCCCTATTGTAAATCGCTTCCTTAAGGGCATTACTCATTTGTTTCCTCCCACTCCTTTCTTGATGCCCCAGTGGGACTTGAACCTGGTTCTTACTTATCTGATGTGTGCTCCTTTCGAGACGCTACATAACTGTCCTCTCAGACTCTTAACCCTTAAAACTGCCTTTCTGGTTGCCATCCCCTCTGCTCGCAGGGTGAGTGAGCTACAGGCCCTTTCTTCTAAGCCTCCTTTCCTGGCTGTTAATCCGGACAAGGTTGTCCTCTTCACTAGGCCTTCTTTCCTTCCCAAAGTGGTTACCTCTTTCCATATAGGACAGACCATCACTTTGCCCACCTTCTTTCCGCCTCCGCATCCTTCTAAAGAGGAAGAGAGGCTGGATCCAAAACGTGCGCTTTCCTTCTATCTGGATCGCACAAAACAATTCCAGGTGGATGACCAGCTCTTTGTCGGTTATGTGGGCTCTAAGAAAGGTCGGGCTGTGCAAAAACAAACCATCTCCCGATGGGTCGTTCTTTGCATCAAAATCTGCTAGTTCGTAGCGAAAAAGGAACCTGCAGTTGGGTTGCGTGCCCGTTCCACCAGGGCGACGGCAGCCACTACTACTTTGGGACGTGGAGTCCCCCTTCTTGACATCTGCCAGGCAGCTACGTGGGCTTCACTACACATGTTTACCAAACACTATTGCCTAGACAGCCAAGTCCGGAGGGACGGCTTCTTCGGCTGTTCAGTTCTCCAGGATGTTTTGGTGTGAACTTGGTTCGCAGACCCACCACCGGGGTTGGTATTGCTGGGGTATCTATTCTAAGGTGAGGAATCCATAACTAACTGTCTCTTTCAGATGAACAAGTTACATACCTTTGGTAATGATATATCTGTAAGAGTCATAGGTTAGTTATGGATTCCTCACCGCCCCACCCATCTTCCCCGTTCTGCGAACTGATTTCTAGGCTAAGGGACTTCTCTTTCAGGGCCCTAGTTTTTGTGCACCAGTGGTCAGTGTCTTGCATGGCTCTGCGCTTCTGGCGTGGAATGTCGTGGAAAGAACGAACGTCAGCGCGCGAGGGCAGCGTCTAAGTAGATACCGCAACATCATTCCGGCGACCACGACGACAACGACGAATGCGGAGTCGGCCGACGCCACCTATTGATGCTCAGAGGTACTGCTGAGGAAAAAATTCTCCGGATCCAGTCTGACACCTGGGGGTAATTCTAAGGTGAGGATTCCATAACTAACCTATGTCTCTTACAGATATATCGTTACCGAAGGTAAGTAATTTGTTCTTTGACACCAAAATGAGTTATATCCACTCAGTTGAGCCAGAGTTATGAATTTTTAAACTTTTAAGTGAAAAATAGCATCTTAAAAATCAAAACTCCGACCGCAAACATCTAGTCGTGCGAGACCGGGGCAAAGTCACACATTATGACCAACCAAAATTGAGCGCGTTCGGATACATCAGGTGAATTGGTCCCGGTCTCTGCTTACCTTCGGACTAAGAAGAAATTTGGACGTGAACTTCTTGAGAAGGTAAAGTTCAGCGAAGCAAGGCAGCTGGAGTTGCCATTGTCGGGGAGCCACTGGATGAAGTTGTGGTGAAATTTTCTACGTTTAGACTTTGTTCCTTTTTTGAAAGTTGAAAATCTCTATTGTGACACAGCTGCAGGCTGTAGCTGTTGATGGCTCCACAAGTCTGGATACCCTTTCTGAGAGGACCCACTTAACAGGGTTTGCGGCTGCATAGAAGAACATAGCGGGAGCTATCGCAAAGTCAGAACAACCAGCGATGCACCTCAGGTGGATCAGCGAGTAGTTAACTCTCAGGCCACTTTTTAGTGGAACATTTTCTAAGTCTCAAGTTTCAGGTTTTGGCTGGCAAAGCACCTTTAACACAACGTCTATGGGTCTATTCGCTCAAGGCAGAGGCCAGGTGCAAGGTTGGGGCTTGTTATGTCCGTGTAGCTCACACAGGAAGCCAGACAACTAGCCCTTGCAGTTACTTTGGTAGTCCTGGGATCAAGCAGCAATGCAGGCCTAAAGCACTATGCCAGTCTTCTGTGGGTACAAGGCAACCTTCAAGCAGCAGGGCAGTCCTCTGGGAGCAGCAGAATAATCGTCTGAGGTACAAAGCAGGCCTCTAGCAGCAGGGCAGTCCTCTGAAGTACAAGGAAGTCCTTCTGGGGGTCCTCCGAAGTATACTGAGGAGTGCTTCAGGCAGTCAAATATTTATACATGGTGCCAGCTTTTGAAGTGGGGAGATTGCCTATTCTACTACCACATCTGGTTCTTGAAAGGTCCTCCTATGTCAAGGCTCCAAGAAGTCTAGGTTGACATACAACTAGTGTCAGATTACTTTGTGTGTGCTGGAGGCAACCCATTGAAATGTAAGTAAGCAGGGAACTTATCCGCCCTCAACCATCCTGCCAGGATGCCCCATTCTGCCCACACCTAGTCCCCTGTTGTTTACTGCCTGGGCCCAATACACATTTTTAATGGGGTAGCCATTAACGGGCCCAGGCAGCTGGAAACTACTACAAGGCCTTAGAAGCTTTTGGACAATAAAATGCCAACTTTCTAAAAGTGACATTTTCAAAATTGTATTTCAAAATCCGACTTACCAATTTATTTATTTTATTTATTTGAACCTTTCAAGAGGATTTTAAATTACAATTCATTTGAGTCCAAACATGGCATTTCTACCTGCTCCTAATTGAAAGTTGGCACTTGTTAAATACAATCAGGTAACTCAATGTTGCTCTATGAGAGAGGTAGGCCTTGGAGTCGTGAAAAACGAATGTAGGAGTTTTTCACTACCAGGACATGTAAAACTTAAATACAAATGTCCTACTTTTTAAATACAGTGCACTTACCCTGTAAACCGTTTAGCGCCTACCTTAGGGTTGACTTATATGTTTTAAAAAGTATATTTTGTCGGGTCGAATTGGCAGTTCAAAACTGTACTACAGGCTACAATGGCAGGCCTGAGACATGTTTTAAAGTGCTACCTTAGTGGGTGGCTCAATGAGTTTTGCAGGCCCACTGGTAGCATTTAATTTACAGGCCCTAGGTACATATAGTACCATATACAAGGGATGTGTAAGTAAATTAAATGTGCCAATAAGATGTAGGCCAATTTTAACATGTTTTAAGGAGAGAGCACAAGCACTTCAGAACTGGTTATCAATGGTAACGTGCACAGAGTCCTAATGCCATCAAAACCGAATTCAGAAAACAGGATGAGTAATAGCAAAAGGTTGGGGGTCCAACAGGCTGTCTCAAGGGAATTAAGAACAATTTTATCAGTGTACTGGCCAGGGCAAAGAAATTAAAACACATTTTTCCACTTCTGAGATGTCTACATTGGTCTTTGATGTCAAACAGAGTGATGATTAAAAGTAACTATGTACCAGATATTAATTCTGACGAGGTCTATACAGTGGGGAGATCACTTTGGTTAACTCCATACCCACTCACTAAGGTCTGTGTCACTGAAGATAGAGGCTAATCCCAGATTTAAGAAGTTGACATTGAGGGAGAGGGGTTGAAATAGCTTGGAGTGGAAGTGACTAGCATGTGAAATTGGCTGCTGAAGGAGACCAGTGTTCTCACCTGTGTGGTAACTTAAAAATAAAAAAGAGGTTTAGTAATCTACCTCTTGGAGGGGCTCATAATGGCTTCAGCTTACTTACTTAAACCCTCAGTTATACTGGTTGGTTTAGGCACTATCTAAACTAAGTTAACTGAGCGATGACTGTCGCTTTTAGTGTGAAGGGCTTTCAATAGAGGGTGTAAAAAAGTATTTCCACTGAACACTTTTTGTTTTAGTCTTTTATTGTGCAGTCAGAATTTCAGGATGGCAGAATCCCTTTTCACTCTGTAGAAGCTACAGTATGGAGACCACATCAATGATTGCAAAAACATGACATGTTCATGTGGCATACCTCACCCTATTACATTTTAGTGGTTCTTTATAGCTCCCAATACACCAAACTTATAGTTATGCATAAGAGTGCAGTGAAGCAAAGAGGAGTGAGGGCTACAGTCACACATGCCGATACCTACCATTGTATGGGCTACTGATTCATCCATCATGGAGGAAGGTCCGCCAGTGATTTTGAGGTCTTTACAGTAACTGCAAGATCTCTTAGTGATCTGCCATGTCTCTACCACCTTCCTGAATTTCAGGTAATCTTCAATATTTTTTGGAAAGTTTGAGGCAGCGAGTGCTCCTCAATAAAATGCCATCTCTGTGGAGTATATTTTGTTTCTGCACATTGCCCATTTAATTATCAGTAGTGTGTGGTAAGGCATAACTCATCACAAAAGGAGCTGTAAACTAGTTTAAGGTGGATTAGAAACTCATCTGTTCTATCTTTGTAACGGAATATAGGGACAGGGTGAGTAGGCATTAGTAATTTATGGCATAAGCTTGATTAAAGTAACAAGATGAATGAGAATAATTCTTCTTGAAGTATAGCTTGAGTGACGTCAGTTAGATTTTGGCAATGAAAGGATGGTTTGTAATTCGTGAAATTATAACGACGCGCAGAGTAGATGAATTATTGAGGTGTTCAAGCATGTGCTTGGGTGGGAGGACAATATTGATCAGTTTAATATATTTGTTTGTGCTGTAGAATGAGAGCGGTTTAAATGTTGCTTCTAGTATTTAAATATTTTGTTGATGAATTATTAAGGGTTCGTGTTTAGGTTAAAGGGCCACTTTAATTTGTTTAATGTATATGTTAGGGATTTAGAATGGAAGCGGTTAAAATGATGCTTCTACTTTTTCAGTATTTTTAGATTGAAGTAAAATAAACACAATGGGATGGCTTTGAGCTACAAACACACGTTGCCTGCTGTCTGCTAAGATATGGACCTGTCTATAGATCAGGGAGATGAACCTGGGGCTGGAGTAGCCAAACTATAGCTGTAGCTGATGATATCCACTCTGGATAACCGTATTCCTTCTGGATGACAATAGCATATATTTTGATTGGCTCTCACCCAATTTAAAAGATTTCTATGACCTGACAGTGTACAGAACAAATTTAAACAAAACTGACATACTGACACTTACTGCAACTAATCACCGTTGGAATAAGCTAAAAATTAAGCATAAAGGCAACAGGCTGTCTTAACTAACTGAAAAGTGAAGTTAAAGGGACCTAAAATCACTGGTCGGAAATTGCATTGATAAACTGTGGGCAGAAACTGAAACATTACCGACTGTTTGTGCTGCAGAATTTCATAATACTTGAAGTTTGTTTCTAGATGTTTTTTAGTGACAACAATCTGTAAAAATGTTAATCTATTTTTGAGTCAACAATAGCTTTTTCAATAGTGGCTTGATCTGATTTAGCCGAAAACTGGGTGATCCTTCTCACTAATTTTAAGGAACATTTGAATTAACCACAATGGCATTCACCCGTCTTCCATCTGTTCAAGCTCCCCATTTATTAATGCCTCTCACTTTCTGGTGCGCATGCAAAAGCATTACAAGCATGCACCATGGCAATGCGACATTTATATTCACCCTGTTTGCTGAAAGTACAAAAACTCTCACAAACACTTTCCTCAAATATTCAGGGACTGAGAAAGAAAAGGAAATCACCCTCTCCTTGAATATATGGGAGTATTTCTATCCCTCACCTCTAGGGCTTCACAGGAGGCATAGAAATACAGGTACTTAACGCGAAGCATGAACAGACAAGGGAGCGTGAATGGTTAGAACATCAGATTGTTTTATTTACAAACCTTAGCCTGTTTTATAGTGAATGCACAAGTCATCATAATTACAGATCACCAAACAAGGAATGAAGAACATGCAATGTACAAACTAATACAAAAGGTGCAATACCAAGACAGACCTGATCATTAATATGTTTTGAACAAGAAGCCCTTCTAGATCTGCTCGTGCTAGCCTTCACCACTTTGTAAACATGCACCACTCACGTCATTATTGTCATTATTAACAGTTGACTTTCATACCAGCTATATCAGTATTCTGTGAATCAAAAACCTCTACATGTGAACAAACAGAAATTGTAATCAAATTATTGAGAAGATAGAACTCCGCCCGCTTATTTTTTGGAGACTCATCGTTGCCCCAGAACTTTCGTGATATCGAAATGGGTTGGAGGAAATTCTCAGCAATCAAACTCCCCTGGAACAAATTTGTCAAAGACCCCCCTCAAGGACATTGGCTTGCCCAATCTCTGGAACGATCCAGTGAGCTGCTGCCCAATAATTACTGTGAATGAGTTAAAAATCAATTTAAACATTTCAAACGCAGCAACCTTCTAATGAATGCACAAGGCACTTTATCTACCTCATTTTTAGTGATCAAAGATAATTACCATTTGGAAAATTTCTGTGATGTCATAGAGCTGAATTTAGCTAAAAAACTTTATGTCCAGTTTAGACATGGAAACCTCCTCCTCAATAGTTTTAAGTCAAAATGGTTAGGAACATTGAATAGTATAGACCAGGAGTGTCAATGGTGCGGCAATAAGAGGGAGGATCTACCCCATCTGCTATTCTTCTGTCCAGCCTACAAAGGGCCATGCGTAAAATGTACCTATTTGTAGGGAATAAGGCACATCAAGGAATGAGGAAGCCTATAGGTTCCTTCAAGCCGACACGACCCACATCTGGTATTTGCGCTGTCCCTGTTTCTGTTTCATGTGTGGTTGATAAGAAACAGATAAAATGATGTTTCAAAATAAATTGGCACTTTTATGGGATTGTAAAATCTATGAATTCATTATTTACCCTATACAACTTTTTAACTTTGGACCTATTATTTAATGTACTTGCGGGGCCCATGTATGAATCTTATTTGTATTTTTATTACTTGGTGGTTTGTTTTATCTTTTTTAACCTGTTGATGTTGATTTTAACTTTCTGTGGCTCTGGTATTTTTATTGTGCATCTCTTTCATGGTGTATTGCTGAAATAAAGAGGATTGGATTGGATGAAAAGTTCTATTTCCAGAGATGGTTCACCTACACAGTTTAACCTGAAATCATTGTCAAAGCTACATCCTACTAATGAATGATCATTCTCATCTTCAGCATAAATGTTCACTGTTCTTTTGAGATTCCACCAGTCCCCATCATTAATTTTGACAGATGATTTTCATACATAAACAACCTTCTTTGGAGAAGAAAACTTAGACAACTCTTTGGTTGCAAATCTTGGTTAATTGTTTTAAGCCCATTCTCCAATAACAATGGTAGGTTCCTTAACCAAATTCTCAGAATCCAACCAAGATTTACATTTCTGTCATTTGGGGCAATAATTGTTTTTGGCTTTCTTTTACATTTTGGAATTTTTATTCAGTAAGCATTATTGTGACAATGAATTAGGGCATAAATTCAAACAAGAATTGCGATTCTTTATCATTTCAAATGTGAGAACTCTGTGCTAGAATGTGGTGTACAATGAGATGCCCACAATTTCTCCTGAATAAAAGCCTTGGCTCAACAACCCTGGGCTACAGCCATTTGAATTCCTTCAAACAAAATTCCAATAATTCTTTCACAAGACCCTTTCTGTTGGGAGAACACAAGGGAGGGCATTTGTGATTGATGCCACCACGTTGCTAAAATTCAGACATTTCAACAGAAGTAAATTGGAAACTATTGCCCATGGCAAACAGCAAGGGAAAACCTCCTCTAGAGAAACACTCCTTCACAAATTCCAACATTCTCTCTGGTAGTAGGTTCCTCAATAAATTGAGATACAGCAGGAGCATTAAAAACTTTGTTTTTACCTTTTCAAAATCTTCAGATCTGTTCTGGGGCAAAATAAGTGCCTTTTTCAGATAAGTGATCTCATAGTGCTGGTAATTCTAGAAAACCCATCAGCAAGTCACGAATACTATACACAAAGACCCAAATATGATGTTAACTGCTCTCTGTTCTTGAGTACAGGGGCATTCCTCATAGCTTTTAGTAAAGATCCTTTAGTTTTAATAAAGAGTCTTTGAGCTTTAGGCCCCAATGCAACTGATCCCAACACCCTCACCGGATTATCAGGACAAGACATGCTGAAGTCTCTGGGGCCTACATGATCAACCAACCTCGGGCCCAGTAGATGGCCAACGCCAGATGCACCTGCTCTTGCCACAGCTTTTGGAGTACTCACTGCTCAGCTGACAGCTGCATACATCCAGCGGGACTGCTGCATGCAGTGCAGTGAAGGGCCTGTCGATCGGCGGTGAACCTGCCATTTGTACAGTTGTCTATCTGTTGTGTAGCTCCAGTTCCCTTTAATTTCGAAAGAATCTGGCATTGGGTTCTTTGATAGAGCACACATGAGTATGTCATGCACCCATCCAATATTCCCAAACAGATTATCAATCAGTCTCTGGGCCACGGACGATCAGAAGTTACAAAGATGGTCATCTTTTGACAATCTGCCAACAATTAGATTTGATGATTTACAACACAAAGGTCAGTGGTAGAAAAACATTTGGCCTCACCCTTTGGAGCAAAAACATCTTGGAATTCGGGTACTGGATTGCAATCCACCAGAATTTGCTTGTTTAGTAAACTCAGCCAGCAATTAACTTCAGATTGCCTGTCTTGTCTATAGCTAAAACAATGAGGACAACGCAGTCTTAAGATTCAAAAGGCTGAATGATTCCCTCTTTGCACATATCTTCTGAGATAGCTGCCAATTACTTTCTAACACTTTATTGAATTAACAGAATTGATCTATAACACTTAATGGAACCTTTCTGAGGTGTTGCTGAACAGAAGTAACAATTTATTTTACTCTGATTTGATGTGAAGCCCTTCTCCCAACCAAACTCGTTTTCTGAAATCGCTCTAAAATGATTATAATGTCTTCATCTTAAATAGATATCGAAATACAAGAAATGGGAACTGCAGCATCAGGTCTCAATGTTATACTATAGATACCTTGATGGCACTATCCTGATAAATGGTGTCCTTTCCTGGCCACATATACTTCTTCCTTTCATTAAAGTGAATGGATGAAATAGAAAATCTACTAGTTTCAATGGTATTCCGACCATACAATAATGTTTTGTGATAAGGGTCCTCTAAGTTTTTTATTTATACCAATTAGCTTCAAAGATCAAATCAGAAACTCTGGTGAAAGATAAGCCTGAGTCTACTAAAGCAGGTGTCCCAAAACTTACTATGAGAATATCACACCTTGGAGGTACCCATATTTTTCATCAATACCATAAGGCGTATGCTGATCATTTTGAGTAGATTCAAGTTACTAAGATAAGAATCATGTTAATTCTTACATTTGGTTCAATTTTGTAAATCACATGGCCTATATTAATTTTCCTGTTATTACTCATATAAGAACAATAGCATACATTGTCAAAATGAGCTATTTTTGCATTTAAATTATTTTCTTGTAGCAGGATAAGATTGAAAATTAGAAATTAGCGGGATAAGGTTTAAAACCACAATAATTGCATTTGGATCTATTAGAATAAACAGTCATCACAGTGGCTTGCTGATCCTACTACACATGTGCCCTCAGTGACAATCACATTGACCATTACATTTTTCTAAATTACAGTTTTACGTAAAGTGTGTTATCTGTCATCTCCTTCAGCCGTCATAGCTTGCTCCCTCGTTCTCAAATAGTTCATGAGTGGTTCCCAGATGTCTTTGGGTCTAGAGGGGGCTGGCAGCTCCTCTGCATAAAGTTCCAGGTTCTCCTTGCAGTACACCAAGTCCTTTATCCATTGTTCGGGCAGTGGAGCCGCCCTGCTCTCCCAGTTCATCGCCATCCTCCTCTTTGCCAACAGCAATGCAATATTCGTAAATTTACCAATTGCGCCCTTCAGATGCGGCGTAAGACACAGAAGGCAAACTTGTGGGATACATTGTAGGCTAGCAGCAGACATGATCTGAAGCCGGTGTACCACCTCCGCCCAGAACTCGGACATCTGCCCACATTCCCACGCTAGGTGCATGCAATCCACTCCCTGAGCCCCACATCTCTTGCATGCATCGTTCTGCCTGAGACCATATTTGTGCAATCTAACTGGTGTGTGGTACACTTGGTGGAGGTATTTGAAGTGAATAATGCGCAAGTTGCCGTTCGAGGTGAAAACGCCAGTGAGTTGGCAGCAGTACTCCCATTCCTTCTGCGTGAGTTGGGGTTGAAGCCTTTTGTTCCAGCGGGCTAGGCTTCTAGCTTCGACTGCAACCCCTTCGTCCCTGGCGCTCTGTTCAGTTTGGTGACTAATTTATGTCGCGTGGGGCTGACTAAAAGCATCTGAAGTGTTTGCAATGTCGGTGGCTCATCAGGGAAGGTGTGGTAGTGCGCCTGCACCGCCATCTTGAGCCTGTGAAATGTGAACAGGAATAGCGGCGGCGACTTGTGTATGTATTGTAGCTCATCTCTCGTGAGAAATCTACCATTTGGGTACAAATCTTGCATTTTCTCTATACCTGCTAGTCCAGGGTGTGCATAGCCCCGCCTTGTGCGTTATCGATAGTGCTGCTTGATGCGCCAAAGGGAGCAAAGGGGCGTATAGTGGAAGCTTCGCTGCTGAGCGACCTATAGCTTGCCAAGCTGCAATTGTGGTGTCTGTGGTGTTAATTTCTGCTTTGGGAATTCCCCGTTGGGAGTGCGACAGTATGCAGCGTAAAGGGATTGGGTGGGCATCACCATCCTCCACCGCTACATGAGGAATGAACTCATGGGGGCTATACCATTAGTGTGCGTACTGCGCTTGCGCACACAGGTAATATAGATGCATATCTGGTACATTAAAGCCACCTTTGTTGTAATCTAGAATGAGTGTATCCGAACCCACACGGGGTTGCTTGCACCCCCCATACCAGCTTCACCAGTAACGAGCGTATATTTTTAAAAAACTGACAGGTCAGTTTTATGGGTATGTTGCTAAATAAGAACAAGAATCGAGGCAGGATAATCATCTTAATGAGGGCTATTCGGTCAGCCAGTGATAACGGCATCCCCATCCATCTAGATACTTGGTGTTCCAGCGTGATATACGCTTTGCCGTAGTTTTCCCTCACAACTATCTCCGGATCGCGATGGATCCATATACCCAAGTACTTAACAGGGTCAGTGGACCACACAAGGGGGGATTCCATGGCATGCGAGGCGGTGCTCTCGGTCAGCGACACTACAAGCGATTTATTCCAATTGATGCTAAGCCCCGAGAAGCGCCTGAATCTAATGTACTCCCGTAGAATTGGCGCTAGGTGTGTCTGCGGCTCCCTGACGAACAGCACCATGTCATCGGCATATAGCGATATACTTACAGGCTGATGTGCAAACCCAAGGGCCGCCTCTCTGTGGCGCTGCCTAATAATGCAGGCCAGCGGCTCCAGCATCAACGAAAAAAGGAGCGGCGAGAGAGGGCACCCCTGCCTAGTCCCTCTGCAGATCCTGATTGGATCAGACGTAAGCCCGTCTATCCGGACACGCGCCGTTGGGTCGACATATAGCAACCGCACCCATCTGCTGTAAAATTCAGGGACCCTATTCATTGCAAAATTCGAAACATATAGCTCCATTCAATAGAATCGAATGCTTTGGCCGCATCCAGCATAACTGCCGCGGCTTGGAGGTCTGGGTTCAGGATATGAAACATGGCAAAAATCGTGCGCAGATTGTGCGACGTGGACCTATCTGGAATGAACCCAGACTGGTCCGGCAGGACCAGCTTCGGCATTAGAGGTTGGAGTCTGGTAGCCAGTATTTTTGCCAATATGTTTGCATCGATATTAATGAGTGACAATGGGCGGTACGATTCGCAACGGGATTGTGTCTTGTCCTTTTTTAAGAGTGTGATTATCAGAGCCTCTCTAAGCGTTGGAGGCAGCCTGCCCGACTCGTAAGCCTCCTCATACATGTCTAACAAGTGCGGTATCAGTTCATCCGTGAACTCGTTATAGAATTCGCACGTGAGACCATCCGGCCCTGGCGCTTTCTTGTTTGGTAGGGATTGCTTCGCATATTTCAGCAGCCTCAACCGGCTGACATAAATATTCCTGTTGCCCGTTGGACAGCCAGGCAACTGCAATGTCTGCCAGGTAATCATCCAGTTCGCTGGGGTCTGTTCCGCCCTTTGAAGTATACTGGTCAGTATAACAACTCTGAAATTGCGCAATTATTGCCTGCAGAGAGTAGTGATCCCTTCCGGAGTCATCTGTGATTTTTGTTAAAGTGTGATGATCAGTTCTAAACTTAATCTTGGAAGCTAGGTTGTGCCCTGGTCTGCCCCCTTCACCGTATGTGCGAGCCACGTGTCTCTTAGACAGCGCACCTCCCCCGCCGCCAACTCGTTGTATTCTAGGATTAGGACTTTGATTTGGGCTAAAGTGTCCGCGCATGGAGAGACCTTGTAATCCTGCTCAAGCTGCTTTAGCGCCGTCTCGACTCTGGGGAGCTGTCCCCGAATAAAGTATGCCCGCAGTGGTGCTGATGCATGTGCCCCTGATAGTAGCCTTAAAGGCTTCCCATAGTGTATCGGCCTCACTCACCGACCCCTTGTTTATACTGAAGTATTGGGCTATGGCCTCCCTATTCGTGGCTGTGTACAGCGAGTCTAGCAGTGCCTCTGATCTGAACCGCCATGTGAATTGACGAGGGACACACACCGGGATGTGTAAAGTGAGTCGGACAGGGTTGTGATCAGATAGAGTTCTGGGTAGCGTGTCTATGGCAAACACCCATGCGTTTGCACCTGCACTCAGCAGCCAGTAATCCAACCACGACCAGCTTCTGTGTGCGGTGGATGTGTGTGTGCCCTCCAGCTTGTCAATGTTGCGAAGCCTCCACGTGTCCACGAGTCCCAGCTCAGCCATCCCGCCTTTGATAATGTGAGCTGCCTTGGGAGAGTGCCCGCCTTGTTTACTTGATTTGTCTTTGCTAGGGTCTAAGTGTGTGTTCAGGTCACCTCCCCATATAATTTCAGCTTCTGGCCAGTCGCGTAACAGATTCAGTATACCTACGAAAAAAACTGGCCCGTCAGTATTCGGCCCGTACACATTCACTAAAGTAATAAGCGAACCTGCTAGTTTTCCATGAGCTATGGCGTACCTACCCCCATCGTCTGTGATGGATTTAATCATTGTGAACGGGAGACCTTGCTTTATGAGTGTAATTTCCCCCTTGCGTACGATGAGTACGAGGAAGCTAGGAGGTACCCAGCCCTATGCGAGCCCACCCTGGTTTCAGTTTGTCTCGTCAGGTGCGTTTCCTGGAGGAGAGCAACCGCAACATTATGTGTGTCCAGGTAGGCCAATACCTGTCTGATTTTTTTCGGGTAATTCAGCGCGCAGACGTTCCATGTCATACAAGAAATCGATTCTCTATCCCCCACTTTCATTCCAGCTATCTGGTGAGACATGTATTAAATCCATAATTGAAGGCAAAATACAGAGCAACGATTGAGTCCATGAGTTCCAGCAAGCCACACAAAACATCCCCGTAGTTCTCCCCCACCCATCCCTCCCACAGCAGCATCCCAATTATGCTGAAGACCGAATCCCCAAATACCCCGAACCCCAAACAGTAAACAGTATGTATCAGTTCAGCTGGGGATCACCCACTGGAGGGTCGTTAGGAGCCCGAACACCCTCCTCAACAGGAGGTGGCCAGACGTGGAAAGCCCCAAACAACCTCAGCTGCTTCAGTGGTGTGTTAACAATGTGGGCCCCTCACTCGCACATGAGCCCCGCTTGCCAGGGCCCCCGAGGGAGCCTCAGCTTGCATGCATGTTGATAGTCCGAGTCTTCAGCTGCTTGTGATCGTTGAGTGCGTTTTGTTTTAGTAACTTTTTTCAGGAATTCCTGCACCGCCTTATGGGACGTGTATATCTTGTGCTGTCCGTCGTACTCAATCCTTAGCCTGGCTGGGTATAACATCGCGTAGGTTATGTTCACCTTCTGTAGTTTTTTTTTACCGCCTGATACTCTCTTCTTGCCGCTTGCACCGTGGCCGTGAAATCTGGATAGAATGCAACCTGGAAGCCATGGTGTTGTAATTCTGCCTTCTCATGGGCCAAGCGGAGTATTGTGTCTCGGTCGCGGTAATTCAGTAGTCTGGCGATGTCTGGACGTGGAGGAGCACCTGGGGGTGGTCTCGCCACTAGTGTCCTGTGAGCATTTGCTCCACATACAGCTCCATCTTGCCTGTATTTGTTGACTCCGGTATGCCCACTATGCGCACGTTGCTGCGACGAGAACGCGCCTCCAAATCTTCATTTTTGGCTTGGATGACACTGAGGAGCTTCTCCATTTCCGAACACTTGCTCGTCGTGGCCTGCATGTCATCTTCAACCATGGACAATGATTGTTCCGCTTCCGAGATTCTGGAGGCCTGTTTGTCTAGTTTGGCTGACATGAAGTCCATGCGCTGATTTAGAGTATCTTGGCGTCAATGGATAGCAGACTTTGTTGCATGGCCTGCAGTGTCGCCGCCAGCTGCGGAGTTCCCTGGTCAGCAGAATCCTGCCCGGAATCTCCCTGGTCGCTTTGTGTTGAACGCGGTGTTTTTTTGGTCTCAAAGGTGAGCCTAGGCTGCCCTTTATCCAGTTTTCCCATCGTGTCTAATGTAAGCACCTACACAGTTAAAATTGGCAGCAAGTGTCGTCTAGGTAGAGCCACGATGTCTGGCCGCGCACAGTTCCAGGCTCGGCACCCCCAACAGTTCGATATGAGGTACCTGGAGAATGGGACAGGGGATTGATTGATACTGGGCAGCGAGTCCTCCCACCGAGCCGGCAGCGTCACGCAACCGCACACCGGGCCCAGCCCTGCCCATGCACTCAAGCCGTTCACCTGTCGGTTCTCACCCCCCTGGCCCGGGGCACACTGTGTTTGAGTCCCTGTGTTGCCCGCGAACTTCCCTGCAGGGAGGGAGGGGTGGAACATGCAGCAAGTTCGCTGTTCTCTTCTGCCGTGTTGGGCTGAGACCTACAGTGAATCAGTGATGTGGTGCCTCTATTTGCTGGCCGGCAGTGGTGCTATCAGGTCTCTCTGCGCCCACTCCAGCCGCGCTGTTGCTGCGTTGGTAGGCCGCGGTCCCGCGAAGCCTGGCCCCGTCAGGCAGCTCACTGCGATGCGGCGACGCGGGCCTCAATCACTCACCCCGGTCCGCGGTTTGCGCTTTGGGGCAGGCAGCCATTGTCAAACTTCCCGCCGGCCAGCTGGTCCTCCGAATAGTCCCTGCAGGATCAGCTTGTCTGTTTCGCGCTCACTTCACAGTGCTCAGACCTGCAGCAGACGCATCAGCCCAGGCCCGGCGCGGCCCACCACAGTTCGCCGTGCGGTCACCGCCACACCGCAGCGGCCGTAGATCTTTCCGGGCAGTTCGGCAGGTTCAGGGTTCCGTGGCGTTCATTTAGCTCGGTTTGAAGTTATGAGGGTGTTGGATAAGCGGATATTGCACGGATCTTAAACACCTGGCCGGCGGAGCTGCACTAAAGTGCGGCCATCTTGCGTCGGGCTCTCTAGCGCCCCCCAACTACTACATAACATTCAGTGGGTTCGTTGGGAAATTGGAATATGGTATAAACGGAATGCCTTTCTATTACTATATGTTGGTTAGCCATGAAATGAAGTGTAACACCTCCTTTAGTCAATCATCATAATGTCCTGCTGATGTGCTAGTGTGAGGCGAACCTCTTGGAAGTTTTTAAACAGATTTCATGCCTCTCTACTAAGTAAGTTTAGCAGTAATGTTATTTTTTCTCCCCACGCTGGATGATTTGCTAAAATAATCAGTTTGCAGGCAGTAATAGTGTCTCACCTTAAGCATCCTGACCAGGACAGCACAGATCACGATGTGGCAAAAAAGTGGGCAAAATCAGCATTCAGGTTTGTTGGTATAAGGTGGTGACACAAAGGTGCTAGAGTTGAGAATCGTTTTTAAATGTGAAATTTGAAAGGCTCTGGAGAATAGACTGTATGCAGAAGAAGAACATCAACACAGATGAAGAGACGGCATCTTGCAGCTCTGGGAATAACTGTCACTTTGGAATGCAAACTTCCCCACATTCCAGCGATGGCAGACACAAGAAGATGCATGAGGAAAGTAGCAAGAGGCGAGTGGAACCAGCACGGGATACCAGAAAGACACATCACAAATAAATGACAATATGATAATCAAGTAAATGAGTGCAACTCAACGCGCACAATTTGTGTCAGCTCAGGTCTAGAAATGAGGAATCTAAGCATCTCCAAACATAGAAAAGGACAGAACCTGGGAAACTAAATATCATTCTACCCTCAAAGAAATGAGAGCTGCTCTCCTCAGTGGCAGACGACTATCTGAATGTTTTCATCCATGTGCCCACAGCCTTAGCTGTGCTACTGCATGAACTGAATAGGAAATTTCAATAGATGTTAACAGTGAAGCTTATCACTTGCCTCATTCGCATACACCAGTGAAGACATGAATGCATGTATGTTGTATTTAAATAGTGCAAACCTAGCCAGAAGTTAGTGGAATGCTGTACAGGGTCTAAGACAAAGACCAAGTCAACAAGACTGGAGACTTATTTGGTTTCTAAGAGTGAGACTGAACTATTATTGCATCATGATGAAGTTGTTTTTAAAGAGATGTTTTTAGTTCTTTCTTAACTTAGAACAGGGTTAGGGAAGTCCTGTTTGATACGGGAATATTGTCCCAGATGCTGGGTGCACAGAGGGAGTAGGCCTGTTGCCTTATGTGTTTTCTTTTTCCACATCTTTTTCTCCATTTGAATGTTGTCCTCGCTGCAGATGTGCCATGAACCACCAGAGATGGTGAGCTTGCCTGACAGATAAGCAGAGGTGTTGGTCATGATGGCCTTGTGGATGATGCAGTTGGGTTTAAAAATGGTGTGGGCTGCCAAGGTGAGCCAGAGTAGGTCTACCAAGATTCGGCTGATGATATCCTATTTCTCCAGGCCGTAAATGAGGCGTGCTCCTGCATGTAGAACACCCTTAATAGACCTATATGCAGTTTGGAGGCTGAAGTGTATGGCATTTCCGCCACCCACACGCACAAGATTCACATGCATATGATATAGGTGCACCTGAGCATGTACAGCTTTCAGAAATGCTTTCTGAATTCACAGCTTTCAGAAATGACAAGGACTTGCTTGTTGTGCTGCTTCAGGCATAATATTGAGAGGGCTCCCAGATCTTCATTATGCTGTGCATACGGTTCTTACTAGTCAGTATAACACATGAAACCCACTGGCATGCTTTTGCCACTAAGAAAGAATACTGAAAGTAGTAGCTATAGTTCCCGCAGATGGACAATATGGAATTAATCATCCTGTGTTAATGCACAGTAAAAGTATAGTTCTCAAGTTACCTTGAAGATGTTTGAGTTACATGATTTTTTTTTTTTTTAACTTATTTTTATTGTCATTTCATATACATCAGTTCGAGAGCAAACAAGAGGCAAATCTTCGTACAGCATCAACTGACATAACAGCATGGCACCTTAAATTATATCTTTTCAGGTTCACTGCAAACAATTGTTAGCATATATATCGCCTTGTTTCACTTCAATACTCTGTCTAATGGAACCATCAGGTCCCTGGTGTACAATGATACATTCTATTACTCGCTGTACATTTCGTTCGCGTTTTCCACATGGGCGGCTGGCAGCCACACATTAGGGTATGACAGTATAATCCAAGATTAATGAGTTTACTTTTTGAAAAACTTCTCAATACAAACTTAAAGCTGTGCAGAAGAGTGGTATATATTAGGGTCCAACTGTTCATATTGGGGGAGTCAGAGCTTAGTGGGCCCACAGAGGCATGTTGGATTAAAGTGAAGAGCCCCCCCCCATCAGTCTCAGTCATTCATATAGTCACATTCCATCACACTGCGTAAATTTAGGAACATCAATATGGCTAAAACCTTCTTTGCAGGACTAAGACTGGGCTATTATGCTTCAGTGACATCACTCGGGTCGTCCTGCTCCCCTCCCCCTTCCACATCACTAGTTTGCTTCGGCTGCTCCCATGACACCATTGATTCCTTTCATTGCTCCGCTATGGGGCGTTTCCGCACTCCTCTCGCCTCCTCCCAACTCAGTGCTCTACCTTCCGCTCCCGCCCAATTAATCAAATCCCGATCCCAGCTTTCAACCTTGGGTCCCTGTATTGATTTCTATTCTTGTGCTATTCTGCGCTTGCAAAGACCCAGGGCTAAATCGATCAGCCTATTCCAAACCTTGTGTTTGTGTGGAAGGGAAAGAGTCCCAGCAGACATACCCGAGCCGTAGTAGCCAGATCCCTTCCCAGAACCTCTTTAAGTTTGGAAATATTTGCTTACCAAAAGGGGCGTAGTTGTTGGCATTCCCATGTCATGTGTATAAAATCAGCGTCAGGTTGGGCACATCTTTGGCATTTCCGTACGTCCCCCCCCCATAGGTGATGTTAAGGCGGTGGGGTGTCATATAAGTCATATGTATGACGTTGAATTGTATATATTTTAGGCGTGTGTTACGAGAGATCTTCTTGGGGGACTGCAAGATCTTACCCCACTCAGCATCTGTGAATTCACCTCCCACTATCCTTTCCCATCTCCCTCGCAATCCACCCAAAGGGTCCAGGGACGCTGGAAGTAGGGCGGCATAAAACCACTTCACTTGGTGCCCAGCCGTGCCCAAGGTTATCAGTGCATGCAAGATTGGGTGCGTCTCAGGCTCCTCCCTCCCTTTCCCCCATAGGTGCCTGAAAGTGCAGACTAGTGCTTCATAGTGCAGAAACTGTCCCGGAGGAAGCCTGCAGCTATCCACCAGTTCTTCAAAGGGGATCTCTAGGTAGCAGTCTCCCACATTTTCCAACCCTGCCTCCGTCCAAGGTGCCAAATGGTCCTCAGTGAATAGTGACATAGGAATTCCATGTGGCAAGCCCATTAGGGGCAACATAGGGGTATATCTCAGAGTTTTCTTTAATTTATCTAGAGATCTCTTCCAGGCCTGTAACGCAGTGCGTTGTAGCACCGAGTGGTACGTGGTAGAGGTGGTCGGGACTAACAGTTTAGCCAGCAATAGGCGGGGATGGCTATCGGGCTCCGACAAACATGTGCCCACTTCATTCACCCCTCTAACCATTGTGCTAACCATTGCAGTTGGGCGGCCAACATCTAGAGCTCAAAATTCGGTGCTCCTAACCCTCCCTCTACCATGGGGCGCTGTAACGTCTTCAGGGAAACTCTCGGACGCCCATCATCCCACACCAGATCTCGCAGCAATGAATTTAGTGGGCGGAACCAACCTGGTGTCATCAAAACCGGGAAGTTGACAAAATAGTACAAAAGCCAGGGTAACATTACCATTTTGGACAGGGAGATCCTAGCCATGATGGGGAGTTGCAGCGTGCACCAGAATTGGACACAAGATCTAAGAGACCGCACGGCTCTGCCTAGGTTTCCTTCCCTCAAATCTTCTAGGGAATGGAAGATGTGGATGCCCAGGTATTTAAAGGAGTGGGGAGTTCAGAGGATGTCAAGCTGTAGGGCCTCCGGCCTGGGTAGCGGTCCCGCTACAGGAAATAACTACATCTTGGTTTTATTAACCCGGAGGCCTGATATTTGCTCGAAGCATTCCAGAATCTGCATTGCCGAGGCAGTGCCCATCACCGCTTCCTCCAGGTAGATCAGCAGGTCGTCTACATAAAGCGAGATAGTGTACACCTGTGCGCCTACTTTAAGACCCAACCCTTCACCCCCCAATCAAGCTCTTTCTGCGAGCAGCTCTATCGCTAATAGACCAACAAAAGGGGTGAGAGAGGGCATCCCTGCCGCGTGCCTCGAAAGATCGTATACTGATTCAAAATAGTTTTGCCCGTTTTGACCCTCGCAGTGGGTGCTGCATAGAGGAGCCGTACCCACTTCACCCAGTCATTCCCGAGGCCCATTCGCAACTTGACCTCAGATAGGTACTCCCAACTGACCATGTCAAACGCCTTTTCCAGGTCAATTGACCGCACTGCTTCCCTCTGGTTAAGTGATACTTCCTCGTGGTAGAGTACAGAATAGAGTCTGCGGAGGTTGTAGGCGGTACAGCGAGAAGGAATAAATACGTTTTGATCTGAGTGAATGAGGGATCTCATGTGGGGAAGTAACCTGCTCGCCAGGACTTTACTAAGAATTTTAAAATCTAGGTTTAGCATGGAGAGGGGTCTAAAATCCAACACTCTGGCACCTATCTCTTTGGATTTAGGGAGTGGAACTACAAGTGCGTCCCGAGTAGTACCGGAGAGTTCACCCAGCTTGAGCGACTCAGCGTATAGAATCTCTAGTTGTGGCGCCAGACTGGTGGTGAACCATTTATAGAATTCCGCCGGGAGGCCATCAGGGCCCTGCGTTTTTCCCGTTGCCATGTCCCCAATGGCCGCACAGATTTCGTGTATTGTCACTGGGCCTCCCAACTCCTCCTGTGTCTGTCGGTCTACAGTACGAAGAGGTAAGGGATCTAGGAAGTCCCTAATGTGGGATGGGCTGGCTGCTGCCGGGGCAGCATACAACCTCTCGTAGTAGCTTTGAAAGGCAGCATTGATTTCTCTGAACTATAAAGTAGATCACCTGTTTCCTGTTTTACCTGGGTGATAGGTGACCCACGGGTTTCTGGTTAAATTTAACCCTGGGCGGAGTTCGCGGTGTTGCACTACGCGGAACACTGCGAAGTGCAAAAAAAACTCCATCGCACTACGCAGAGTTCCGCGAGCGGCGGAGTACGATAGAAAATTGCAGTTCATGGTGATTGCACAGTGCCGGATGCTTGTCTGCACTGTGCAATCATTGCGAACGGCACCAAGCGGTCCCTGCTTTCCTTTTCTGCCACTCGAGTAGATTTTTACTCGAGCGGCAGCTTTCTCAACGCGGACGGGCAGTTTCTCAACGCGAACTGTCGCGAGCATACGCGACCACTCGCAATGAAAAACCTGACCCCCCTCCCCCCCGCGTTGAGAAATCTCGCCGGGATGTTGATTTTCCACGCTCACGCTCGCCAACTTGATGTTGACGAACGTGAGCGAGGGAAGAAACTCTGCTCCGCAACGGAACTCCGCATAACGCGGAGTGCAGAAAACTCCGCAAACTCCACGAGCGGAGTTCACCACCCAGGGTTAGTTAAATTAGCCATGCCAGGAGCCGTCCAGCCCTCCCTTCCTCTCTCTGCATCCTATCCCGGTACTCTTTGTAATTGTGGCATCGGAGTCGGTTCAGTACTTCGTGGTAGATCGCTTGCGTCTCCTGTAACCCAAGCCGGGAAGTGGGATCAGTTCCCTGAGCATTGTCTAACTGGCGCAGTTTTTCCTCTAAATCCAGGATCTCTTTACGTATTTCTTGCTGTGCCCCAATCGACTGCCCCATACAGTGACCCCACACCACTACTTTGAAGGCCTCCCATTCCAGCAGGGCCATGGACGCCGTATGTGCATTCATGAGGAAGAAAGACTCATTAAGTGTTATCAAGGATGACCGATGGGGGACATCTTCCAGTGACAATGGATTAAGCCTCTAGGAAGGGATCGGGGGTCATCTCCCTAAGGGTTGGTGAGACAGCAATAAAGGGCTGTCATCAGACAGGGTGCACCCCAAGTATTTGTGTGTGTAATGGAACCACTAAGAGTCGGCACGCAGAGAAAGGTGTCTAGCCTGGTATGTACTTGGTGAATCGATGAGAAGAAAGAGTATTCCCTGTCTCTTTCGTGCTGCCTTCTCCAAATGTCCTCTAGACCCCAGTAGTGGATCCAGTCCCGAAACCCCACCGCTGTGCGATGGGATTGTGCCCCCGGGAGCAGTGGGTGGGGGCGGTCAGCCGCGATATCCGCGACACAATTAAAATCTCCTCCCAGCAGTACCTGCCCGCTCATATATACGCAGCTATCTTGGCTGAAAGGGAGGTCAGGTAAGTGACCTGGTCCTGGTTGGGCGCATAGATGTTACCCAGGGTTCTCTTTCGGCCCACCGGTCTACCAGTCAGGATTATATACCTACCCTCAATATCTATCAATGTATGTGTAAGGTCGAAGGGGACTCCAGGCCTTACCCATATTAACACTCCCCTTGTAAAGGCCGAGAAGGTTGTTGCGAAGACCTGGCCTCTCCAACTTTTACAAAGTTTTCCAGCTTCATCCTTGGTTAGGTGAGTCTCCTGAAGGAGGGCTATATGTATATCCCTGCGCTTTAAGTAGGAGTAAATATTGTGGCGCTTAGCCATGGATCCCATCCCTCGTATATTCCAGGTCAAAAACCTTATGGTATTATGAGTGTGTGTCATGGTAACAATGAGTCCCTCGTGGGTCACCCCTTGGGCTCTCCCCTGCCCCTGTTCCCCTAGTCATGTTTGACCACTCCATTCTGCAAACAGTGAAAAAGAAACTAACCTTTGTTGAACAACTCCCCGACTACTGGGCAGTCTGACACAGCCGCCCAAACTGCATGTAGAACATCGAGCACTAGTTGAGGCCCAACTCTAAAGAGGTAGGGGACTCAATGGGGGGTGGCAGAGGAAAAGGTGTAATCTAAGCCGGGTAAATTGCCCATGGCGCACCGTCCCGGGCCATTGTAGGCCAGATCAGGTCCCAGGCAGGCATCTGGGACCCTCCCCCCCCCCCCCAGGGGTTCACAAAAAACACGGGTCCACCGCAAAATCAAATAATCTCGTCTGAAGTGTTAGGGGTCACCACCGGCAATGCTGCACTGTCACTGCTGGAAGATTCTGATTCGATCCCCTCAGTCTCCCTCGAGGAGCGGGTCCCAGCCTCCGAAGGGGACTTCCTGTCCTGCATGATGGCGGCTACTGCCTGCAGTGATTCTGCTCTTTCCCTTTCGGTTTGTGAGGATGTCGGCCATTTAGGGGCGCCCCATCTGGAGCTTCTCCTGGATCTCTTCCTGGGTTCCCACTTCCCAGGTGCCGTCGCACGTGCCTGTGCAGTCTGGGGGACTCCGGTTTTGTACATTTCTAGCCACTCCCATTCAGCCTTTGGGTAGTCACAAAAGTGTGCCTTTCCATCAAGGAGTATACGTAGACGGGCTGGAAAGATCAAAAAGTACTTAAGGCCTTCTTCTCTCAATACTTTCTTGACCTCCAGAAAGGGGGCTCGCTTTTTCTGGCATCCAGTGTGTAGTCGGGGAAGATGGAAACTCTACTGTTGTCTACAGTATATGGACCCTCCGTCCGGGCTTTGTGTAGGAGAGCGTCCCTGTCTCTGAAGTGGAGGAGTCTAGCCACCACTGGGCGCGGGGATCGGCCAGGAGCCGGCGGTCTGGCCGGGACACGGTGTGCTCTCTCAAGAGTGTAGAAGGTCAATAGGCCCTCAGGGCCACCACATTTCAGAGCCATTGCTCCAGGAAGGACACCATATCATTGCCCTCTGATCTTTCGGGCAGGCCAAGAACCCTTATATTGTTCCTCCTATTTCTTCCTTCGGCATCTTCTGCTCTCCGCTCCAAAGTGCAGATTCTGTCTGTGAGGTCTCCTACCTGTGTCACTAAGGACTGTTGCGCCGGTTCGAGATCTGTTATTCTGGATTCCGTGTTTTTCCCTCTTTTGGCCAATTTCTTGTGCCCCTCTCTAAGTAGGCCCAAACCCACCAACACCGTACTCATTTCCTGGTGTAGGGTGGCCTTAGTGTCAGCAATAGCCTCCAACATTTCTGTTAATTGCTGCTGCACTGGGTCGACCGGGTCATTCTGCATCTTTTCTTGCGAGGTTTCTTCAGGTTCCTGGGTGGTTCCCATTTGCCTTGCTCGTAGTTTGCCCATTTCAGCGGAAAGAACTTGGCTTCCGCACTACTATGGAGGAGCGCCTTAGAGGTTATTGCCTAACTTCACCTCTCAGCCCTGTGGAGCGCCTCATATGTTTCCCCCTCTGCACGGGCACTGGATTCCGGTGGGCTTCCGCTCTTGACTACATATAGCGCCCACAAGTGTTCAGGTGTGACCTCGTGGCTCCCCACTTGTGATGGTAAATCAATGTATGTACATCTTGTCGCAAGGAGGCACAGTCACAGGCCAACTCTATTAGAGTTCCCCAACAGGGAGCTTGATTTCAACTTCACTCGCGTGGTCTCTGCCGGCCGGTTTGCCTACACCATCCGTATGTCTTGGGGCATATGGGTCTCTTCCTCACTAAACACATCGTTGTTCACTCCTGGCTGAAGGTCTCAGCCTGCGTGCGGTCATCCAGCGATGTCCGGGGCCAGGTCAATCCCCACAGAACTTGCCACAGTCAGGGGACCCTCCCCATGCAGGTATATTCTCCCAGGCCCACCGCAGGCCGCATCAGGTCACTCTCGAGGGTCTGCACCACTTCCCTGGGGTCTGGTTCATCTCCCAAGCCGCGGGGTATATGCAGGTGAGGCCTCCCACATGCTTCAGCCTCGAGGGGCCGGCTGCTTGTGCTTAACAGTTTCACCTCATTAATCTGTGCCGCGTTCCATCCCGTCTCTGATCAGGCCTCGGCACGCAGCCCCAACTCCTTACCGCTGACTGGATCTTAGGGTGTCACCTCTCACCGGGCGCCCTTCATGCAAGTATTCCCAGTACAGTTCCTGCTTCAGCTGGGCCACTGGGCCTTCCGGCAGAGCTCACAGGCCTCTGCCCGCACCTCAGGCGACCAGCCCAGCAGGGGCCCCCTCTGCGCTGCACCTCTGCGGCGGACCTCAGTCTCAGGCCCTCTTGATCCCCAGGGTGGGCCGCAGGGGCTACATCGCCATCTCGGAGGCACTCGGAGTGGATATCTCACCTTCCAATGTCCCCGCACCAGTCTACCAGGCAGCACGAGATCCCACAGTCCTCACTGGGGTTCCTCCAACATCTAGGGCTGACCGCCAGGCCCCGACGTGGCGTCCTGACTCCTCTCCGCACTCTCGGTCTCTGGGCCTCACCGCTCCCCAGTCAGCTCACACGCAGGTCCACCGGCACTAGTCCCCGCCTCCATCGGGCCGATGGGCCTTCCAGCCAGCAGAGCTCCCAGGTCTCCGTCCATGCAGGTAACCATTTCTCGCGGGTGCCCTCTCCACGCTTCTTCGTTGCAGCAGCCAATGTAGCGATCCCAGGCCTCTCCTCCAGAGGGGTCGCAAAGGCTACGCCGCCATCTTAGAGGCGTTCAAGCCGGATCTGTTATCGCCCAGCTTTGGGCGCCCCGGTTCCCTCAGGAAGTGGGAGACCCAGCAACCGTCACCGGGGTGCCTCCGATTTCCGGGGCTGTCCCAAGTTGGGGCCCCGTCTGCCGCTGGGTTAACAGGATGTTTGCGGGCCGGCGCGGAGCTACAGGCTCATGCGACCGCCATCTTCGGCTTCCAAGCCATGCCCCTGAGTTACGTGATAGTTTATGGGAATATTTTGCACTGGACTTCTTTAGCTCCATGTCAACAGAAAAATTAAATAGAAATGAATGGTAATGAATGTTGCATGTTGTTAAAGGCATGTCATCTACAAATGCAAACAATATAATTCCAGCCCTGGTTGTCCTCCTTTCGACATTGGCAATCCCCATCACAGTGATAATGCAGAATACTTAGGTCACACCCTTAATCCTCTCTTGTCTTGTGTGGCCTTCTAGCAATGTGTAGTTGAGTGATTCATTGCAACAATGAAGAGAGCTTTACAGCAGACAGCAGAATAACACCTTTCACTGTAGAAGGCACAGGGTTAGTTATTAAGTGCATATCACAGCACTTTATACAGCACCACAGTGAAAAGGCCATCAGACATTTAGCACAGAAGTTAAGACGGCGTCCTTAGTGGTTGACTCCCATCAATGATAAAGACTTCTGGGATCACAAAATAGAGAGAGGTGTGCCAAGGAGAGGGATTTCCAAGGACAAGATTGTCTGCTACTACATCAACAGAAAACAATGGAAATTAGGCAAATCCATCAACATGACACCTGCCCAAGTAGTTGCCAAGAGGGGTAGCATGATGATAGTTTACTGAGTGAGACACACCAACTCTTGAAATGCATCTTGCTTCGGGAAAAACACTGGGGCAACCCGAGAACACTTTGGTAATGATTTCAGGTCACAACTTGCGGTGAAAAAGAAGTGAAGAAACTTGAAATCCTGAGGAGTCTCGGAAGTCAGGATGCTCCTGTCCCCAGAGTGACTCATAGAACAAGCAGTGGTAATGCATCGGTTTGACCTATGTAATAAATAAAGAGCTGTTTTTTATCAATCATCGTCCAGGAGAAAGAAAGAGCTCCCTTACAGATAACAGGGAAGTGGAGAGGATGTGGCACAGCAGCCAGAGCTGCTGACTCGAAAGCTGCGGATGCTGGTTCGAGCCTCGGCGGCACCGTGCAACATCCTGTGATTCTACGCAAATCACTTAATCTCTTCGGGTGATACACTGTCATATAAATATGCTGCAAGAGTCAAAGGCAAATCTTTATGAAAATATATTTCCACCAAAGCATATGTAAACTGTGTTTGGGGGCGGGAAACTGATAAGAGAAGCAGATGAGGAAAAAGCATTGGTAAATGCAGGAAAATATTCTACATCCAATAGAAATAGAGGAAAGGTAAGTGGCACGCACAGGAACCAATGAGAAGCCAGGAAAGAGGCGGCGGGATGTAAGTCCCTTTTAAGTTTATATTAAAAACAATAGATGTCTCAAGCACAGCGCTTGGCAGGCGAAACCTAAAAAGGGAACCACATGCCTTGCAAAGAGTAAGCAGTCCAGAGTATGCTACCTTAGGGTGAAAATTTCAGAAAAAGAGCTGCCCCAGAAGTGGGTAGTGAAGGACTGAAAGGGTAAATATTAGTGCATTCCAAGAGTCTGCTTCACAATTACTCCTATTATATGTCTAAAATACTGGAGAGATGGAACATTGCATTTTCTTTCATAGATTAAAACAGGTTGTGTAAGAAGCATTTTTCAAATACTCTGGAGGGCTGTTAGGAGTTTTTAAATGAGTAACTTGCTGGAATTGGTAACATATAGTTATCTGACAGTGTAAAGCAATATGGCACACTATTTCGTGGCTTCAAGTTACTTTACTTGCCAGCATTAAAATGGTCATTGTAAGAAATTGGGCTATTGGTTGACTGGTGTGTGAGCCCTGGTCAATCAGCAACCACAATCCTTGTCATGGTAAGGCACAAGCAAACTTCGAATCAATCTCTTCATTCTATTTTTGGGTCATCACCTTCCTCTGGAGTGCCCTTGGGTTGGCCTCACGGAGGTGCATGAGGTTGAGCCTGTGTCCCCGCTGGCGGGTTCTCCCTCTGCTTCAGGTTAGCTTCCTGTTTCTGACACCATAGCCAAGCTGGTGCACAGCCCATTGAGGCTACCACCTTCTGCTCCTGCTTCTGGTCTGCCGACTGATGTCAGTGTCGGGCTCTTGTCTGCCGGCTCCAATGGTGGTGCCATCGACACCGATTGACGCTCCTTCCGCTGTCAAGACGCCACCTTCTCGGCGCCGACCGGCTTTGGTTCCAGCGTCAGATGCAGCGCCGATGGAGTCGAATGTCTCAGACTCTCTTCCTCTGCTCTCTGTTGTTATGGAGGTACTACAGAAGGTGTGGTGTGTCTCCATCCCATTTCGGACACGGTTCCACCTCCTATGCAGTCTAACTGGTTACTTGACTTGTGTGACACCAGTGGCTGAGAATCTTCTCCAGCCTCCTGTCTCCTTCTGGTTTGGCTAGGTAGGCGAGTTCCGCTCTGGCGTACATGCTTAATCGAGATTCGGTTATGCTGGATTTACAACTTCCTTCAGTGGAATTGTCAACAGACCCTTTACTTGGCATTCTATATCCTGACCAGTCTAACGTAGAGCCTGTCCTTCCTTATAGTGAATGTCTTTTTGATATCCTGTTGGGGGCTAGGGTTAAGCCTGAAACAGGGCTCCCGATAGATCGCTCTATTTCTCACAGGCATCGCCCGGCCTCAGAGGATCCGTCCTTTCTCCTTAGACATCCAGCTAATCAGAGCTTTGTGGTACAGGCTGCTTTAGCCACCCAAAATATTGATTTTATCCCTCCTGTCCCTCCAGAAAGAGAGGCCAGGAAACTTGACACTTGTGGTAGACATATTTCCTCTTCTTGTAGCTCTGCCCTGCGATCTATGAACACTTCTTGTGTTCCATGCCTTTTGGGACTCAGTGGAGCAACTTTTGCCCTCCCTTCCCGAGGAAACCTGGAATGGTCATGTTCCATTGATATGAGATGGGCAACAAGCTGCCAACCTTAGCACCTGCTGTTGTATGGATACCACCGATAGGGTTGGTCGGGCTATGGCCTCTTCCGTAGCTCTATGTCAGTGTGCATGGTTGCGTACTTCCAGGTTTTCGGAGGATGTGCAAACTGCTTTGATTGACATGCCTTTTGATGGCCGCTCCCTTTTTGGCATGCATGCTGACTCAGCTTTACCCCGGTTCAGACGGTCATGGTGGTACTGAGTCTTAATTCTGTTGTACTAGGTTTGTCAAGGACAATTTGTTTCCCCTTGTTTAGGCTCTTATCACCCTTCATAAGGCGGAGTGCTTCTTTCCCTTCCAGGATTACACCCATTGTGGTGTTTCAGCTTGCTGCGGGTGCTTTTCTTCTAATTTATGCTGTCCGTGACAGGTTTAGTTTCCAGCCATCTGGAACTAATCTTACTTTGTTGCCTCGTGGGAGCCTATTCTTATAGCTTCTTTTTGACGCTTGAATTTTTCTACCCCAGTACTTACTCTGATGCGAGTATTCTGTTTGTTGTGCGGATGCACTACAGCCTTGTTCCCCGTTCTTTGGGGACCTTATTTTGTATGCCTTGGGGTATTTTGTGAGCTACCTTACACTTAGTATCCCGTATAGGGACTTCGACTTCATCTTTTCTCTGCTACCTAAGCCCATATGGGTGATAATGGTACCACAGGCAGGCAGACTGTATGGCCCAAGTAACTTTTGTTCGCTCGGTGTGGACCTTCTCTTTGTTCTATTTTGTTCCGTGGGACACACAGATTTTCTCCTACTCATCTTTGTGTTCCTATTGGATCGGGTCTGGGTTCCATGAATCCACCTTCACCTTACAGTGTATTCTTTTTCTCTAATGCCCTTGTGCTATCTGCATCTTTTTGGCGTATCTTTTTTCTACTTTATCGTGCTCCTGATGCTGTTCATCTTCAGCAGTTTGGTATTCTTTGTATTTGTTTTTACCCTTTAGGTGTCCTACTTAATTGGGTTGCAGCCACTGCTGTTTCTTGCGTAGGGGGAAGGAATTTATACATATCTGCCATCGCACCCGTGGGGTAGCTGTTGTGTCTGCTGTTCTCTTCAGTTCTGTTCCCCTGGGACACCAGTCCCTTTGATTGTTTGGATCCATGTCTTGGTATCCTTATTTCACAGGAGGTTAGGTTTTCCTTTCCTTCCTGTATCTTTCCTCCCTCCTCGTAGGTGGAGATTCTGTTCTCCCCCTCACAACTCTGTATGCCACTCCCATCTTTCGTGGCGTTGTTTTTCAATGTGGCGGACTACTCTCTTTTTTCCCCTCCGTCCTTTAGGAGAGGGCCCGTCCCCCTTTTTTTGTTGAAGGTATTTCATTACTTTTTCTTTGGGCATATCCTATCTTCTGTCCAACCAGGTATTTCTGCTGCTTCTGCACTTGTTGGACTTTCCACCTGCTGTTTATTCTTTGTTTAACCTTTTACCGCATGTGGGCAACCTTCCTTAGTCGGTGGCATTCGTTCTTGGGCAGTTGCCCTTGTTTCCTGTGGTGGGCGATGCCTTCCACTTCCTACTCTTATGTGGCATTCTGTTTTCTAGCTTGTCTTACTGTCTCCACCTCAGTTACTGTCATAACTTCTTCTTTTTCAATGGAAAATGCACCATCGGCTACATAACACACACTTACCACTCTCCTGCTGAATCAGTGTGGTACCCTTGGTACTTTCATTTTAGTGTGGCAATTGGATTTTTCACAATCACTATGACTTTAGTGATGTAACATTAATGGCGGCACCCCAACTCTGCTTTAAACTGATGTATGGGATCTAATAACACTGAGCTAGGCATGAAACAGAATCCATTATGTCTGAGCAAAGGGCATTACAAAGGCGAAGTGTTGCACAAAGCACACATTCTTCCGGAAATAAAAGAGAAAGGGAATTCCAGAATTGGGCAGGTTTGAACATTTCTTCTGATGTTGCAAGAATGCTGTAGCTCCAGGCGCCTATTGTGCGAAGGTCAAGGGCAGGCAAGCGACGGCATGAAATGATTGCAGTGAGTTTTTAAAAGTAGTGTACAGTAAGGAGCTTATACACGTCAGCCATATTTTCTGAGTCTCTGAATCATGTTCCCCAAGCCTGGGCAAAATTCTCTACAAATTCTGCATGTCATTCTCCAGACATGCTATAATCGGCAGGACTCCAAGCCACCCACCGTCTTACTAGTTTAGGGTTGTTGGAAAAGTTCCTCCAACACATACTATTAGGTAATGCACGCGGGAATTATGTGACAATTGTGGACAAGATTGGGGGGCAAAGTGGACTTGGAAAAAAAACGAGGAGCAAATCTGTTGGCTCAAATTATCACGACTTTGAGAAGTTTACAGTTTTTGTACATATAAGGAAGAAAATTATTTTCCAGACACAAAAACTGTTTTTAGGTCGAAGCCTACCAGACAGCTCAGCTGTCTGGTTCGCTAACGACATCCTGTGGACATTCAGAAAGCTTCCCTGGAAATGCATTCCTTCTATTGCTTACCATTGGCTTTGTAACTCAGATTTGTTTCCTTTCAGTTTGCTGGCTTTATTTGTTTTAGACTGTCCTACTTGAGTTCGTCCCTTTCCTTGCCCAAACCCTATTTAGTGTGTTCATGCACCAGCACTGAATTTCTGAAAAAATGGGCTTTCAAATCTTGTTCTTATCTTGTCCTATTTACTGTGCATTCAAAGACAGAGGTCAAATGTCAGGCTCAGTCTTCCTGTGAGCTTGGTGTTTAATTTTCTTTCTCAGACTTCAAAGTGAGAGGATCAATGTGACAATCATGCTGGCTAGTTGGGGTGTGCTGAACAATGTTATTTTTTTTCTAGCACAAGACAAAATGTAAATGTCTGTAAATGAACTTTGCAGAAATTTCAGAATATGGAAAGCACAAATGAAGCCCATTTTTTGGTAATTCTGAAGTGTGGCAGAAAAACATATTTTAATACGATCAAGACAAATCAATATACATGTCCACACATGATCATTTGTGGGCTATATATATATATATGTATTGTCTGTAATGGCAGTGCTCTACCACACTATGCATACTCCACTTTTCCCCACCCCTCTCTGCACTACTCCATGCCACTTCACTCTACTCTGCATCACTCCACACTACGCCACTCCATACTACTTTACTGAATTCTACTCTGCACCACTCCACTCTGCGTCACTTCACTCAAAGCCTCTCTAATCTACGCCTCTCTATTCTACACTACTCTACTCCATGCCAATGCCCACACTACTCTACTATGCACTACTGCACTCTTCGTCACTATACTCTACGGCAGTCCACTATAAGTTACTCTGTGCCATTCCACTCTGCGCCATTCCACTCTACCCCACTCCACTCTACGCCACTACAATCTACCCTCACCACTCCACTCTACCGGACTGCACTCTATGCCAGTCTATTCTATGCCACTGCACTCTACGCCAATCTACTCTGCACCACTATATGCCACTATTCTCTACTCTGCAACACTCTACGCCACTCTACTCTACACTAATACACTTTACCTCACTGCACTCCATGACAGTCTGATCGGCAACACTGTACTCCCTGCCACTGAACTCTACTCGACTCTGCGCCACTCTATCTGCGCCACTCTATCTGCACCACTCTACTCTGCACCACTCTACTCTGCACCACTACACTCTACATCACTCTAATCTACACCACTCTACACCAATGCACTGTATGCCACTACACTGTATGCCACTCAATCTACTGTGCACCACTGCACTCTGACACGGTACTTTACGCCACTTCACTCTGCCTCTCTACTCTATTCTGTACCACTCTACTCTGAGCCAGTGCACTCTTTCCCACTTTACTATGCCCCACTGCACTCTTCGCCACTGTACTCTGCGCCCATGCACTCTACAACACTGCACTCCACAACACTGCATTCTCTGCCACTGAACTCCACACCGCTGCACTCTACACCGCACCACTTGACTGTACACCAGTCTTCTGCACTCTACGCCACTCTGCTGCACTCTATGCCAATACACTCTACTCCACTACACTCTACACCACTCCACTCTATGCCACTCCACTTCACTCCTCACCACTCAACTCTACACCTCTCCATGCCACTCCATGACTCTCTACACCACCCCATAACGCTCCACTTTATTCCACTTTTAGACATTCCACTCCACTCTCTTTTACTCCACTTTAGCCATGCAGAACAGCAGCCACACTGGTGTACAGCATGGCTAAAGCACATTGGCAAACCCAAAAGCTCTTGCATAGGCAAGACCTATTTGCTTTGCCAATGCTCGTTTGCTATGAGACCCAGCACATGTTTGACGGTCTTTTAGCAGATTTAGGCCCACAGCATTGGATACAATAAAATAAGTGCAATCGAAACATTTGAAAAGGCCTACACTAGACTGCCAGAAAGTAAGCCTGACACCATACTAACTGCAGATAATGCGCTCAACAAATGCATATTAACAATAACAGTGTATTTGTGCTTAACGGAAAAGCGGGTTTTGTTTCCAGTAAAGGCAAAATATGTGGTTAAAGGCAAATTATGTGGCATTTCGGTAGCATTGTCAAGCCATTTTTACATTTTAATGCATGGAGCATAGGCAGTTCTAAAGGGAGCCACCTGCGGCAAGAGTTGAATATTGCCACCAAACAAGGCCTGCAAGAAGCGTTCGCTAAATATTTTATGTAGCACCCAAAGAATATAACTGCTTCCATTGCTGATGGCTAAGCACTTCTGACATTTCCCACAAAGCTTGATATACATTACATTGAATTTTTATTATTCAGGTATTCACTACGTTGTATATTTCTAAACAAACCACTAAAGTCTATTTTTGGTACAGCTATGGTATAACTTATTCTGTTAAGTAAGTAGCTTATTTCAAGCAAATTCCCTAATCACAAGTAAAGAGTTATATTCAAATCCCTCTACAACAGCGGCGGCTCCTCCGCATAAGCGGATGGAGTGTCTCCCCACACGAAAAATAAAATGCTAATAACATAACGTTATCATTTTATTTTTACGGTACATTTTTTTCTAAGGGGTGGGGTGGGGCGGGGCAGGGTGGGGCTGTCAGCCGGCACAGGAGGAGTAGTATGTGCACTTAAGTGCGCATGACGATTTGGCCGGCCGTCTCGGGCCGGCCAAACCGCCATGCACACTTTGCATGTTATCCACTCAGGCTGCATTTCAGTCTTGGTGGAGAACATGCCCAGGCTTCCACTCCCTCTCTGAGCGCCGAACCACAGCGCTCAGACCAGAGGCTGGGAGAGACTGGAAGCTTGGGTGCTTCCTGTCGTCGATTGAAGAAGAACGGAGGAGAGGCGGCAGCCAGGAAGGTGCAGTTTTCTTTCTTTTTTCTTTTTTTTTTACACCCCCCTGCCACCTGCTCCCCCCCATTGCCCGCGTGTCCAACCCCACCACCCCCCCCCCCGCCCACCACACCACCACGGCCCCATAACAACCGCCACTGCTCTGCAAACTATTGTTTATGTAGAGATTGGAATTCAGAGTTGTGTGAGAGTTATCACATTGTGGTTGATTTACCAAATTTCAGCAGGTCAAACCTGCTAGAATTTTTTGTGTGGGGAAAGACCTGATAAAAAGGAATCACATGTAGAAATGAGTGGGTTAAGCACCGATTCCACATGTTTGTTTCGTTTCCTTTCTCTAATAGGAGATACTTACCATAACCTGTTCAGGTTATTTAATGGGTGCAGTACCTTAGCACCATCCAGCCCAGTTGGAATCGGGGCATTGGAGGGAAATGAGACGATTCTACTTTGTGCCCGTTCTCCAGTCAGCCAACTTTAGAAGCACAAGGGCTGAAGAGGATCTGATGTCTTAGCAAATGTTACAGTGGCTGGTCACTGTACTACTGGCCGTAGGTGCTTAGAGCCCTCTGCATCTAGCACAGCGAGAAGCATGCACATGGCTGTCATTAGTCATACATCAGGATCAAAAAAGGAGATATGGGGATTTCCAAATGTGTATAAATATTAGTAGAAAGGTGTGATTCTTTTATTCTGCTCATTACAGTTTTTAAGTCTGGCATTAGCCAAACCTTTTGCTTTTACTAAAATGATATACATAATATGCTTGTAGGCGCTTTCAGGCAGCCCTCTTCATTCATTGGTCTGCTGTTGTCTTATTCACATTTTTCATCTGCCCTTCACAGTATACTGCATGTGTCAGTGGGTCAGCCCACTTCAGCCATTGGATAACTTCACTGTGTGTGATGGCATTCTTCTCTTTCACAAGAGCACATCCACACACAAAGTAGTTTATTCAGTGCCTGGGATTAATATGCCAATGTGTGCTTTTTGAGAGGTAAAAACTATTTTTGCTTTTAGCCAATGTGTTTATTTTTTTATACTGGCATCTGACAAGCAGCTTCCCCAACACTGACATTTAAAAAAAACGTAAAAAACAAAAAACGCTTCGACAAAGCCAAAAAGCTGGCAGCCAGTGCCAGACCTATTGGCTTTGTCAATGTTTGTTTAACATGTGTTTCATTTAGGGTTTGTACCTTTAAGAAACATCCCAGAGGAAAAGTGCTGTACATTTCATATTTATTCTGTGCTCGACTCATTAGGAGGCACTTTGGGATTCAAGACACCAGGTTTCCGATATATATTTAGGCGGGCAGCCCATTTCTCTGCCAGGGTGATGGAGTAAATTACTCCATCGCCCTGATGGAGGTGCTGACCGCCTAATGACCGCCAACTGGAGGCCATTTCTAAAGCATTGGCAGGGACCTCAGTCACATCGATTCTTGTCAATGTTTTTTGCAGTTTTCGAGCAGGTCTCCGTCAACATGACGGAACCCTGAACCAAATTGTTTTCTTTTTTCTTTTAAAAAAAAAATCCAGAAACAGGATTTTGCTTTGAAAATAAAAAATTAAAATGCTCCCCTCGTCCTGAGTCAGGGCGACGGGAGCATGCCATGGATTTCCTGGTGGTTTGGGCAGTGAAAACTGACCTTTAATTCTGCCCATCTAAATCAGGTAGGCGAAATTAGAGTGCTGCCTCTGATGGCACTTACTCCTCGGGTCCATTTGGAGGGGGTTAATCACGGTGGACACATAGTAGTCTCTGCCATGACTTAACCAATGATCCACCCACATTTAAATAGGGCGGGCGGACCTCAATGTTGGCATGGAGTTTCCTCTCAACCAGCATATAAATTATGCCCCAAGTCTTATTATTAGGTGCCGCTTATTTTTGATACTTTTCCAACTATTGAGTATCCGGAAACAGTGTCTGTGAAGTAACCTCTGCTCTAAAGTTGTGTCTTTGATTTAAACATGAATGGGCAGGAATCAGGATAGTGAAACAATTTTCAAGACAAAGAAATAATTATTATTTGCACTCTCTGTGATTGATGCAGCAGATGAAGGATTATGTGGCAAGAGCAGCAAATCTATATTTATGCGGGAAACGACAGATTTGCTTACTTCCAGTGGCCCTTATTATAGGCAATACATTAAATCATGCTCTTCTCTGCCTCCGATTTGTTTTTTGGGGGGTTTTATGTAGAGGAACTCGACCTGAAGGTATCAGAGCACATTACATGAGCACCAGTTGCGTTACAGATGGACACATTCATTTTATTAGGCACGGTGAGATTACGTTATTTTCCCAGAATCACAGGACGTTGAGTGTCCCTGCGAGACTCAAACCCAGTACCCTAGCTTCGAGGTCGAATGCTCTAGCCGTTATGCCACATCCTCTCTAGCGCTTTGAGCTGTGTCTACCTTCAATTTGTTGAGCATCTGCTTCAGCAGACGTGCAACAATGCTTTCTCCGGAGCTGCTGAGTCCATAAGCTCCATGGGCTTTGCAACCACTGACTTCATTATTTGTGCCATGCTTTATACCACAGTAAGATTGCCTTAAAGCACTGAGGGAGAAAGAAAAGAATGGTGAGGAGAGTGGAAAGTGGGTGTACAATTTATTTATTTAATGGTTTTATTGCTCCATGGCATTTGTACAGTGCACAATCTACCAGGAGTATGGCGTTGCAGCACTTTTTGGTAGTCATTTAATATTCAATACATATCTTAGAGACATACTGCTAAAATGAATATCTAAAACCAATCTAAAATCTGATCGTGTAAATGTAGATAAATTGTGCAGACTCCAAGAATTTATAACAGTTTTTCTCTAGCTGTTTCCTCTATTCTGGTGCAACCTTAAATGCAAAGTACACCTTCGGAGAAGTGACGATGCCCTAGAGTTTACTCCACTCAACTTTCTATTTTGGAACATGCAAATGAGGTTTTTGGCTAGTTGGCAAAGGTTGGTATCTATTGCTTGAACTTGCTCTGCTTGAGTAACCGCTGATCCCAAGCTGCAGATTCTTTATCATTCTTGGTAAATGCAAATTCCTGGTTCACTGGTTTCTTGCTTATTGCCAATGACCACAGGTTCCAGACTGTAGAATGCTTGGCTTAATGTTGGTAACAGTAGCATCCGGGCTACAGGTTCTTTGGCTAAATGCTAGTAAAAGTAGAATCCAGGCTCCGTGCTTCTTTGTGTAAAGGCGTGTTAAGAAATCATTGGCCAGAACGAATTGGAAGAATAAGTTAGTCTTCTGTACACTGTCCCCAAATATCCATTGCAGCCAAAGTCGGCTATTTACGAATAATTGCGAGCCAAGTCAAGCCTAGACACCTTTTTCTCTCCTATGGTATGATCACAGTAAAGACAGGAGATGTTTGTGGCTTACAAAACGAAAAGCCCAGTATAACTTAGTTGAAATGCGAGTAATTTAATGCCCAGATAAAGGATATTCCTCAAATAGTAATAATATTTTACATAGCTGCTAAAGTAGCAAGGAGCAGAAAAATAGCATTTGGATTAAAAGTGAGCTCAACGTTCAGAGACCAATTAGTGAATGAAAAATGTTAGGAGGTGGTCTGTGTCATGTAAAAGAAGACACAAACACTCAGGATAGTGCATAGAAATCTAACATGAGTTTAATGCATAAATAGCCAGCAAGCATTCAAAATAAGTTAAGCAATTGCCATTTCAGCTGACCAGAGCTTCACTCTCTATCATACAGTCTAGTGCCACATTTATACACTATTTCTCAATGCAAGTGAACGGGAGCAAGAACACGTGATATAAACGGAATCTACAGATAGGCACACATGAGCAGGTGCCAGGCTCTTCTGGGAAGAATGTGAGAAGAATTTGATGAAACTGATACAAGTGTTGCCAGTAAGAGTTGACTCAACTCCTTTCTAAAATCCTGGCTTCCGTGTACCAATTTCAAAACAAGACTGCACTTTGCTAGACTGGTTCTTTAACTGTGTGTGGTGTACTGCACAGAATAACAAGTCAGGGACTCATTTAAAATGCATATAAGTGTGCAATAATTCTAAGGCTTCAGTGGTCTTCAAGAAGGTACAGAAACGAATTAGCAATTGATTGGTAAATTGTAATCGCACATGTTAAAGCACAAAGGGGCATTTGCACATACACAGTATACAAGCAGCATTAAAGCACATTTGTGTGTGAATTTATTTTTTCATCTCCCCCAAGCCCCTCTTTTTACCAGGAGGCGAAATCCCTACAGCAAGTCAATAGCATATAAACTAATCCTTTCAGTTTAAAATTGTTCATCATAATATCTTTAATCATCCTCAAACTTACTAATCCGATAAATAGGGGTAATACCTTTGTTACGGCAAGCACATTGGATGATACACATAATCAGCACACATCTGCTGATTAGCACATACAAACTTACTAAAAGAATATCTGCAGTCATGATTTCCAAAATCTTCCTTCCCCATTTCTTGTATATGCCTGAGAACTAAGAGCGGATGCCGGTCAAGTTGAATTTCGTATAATTTCTTCAAACTATCCATGATTTGGTCTATCTGCTCGTGTATGCTAAGGTAAGTGTTGGGAGGTGCATACGACACTCAGATCCTACTATTGCACATGCACCTCACCCCCCTTAGCTAGTAGAAGGCAATACAAGGCCATTCTGTCCTGCAAAAGCATAGTCTACTGGGCATCAAACTGACCTCTTATCAAACTATTGATGCAATCTTTGATAATCTAGTAAAATGTAGGATAAAGTGCCTTTGCAGGATCAGCGGCAGTGTTAGCCTCAAGAATGGATGAGGTAATAGGCCCCTAACAAAGTGAGGGTTGTCAATAAAACAGGCTGCATAATCAATTAAATAATCCTCTCGACGAGTAAAAGTAAGAAACTATGACAATGTGTTTAATTTTTAAAGTTGAATACAGAAGGCAAAAATAATGACTAGTCAAAATGCTATATAAATCATATATAGGGAATTAGCATAAGGCTTCATCAAATGAAGCAGGAGGTATGACATAGTCATGTCTCAGAGAAAATATAGGCTTACCCAATCATAATACAATAGGATTCGACAATATCAAACTGAATAAAAAATGATGAATCTCTATTTAACCTAATGTCAGTGGTTGTGACAGTACAAATCTAGTTGCACCCAAAACAATCACAAATTCATGAGATAATGCGGGAGACATATTTATTTATTTATTTGTTTATTTGAAGAGTTTTATATAGCGCTGGCTAGACCCGGAGGTATCAGAGCGCTTTACATAAGGAAGTGGTTACAACAGAATATTGTTACATAGTTACATAATTTCCTAGAATAAAAACATAGCATGGAGAAAGACATTATTACAAAAATACATCCGTTACTAGAGCATAAGAATAAAATATAAACAGGTCCAAGGAGCAAGGATGGTAGAGGGGTAAAAGTAAAGGGTATAGTTTAACCTGCTGAGCATTTTCAACTTTACCAGCCCCTGTGACTTTGCTTTGACTCCTACAGCTCTGACTTCAGTGCCTGCTGTGGCCATGTTCTAAATGTGAAAGTACATGAGTTGGGCCTTGCTGTGCTTTAGACTGTAGAATGAAAGGTGTGGGGCAAGTTGGTCAAATTTGTCCTATTGACCCAGTATTCCTCGTACTGATGATGCTAATGGCAATTCTGGGACTACAGAAAAACAATGGTTATTTCTGCTAGTGTTTAGTGGTGATGGCTCTTCAGTGGCTTCAACCCGAAATTAGGATTTTTCCATGTATTCTGGCTTCTCTGGGACTATTGCAGAAGCTGCAGAGGTTTTGCTTTTATGCATTGTTTAGGGTCAAACTGATCAGCATTTCATTGAAATTTCATTAAATTGAGCAGATGCTGTTTAAAGATTAGATTCCACCATTTCATGATTACCTTGCAAGATAGTTTAAATCTGTGGGTGTCAGGAGTTTGGTGCATCTCAACACTCTTTGATTTTGCGAAAAGCAACATCATAACCCACATACTAAAATGTCATCTTGGAATGCTACAGCGCTCACAACACCCTAAAGGGTTTGTTTAATTAATTGTTGAAATACTGACGCAGCACTTGCCAAACCAAAAGGCATTCACAAATACTGAAACATACCTTCTGGGGTAACAAATGCTGTAAGGCATTTAGATTGTTCATGCAATTCAACTTGGTGGTAAGTGCTCACAAGTTCAATAGTTGAAAACACAGTTGCACCCTAAAGAGTAGACACCATATAATGTAAATATTACAAAGGATGCCTATCGATCCAAATTTCATCATTCAAGCTACATAAATCCACACATAGGTGTAACTTCCCTGACCCTTTCACTGAAATTATAACTGGAGCCACCCATGGTGATAATTCTATCGGCTCAATCGTTTTTTTTACGCAATTCATCCAGCATAACCTTCAATTTCTCCCGATAGGCTAAAGGTACTTTTCTCACCCTGTGAGAAAGTCATCCCTTTTGGCCCTGTTCACCCCCATTTTTATACTGATGCTGGTGGTAACTGACTCTGACTGTACACTGGGCTTTGCTAACCATGCCTCTGATGAAAAAGGTATAGGTTAATTAGGTATAATTCGAATTGGCAATGACAGTACCCTGTAAGTCCCTAGCAAATAATAGAGCTGGGGGGATTCAAACTAACTATAGTATATAATGGGGCAGGGGTGGTTTAGAGGCCCAGTAGATTTCTTTCACTGGAGTGTGCACTACTGTGTTGGCTGCTGTCATTTGTAAGGTGTTTAAAAAGTAAATTACGTGCAAATTCGATTTTGTAATTAAAGGTACTTCCAAAGTGGTAATCTACCTTATTTTTACATATAAGCAACTCCTAAGGTCTCCCCTAGGTGTCCCAGGGGTGGGGTGCCATGTACCTATATGCAGGGATATTATAAAAGATGTTTCATATGCCCTGGTGAGGGAAAAAGGGCCAATTTTGTTTCCCCCCCTTGTAGATTATTAGCTCCATAGGCTAACATTGAAATATTTTATATAGGTATAACTATTGCTAGGAAGGAGGTAACATGTCATTCATAGACTTAAACTATTGGCTACGATAAATCCAACAACTTGCCACTGTTGAATTTATCATAACTAGTACAGAAAAGAAGTTATGGAACTTTCTGTGAGCCAAAATCCAGCCTTCTAGCAGCCTTCCCTGATTGGTCAGCCTTAACAGGCTTATCCAGGCTGCTTTGATGAGGTGATAAGTGGCCGCATAGAGCAGAAGTTATCTGATGGGGAGAGATTTGCTGCTGCAAAGAACAGGTCAGGGGCTGGGTAAATCAAACTGGGCTTCAAAGAGAGTATGACAGTAAGGAATGCCAGTCAGGCCTAGCCCCTCTTCTTGTAACTCAAGCCAAATGGCAGGCCTGGGAATGGAATTTGCAGGAGGTGGAGTGTTAAAGGAAATATGCCACAATAGTAGTATGGTTTAGCCAGCTCTAACTCCAAAGAAGACAAGATCTCTATCTTGAATTTTAAAGTGCAGTGCTTTGTGGGACAAGAATATGCCACACTCTGGCGGAAGCTGTCATACTTTTGGGTAGCACCTGGCACCTCATTGGACAGGGGTGCCCCTCTGCTTGTTGCCCCTAGTTATTGAATAAATATGTGAGAGCTGCATAGCAACTCGAAATTGCTGCCTGAAACTACAAGAAGAAGGATTGCCCTGCTGGAACCCTGGTCTGCACCACACCGGATTGCTCCCTGAATGACTGCTCCTGTTGCACAATTGGAACTACAGTCCTGAGGACTTTGCCTTGCTTCAAAAAGGATTAAGGAGTGGACTCCCTGAAAGCAACAGGTTAACAGAGCTTCCCTGCACCATCTCCCTCAAGAAGTCCTCAGCCTGGAGTGCGTCCTGTGGACATTTAAGGATTTGGTCAGGTGCATTATGGGAACTGTAGTCCAAGCTTCAAAGGACCATCTCAGTGCTTCTAGACCCTTGGATTTGTGTTTTGGGCACTTTGAATCCTCAAGAGGTACTTCAGGAAGAAGTTCCAGAAGTTTGGAGGAACTTTTGGAAAAAGCACCATAAGTGGACCGACCCGACGTACAGAGTGAAGCCGACTACCTTCAACCGCGACCCGGCCTGGATTTCAGGTTCATCCCACTGAAAGCTCCAGACTTCCAGGATTTGACAGGGGCCTTGTAGAAAAGCAATCCGATGACATTGCATCGAAATGGGCCTGCTGGAGGGGACTGCACGACGTCGAGAGAAAATCCTCCAGAAATGTTTTTAAGTTCAAAGGTAAAATTTTGACCAGGGCCTCCTGCTTAGTATATCCGACCAGGGCTCCATCGTGGTCAGCCTCAAACTTTTACTTTGTCTTGGTCAACCGCGATGTTTTGAAGCACTATAAAGTGGTCAATCTTTAAAAATTCATATCTCCTGTTCCCTACATTGGACTTTTGTCGTTTGGTGTCATTTTAAAGATAGAAATATTTCCTATTTTTATAAATTAGTGTGGGATTTTTATTCCGTGTTGTGTCTTACTTATTTAATGTATTGGTGTATTTAAATGCTTTACATACCTGTCTCCTGAGTTAAGCCTGCCTGCTCGCAGCTACCAAGGGTTGAGCCAGGGCTAATGTATTGAGACCTTGTCTGGACCTTATATTGCATGGGTGGCCTTATCGCTAGTGGTAGGTACATACTTACCCCTACCAATAACCCATCCTCCAACATCACATTATGCCTGACTGGAACAACTCCCTTTTAAGGATTATTTTGCGTTTAAACCCCTCAAAGTTTCCTGACATCTCACAAAAAATATCCGGGTGTAATGGCATATACAAAATAAGATTCATGCATCTCCGATATTACTGCATACACAGGAGGAGATGCATTCTGGTCAAGTTTTATGCCAAGTTCATGCTGATGTGTCCAACTCAAGGTAGCATCTACTTTTCTTACCACATAAATCTTTGCTCTTGTTCGCCTCCCTTTGAACTCCAAGTCAGGCCTAAAATATCCTTCTAACTCAATTTTATGTCCCAAGTAGCCACCAGGTTGAACATCAGGCGGTAACTATTTTCTTTTATCCTACAATTCATGAAACACTGATTTCCCAATAATGCTGTACCGTGCACATGCGCCTACCATCACAGAAATTTCTTTTCCACCCATTTTAAAAATATATTTTGGAAATCCTCTACATACTTTGTCAGTAACACAAAGAATTGAATTGGTGTTTTCTACCCCTTCACTCGTTATACAGCTCACTGTACGGGCATACTGGCTTTGCACACTCTGCCAAAGTGTCCCTTTATACATTTCATACATATTTTATCTACTGCTGGACAACCTTTGAAATTTCCTTCCTGAAACGAAGAACTCCCATACCAGAAACACAGTAGACTGTTCTTTCTCTCAAATACTCTGTTATCAGCATCTTTCCTTAATTTGACAGTTCATGGCTGCCCTGGGGGCAGAGCATTCTGCATAATATGGTTCACTTTCCCTGTTTGTGCCCGGTGCACCTTTGAAAGTGCACTGTGGTTCAAACAGAGAAAGTGCACCGAATATATATTACTGCCCCAGATACACGGTTGAAGCTCAGTACAATAAATGTCTGCCCTCTGCCATTTTTTTTCCAGCTAAATGAAGGCTGCAGGATAAGCCCTAATAAGCGGAAATGTATGGTCCTGTTCTCTCTATACTACTTTCTGTCTGTCTGTCTGATTTGATGCACTGAGCACCACATTCTTGGCAGAGCCAGGACCTGCCCAGCACAAGCCATCAGAAGCAGATCCACTCTCGGGCCTTGAACCGGCTTCTGCAGTGCTGACAACAGCTCTACTTCACACTGTCCCCATAAACTGCCCTTGCCCCCTCACTTTGCCCTTGCCCCAGCCCTACGCTGCACTTTAGACATACACTTCCCTTGTCCCACACCTTGCTCCTACCCCTCACAATACTAATTCCCCTTCATCAGTCTGTGCATTTGCCCATCCCTTCAACTATTGGCTCAATATCGTGCTCACCCACCCACCAATCAAATTACCTATCAAGAAAACCACACAGACTCGCAAATCAATGGTAGTAGTAAGATACAGTAAGGCAGACACACTGCCTTTGTCAGTGTTGGTTTAGAAGGTGAGCTCAAAGTGGTTCTTGTAGATACCTAGGATCAGGGGTTAATATGGTGTGTTAAGGCTGCTAATTGTATCTATTAGAAGGAAAAAGATTGTTGGTAAATTATTCTTGTATTTAAGTACAACCCTGCGCACGTGGGATGCTGGACTGCACTTTGTCCAGAATGATGTCAAAACGTGCCATAAAAATTGTGTTGCTATACATAGTGTTGCATCTGTGTTTACAGTCCATTTTGTTTCATGTCCATCAACTTAATGATATTGCTGTTTCTGTTTAGGAGGGTTGGAATGGATTTATTAAGGTTCTTTTTAAACCATGTACATCACATGTGATGGGTAACATTTGGGTTATACTATTCTTTTGTCCATAATTCCTTTAACTAAGGTGTGGCGATTTAGATTACAGCTGTATCATGGCGGGACCTGAAAATAGTGAAGATAGTGAATGTATGACCTCGTACTACACCGATCAGTTTTTGACTACATGTAGTATTGTAGTCCTAGAAACCTTGAGGCATCGGGACTTGGAGATGTGAGGGAGGTCATGCGTAGGAGTGCAAAATTAGCGGCACCATCCTTTGTACAAAGTCAATACCAAGAAACCAAACTTGAAGCAATAGGACGTTTGCAACGGTGGTTTACATTAATCCGTATTGTGATTTTGCAGGGGTCGTGTTTGCAAATGGCGAGCACTGGATGCATCACCGTAAACTGTCTCTGGCTCTTCTACGTCAATTTGGGATGGGGAAGCAGAGCCTTGAAGAACATGTCATGACAGAAGCAAGGCACCTGGCAGATTTCTTTGAAACTAAAAAAGGTACTTTTTGATTTTTGTTTTCCCTCCAATTCGCAGATCCTACACCTATCTCTCCTAGTTTGTAGCTATGTTTTTAATTCCTTGCTGATCTCTTACCCTATAATGCTCATTGCAAATCATTCAAATTGCAGTCCTCCTGTCACATTCACACGGTCTTTACATAATATGCCTACAGGCACGTTTGACCAAATAAATTTCATCACATTGATCAGAGTAAATCTTATTCTCTCCTTCTGCAAGTACAGGCAAGGCAAGCTGTGCTGTGTCCTAGTAGTGTAACAGGGCTATATAATTAATAAATCCTCATATTGATCTTTTTATCCCCATTTATGGCTTTTGGGACTTTCTGCATATGGATTTAATATTTTCTCCTCCTGTTACTTGACTGGGAGAGGGGCTAAGGAGAGTAAGGGATGGATGGAAAATGAAGGAAATCAATCAATATAGCTGGGCTTCTACCGTTGATTTTATGCACAGCTCTCCTCCCATCACATACCAAACCACAGTTGGTGTAATTTCCCAACAGTACCATCAGTATATCTGTTATAACAACCCCAAAACCATTTCAGGAAGAGATTAGAATCACTATTTGTGTTATGTCTCTACAAGACATGGTGGGTAGGTACCACAACAAAGTCTGTCTATGAAAAGAGATGGCCAAGGAGAGGGATGCATATTCTAAGTTTTTTGCCTATTTGAGTTATATAGGAATGGGGCGTAAAGCACTCCAACAACATTCCTGAAGGGTATTTGGACGCAAGGTGCCACAAAGTATTTTGCCATATTATTTTGAAATTCAAGACTGGGCCAGTAAAAATAACCTTCGGAAAAGTGATATTTTGCTCTGCAGATGACCCTATTGCCCACAGTGTCTGTTACAACAACTACAACTCCATTTCTTAAAGCAATAAGTTTATATTTGTATTATGTCATGACAAGCCTTGGTCAGTACCACAACAATGCCATGGTTAGTGAGACGACATTACCAATAAAAGGCATGTGGATTCCAAATGGTCGTGAAGTGGGCTATTAATTTGGGACGGGGGAAACTTATTAGCTTAATAAACATACCATTATTAGGTATCAACATTGGTCTCAAAGCAGTTCTTCTCCACCCCTAGTGGGTATGGCACAAGCAACTGGAAGTTCTGCAGAGAAACAAGTTCAAGCAGTGCCAACAATTGTAAAATTCCGATAAGCAAAAAGACACTACATTCATTAAAATTGGACAAGGGATGAGAGGGCCTAAGCCAAGGATGCGTAACGCAGTTAGGGCATTGCAACAGTTCCAAAGAGCTGTGATGCAGGTCTTTGCGACAGGTCCAATCCACTCGGCAGCAGTGATGCGTCGGTTCTGCTTGGGTTTGCACCGAGCAGCAGAGGAAATGCGTCGATTCCACTGGATCCACAGAGGCTGGGAAGCACCTTAAGCCCAGTTTCAAGAGTCCAGGGCTGGGATAGCACTACTTGGGAGGGTAGGCTAATAGACAGCAGAGTTTTTAGAAGCCTGTTATGTCCCTGATGCTTCAGATCAGAAGGCCAGCCAACTTGGGTTCTGGGTTCAAGAGATACAGGACCGGTACTTCTCACCCAGGCAAGAGGGCAGCAGGTCAGCACAACAAAGCAGTAGCACAGCAAGGCCGTAGTCCAGCAGAGTGCAGTTCAGCAGAGTGGCAGTCCTTCAGCAGCACAGCAGTCCTTCTTCCTGGCACAGTATTCACAGGTCCAGAGGTGTACTGAAGTAGTGGTGTCTAAGGTCCAGTATGTTTACCCAGTTTTTCCTTTAAAATGGGGGAGACGCTTCTAGAGGTTGCTCTCTGAAGTCCACAGGCATCCTGCCTTCCCTGTCCTGGCTCCAGACTAATTACATGGTGTATGCAGCCCTTTGTGTGGAGGCTGGAAACAGCCTATTCAGGTGTAAGTGGGGCTGTGCCCAGCTCCTCCCTCCCATCCTGCTAGTGATGTCCCATCCAGGCACACCTAAGCTCCTTATTGTGTATGACTGACTGTCTAGGAGGAATACACAAAGCCAAAGTGTCAGCTACTCCCAGTCATGTGACCAGAGACAGGCTACAGGCACTGAATGGATAAGGGAGGAAAATGCCAGCTTTCTAAAAGTGGCATTTTCAGAATTGCAATTTAAATCCGACTTCACCATAAGTTAGGATTTTGAATTGTGATTCCAGTGACACCACAGATGAACTGGTTATCTCTGTCCATTTGAAAATTACATTTATAAAATGAAATAAAGCAACTCCAATGTTATCCTATGGGACAGATAGGCCTTGCAGCAGTGAAAAACAAATTTAAGAGTTTTTCACTACTAGGACAAGCAAAACCTAAAAGTACATGTCCTACTTTTTAAATACATTGCACTCTGCCCTCTGGTCTGTCCAGGGCCTACCCTAAGGTTGACTTATATGTATTAAAAGGAAGGTTTGGGCCTGTCAAAAGGTTTATTTTGCCAGGTCAAGATGGCAGTTTAAATTGCACACACAGGCTTCACTGGCAAGCTTGAGACCAGTTTTCAAACACCACTTAAGTGGTTGACACAACAAGTGCTGCAGGCACACAGTAGATACAGGCAGGCTCTGGATTCATTTTGTACCACTTTACTAGGGACTTACAAGTAAATTAGATATGCCAATCTGGTGTAAGCCAATTTTATTATGTTTTAGGGAGTGAGCACAAGCAATGTAGCACTGTTTAGCATTGTTAACGTGCACAGAGTCCTAAGGCCAACAAACACTAATTCATAAAACCTGAGGGGTGAAGGCAAAATGTTTGAGGGTGACCCTGCAGAGAGGGCCAAGTCCAACAGCCTTCCTCTCTAGCTGCTGGGAATGTTCCTTCAGATCACTTCTGGATCCCCCGATCCTCAGCAGAAGCTTCCAGGCACCAGTTCTCTCATCAGGTAGGGCTCCTGCAGGGTAAAGTGTTCTGTGGTCAGCATGGCCTTGTTGGGAGTCCTTTTGCTGTTTCAGACCCTGAAGCAGGCATACAAGAGGCCTCCACCTGACCCTTGGAGAGCAGTTCCAATCCCTAGGTGCTACACAGAAGTCAAAAAGTCTTATTTCACCCAGCATGGCCACTTTCTTAAGGTGTAGTCTTTCCAGGAATGTTTTGTGGAGGTGCTGGTGAGGTGCCAGTCTTATTTTGTGCACTAGCCAGCAATTGGTGAATTTTCCCTTGCCCAGTTCTGGCTACTTTCTTTCTTATGCCCACTTCCTTTTGCAGCACTTTACTGAATATTCACTAGAAATCCTCGATCTAAGATGGTTGAACTCTTCTTCCAACAAGAGTTTCTCTGTCTCTCTCAAAAACACTTCCTTATATAGATGAGGTCTCGTCCCCTCTAGGAGGGTCCAAACTAGTTCTCCCTGCTTCGGGCGTTGGTGTCAGGCGATCTAGAAGGGCTCTCAGAATGAACAGGAGGAGCCTCATGTGGCATCTCTAAGTCTAAAGAAGTAGTGTTAAGGCTTCCTGTCCCTTCCCATGTGCCTAATCTTTGCTAAATACTCATTTGTTGCCAACACCCCTGTCTTCCTGGATAGAGAGTCCAATCCATTGTACTCTGGAGAGCAGGGTCATTAACTGCAGTCAGAAATTCAGCCTCTGGAGGTATGATTGAATGAATGAATGAAAAAGTTTTTATATAGCGCATGGCTAACCGGGAGCATCCCAGCGCTGTAGCGACCACTAGAGATGAACAAACCCCCTACGGAAAAAGCCAGGTCTTTAGCTGTTTCCGGAATGTGAGATGGTTGGATTCCCTACAAAGATGCAGCGGAAGGGTGTTCCAGAGTTTCACGGCATTGTATGAAAAACGCCGGCCGCCACTTCTGGCCTTCTTAATCCTGGGTACCATTGCTAGGTGGAGCTCATCTGAGCGGAGTCTTCTGTTAGCCTTATAAGGGCAGATCAAGGTTTTGATGATGGGGGGTCCATTCCCTCCAAGAGACTTATGGGCAATGCAGAGGGATTTAAAGTTAACTCTCTCTTGCACCGGTAGCCAATGGAGGGCGCGTAGCGCAGGCTTTGCTGAGCAGCGGTTATGGGTTCCCGTGAGCAGTCTTGCTGCGGAGTTTTGTACGATCTGCAGCTTCGTGATCACTGTGTTTGGGGAGCCCAAATAAAGGGCGTTGCCGTGATCAATCCTTGAGAGAATTAGGGCCTGGACCAACAGTTTTTTTACTTGATCAGGTAGGAGAGGAAGCACTTTACGAATCATTCTTAGCATGCCGTAACATGATGCAGCAGTCTTCCTGGCTTGAGCTTTAAATGTGAGGTCTTGATCTAACCAGATGCCTAGACTTTTTATCTCAGTTTTTGGGGTCGGTACCGGGCCCATACATGCCGGCCACATGGTACTTGATTTAAAATTTAGATGGTTACCAAGAAGCATGAGCTCGGTTTTATCACCATTAAGTTTTAAATGGGACAAACTCATCCACTTGGTGACTTCCTCAAGACATCCATGAAGATCAGTGGGCGCCTGGTCGACCTGGCTCAATGCGACAACCAACTGTGTGTCGTCGGCGTATGTTACTATATGAATCCCAAAGGGGGATATAATATCCGCCAGTGGGGACATATAGACATTAAAAAGAGTCGGGCTCAGGGATGAACCCTGAGGGACTCCACACTAAAGGGGGGTAGATTTTGAAAAAGTGTCGCCATCGAAGACCTGGAAGAACCTTTCTTCTAGGAAAGATTAGTGGCCAAACTGGTTCTAACCCAGTTTTGACTCAGGGAGCATAAAATAAATTATTATAAAGTTACTTTTCTACTAAAGTTATAAACAAAGAAGGAAAAAAATGTAGATTCTCTTTTGAGCATTTTCCGAAGCAGAGATGTTAAATAAATATTTTAGTCACTGTGGCGGCACCTATTCCAAACATACTGTGTGCCACCTTATTATATATTAGGATCCCTGCCGGCTTAAAAAGCACTCTTTAGGGTTGACTTACTGATATATTAAAATAGGTTTTCTTATAAGGCAAAAGCATTTTCCTTGTTTTCATTCAGTGCTTTTAATCTGCATCCCCCAGCCAGAGCACAGTGGTGTAAATCTGCACTGCTTTTTTTTTTTACACAAGTGGCTCTGCACTCAGCTCTGGACTTCACAACTACACATTTGGGAGATGTTTACCCCATTTACTTTTCGCACCATTTTCACAACACATTAAAGACCGATATGAAGAACTTGTGGAATACACTTTTGATATATTAAGCCCTGAAGAAGTCCCGAATGGGACGAAACGCGTCAAACGTGTCAATTGTGTGCTGTGATTTTAAGAAGTAATCACTCAATAAAAGAATAAAGAAAAAAAAGAAAATACGACTAGCTACGTGATTTATTTGGGAGATACCATTTCTTTATTCTTGATGGACTATGGACACTAATATCCATTGACTCTTAACACACTTACGGAGTTGAGTGCAGAGCCACTTGTGTCTAAATTTTGTTTTGGGGTTTTCTTTCTCCATTAATGGAGACGTAGGAGGGTCACGTCTCTGGCTCATTGCACCACGCATGGACCTTTGCTGTTTAACCATTATACTTCATTGACTAGTGCAGGATTTTTTGTGCCTTGACCCTTTTCTTGTGTGTGTAAATCTGCACTGCTGCTCATATATGACTTTTACCTTCCACGCCACTGGTGCAATTGATGCACCATCCACCAAAGTCTTAGAAGAAAATTAAATAGCCCATTTGGGTGAAACCAATTTTACCATTAAAAATTTAGGGCCAGTGTGCACGCTCTGTGGCATTAAACAGCTGCGTCACAGTGCAGAGAGTCCTAAATACCAGCTAAATCGAGGACAAAAAAAGAGAAACAATCTGGAGTCACCATTCAGTAAAGGTGTATTTCTTCCAATTTGCTACACAAATCATTTACTTCTTTTGAGCTATATGGTTGACCAGCATGTAGCATTCCAGCATTTGGACTACAACACTCCTGGTCAGCATTTGGAGGCAAGGTGCCACAAATTGATTCTCCTGATTATCCTTGGAGCCAAGACTAGTCCAGTGAATGGAAAAGTATATCCAACCATCTGCACAGGAAGTGACACCACTACATTTCCCATCATCCATCTGCACAGGAAATAATATCACTGGTTTCCCCACCAAAAGTGTCTTCAAAAGAAGAAGCCAAGCAAGCGGACTACATGTCCCATCATCAGTCTGCGCAGGAAGTGAAATCACTGCATTTTCTATTATCTATCTGCACAGAAATTGACATCACTAGTTCCCTTCCAAAGCAGTCTTTAAAAGAGGAAGCCAAGCAAGAGGACTATATTGCCCATCATCCATCTGCACAGGAAGTGACAACCCTGCATTTACCATCATCCATTCACACAGAAAGGGACACCACTGGTTTCCCACCAAAACTGTTTTTAAAAGAAAAAGCCAAGCAAGTGGACTATATTTCCCATCACGAATCTGCACAGGAAGGTGCATCACTGCATTTCCCATCATCCATCTGCACAGGAATTTACATCACTGTTTTCTTGCTAAAACAGTCTTTCAAAGAAGAAGCCAAGCAACAGGACTATATTTCTCATCATCCATCTGCACATCAAGTGGAATTAATTTCCCATCATCTATTTGCGCACCACCCTTGGTGCACCTCCCTCATCCCAGGACCCACTTAATGACAGATGTAGCGTAGACACACGTAGTGGGCGCACCAAAAGAAAGCCCATCTCTGCCTGTCCATGTCAGGAACATGCCCAGTGCTAGAAACCCTGGTCCCTTCCCCTATCCACCGCTACTCTGCTGAGCTGCTCTGTGCTCTCAAAGCCAGCCGCTGCTCGCTGCACTGCTGCCATACCACAGCACAGACCACAGAGGAAGCATTCATATGCACCTCCTTCAAGTTCACATGCACTCTTGTTCACTACGCCCACTACTCCTGCACCAATAGCACCAAACACCCCACTCGCTCACACACAAACAAGCTTTGTGCACCCTGCTCACACAGAACAAGCATTACTCATGCAACACACCACACTTGTGTGCATACTCCTCAACACCTACTCCCTCACCAAACATGTCACAGGACATACTACATATAGGACCTACTACATGTCCACGCTCCGGACCTGCTCTTCCTCATGGAAACATAGCTAAACCCAACCTCTGCACCGGACATCACAACATCCATCACTGCAAACTACAGGATAGTCAGACAAGACCATCAGCACATTCATGGAGGCGGAGTTGCCATTATATTCAAAGACTCCCATCAGCTGCACCACCCCCACTAGCTACATGGAACACCTCATGTTCAAGATACACATCACAGCTAACTTTTCCCTGGGTGGAACCTTTGTATACAGACGACCAGGACCCCACACCAATTTCACAAGAAACAGAACTGCACTGACCCAAATTCTACAGCCCTTCTAGAAACCTCAGCCTCACCAAGCACATTACCAAACCCACCCACACTGATGGATACCCACGCGGAACATTAGGCGTACAGTTCTGGCAGACCGTATCAATGCCGGCACAAACAGCAGCAGGGAAACCCTTGCCAACATCACCCCCTCACAAGACCTTTGCAACAATCTTTCTGAATTTTTCTTTAACAAAATAACCTCCATATACTTAAACTTCTATCTCTCATCAGGACCCCGTCTCAATTTTACTTCACATCATGGCCGAATAATGAACCCTGACCTCATGGGCTACCATGACCACAATTGAAACCACCACTATGTTGAAGACATCCACTCTGGCCCCACCTGGCCCTAGCCTCCACCACACTTCTACCAATGGACCCCTACCAATCTGTAAAGCACTAACACTCCTCCTCAATACCTCCATCAACTCAGCTACCAGGAAATATGCCACTGTCAAGCCAAACTCAAGAAACTATCCGCTGACCCAGCCCGCTCTCCAACTACAGACACATCTCCTTCCTACCACACCCGGCCAAGGCCTTAGAGAAACTAATCAACCAGCCCCTTATTGACCACCTCAGCAACCACCATGTCCTCAATGCTACGTAGTCTGGATTCAGTCCCAACTCCAGTACAGATCCTTGAGAGAGGAGATATGACAGCCCTCCTTCGCCTGGACCTTTCTGCAGCATTTAACATGGTCTCGCAACCCATCCTCATCAGGAGTCTGCAAGAGATTGGCATCCAAGGACTGACTGTCCACTGGATTTGCTCCTTCTTAACAGATAGAACATGAGCTGTCAGCCTGGCACCATACTCCTCAGAATCCTGCAAACACTCTGCGGAGTGCCTCAAGGTTCATCGCTCAGCTCCACCCACTTCAACACATTCATGACCCTTCCAGCTAATGCAGTTCTGCAATTGATATGGCCTTACTGCCCTGTGAAATGCCACTTTAATTGAGATAGTGCTATTGTTTTCTAGATACAAAATATTTACAGTCTGTCTCTTATGTATAAATATTTGCTATCTCTTTTATCTCAAATTAAACGAGGGCACCCACTGCAGATCTCACCAGTCTTTGAAATGTAATCAGTTTTTCTGTGTTGTAACCAATTCTCTTTATTGTTTCTCTTTAAATGAAGTTGGAATTGATTAATAGCCCATTGTACATTCAAGTTGCCAAAATGTATTTCATCCTAAACAACCATAAGCGTCATTCTACATTGATATGGTGTAATCCCCAAATCATGCAAAAACATTAGAGGAGAAGTGTGAATGTTTCCTAGGGAAGATACATTTAGCAAACAAAACAAAAGAGGAACTGTTGGACTTGGCCCTTTTTGTAGGGTCATCCCTGAACTTTTTGCCTTCCTCCTAGCCTTTTTTCTGACATGGTGTTGGTGGTTTTAGGACTCTGGGCACTTTAGCACTGCTGTCCAGTGTAAAGTGCGTGTGCTCTCTGTGGTAAACATGGTAAGATTGGTCTACACCTGTTTGGCGTATTTAATTTACCTGTCAGTCCCTTGTAAAGTGGTATCTCAGATACCCAGGGCCAGTAAATTAAATGCTACTGGTGGGCTTGCAGCGCTGATTGCGCTACCCACCAAAGTAGCCTTTCAAACCTGTCTCAGGCCTCTGCCATTGCAGGGCGTGTGCGCGCAGTGTTACTGCCGCTGTGACGTGACACCTAAAGTGTGTGCCACGTCTGTGACCCCCCCTTTTACTGCATGTCAGTCACCCGTAAGGTAGGCCCTAGCTAGCCCTATGGGCAGGGTGCATTGTAGGTAAAAGGTAGGACATGTACCTTAAGTGCGTGACATGTCCTGGTAGTGACAAACAGCCATTTTGGTTTCTCACTGCTGTGAGGCTGCCCTCTCATAGGAATGCATTGGGGATTCCCTGATAAGTGTTTCAGTGGTAATTCCTGATATGAGAGGAGCATCGTGGTCAAGTTTGGTATGTTTGGAATAGTAATAATAAATGCTGCGCAATGGTGTGCGCAGATTTATTATCACTATTTTAGAAATGCCACTTTTAGAAGTTGGCATTTCTGTGTGCTTTGTGTCTTTGTGCCTGCCTGATGTGTATTGCATGTCTGGCTCTGGAGTGACAGGGGCTGGTGAGGTGTGTGGCTCCAGGGAGGGCAGGGTGAGTCAGCGCTAGGCTGAATAGGAGATCTGCATTTGGAGTAGTGGGAGGAGTAGTCCCCTGACCCTGAATAGGTCTGTGCCTGCCTAGGTGAATGCTGGTTCCGCCCCCCTGTGGGTGTGTCTGATGACCGAGCCCACTCTGACAAAGGAGGGTGGAAGCCTGGTAAACAGAGTGCTTCCACACACCCCAGAACCATTTGAGACTGGTTCCCCCAAGCCCTGTGCCAGGGCAGACAAAGAGAAATGCACTATAAATATTGGGGCTGTGACCCCATGAAGGTGTGCTTCCTTGTGCTGCTTGGGGATACTTGCTGTTTGCTGGGCCCCAGAAGGAACCGCCACGAGGGACTGCCTCCCTGCTGGAGGGCCCTGTGAGATGGCCTGCCTGGGACCAGCCTTTTGCCCTTGAACTTTAAAATTCCTGGCTTCTAGCGCCTCGTGAGCGCTGCACTGTTTTTTTTGGTTACCCCAGGACAGGGAGGGTGCTGGTTCCCTGCAGCGCGATGCTACGACATGTCTGGAGGGAATCCCGGCGTGGGGATTCCCCCGTGGTCCAGGGGTAAAGCGGGAGCCCACCCCGCACTGCTGATGTTTGGTGGAGCGGAAGCCCACCCCGCCTTTGTGTTCCTTTAAAGGCGGGAACCTACCCCGCACTGTGGTGTTCCTAGGAGGAGCGGGAGCCCACCCCACATTTGTTCGGAGAGAGGAGCGCCGAAAACGGAAGCCAGGCGCCCGTGCCTGACTGTGGGTGGGGCCTGCAGAATCAGCTGAGCCAGAGCCTCGCGGGCTCCATTTCCGCCTTCCCCCGTATCAGAGAGGGAGAAGACGACCCGGAAGCCAGGCAGCGCATGCCTGCCCAAGGGCGGGGCTCCCCCCACAGAGGAGGAGAGCCCCGTGTGCTGCCCAGAAGGAGACCGGGGCAGACCAGGAGAGGTCCCGTGAGTGGGTCCTGGCGAGGCACGCTGTTGGTGCCGGAAGTCCAGCCTGAAAACGGAGAGAGACATCCCCGGTGAGTGTGGGCTTTAAAGGCACACGGTTGGTGCCTGCGGGGGCCGATTGCGCTGACAAGGGAGGTCCCGTGAGCGGGACCTGCAAGGCACGCTGTGAGTGCCTGTGGCTGCCTACTGCTGCACCGCCCTGACTACGGGCAGCTGCAACAAGGGGGCACGTTGTATTGAAGTCCCGGAGTGGGGCTTTAGTGCCGAAGCTGAATTGTGCACAGCTGCACTGCCCTGACTACGGGCAGCTGCAACGACGGGGCATTTATTTTGGTGATAATGAGGAAGGGGTGAGTTGCACCCCCTGCCCCCAGTGCGCTACGCCCATCGCTTTTGCTGCCAAGGCAGCCAGAGGGCCGTGGAAGGTCCTATCATTGAGAGCCCTGACTTTCGGGACGAAGGGCATTGGTGCCCCACAGAAGGCCAGTTGGCCTGGGGTCATTTGGAGTACCCGTGTGTACTGGTAGGGCACAAGGCCCTAAGGGAATGCATAATGCGGTTATGCTAAAGGTGATGTATGCACCTGGGGAGGGTTACTATGGTGCACTCCTAAATGTGATTTATGCTTGTGTTGATGCCTAATGTCATGCTATGATGTTTATGCATAATGTGTTTCCAGAGTACAGTATTTTACCAGTAGTTACTGGTTGTGTTATTTTTACTACTTGTGCTTTGCGATGGTTCTGACAGTGGCCCGATTGGCCCTGTCATGTATATAATCCCCTGTGAATTTCTACCTGGTGCCAGTTGGCACAGTGTATATTGTGTGATTATTATCTAATGTGTTTATGATAATACAAAGGCTATTTTTTATATAACTTTGTGTGGAGTTTCTTTTGTAGTGTGCCTAGTGTGTTGCTGCTGTGTGTGTGTGTGTGTTGCGCAAACGCTTTACACATTGCCTCTGGGATAAGCCTGACTGCTCGTGCCAAGCTACCAAGGGGGTGAGCAGGGGTTATCTTCAGCGTGTAACTCCCTTGCCCTGACTAGAGTGGTGGTTTCTGCCTGGATTAGGCGCTTGCCCTACCCAACCAGAAATCCCATTTCTAACCGGAACATATCCTGAAAATGTCAATTAATATAGTATGGGCAATGCCAAGTGAGTACCTCTAAACAACTGGCCTAAGCCAGATGTGGTAACTGTTGTATAATAAATATGCTTTCCACCTAAACTTGAGAACTACCCAGAGTTCTCTGCTACTTTTTTGCATAATGAATATGTATAAAGAATGCAGAGCCCTCACCCATCCTAGAATGGCATGCTTCATTAAAGGGCCGACTCCTCGCTCGAGTCTGATGATGATGACATGAGTGGGCTCAGCCTTATAAGTAAGGGATTATTTGTGGTAGAAATGACAGTCTTTAAAAATGACCACACTATCACTTCAAAGTTCCTGAAAGCAGATAGTGTGAGGGCCATGGAACAAGTTACCCAAAGCTTCCTAGTGGTTAACCACCATTTTTTCAGAACACCAACTACTGGTAGGTTTAAAAGGAACTAGAGGGAATGATTCAACCCATGGACAAGGTGGGCATGCTTCAGCCCCTGTAGTAAGCCCCGTTTGGTTCTGGGGGTCTTATATGTTCCACGCTCCCTAGTAATATACTGCCTAATCACACTGTAGGTGGGGGCTTTAGAGGTCAGTGTAATAACAAGCAATGCGGAATAACAGATTGAAAGTGAACTAAAAGACTTGATCTGGAAAAAAATGGAGGCATATTCTTTCTTGATTAGGATAACCCGCATCAGAGGGAACAGTAGATCAAAGCCTGTCATTACAAAAGTTCGGGAATTAAAATTCCAGTGGTGGAAATCTAACCGGAGTTTGATGCAATAAATGTGTATGCAAACGTAAGTGTTATGTAAAACACACAGCCAGAACAAGCAACCAAACTACGACTGCTGAACAATTCAATAGCTGTATTGCACCCACACACATCCGTGAGCAACCCCAATAAACATCCATCACACAGAGATAAAATAACTGTTTCACAATGCACAGTAAGTAGTTTTCAATAGGCGCTATGTGAGATTGACAGAGCAGAGGCAGTCTAAGTCCTATTAGGGCTACAGTGTATAAACAGTAAAGTCAAGAATAAGGTTTGCATACGATGGAGAGAGAAACACCCTGCTGGAACAGTAGCATCTTACTCACCCCAAGTTAGGCTTCTGTTTGTGGATCCACTGAGCAACCTCAACAAACTGATGTGTAACAGGACTGTGCGGGCTGGCTATGAGTCTGATGCACTAACGCATACATGATATATGTGTGTGTGTCATGGGATGACCCTGAATTGTGTGCACGCGTAAACTTGGGTAAATGTGCATATGTACTGGACAAGTCTCTGTTATTGAGATATTCAAGATCGTGGGTTAAGCAATAGGTCGCTAAGGACGGTGTCTTATCGGTAAACATAGTAAGGTGGATGTAATAAACAGTCAAGCCCTGGGAAAGATTAATTATTGCATCTGATCGTAGTTTTCAGAAACATATCGTAATAGGAGTGCCCTTGATGAAAGTGTTGGTGCAAGTGAGGAGCATAACCACTGACAATGCCGCTGTCCATTCCATGCACACCGAGTTAGAGAAGTGTTAATGGAGCAATTGTATTCATATGTTAATTGGAATACAGGATACAGGTGACTAAAAATAATAACTAAATTGAAAAGAGCAATTATATATGTTTTGTGGGTGAAGGGAGGGAAACTTGACTCATCTAATACAACATAGATAATGGAGCGAGAGTCGGTGTCAAGACTCCGACATCAAAAGCCATGGTATATTGTTGTTGCGTCTCGGATATGTATGTGCAATTTAAAAACTCAGTTTTGTGCCTTAACAAAGGGTTTTGGTTAACGTCTTCGTGGGAGATCAAGTTGTGGAGTTTTTCAATATTGGCCGACTATGTGCCATCCTCATTGTGTCCCTTTTCTAGAAAATAACTCATTTTTGTAGTTGCTGGTTTACAAAGGATGTTGCAGTGTTCTTGGTTCTGAGGGTACACGTTTCTGGTTCTGAGTCTAACATAATGCAACCTGCAAGATCACTCCATAGGTGTGTAGGTAGCTGGCTCTGTATATACTATACCAAAGTAAGGTATAGTGTCCACAGAGGCCAGAGGATCCCCAGAGGTATTGCAGAGGCTAAATTAGATAATCACTAACGGCTCGCTTTGTGGTAGTGTGGGCGAGCAGTTAGGCTTATCAGGAGGGTGTGTTAAGCAATAATTGTATTCACTTAATCAAGGACTGATTACACACACTCGGAGACAGAATCCAGACCAATTGGGCAAGTATAAAAAAAGGTATACGTATTTTTTATTTCTAGAACCAAGCAGGACTTGCCACAGGTAGGTAAAAAGTACTTTCATTTGTAAAAATGTACACAGAAATACAAATGGAAATGGATTTGCAATCGTTACAGGTTTGTATATGCTTTAAAACCAGTTTAAGTTACGTAGAAATTACTTTTGATTACTTTTGCGTTACTTTTGAATTACATAGACTGCTCGGGTGATGTACCTAGATACATCGATTGGGGGCTGCTCAGGGGCAGCCCACTCGGTCTTGGGAGCCAAGCTCCTAGGGTTAACGTCAGGGCAAAGGGGGTCCCAGGTTGGCACCAAGTCCTTATCACCAGCGGTGCAGGGGCGGGCGGGTGCAGAGGTGGCCGGGTGCAGTGTGCTGAGGAGGGGTCAGGAGCCCAATGCAATCCTATAGAGGTTGCCGGTTTTGGATTTTGGCTGAAGGCTCTGTCCAGGAAGTCTTCAGAGAGGAACCAACAGCTGGGCAGGTAAGTTGGAGGACTTGGGGACATAGTCGCACCTCAGGTTCTCTTCTCCAGGACGCAGGGCGGCCGGATGCAGGGGTATCTTTTGAGGTCGGATTTCACCTTACCGGGCCACTAACCTTTGGGGGGGGGGGTCTCCGTGCAGAGGCTGCAGGCGACGTCGGGTGGGGGTCCTGGAGGGGTCAACCCACGGTGGACTCAGACTCTGGAGTGCTGGCGGACCTCGCTGGGACTGGTGGGCCACTTGGACTCAGGCCATAGGTGACGGGTGCAGTGGTGGCTCCAGGCGTCGAGTTTCTTCATCTTCTGCAGGAACTGAGTCCGCCTTTGGAATTTTTCTTGAACAGAGCTGCTGTTCGCAGGAGATCCAGTCTTTGTTGAAGGCAGTCAGTCCTCGGAGGGGTTTTGGAGGTCGCTGGCTGCAGGACAAGTCGGCTTTTAGTGCAGGATCTCCGGAAACTGCAGATGGGCTGGTAGGGCTCCTCTGCTGTGCGACTTCTTCCATCCTTCTTCTTTGTAAGTTGCATGAATCAAGGGAGGCAAGGTTCAGGGTCACCCTAAATACTATATTTAGGGGCATTACAGGGGTGTGCAGGTCGGGACCAATAGGTCCCTTCCTTGGGTGAGAGCACCCCCTAATATACCATCCTCAAGTGGGAGAGGAGGCAAGAGCCTCTCTCTAATTAGCTGGGCCTCATCTTCAAGTGTGTTAGTGATATTCTGTCAAAGCCCTTGGGTGCTGGGTGTCAAAGCCCAGGAGGGTATTTCAATCTGTGGGGTTTGTATAAACTTTGGGTGTCAGTTTTCTATCTTGTGGGATAATGAGAACATAGAAAGAATAGTACATTCTTTTACAAAATAGTAATTGTAAGACCTGGCATCCTTGACATGGTTTCTCCCGACTTTTTGCTTTCTGACCACCTGTTTTCCTGACTTCATTTTTGCTGGCTTTAGGATTCTGGGCACTTTACCCTTGCTAGCCAGTGCTAAAGTGTATATGCTCTGCATTCAATACATGGGAACACTGACTTATCAACAACTGTCATGTTTAGTTTACTTGTAAGCCCCTAGTAAAGTGCACTATACGTGCCCAGGGCCTGTACATTAAATGCTACTAGTGGGCTTGCAGCACTAATTGTGCCACCCAATTCAGTAGCCTGTAAAGCTGTCTCAGGCCTGCCACTGCAGAGCCTGTGTTTGCAGTTATAGACTGACATTTACCTGTCAAGGTAGCCTACTTGCCAGGCCCAAACCTTTCCTTTTATTATATATATCACCCCTAAGTCAGGCCCTAGGCAGACCTATGGGCAGGGTGCAGTGTATTTGAAAGGTAGTACATGTACTTTAGAGTTTTACATATATCTTGGTAGTGAAAAACTACTAAATTCGGTTTTCACTACTGCAAGGCCTATCTCTCCCATAGGTTAGCATTGGGATTGCCTTAAAACATCTTTTAAGTGTAATTTCAAATTGAGAAAAGATAGAGATGTGTACTTCACCTCGCCTCCCCTACCTGAGGGGTGGAGTTGGCAAAGGTGGGCACACCTCTCCTCCTAACTTGATTTTCCCGCCAATTCCCCTCCCAAAGTGGGGGTCAGAACTAGTGGGAGCTAGTTCCTGGGGGCAGCAAAAGACAGGGACAGCTTACAAAGGCGGCAGGCCTTTGAAGCTTCCCCTTCTTGGACCCAGCCAATCCTGGAGGAGGAGGCATGACACCTCTGCCCAGGATGGGCTTTGTTTCTGGACCCAGAGAGTGGAGGCTCTCTACCCAGGGGTCCAGAAACCTGTCTGGTGGTGGCAAATGGCGGGCAGCCATTCAGGAACCACCCCAGGGTTCGTCATTTTTCAGGGGCATCTCTAATATGCCCTCTGAGTGCTTTTTACAATAAATCCTACACTGGCATCAGTGTGGGTTTGATGTGCTGAGAGGTTTGTTACCAAACTTCCCAGATTTCAGTAAAGCCAATATGGAGCTGTGGAGTTCGTAATGGCTCTTTATGGCTTTTCTGCACTTATGTCTAAGAATGGACTTAGACACTGCAGGGGTACAGTGCTCATGCAACTGTACCCTCACCCTGGGGCAGGGGACCTTGCTAGAGGGGTGACGTACCTAGGACCCAGGCAGTGGGCTGCAGGCGTGGCACACAGGGATGTGTGCCATGTCGACTGTTCATTTTTCTCTGCATCAAAACACGCAGCTTGCAATGGCGGTGTGTGGGTGTAAAGGTGCACGGCCTCTAAGGGTGCCAGGATGCTTGTTTCCGGTCCAGGGAGGATCTGGCTTGGCAGTTCGGTTTGGACTGGTCCCATGAGGAACAGGGTCAAAACTGATTTACATATGGCTGGGTCCAAACCGGGGTGGCGTGGTGAGCAGAAGAACAATGGATTAAACCCAGATCTTTGTGACTGGGTGTGAATGTTTTCATTGTTCACCATTTCGTCCATCATTTGTTTCTTTTGCTTTTGTCGTCTAAGTCGGAAGGGTATGCTCAGACGTGGGTCTCCTACTCACTGCACCACTGGATTCAAGCTAGCCTGGCTGATGATGGGTGATACCCTGAAACCGGTCCCAGGATGCTTGTTTCCGGTCTAGGAAGGATCTGGTATGGCAATTCGGGCTGGACTATTCCCATGAGGAACAGGTCCAAGACTGATTTGAATATGGCGGGCTGGACTGTTCCCATGAGGAACAGGGTCAAGACTGATTTGAATATGGCTGGGTCCAAACTGGGGTGACATGGTGAGCAAAAGAACAATGGATTAAACCCAGATCTTTGTGACTGGGTGTGAATGTTTTCATTGTTCACCATTTCGTCCATTTGTTTCTTTTGCTTTTGTCGTCTAAGTCGGAAGGGTATGCTCAGACGTGGGTCTCCTACTCACTGCACCACTGGATTCAAGCTAGCCTGGCTGATGATGGGTGATACCCTGAAACCGGTCCCAGGATGCTTGTTTCCGGTCTAGGAAGGATCTGGTATGGCAGTTCGGGCTGGACTATTCCCATGAGGAACAGGTTCAAGACTGATTTGAATATGGCGGGCTGGACTGTTCCCATGAGGAACAGGGTCAAGACTGATTTGAATATGGCTGGGTCCAAACTGGGGTGACATGGTGAGCAAAAGAACAATAGATTAAACCCAGATCTTTGTGACTGGGGGTGAATGTTTGCATTTGTTTCTTTTACATTTACAAAGTTGGCATTTTCTTACTTTGTCAATTCTGTGCCTCTGCTTTTCTCTGAATACATGTCTGGGTTGGGTGACAGCTGGGCTTTGTGCATTCCCCGTAGACAGTCACACAAAGGGAGCTGGGGTGTGATATTTGCATCCTGATGGCCCATCACCAGGCTGATGGGCCTTCCTGAAGTAGATTGGGAGGGAGGAGCTGACACTTACACCTGAATAGGGCTATGCCTGTCCCCACACAAAGGGATGCATACCCCCCTGTAGTGAGTTTGGAGCCAGGGCAGGAAAGGCAGGGACCTTGTGATCTTCAAAGGCCTCTTTGAAGTCTCCCCCACCTCAAAGGCTCATTTGGGTAGAAGTACTGAACCCCTGATCTGAATCCAAACTTTTCTTGAACCAAGACATTCTACCAGGAAGGAGAGCCGCTGTGCTGAAGGAAGGACTGCCACTTTGCTAACTGCATTGCTGTGTTGGCCTGCTGATCGCAGGAGGGACTGCTACTTTGCTACTTGCTTTGCTGTGTTGGCCTGCTGCTTCTTGCCAGGGAGCGAGAAAGACTGGACCTGCTCTCTACATCCTTGCACCCTGGTTCTCCAAGGGCTTGCTGACATGCCTCCTGTTCTTGAAGTCTCAGGGCCATCAAAGGCTTCCCTCAACCCTGCTGAAGCTGCTGGACTCTGCCAACTATGAGTCCTCCCTTGCCTGAGGTACCAAATCCAGTCCTAAGACCTCAGAAGTAGGTTTTTGCAGGTTTTTCTTCATCAATGCCGATTCATTTACGACCTTGCGCCGATCGTCGCAGACACATCGCCCTTCGACGCAGATGCAGTGGCGACAATGATGACCGCGATCCTATTGCCAAAGTCGCTTGACGCGGGACCCCTTTATACGGCTCGACGATGATGAATCAGGCTCTCAACATCAACACTTGCTCCATCCAAGGTATTTATTCAGCAGGACCTGTCTGAGTCCGGTAGCCGGCCTGCACTCCATCGCGGTCGGCCTGAACATTTCATTTATCCTGGTCTAGCGTGACCTCAATAACCTTTTAGTGCTATTGACTTCTGAGCACTCTTTATGGAGTTATTCTTTAAAAATTCATATCTTGACTTCTACTTATTGGATTTTTTTTGTTTTGGCCTTGTTTTACTCCGATAAATATTCTCTATTGTTTCTAACTGGTGTGGAGTCTGTTTGTGGTGTTTTCACTGTGTTACTGTAATTTAAGGGTTGCACACATACTTTACACATTGCTTCTTAAGTTAAGCCTGACTGCTCTTTGCCAAACTACCAGAGGATGAGCACAGGGTAATTTAGGTTATGTATCTGACTTACCCTGACTTGGATTGTGGTCCCTCCTTGTACAGGGTACAAACCTCTGTCAACTAGAGACCCAATTTCTAACAGTAATGGTGAACTGAAGATGAGCATTCAGGCTTTTGACACAAAGGATTTGGTGACACTTTCAAATTCTTCTCTACAAATAATAGGAATATCCTCAATATAGTGCCTCCAAAGTCAATTATGCTGGCTAAAAGTATTACCATGTTTGAGATGTGTAGCATTTCAAAATTATGCATGTACAAGTTGGCCAGACAATTTTGTACACAAATTGGAAGTAGTTCTATTTTTAACTAGTGTAGCCCAGCCCATAACAAAACATATGGGTCAAATGCTCCCAGTCGTCATTGTTGAGGAGTTTTGCAATAGTGGAGAGTGTAGCTACCTGGGTAAACTGGTGTACAGTGCCTCAGCACTGAGATTCAAGAAGATCATTATGATACAGGTGAATGAAAGATTGTCTAATATAATAAGCACACAATCAGTATCTTTGAAGTACGATGTCAGCAGTTGTACCAGAGGGCGCAAGAAGAAGTCACTGCTACCAAAAAGGTTGCTTCATGTTTAGTGATCCAAATAGCAGATTCAGCTTCTGCAAACATGCTGTGGATTTTGGTATGTAATCTCTCAATGGGCTCTTGTAGCTCCTGCCATTGGAAAGAGGTCACATGCATTCTTCTCAGTGAGCATATGTGGAAAACACTAGCGTGGTCCCACCTTTCCCATTGGCCAGTTTTTTCACTGGTTGCCTTTCTTGATTGAACATAGTGTTGCATCTCGGCCCAGGATTAATCATGTAAGTCATCAAATCTTACAATACCATTTTCTCAAAAGCTTCTACTATGGAAAGGATAAACTGCTGAGAGGGGGCTGAAGTTGGATTTCTCCCTCAACCCATTTGGGAGGCCCTGTATTTCTAGGGTCTATGTTGGCATACTAGCCACTCAGTCTGATTTTTTGAAAAAATGCAGCTAATTCTCATCTGTAGGAAAATAGACCTGCATTTGAATGGGTTTGAAAAACTTGTCGCTCAAGTTACCAACTTAGTTCGTGTGTGGCTCATGGTTGCTTGTTTTTCTTTGGTCCAGCTGCGATTTACTGGCAGTGAGTTCGGCCCAGTGTACCTGAGCTTGCTCTTTGTCATATGTTCTGCCTCAGCTTCTTCCTCTTCATAAAGAAGGTAAGAGATAAGTACTCTGAAAGGGGCCCCTGTACTGAAAAGGTTGAAATTTTCCAAGCTAAAAAATTGAATGGTGTGGTAGGGAAAAGAAGTGCATTTATAATCTGCGTCTTCGTCTCCACTGCTCCAGTCGTCTACACTATAGGACCATTAGTTAACAGTGCCCTGCTGTTTAAGAAAGCTTTTCTTTTCTGTCTCTGATTGAGAGCAAGAGAAATATCTATCTGTTATGTACAGGTACACAGTTACATGGCAAATCTTTCCTTTTTAGGTCTCGCGCCTGCGTTGCAGTGCGCAGCACTGCTCGCGCAGCGCGAGACCTCTAGAAAGGGCTTCTGAAAACGACCCACACGCTCGTGCGTGTGGTTTTGTTTTCAGAAGCCCTCATTGGCTGTAGCGTGCGTTTTTTTAGAAAAAACGGCACGCGATTGGGCAAAGGCGGGCGCATGTCCCGCCTTCGCTCCTCCCATTCCCGACGGTGGCCAGAACGCGCAGCAGCGCGCGTTCGCCTCGCTGCCGCGCTCCCTGGCCCCCGCTCCTCTGTGGTGCGCGCGCACCACTGTTTACTACAAAAACAAGCATTTTTTTTTATGATTTTGGTGTGAATGAAAAAGCGATCTGATGATGGCTCTTGTAATGGAACCGATCAGCAAGTGGGCGCCCAAGCAAGTGGTGGACTGGATGAAAGGTAAGCAGATTCCGCTGTGATTCGACTGCCCTGCCTGCGCCCGCATGCTGTTGCCGATTACTGTACAATATATCGTCATGCTGCCCTGCGCCCGACTTCTCGATTGTAGCTATGTCCCGGTGAATTGGGAAGGGACCCCTGTGTCTGAAGAAACTGGGTTCTGTTGCAGCTGTGGTTGGGAGCGTGCTTCGGGGCAGATGTGAGCATGCCGTCTTTTGCTTCCTCATATGAGACCCCATTGGCTTCGAGGGTCCAGCGAGCAGCGTGTGCACCGCATGTGATGCCAGTGGTGGCTCACACCCTGATCAGGTGTCTGACACGCGAGAATCGGGGAGTTGGTGGCAGGCTGAGGTGCAAGGCGCTTCCTAGCACGAGCTTGTCAGCGCCGCGGGCTCTCTGGGCTGTGGTTCCACGCGCGTCGCCGGCGTGCACAGGCTCGGGGGCAGGGCAGTCTTCTGTGTGTTTGGGATGTGCTGCAGGAAGTACGGACTGTCTGCCGGCAGCAGAAGCACGGACTATTTCTCTAGTTTAAATGGCGTGAGATGAATTTTTCTGTGGAGGAATACCCGGTTTTCCCGCACGTGAACTGAGGAGCGAATTTGATCTCGCTGTCCGGTTGACTTTGGGTGTAAAAATGAGGCTGACATTTTGGAATTGCCCATGCACGGCATTTTCCGTTTAACCTGCAAAAATGTGTGTTTTGTAATCAATAGTATATAGTGACCGTCTTCGAGCTCTCCCGACAATGCTCTGTCTTCTTTCTTCTGTACACCCCTCTCTCTCTCTCTCACACACACACTGTGACACACATATGTATATATATATACACACAGACACACATACTGAACACACTCGTGCACATAAAATCCCATAAACACACAAGCTGATGTGTGTTTAGCTGCACCGAAGATGAGTCCTCAATGACAGCCTCGTACAAAATACATTTAAAAAGTGCATAAAAAGGTATGGTAGCTGTGATTCTGAGTGCACTGGGGGCAGGGGCAGGTGGTCTGGCGACGAGGTCAGAGACGTGGCTAAAAAGAACAAAATATACTGCAGCTTTTTTGTTGGCCATTCACCTTTTGGTACATGGTACAAATGGAAAATATATTCCGAGCAACCCTTAGTCCGCCCTACTTTGTTTAACTCGTGCAAAAAGCAAACATATTGAATATCGTATAAAACAGCCTCGTACACAAAGGAGGAACAGCATATGAAACCGCTGAGTAAGTGCTTTGATTTCCTCTCTCGAAGGTGTTATTTTCTTTTTGATACACGTGAAAGGTGTCATATTACCAATTCAGATGTGTGCGGTTTGTTCCCTTGCTGGAATAATGCATTTTGAAATAATTGTCTTTAGAAAATGTAGCAGGTATTCTAATAACAAGCATTTGCAATGCAATAGGTCTCGCATTATTAAAGTTTGAGCTATTGGTGTTGCATTATTTAGCAATGCCAATAGCTCAAACTTTAATAATGCGAGACCTATTGCATTGCAAATGCTTGTTTCATTTTGTGATCTTCGATTGTGTGAGAAACTCCTTTTGCAAAGACAGGTCTTTGGATGTCTCTGCCAATCTCTTTTTATAACTGCTGGTTGCACTGTTGTCTTTAAACCTGTCCCGACGGTGAGGAATTCGATGAGCATAACATTTGATATAATTTTGACTGTAGCGAATATTAGAATTAACCAATCTTGGGTGCAACTCCAAGATATTCATGACCAGTCTTCCTCAAAGCTTTTTCTTAAATGGAAATGCACAGTTCACGTGATACAATCGGGCCCCTGGGAACTGCTTTTCCCTTCAAGTATTCGGTCATCACCTGGCAATTTTAATTTGATTCTGCTTAATATTTGACAGGCTTTTTTTTCAGATGTCATGTTGTCGTATTTGTCAAATATTAGTGTCGCCCAAAGTCAGGGAACCTTAAGGATAGTAGTCACCAGTAGTTTCAAACACTTCAAAAATGGAGGCTGATCCATCACTTTCAGTGACCCTGTGAGATATAGTCAAAATCAGGTTATGAGTCTTGCATACTCTAAGCATTGGCTCTCACCAGAGAAAGAAATGTGATGATCAATGCTACACAGGCCCACATGAGCTACCCATACATATCGCATATCAGAACACCAGTGTGCATATCACCTGATTTTGTCTGTTCCTCACTGAATCTTTGAAGGGGGGGAGCGAACAGTCTCCTCCTGATACATGGGAGATAAGTGGCAAAATATCTCTGTTGAATTGCACCAAACGTGGATTGAAATGAAAAGATTATTATGAAAACAGCCTGTTCTGCTTTGGTATAAATCTGTTAAATGTTTTTTTGATATATTTGAATTACAAAAAGGTATGGGCAGCCTTCAAAAGGTTAATTGTATGTACTTCATGTCTGTAGAAAATGCATTTTGCTTTAACTTTACCTCCATTTGATGAATGTACATTTGTGAGACACTTAGCCCATGAGTCTGCAGAGAGTAGCTCAGGAGCTACTTGTAGCTCACCAGCTCCATGGAAGTAGCTCATAGAAGTAAAACCTAGTCCAGGGTCTGCAGACATTGAAGGAGGTAGCACTGCTCATCTCCAGATCCTTGGAGTCATAGCCAGCCAGCTCAATGACAGGGCCCCACACTAAAATATTAACATGTATAATAACAGCCTGAGGAATGTAAAGGAACTACAATAAGACCACCTTTCTCCTGTCTCAATCTTGCAAAGTTTTATAGAGATTTGTCATGCTGCATACCGCGCTCTATCAGTGACACTTCATACATGAAAACTGGGCCAGAGAAGAAGAATGGCTGCAGGAATCAGAGTGGAGTCTCGAGTGCGAGACTGCAGACGGGTCACTCTCAGTAGTCCTACATGCACCAGTCATGATTCATAATATCTATGAATAGTTCAGGCTGCTTTTCACAGATCAAAAGTAGTTCTTATCATAGAAAAGGTGGAAACCCTGTTAGTCACAATCTTGGTATGTCACATTTCAGACAGCTCTGTCAAAGTGGAAGTGGGGCTTAAATACATGTTCATTTGCTATTAGAGATTAGATAAATCTGCTTGAAATTTGACTGGCACCATGTGAAGCTGAAGGAATCCATCCCACTTTTCATTCAGATCCGTAAAAGGAAAATTTAAAAGGGGGTTCAAACATGGTTTGATTTTCTAGGACATTTTGTGTAGTTCAATGAATCTGCATGAAACTTCAAATACCAGAAATGGAAGAAACTTCATAACCTTGTTCCAAATTTCATGTAGATTTGTTGCTGGGTGGTAAATTCAGAGAGCAAAAAAGTTAAAGGGCAAAGTTCCCAGGCCAGGTCCTGAGGCCAATCCACACTGCTAGTGCCGAAGGGCTATGGTCAGAATGTGTTTGTCACACAAAGGGTTGGCTATTTTGGAATATAAAAACATTGGTTCCATGTGAAGAAACGCATGCACTAAAAATGTGAAAGGTAAGTTGTATTTGTTTTGCTCATTAGGCAATAATGTATGTTTAAAAAACTCGGATATCCCCCCCTTGAAAAAATATTTTATGACGTTAGGGTCATGAAGCAAAACCAAACAACCACTGAAACTGGCAGTTAAAATTAGCTCATGCCCTCCCATATGTGTCTCATGACTCCATACATGCTATCACTAATGGAATGTTAAGTGACATCATCAAACACATCACTGATGACATCTCAGATAACTTTATTGATGGCATCGAGGTCTTCAGCAGCATTCAGTCAGGCATGTGGGTTTAGGTGTGTGCACCTTGCAATAATTGGCCAACTTCCGTGGGTTTTTATGTTTTGCTTCCTAACCATAAAAAAACGTAAGTATGTTTTTCAGGGAATTTTGATTTTATTTTTATTTTATGTTAAACTCGTATGTGAAAAAGACTCAATACCTAAAAGTTTTTCTGTTGAAATATGTGCATATGTAATAATCGCACGTCTTCACTGGAAAAAACGGTCCTGTTAAGCATCTGTGCCAATATCTTGGCTGCAGCAAAGAGCTATTTTACCCTCAATAATGTGCCACTCAGAATAAGACATAGTAATGGAAAGGTACTTACACATCAGCACAGAGATTTTTCCTGCATATTCTAAGAATAAATACTCTGTGAGGACCTGCAATAGAATATTTTGCTTATGCACTAAATGTTAATGTTATATAAAGAAATTCTTAGCAGACCATCTTCCACTGATATGCCTGAACAGACCTCTCATGAATTTTGCAAAGACCACACGTTTATTAACTGTCCTATTTTTCTTTTTAAAAGAAATGCAACACCAAAATAACAATATGTTTAAATATATTTATTGGTTTGTTGATATAAAGTTAAAGGATGAAAGATGGATACTATGGTTTACTGCTGGAGTTGACAAATATTGTAAGAAAGAGCAGTGGTCATTGTGCTTTGCACGGGTAAGTTCAGATCCCATCCTCGTCGCCACTGTTATGTTGGTAGTCACACATGAGTCTGATGTAGTTAATAAAACAGGTTTATTGTCGAATCTTTTACACCACCTCCAACAGCTCCTTGCCAGGCTTATCTCCCAGACCATCTGTCCGAGATTTGAACCTACACAGCTTGAGAAGAAACAGGCATTCTCTACATATCTAGTGTTCTGATGGTAACACAAACAAAGGACTACATGTGCACAATGTATTAACCCAGAACAAACTATTTAATGATGGCACCCTCTGCAATGTGCAATATTTTGGCCCTGTTCTTTACAGACTGTCAAAATGATCAGCAAAATATTAAATTAATAATTAAGAAGGAAGTGAGAGACAGTTGCTTGAGTCTTATACTTTCGCAAATCTTCATGTCTCCTATTAGATCACATTCTTATTGTAGTAGAAAGCTAAGATATCATATACTGGACCACCTATTGTTTAGCTTTAAAAGGTTAACATTAACTGAGAGCCATTTATTTTTTAGCTTAAATGTGAACATTTCACCTTCATTTCCATTGACGATCCTGGGATTTGGAAGGGGAGTTACTAATGTTTCAGTTGTGCAATTAAGACTCTGGTGTGTTACATAGGTGCGCTGAGATATTTGAAGTATTCATGCCAATAATGGTTGCTTTGTAAATTAGTAGAAATGAGCATTCAAAGAAAATAACAAACGAACATTGGACACTCCCTGTGAGCAATTTGAATTTCAGTTGCCCAACAATTTGCATTCCACTTCATTCATATGCACTGCATTTTTTTATTGTCACTGGACATTTGGAATTCTAATTTGACCAATCAGAATATTAAACGAGCTGTCAAATTCTTAAAGTCTGTAAACATTAGTGAATCTGAATGTATTCCAATGGTCACCTCTTCAGCGCTTTCAGATGGTTAAATTCAGAACTCATCCCCCTGCAGATATGAAATTTTGAATGGTATCTCTGATGGTCATCTCTTTTCCTTGTTTAATAGGTGCGCCCTTCGACCCGATGATCAGGATAGCTGCTGCAGTGTCTAATGTTACATGCACAATATTATTTGGAGACCGGTTCGATGCAGAAGATGAATCTTTCCAGACACAGGTCGGCATAGCAATAGAAACCTTTGCCTACTGGGGAACACAGGAATTCCAGGTACATATTTAATACCATCAACAAACAGTGTTTCTGTCCTCTTTTTTTGGGTGTTTGTGTTTTGATGGACTCAAAAGAACTACCCCTATAGGGCTCTGTGACATAAATCACACCATGGACCTTCCTGACTCGGATTAGTGTGAGCACATAATATTCAGATAGAAATAATTAATTGAATCCTTACATTCTGCAGCTCTGAAGTTGTGGTAAGGCATTGGTTGAAGTTCAGCGGCCTAGAAGAGGTAGGGAAAAGGCTTCTCATGAGTAACCTGGATTCTGCTAATTACTAGGCTAATGGTTCCAACCATTTGATAAGAAGGCTGAGCTCAAGGCATGATCCTGGAGTGAAGATGGGAGGAAGTAATCTGGGTATTGAGTGGGGGGGATTGTGTGTGTGTGTCTGTCTGTCTATGCTGTAGGCATGCAGTTGGTTGACTGGTTGGTCTGCAGAGTGATGGCAATGTAAAACACTTGTATTTAGATCTCAAATATAGTGTGCAGATAAAGGAAACTTTCAATAAAATAAATACTCACACAAGCCTAGAACTAGGAGCATAACTGTCATTAGTGTAGCAGGTGCAGTGTCAATGGGACCCAACAAAGCAAGGGGCCGAGTGCACCACCAAATTATATGAAATTGGGTTTATACCCTGGAGATAGTGGTTTCTTGTAAGTGTTCATTAAAGTCAGTGCGAAGGTAAACAAGTCTGAATGTAGTGACTGTGCATCTGAATAGGTCCATATTCTAAGACTGGGTTGAGTTTGGAGAGGGGCAGAGGTTGTGTTCCTGGTGTAAAAGAACCATACAACTTGGTCATTGAGTTAAAGATAAGATCTTCTAAGTAGGACTTAAATGCTGAGGCTGTGTGAGGGTATCTGTATCAATAAATGTTTTAGCAACACTGGCTGACTTGAGATGTTTAGGAATCTGTTGCAATCCACCTGTACATGCATCCATAGAGTGGCGTGTCAAACTGCATGAGGTCCTTACAGAGTCATCTTTTGATAGTGAAATCATAGTTTGTAGATGTTCTGTAATGTAAAGCATGTTCCATTAATTTTGACTACACATCTTCTGGCCTCCTTGTTTACGTTACTGAAGAGATTCCTTTAGAGGTCATGTGAGTAGTACATGTCACTGCACTGGACAGAACTAAAGGTGCGTCTTCCATTTTTAACTAGAAACTTGCATCCACTCTCCCAGGACAGGTCTCTCTATGACATACATTACAGCACATGAACAATAATGCAACCACTACATCGACCTAACCACTACATCTCATGGTAAAGTTAGCTAATAGAGGTGGAGTTAAGAGCAGTAAATGTACACTTATCCTTTGACATAATTAATAGAGTATATTTGTAGCTTGATATTATCATCCTTGATATAGTAACATGCAACTTGCCCTCCCCATTTGCATGGAATAAAGACAGTAAATATACACTTTCTCAGCCTCAGGTCTATAACAATGTCACATTTTGTTTGATATAATTTATTTATTGAGGATTCAACTGAAATAAAATATATAACAACACTTGGAATAAAACGTTATTTGCTTATTTGGTACCACAATATTTTCATATAATGTATTGCACCTGTGGTATTTCTAAACGTCAAAAAGCAAGCTTAGGCTTTCCCTTGTGCATCACTGTTGCTTACAAGGCCCATGCCCGACACATAGGTTGTATTTCGTGGTTCCCATATGTAAAACATCTGGCAGTACAGTACAGTGGAAATCCATTTGACTCCCAACAGTTATGGAATGTTTGCACATTCAAACATGAGCACCTGAATGATTCTGATTTACAATTTTTTAAAATCCAGTATTCCCACCCGCAGTGCCAGAATGTTTTCTTCCTATTGCCCTCTTTCAAGGCTTCGTGAAGCAAGCTGACCCTATGCCCTGGACCACCTAACATTTATTTGAGGTGCAGGAGATAAAATACAGAAACAAATCTTTCATCCTCTCAAAGCTACTAATTCTAGCTAAATTGTTTTATTGTTTATTTCTTTAAGGCCATTTAAAATGAAAGACTACTATTGAGGTGCATCTGTCTCCTATCCATAGCATCCCTCACTCAACACACAAAACCATTACATTGGAAAAAGAATGCAAGCTGCACAGTTTTTTAACTCGATGACAGCAAAACGTAAAGACTCAACATTGAAAACATTGGTTTACTCTCAACCATTGGAATGTCAACAGAACGCTAAGATGCGCATGACTACATATGAAACTACTGAAATTTAACCAGAGGATCAAACTGTATAGATGTATCTTAGTGAATATGGTTTTAGGATGTTTAGGCACATATCCATGAAATAACATGGTTATGTGATTTTGTACTTTAAAGTAGTTTTTGATAAGAAATACAATGTGTTGTGCAATATTAATGGGTGGACGTATGTTCTTCCTTGATTGACAAGATCTAGTATAGGGTTCTTGTGTGTATTTATGTTTTATTCCCCTGAATCAAAAAAGAAGATACTGGGTATTTTCTAATATTTGAATGGACCTCCAATTGTTTATCCATGTTGCCTGCCAATCCCTCACATTGGCCCCTGCCACCCTTTGTGTTTAACTAGGACTATGGATTGTGCAATACATTTCTAAATGCATGTTCCCGCAGGTATGGGTGATCCTGATGCAAGACTTGAACTTTATTTTAAAATATTTTCACTTTGAATGAGTTTTAAGGGCAATCCTTCTTTTAAGCATGAAAACAATACATTTGACTTAGAGTAGGGGAAAATAATCTATAAATGTCATTTACACATTAAGGGGAGATGTTCTGTTCTTTCTTTCATATAGCGATGAAGCACTCGGACAGCCTCAGACTGCAAATAAAAACATAACATGATCACAAACCTCATACCTTGTCACACGTTTTTTTTGTGAGATTGACATTAAAGTAAAGAGTATGAACTATAAGCCATAGCAACATTAGAGGCTTAATTTCTTTGAGAGCCTGACATGTTGACAAGAATGAATTATAAATCACAGCAACATTAATTCCCTCATTACAGGGTCCTTGTAACTCCTGATGTGGTAGCATTGCACCTGGAATCCCCATACCACAAGATGTAGTAATAAGCTGGAACAGGAATACCACACAATTATGAGTTTCATACTGATGAATGGGAAATAACTGGATAACAGATGTTTGTGCACCGATTTCCACATGCTTTCCCTGCATTCCAGGCCTCTTTGTTAAGATTCTGGAGTTTCCTGGAAAGAGAGGGGAGAGGGTACTGGTCAGTAATCGCGGGTAGATCTAAGAGCAGGAGGCAATGTAAGTTAAGAGATTATTCATGGCACTCAAGTTAGGTGGGTGAAGCAGAGCAGGGAACTATATTTTCTGCATGAGAATAGGCGGTAAACAGAAAAGACATGCGACTGATGGAGTAGAAGAAACTGAGGTGAGATCTTCCTGTTTACTGAAGAACACCTAGTAAACTTTAAATCCAAATGCAATTTTCTTCATATGTGCCAACTCATAGTTCTCAGATTGAAATTGTTAAAACGGCTGTATAGCGATTCATGCACCGTTTACTAATGTCTTCAACACTCATCATCCACAGCTCTACAACGCATTCCCCAATATTGTGAAGAGGCTACCAGGAGCACACGTGAAGATGTTCGAGAATGCAGAGAAGCTACACGCCTTCCTGAGAGAACAAGTTGAGAACCACGCAGCCACCCGGCAGCCAGACTGCCCAAGGGATTTTGTGGACTCATTTCTCAACAAGCTAGATGAGGTATGTGCAGTTTGGTAACATGAATCCCTCTGCATATGATCATGGTTATGTACAGATTTATGTGCAAGCAGGCATATTCTCAGACATTTCTGTATGGTAGCCTTGAAAGCAGACTGAACTGTCGTTCCTGAAATATGAAAAATAAATCTGGCTTAATTTGGCATCCTACGCATACAAATACACTGATTCCATTCACTCAAGAATACAGCTGATCAACTAATAGAGGAAGGGCAAAATGGCAGCACATTATCCAGAAGCAGACTGGTCCATAGGGAAGTCAGGGCATTTTCTGACCAGTTATTATCCTTGATATTCTGGTAGTTCCATGACAATCCAGATGTCCTATGATACTGTCACCTTCTCCCCCCCACCATGTTTGGTTGGGTTGAAAATAGTTATTAGTTGGGCTATTATTGATGTGTTAAGTGCATAGTTTACTTTGCATTCTAGGATTGGTAATTTTGCTCTTCCTTTTGTATGTACAGGCCTGCATGTCCCAACATAAAATGTGGTTTTTGCTATTAAGCAAGGAATTATGGGTAGTATTACAGCTGCCACAATGCCTCTACACAGCTATGTTAATGCAAGTAACTGGTACAAAAATGGGTTTTGTGCCAATGTGGTGCACAAGTTTGTCACCATTACATGTTACACTTATTTAGAATCTTCATCTTTCTTTGAGCAAATTTCACTGTTAAGGTCCCCTTTGCATCCAGTATCCTAGTAAGTGCACATAGACGTGGGTTATTTTTAATGTAAGATAGGTAAGAGTGGTTCCTTCCTTTCTAGGGGTTTTAAATGCACATAATGATAATGCCTTGCATACAATATCTTCAAACTCCCGGGACTGAAATATCCTCACACCCCTCTCTTTGAGCAGAGAGTTGGGTCTGCTGCTCTCACCATGTACTCTGGATTATTTTTCCCTGGGTAAGGGCATAGGGGCTGAAGTATCTGCTCACTGTACTGGAGAAGAATCTGGCACTATAGGTTTGCTCCAGGTCTTATCCACAGAGATTGGGGCACATCCATTTTCAGGCGAGCTTACTATGTAGATTACCATTCTAGATGGGCTCTGGATTAATCTGAGAATGTAAGAATTGCTATGTGTCATATATAGCTGTGTATGGACAGAACAATAGGACAGACTGCCTGCTCTCGATTGACATTTAGAGTCAGGTGGTTGAAATACCATTCAAAATTCTTCATGAAGAGAAGAGGATCATCCCAGCTTGGAGTTAGATGGTCTACTAAGCGAGTTTAAATATTGCTGCTAAATCCCCATTGGATTGTAAAGCCTACAGTTACCTGGTGCTGTCTATCCATGATGGTAGCCGTCCCTGTGGAGAAGAAGGTATGAGAGCTGCTTCTACTGTGTTTGCAAGGCCTGGCTATGTCCCATTACATACAGCAGCCAAAATCACCTGATGGTTCTCCCATCTGCACTCAGTTCTCCTGCACCATTGTTGTTGCTATTGTTATTAGGCATTTTTTTAGGTCACAGCTACCATTTGTGTTTCCACATAGCAATAAACCACATCCAATAATTTGGCTGCAGGGCCAGCTTGCATGGTTAAACGTTTGTGGATGGAGAGTGGCCTGTGTTAGAGTTTGGTATCATGCGTGATTTTCTGAACGGTGCATGGTATCGTACAAATGAAAGAAGTTCTTAGTTGTGCCTGAGTATGGGAGACGTGGAAAGGGGTAAAGGCACTCCTGTATCTAATTGAATTTTTATATAGATTTATAAAGCATGAACTAGGCCTCGTGGTGGGTTGGCACACTATACACTTGCTTGACAGAGTTTTGCTTTTGGGAATATAAAAATAATAATTTGCTTCTAGAAGTACGTGTGCCTCCAAGGATCTTGATGTTCCATGCCGAGCATTCCATGTTCCCTGCCAAGCATTTGAGTGTTTAGATGCATAACCTTGTAAATTATACAAACTATTTTAAATTGTAACTTACTTCCAAAGGGAAGCCGTTGGAAGTCCTTTACCACTAAGATGATATTATCTCTTCTGCCTATTGCACCAACCAAATGTGCTATGGTATAAAAGACTGTTTTCAGTGGCACCAGTCTGGATTTGGGGGCTCCTGTTTGGAGTGTTTATCTGTAATCAATCTTGTTGTTTAGATCCAAGGATTTGAACCATTAGTTTTAGGGTTATTATGATAAACAGTTACATGTTTTGTACCATCGTCAGTTGACAATGGACCTCTTTCACAGTGTTCAGGAGATGATTATCAATGGGAAATCTATTGTCAAAGATAAAACTTAAAGATTTAGTTTGTTTGACCATATTAGATGAGAATCGGGATGAGTAAGGTATGTAAGCCAGCTTTGCGTCAATGAGCTGCCATTCTCAGGTGAGAGCAGGAAGGATTCAGTGTGGTCATGGTTGAGGCAGGGTTTGTATCGAGAGACACAGCCTTTGATTTGGTCTTGTTTATTCTGAGTTATATCTTGGAGGCATCAGCATAGTGGTGTAATTAATACCACCATTGTTCAGGAGGTCTCGCAGTGGTTCTTTGTATGGATTTAACATATGGGGAGTGCAGAGAGACCGCCTTATGCTATATGGAGGAGAGTGGTGGATGCTCATATGGATGTTCATTTTTCTGTTGGAGAGATAACATGCAAAGCATTTTAAAACTGTGAGGCTTATTATGAGTGGGGCTGATTTTCACCTGATTTTCTTCATCCCCAGGAGTTACCAATACTGGTGGAATCGGTAAATCTGAGGGGTGAGAATACTTCCCATTACACGTTTTTGGAAAATACCATGGGAGTCAAAGTTTCTGTGCCAATTCCTGCATGGTTTCCCTCAGAGATTCAGCTGGAGATATCTGGTGCTTTCAGCATCCAAGAAACTTGTAATTGTAATGGTCTTAGTATCATCGGTATTATCAGGCCACTCTGAATGTCCTCAACTTCTAGTTTCTTCTGCATGGTGTATAAGAACATGCTATGGTCTGTAGTTTCGAAGGTTACAGAGAGAGTCAGAAAGATAGGGAGACTGGACTCTCAATGGTTTAATAATGTTGGGAGAACTGTCCGGTACCTGAAGTGCACTGGTTTCTGTACTGTAGCTTAGTCTGAGACACGATTGGAAGTCACCTACGAGGTTATTTTGCACTAAGTCATCTCTCTCGATTAGATGTCACCTACCAGGTTATTTTCCACTCAGTCATCTCTCATTTGGTTTGCCACACAGTTTTCCAGGAGCTAGGCTACAATTGGAAGCCTGGTGATGGGCATATAGTTATCTTGTTCTACGGGATAACTACTGGGTTTCTAAGGAGAGGGTTAACATGTCCAGTGTTTAGGGAATCTGGTATGGTGCCATTCTTAATGAAGGCTTTTTAGGTTTGGGTTAACGTTAATGCTAGCAAGGTGGGGATTGGGTTTTCAATGTAAGATGAATGGTTGAAGAAATATTGTTGATGAGTTTGAGTTTTTATGATCTGGTTTTTAACTTTTACTGGATTTCTGTGGTGTGAGTTTGTAGTTGTTGAGCCTTGTTAGCTTATCAAATGTTATAGATTTGTGAGTGAAAATTTGGCCATTTTTGAAGCAGTTGTCTTTGCATGCCTTGGATCTTTCTGCAGTTTTCACCCTATCTGTTTAGAAAAAAATTGAAGAGTTTGTTTCGTCAGATTGTGGCCTAACTGATTAAGAGATAACTAACATACTCTGCTTTGTAAATATTCGTTTTTGTATAGTTCCTCCTTCCTTATTTGAGGATGTAGTGACTATTTGTGGATTTTTATTTTGCAATTTCCTTTCAATACGTCTGACTATCTGAGAGTAGCATTTTGCTGAATGCACTTTAACAGTGCTTAGGGAATAACCGTATTTAACAAACAAGGCCCATATCTCATTAATTTTACATGATGGAGTACTGCTTAAGAGGATCACTCACTCCACCTACTGCACTGGTCAATTTGGTTAACATCCTTGGTCCAAATTTCTTCTTTTTTAAGCAGGCTTTCTCTTTTACTGAATTTATAGTTTAAAGAGAAAGGGGCTGACTTGTAATCATACTATTCAATGTGCTGGGAATTGAATAGACAGATGTTCCATGCATTGCTCAGTAAATGTAGAATTTTCACCTGATCATATACAGCGCTGAGCTATCCTACCTTTTTGCTAAGTTTGCTCTATAGAAATACCATAAACATAGACACATGGATTATGGTAGAAAAGATTCTGAAAAGAAGTGAGAGAATTGGTTCTCAGTGGTTAAGAATTGCAACATAGCAAATCTATTTGCTTATAATGATATAGTGTTATAAAATAATTTAAGATTAGTATCAGCACATAAACTCTTTAAGGACAATTGCAACACTCAGTTAAAAACAGCAATAGCAATTACTACCTCCATTAAAGTTATCGGGGAGGCCACACACACACATAATAGCCCAAGTTCAAATAGTATATTTCTTAAATACAAGGCTTAATATACAGTTACAAAGCAGTAGAAACAGAGGGCAGTCTAGCAAATGATAAATAATATCAAATCTAAATTGGAGACACAAATTCCTATTGTGTTTACCAGGCTGGAATACCCCCTGTCATTTAATGGAAGCTCTGAAAGTGTATTCATCTATATGGTAGACTCTGTAGGTAGAAGGAAAACCACAGTGACGCTGCCAAGGTAAGAATGGAGATACAGAACATTTTCTAGACAAGTGACTAAATAATATTGCTATTATAATCAAAAACCTCAAACAACCTTTACTGTGCATAAGCTGAAAATTGACTTGTCCAAGATATTTATTTTACTTGTGTAGTCAAATCCAAGGCAAAGGTACTAGATCCTTGTACCAGTGAATTCCAATATATGTAAATACATAAGATTGTTTATCTTGAGGAGAACAAGCTCCTGAAATTATAACTAGTAAAATGACATAGCATATGCCATGACATTAAACTGCAGTCTCACAGCTTGGAAACATCATAGCATTGGCAGGTAGCTGAAGTAAATGGTGCAAGCATCATCCTTCTAATTGTAGTTCTAGCGTCTTAGGATAAAGGTTTGTCTCTGTTAAAAAAAAACTGCATTATTAATTTGCTAAGAAGGATCTTACCAAGAAATCGGTCAAAGGTCCACCATACATATTATCGGAATGGTGGAGACCATTTGCTGTGGCCAGTACTTTAGTTCAAACAGTGGTAATATGAACATTCCAATTTAGGGTTGATGAAAATATTAACTCCAAGTACTTAGCAGATGACACTTACTCCAGTTTTACATGTGATAGCCACCAAGAAAAAATATTTGACCTTTTTGTAAAGATCAACACCTTGGTCTAGTCCATTTTGGTTGTGTGCTTGTTGAATCTACAGTATAAATCAAAAGCGGTCAGTTTCCTTTGGAGTCCCAGCGGTTTATAATCCATGACAAGCATAGAGTAGGAGAGGGATATGTCAATTCCCTATATTCAGGGAAAAAGTCTGAGTTTCTGCTAACATGTTAGGGAGAAATGGTGAAATTAAGTTGAAAAGCACAGAGACCAGAACACAACCTTGTTTTAGGCCATTCTGTATGGGGCTGTAAGCTGTAAAGTGACTATCAACAGCACATTCCACTTGAGCCCAATTGTTAGGGTTTTGATTCTCAGGAATAGCCAGTAATCCTGCAGGAATGTTCCTGCCCTTGAAGGCTTCATAGTAAGAATTCTATAAGCTATTACTTCCGTCTTTATTAAATCGGTACTTTCAGGATCAGATATATATTAGGGGTGGGCGATAAACTCTGCTCCGCCAGCAAAGTTTGTGGTGTTTTGCCCATGGAGTTTGTTGAAAAGAGACACACTGGTAAGTTTTCATAGACTTTTATTTCTTGAAGTGCAGAACCACCAACTCCAGCTGCCAGCCTGTCAGCTCTCCTGGTAGTAACTGTCTCCACACGAGACACTACCATGGAGATAGAATTACCAGGCTGAGCAGCTCTAAGAATGACCATAACACATCCCCCTTACTGAAAATACAAAGGAAAGAAAGAAAAGAAGATAAAGGAAGAAGAAGAGCACAAGGAAGGCATAAGAATAAGAAAATGCGCAAGTGAAAACATAGCAAAAAGGAGTACAAAAACATCACAAGAGATCAATACATTTCATAGTCTTCATAACGTTTAGGAGGACAACGAGACCTTGGGGAAGGACCTCGTGAATGAAAGCTCGGAGGAGGGACACACTTGGGCAAATTCTGACCAAGCAAATCGTCCGGGCATGATAAAAAATGAGGACTTGTCACCCCGAAACTTCACCAGGCGAGACATGCTCCATTTGCTACCATTATGAACAGTGACCACATTCTTGTAAACAGTGATGACGAAAGGGCCCATAAACTCAGTGATACCCTTCCTATGCCACCGTGGTCTTTTAATAAGTACCCAGTCACCCACCTTCCATGTTGTGGCTTTGGTTGAATTCTTAAAGTCAAACCTCTCCTTGTACTTCTCTTGGTAAGACTTGATCTTAGTACCCACCTCCTCCTTATCCAGAACTGGACCTTCAATGAGAGGTAACCAACCAGGATTGAGCTTGGATAAAGCAACTCTCCCTCTCAATATCTGAAAGGGAGATTTTTGTAGCACAGCATTGAGAGCAGTGCGATGTGCCCACCAAGTATCCCTTAAGACACCCTTGAGAGGAACCTTCCTATCAATAGCTCTCTGCACACATGCCTTTACCACCCTGTTCATGCGCTCCGCAAGTCCATTGGCTTGCGGCGCATAGAGCGCAGTTTTCTGATGAGTGATGCCATAGTCCCTCAAAAAGTCCTGCATCTCCTGCGAGATGAACTGCACCCCATTATCCGTGATGAGGAACCTAGGTATGCCCTCACACGCAAATTCATCTTTAAGGAAGTCAATAACCACCCTGGTGCTGATAGAGCTCACGCATTTGGTGGATACCCACTTAGAAGAGTAATCCACTAAGAGAATTACAAACCGTTCTGTAGGACCTAAAAGCTCAAAGGGACCCATAAGCTCCAAACCAAGCTTGATCCAGGGCTCACGTGGAACTTCCACAGGTGACAAGGGAGCAGTACTGCTGACCTGGGATTTATCACTGGAGGCACACTGACAGCACTCCTTAACCACTTCCTCAACATGGCTATCCATCCTGGGCCACATTTCTGATGGACCAAAAAGGTAATAGGTCAGAATCAAGTTTCTTGCTGTCGGGCCACCCCTTTACAACAAAATCCATTACAATAGGAAGCAACACATCTTCCAATAAGGCCTGTTCCCATTCTAGTTCTTGGATAGCAGGCTCCTTGACCCAACAAACACTAACAGAATCACAGTCCAAAACATCACTGCAACAGTCAATGGGGAGTCTCGATAAGCAATCTGCTGCCTTATTGGCAGAGCCAGGGAGATATTGTACTTGAAAATTGTAATCTTCCAACCCCTCACTCCAACGCTTAAGTCTAGGGGTGAGTCTTTCACTCTCCGCACACGAGAAAACCTGAACTAAGGGGCGATGATCAGACCTAACTGAAAAGGGAATGCCCCAAAGGTAAAACTTAAAATGTTTAATTGCCCAAACAATAGCCAAAGCCTCCCTTTCGATGCACGAATACTGTTGCTTCGGTTGGTGGTAGGGTTGTCCCCCGCAAGCTCTGCTCGTCGCCAGTGTTGAAAAGAGACACACTGGTAAATTTTCATAGACTTTTATTTCTTGAAGTGCAGAACCACCAACTCCAGCTGCCATCCTGTCAGTTCTCCTGGTAGTAACTGTCTCCACACGAGACGCTACCATGGAGATAGAATTACCAGGCTGAGCAGCTCTAAGAATGACCATAACACAGTTCCAGCAAAACTCCTCCAACCGCTGAGTTTTTTCTCGTACACAGCTTGAGCACGAGCAAGCATTTGCGTCCCCTAGCGAGATTTTTCGGGCACTAGAACGCCATCTAGCGAGATTTTTTCAACACCGGAGGTTGTGGTAGGTCGTGACCGTTTAAGTTAAGAAAGCTGTCCCTCAAGTAGAAAGTCTACTCAAGCGGCAGAAAGAAGCAGCTTCCTCTGGCATGCTGATGGTGCCGTTTGCGCTATAAAAAGCTCCCGGCACCAAAAATCAGTGCGACGTGCCAAATTCCACCTGCTCATGGAATTCAACGGAATCCGGCAGAGTTTTTTTGTAGCTCTGCGGAATTCCGTAGAGTCAAACTCCGCGTGTTCTGCCTACCCATAATATATATGGATCCTTTCTGGGATTATCACAGCCATTGCCTTCATACATTTTTTGTATATAAGTAGTGCAAGATGCCTCTTGAAAAATGTATTCTAAAGACTGGAGAAGCCTTAGCACTCCAACTAACCAAAGAACAAAATTCTTTAGAATCACATTTCTGAATTGTATTGGCCATTGCTCTCTTGTAACAAATGTATTTATTTTCCTCTTACTTACATATATGTTTAGTGAGGCAAGTATCTTTACTTTTTTTCATATTGGTGATGAGCATTTGCGATACATTTTTTCATAAGATAATATTCCCGGTTGAATCAACTTTTAAGTCCCTTAATTGGACTTTTGCAGTCATCCCAAGGGGCTGAAGGAAGAATTACCATAACACTCTTTACTATCATAAAAACTAACAAAATACCAAAGGGATATCATCAAAATTTACAAAAACAAATTAGTTATTTGAAGCTTGGTTGAGCTATTCAAGGTGCTTTCTTTGTCAACAAGTAAGCAGAGTTTGTCTAAGCATAAATGAAGCAAACAAACATGCAATCACATTTTTTATTTACTGTATGTGCAGCTCTTGCCTGCAAGTTTCAGATTAATGTAAATAGCCCCCCTGAATTATGGCTCACCTTGGTATCAATTACAAATTTTTTAAAGCTCTTGAAGTCATCAGGTATTGGGCTACCCCTCAGTGGGGTGTCCTGAAACAACGACCCAGCATTCTTGTCCATTAAACTAACTGGGATTCATGACCCCATCTGGTATTGAAACTGAGAATTTTCCATTCTAGGAGACCTGAAATGCTGGATTATCCATCCCTCAATAAAAAGAAATACCAACCATCTTCTCTGAGAATAGTTTAGAAGACCAGGTAAATAGGACAGCACAAGGAAAAGAGACTGTCTCTTGAATAAAAGATTCATCTCCCTAAGGTAGAAGTACAAAATTTCACCCAAGTAAATTTATTAGCTTTAGTGCCTATCAAATTTCCATTATGATTTGAATTTTCAGAAACAGAACAATATGGGTTATATGCTTTCTAATCATCAAAGTCCAGCTGTGCAGGAATGGCAAGTCAGAGAGAGCAATTCAAGACCTTCAAGAATGATAGGTGTCACAGTAATTGGACGTCGGGAAAAAATCTTCATAGAAACCTAGGTGAAAAATGCATTTCTGCGATTGATAGGTTGATTTTGTAGTAGCCAGCGAGCCTGTATGTATGTCATTTTTCAAAGATGGCAAGAGCAGGCACAGTAATAATGAAACCATAATACAAATATAATAAAATGGGAAACAGGTTGCTTCTCTTCCCCCCGCCCCCCAATGGCGTAGCAAGGGTGCTATAGGCAAGAAAATAAAATTGGCCTGCTCATGCTGGTTGAGTAGTAAAATATTGTAATAATCAGGGTTCAGTGGGCCCCGAAGGCTTCTTAGCCACAGTGCCAAATCACCTGCTGCACCAATGATAGCTATGCCCATGTCCCTAGCATACCTGAGATTGAACCAAAATCACAGTGATAGAGCTAAAAACTACAAAGATTGTAAGAGAAAGAGTAGCAGTTTATTAAATTGATTAACCAGTAAGAAATGTGGGAGAAATTTTGCAACTGGGTGCAATTTAGGGAAAAGATACAATCTTACCATATCTGAAGGAGAAACAAAGAAGTAAGAAACTAGATTGAAACAATGAAAGCTGGCGTCTGCAAAGTGATAGATGATAAATATAAATAATCAAGCATTTACATATTTTCTAGAAATCCTGGAGATGCATTCATGAGGAGACCAATACAGGGTGAAGCAACTTACAGATAGCTTCAACTCATTCAGAGGACATGTGGCACTTGCCAGTAGAGAAGAGATTTCATGACCAAGGTATCTTAATCGGGCAAGACCGAACTGATTTCTTTTGAAGCATTGTGCCCTTTGTTAGCCAATATGGAGAGGAGATAGATGGAGTCCTCCTTCTAATTGTTAAGATTATTAAGAGTAACAGATGCCAAAAGTAAGTCATCTACATATTAGATTTAAGTAGAAACTCGGGGGGGGGACTAATGTATTTAGATCTTTCTTTAGGGCCTGTGAATAAATTGAGGGATACTCCATAATTCCTTGAGGAAGTTTGGGCCAAAACGGTTGAGACCTTTGGAATTTGAATGAGAAGAGATGCTCATTCTCCTCATATATGGGGATGGAGAAGAAAAAGTAACAAAGGTCAACTATGGTGAACAATTGGGTGTTTGTAGGCATACAAAAAAGGATGGTGGCATGCTTGGGATACCCACATTATTGCGAGCCCTAAGGTCCTGTACATGTTGACTTTCCCCTCCTTGTATATCCGGAGAATCGGAGTATTATACCTACTTACAATAGGTGCTAAAACCTCTTGCTTAATCAAATCTGCTTTTATAGAGTAGGTTCCTTCCTCTGCATCAGGTTATAATGGGTACTCGGATAGTCTGGATATTTTTTTCTGAAGTTCAACTTTCACTTTTATGGGGTCCATTGAGGAAATTAATCCCACATCATTGGCTCTTTTGGGCCACAATGTGGACAGGCCCTGTGAAAGCAAGTTAAATAAGGGACTTAACAACTTTACTCACTACACCCAGTAGAGCAAGTACTTGTTTTTTGTCGTTGAGGTTTATTTAAACATTCTTCTTACAGGGTACAAAACGAAGTGCAATTGAGCTTACATACGCTATCCCTGCCTAACAGATTAGTTGCGGAGGTTGGGCTAAGCAAAAAGGAATGCTTCTAACAAATGTGTCTCACAGAAATGGATACAGAGTTAGTAATGAAATGAGAAACTCATTGGTTGGATATACCAACTGCATCTACGGACAAGCCTGAGAGAGGTAAAGGGGAGAATTTGGAGGTTTCTTTTAGAGCTGAGTGACTAGCACATTTACCATCAATGATACAATTTACATAACGGCCCTCCTGATCTACTTGGATTAGTGTATACATGCACAGTCAGAATCTCTCAGGCTGTCCTAAAATTCAAGGTAAGAGTTTTGGCCAACTTGATGGAAGCCAGACGGATCAGGAAGGCATGCAGTGTTAAGCACATATTGGGACAGGCTGTTTTAAAATGTCCCAGCTGACCACAAGAGAAACAAGAACTTCGGGTCCCTGAGTCCTATCCCACTGCCCCTTTCATTTCCCTTCCCAGCTCTTCCACCTCCCTGTTCTCCCCATCCGTTTCCCCATTTGAAGGGCTCCTGGTCTCATTCCCTTAACTGTCCTCTGCATACTTTGCAGTTTTAATGGCATTAATTTCAGTTCAGCATTTTCTTTCTTTTTCACACTAGTGGTATCAGCGTCTGACCTGGTCTCTTCATTGTCAGTCAGTCGCATCGCATTACTCGCTTCCACATTACCTCCTTGTGCCCCAGCCACCGGCAGACTGGCACATATGCTGCTCTGTTTCTGGGTGCATCAAACAGCTGCACCCAAGCCCCATCGGTCAACATGGGAAACATGTCCAACAAATCCTCCTCCTTTGTGTCTTCGCTCACTTTCTCCTTCTCCTGTGGTTCAGTATTCTGGGGAGATGGATGCAGTGGAGCAGTTGGAGCACAAGCGCTAATTTTGCCCTGATGGTGGCTAATTTAGTATTCCAATTTTCCCTGGATATCTCTCATATCTCGGATTTCAGATTCATGATTGTTTGTGTGCCTCTTCATGCCATTATATGAAGGGAAGCCATTGTTTTGCATCTATCTTGTTTCAAGGATCTTGCAGTTTCTTCTGTATATCAGCTAATTTTTCTGGATCGAAGGTAGTATGTTCAGGAAGGGATTTCTTCCTGTCCTCATCAGTCAATCCCACTTACCCTCGTAAATATTTGCACATGGATGTACCATATTATTGGTACAAAGTATGGGCAGGAGACCCTTTTTGGTGGGATCTTACTACATTTTAGATTGTGCGGCCACCATCACACTTCCTTACAGTTCACTCATGCCAGGTAACAGGGAAAAGGGTCAGCAGGCCTTGTGCCCTCTGATCATCCTGTGGATGGGGGTAGGTATGGGAGCGAAAAACGAGATAAAGTTCAGTTGAATTATGTTTCTGCTAAGTGTTCTCATGGAGAGCAGGGACATACAATGCTCTTACATCCAAAGAACACCTTTTCAGCGGACCTTCAGTCAACACCTGGAGGGGCTTGTGAAGGGGTCGTGTGGCTATATCAGAGGGTTTGTTTCTTGCGGTCGTTCATCTATAAAGGGTCTGTGCTTTGAGTCCTGGCGCACCTATCTATCTTCTCCGTTACCACACTATTTTTAGAGCCCACTCACTCTATCCCATGGGTTCACATTCATGCACATTTACTTTTCTCTGGACTCCTCCTAGGCCTCCCTATCGAACCAATTTTATATTCACTGTCATCTCCTACTGAGACAACATCTGTATACACCCTTTTTTACAATACACTAACCACAAAACAATAAAAGCCATGCAAGCAAATAAATGATAAGTGCAGAAAGTTTTGGATTGTTTTGCCCTCATTCTCTTAGCCAATTCACCAGGTCCAGCACTGGGCTGTTTTCCATTCCAGTTCCCCTGGAGAAGCTACTCCTTTGCCTCTGTTGCCTGGGGTTGTCATGTGAATCTCGGTCCAGAGCTCCCCTGTCTCCTTTCTGTTAAGGCGATTTCTGATGCCACATACACCATCTGTTTAAAATAAAGCACAATACGTTGGGTGCCCAAAGCCTAACTTGCGTTTAATGCAAAATAGCAAGCAGCACAGCAGATAATTAAAAGACAATTGTCATTTCAACTGACCAGACCTCTCTTTAGAAAAGGGTCAGCTGGAGATAAATGCTAAAGATACTAAAATTTAGAACAGCTTATAGAGGTTTTCTATCAACATAAGTCTACAGAAACAAATCATGTGACAGAAACATGTTGCTCTCAGCAAAAAACGTATCTAATGAGCTGGTGGTAGGGTTCTCTCCTAATGGAAACACAAAATGTCCTTGAGGAGAAGATATCATTCATGACTGCAATACTGAGCTCATTATTCTCCCAAAATCCCACTTCCAGTTGACAGTACTGGAAATGAGATAAGGCTTTGTAGAAATATGGAAATTAAATGGCTTCTGGGCCTTGCACCATGAAATTTAGCATTAATATTTGAGGCAACGGATACGTCAGATCAATAACAAATTCCGTGTATATTTGATTATGAAATAGAATGCTACACATTTCATCAGATATATATTAAGCAATAACACTAGAGTACATAAAAATATATTGTTATGTTTTCACAAGGGAAAAACACAGAAAAGGGTAAAGGAGAATGAGAAAGGCAGAAAGGATGCGACGAAGGGAGAAAGCAGGGATGAAAAATAACCTGTAAGAGTGAGATAAAGAGGCAGGCATTATCTAGTCGCAGATTAACGAGGAATGAGGTGGAATCAAGACTATGGAGCCTTAGTATTCTTCTGCACCCTAACCATGGAACAAAAATGTGGGCCTTGGCACTTATTATTTTACATAAGCAATAGGCTTGGAAAGGAAAAGGAAAACAGAGGAAACAATAGGCAGCAAGAATATAAGGAAACTGAGACTCAAATAATCAATAAGAATATAGAGATCGTAGAAGGTAGTGTTGTATAAAGACATATATAGAATGATGGAGAGAAAGAAGAAACTCACTTTGCCGCCCATGGCGGTCCCTGCCTTTGCCGCCCGTGGCGGCCGTAAGAGGGGTAGTGGCCGCCCCGAAAACTCGTGCCGCCCGGGGTGGACCACCCCCCCCACCTCCCATTTGCTACGCCACGCCACTGACTCAATGCATGACCCAATTACGCCGTGACAGCAGTAAACATGAAAATGTGATTGGCAGGTGGCTGATGCTTCAAAACAAAAATTGTCAAATCTAATAGGTCTCTCCTTTTGGCTTTGCCAATTCAAACCTGTTCGCTGTGCCAGTGCATTTTTCCAATGCTGCTCAGCATTGTAAAAAGATTTTTTTTATTGTTGATCCTGGACAACATCAGCAAAAAAAAAAGAACCTGTGGTGCTGCATACGTTTGCATGCATCATCACGCATGTGCACGCTATGGTTCTACAGTGGCCCAAGTGTCAGCCCAAATGTACGAGCATGCATCATGACATAGCAGCCATTTTGTATTTTATTTTAATTTGCCCTTCCAAAATGGCAGATACCCAACTTGAATTAATAAATTAAAAATATACATATAAAATGCGCGCCAAATGCCGTTTTTTTCCAGGCCCTCCAAAATAATAAAAAAATATATATATTTTTTAAAATAGAAGAATGTGCCAGGGAGGGTAGAGGGCAAAGTTGGAGTAAGCGGCAAAAACAAATGGGAGCAGTGGGAGAGGGGGCAATAAAGAAATAGGGTAGAAGGCGGAAATAAAATAAAAAAAGATTAAACCTAGCCAGACGGGGAGATATGGTGGAAGCAACTGATGAGAGAGTGTGGGGCTTGGGCATAGCAATAACCAGATATCAAGTAATTTGGTGCTCACTTGCAAATACATTGTTTCTACCAGTAATTCTGACAGCTTTCTTCGACGGAAAAAAGCATCTAAAGACAACTCTTAAATACCAAGAGAAGCATGGTACCGAGGTATATCTTGGTTGGTATTAGAAAGGCAATTGAGTTTTAATACCGGAGATGTTTTTATAATAGTCTAGATAAGAAAGAAGGTCGGTAATCCAATTACCGGACATTTCTTCCTCTCCGCAGTTACCAGCAAGTGTATATTCTGGGTCTTAATCATTTCTAGCATACATGCTTTTAGAGTTAGTACCATCTGCTTGCTGGACTTAAGTCCTTAGTCCTCTCAAGTTGGGCCATTTGCTGACTACTGGGTGGGGGAACTTCACAAAAAAAGACAATGCAGAGAGCCACACATGGAACTAGAGCCATTACTCCAAGTCACCTGCAACAAATCTAAAGTAAACAATAAAATAAAATTGACAAAGGCCATTGTTTCCAAATATTTTAGCAACCTAAACATAGTCTTCAAAACTATATGCGATCTGACACATTAATTCAGTTGAATCTCATACTGAATATTACCAATTACATGGCATTGCTTTCTTAAGGGTATGAGATCCTATGCCCAAGACGCATGACCTAGTGTCTCTTGAGATGAACCTGGCCTCCACAGTTACTATAGATTTATTTTGCATCCACATAATCTTGTCCTATAACTGGTTGCACTTGATCTGATGACTGTAACCTTGCACTATAAGGATGCCCTCTGCAGTGCTCCGAAGCTGCCTCATTATGGAACGTATCGCCATTAAACAAACCGCTGGGGCTGTGTTATACAATGCGATGCATTTTCCTTGTGCGAAGGGCGCACCTTTTGCAAGGTGCGTCAGCGCAAACAAGGAGAATGCGCCAAATTAGACTGAATGTGCTGCCCCCAGGGCAGCTGCGAACTCATACTACCCTGGAAGTAGCGCATTCAAGTGAAATATGGAGCGGCTTTGAAGCAGCCGCTCTGTGTTTCACTGTGCAGGAGGCAACCTGCCTGCACTGTTGAGAGGCAAGAGATCTACTTGCGGGCTGGTACAGTGAGTGACTGCACCCACCTGCAAGGGGATGTCTGGAGGTCCATTGGACCCCCTTCACCCCCTCCAGAGAGCTGCCATCAGGGGGTGCACTGACAGTGTGCCACCTTTTTGTGGCTTACTGTCAGTGCACTTCCTGATAGCTTCTTTCCCTCTGCGCCCGCGTCTCTAATGCGGCGCAGGCACAGAGGCAAAGAGATTCCCTCATTTGTATGGGGCCACGCCCCCATGGAAATGAGGGAACACCCTCTGATGATGGCGCTGGTGCTATGTATGCGCCAGTGCTGTCTGTATTAGAGAAGGGGCCGAACAAGCATTTGTGGCTCCTTCTGTAATACCAAAGTGCCCCGGGGGCACGCAAAGTGGGCGCAAATGCCTGTTGCACCCCGGGGCACTTTGTACAATACGGCCCCTAATAGGCAGGCTCTGTCTGAATTGACATAGTGGTGTTCTGAGGTCTGCTCTAAAAAACATGAAATTATATTTTTTTCACTTGTTGTAAAGGAGCTACGTGACTGACGGCTCTTGCCGTTATCAAAATAAATGTAATATTACATGACGTGCCCGCGTTATCAACTCACCTGCACGTTCAGGTGTTTCAATAAATTATGCAGCAATCCATTAAAACACACTGTCAAGTTTCACATTTCAAAGTTGCTTTAATCTCTCAAATGTATTAACTGCAGAGGCCCTCAAACGTCACTCATATCTGATCTGAGATCTGAAATGCTATTCCCTCTTCTTCCAGCAGTTCTAAAATTAACCATGTGTCAAGAATCAGGCGCTGAGAGCCACGTTGTAGTACAGTTTCAACCAGAACAAGCCCTTGTCGGAGGCAGCTGGGGAGAAGGAGGCGAGCCCTGTGCTCGAGGGGGCTGAGGCCTCGCTGGTGAAAGGGAGGCCACCGAAGCAATAAACGGAAATGAGCCACATTAATCCAACACTGCTAGGCCCTAAAGCAGGTTACCCGATAAAAAATATAATAAAACAAAATAGGTTAAGACACAAAAGAAAGACGAAGCCTGAATGAAAGAGAAAAAAGATGATCAGAATAAATCGGTTGCTGTGTGTCAAATCGAAAGGTGCCAGCAGCGTCGCAGAAAAAGAAATACGCTGTTTTTCGGAGGAGGAGAGGTACATTGATTATTAGGGAGATATTCAGTTTCTATTCAGTAGTTACAATGTTTCAAGCAGGTGATGTTTCCACAAAGGAGAGACAATATGTTCCTTCATCCAGTGCCCTCGACGTCTGCGTATGCGCTGAGCCTTCCTCTCCGGGCAGAGCCTGGAGCCTCGCGTTCTAGCGCGTGCAGCAGCCCCACGCGTGAAGCTGCAGGGGTTAGGAGCAGTGGAGAGCAAGTATTGACAAAGCCAATAGGTCTCGCCTTTGGAACATATTGGTTTTGACATGCTGGACAGTAGCGCAATAACGGAACAGAAGTAGCGCAAAAGCGCTTTTAAGGTTCGGGGGGAGGGGGTGGGGGGCCTAACTGGTCCTCCACAAAAATAAATAATGATATATTTAACAAGCATTTGCAATGCAATAGGTCTCGCATTTACGCGAGTTTAAGCTATCGGCATTGTGAATGACAATGCCTTTTATTTACATTTTAAAACCAAAAACATAAATAAAAGTCATTGTCATTTACAATGCCAATAGCTAAAACTTACGTAAATGCGAGACCTATTGCATTGCAAAAGCCTGGGGCCTATGCTAGCTACCAGCTGGGGCGGCCCCAGAGGCGGGAGGCATCTCCTGAGCGAGCCGTAGCTGCGGCAGCTGGTGAGAAGGGTCAAAGGGGCTTCATTGCAGTGCATCATTCACCAGAAGTGAAAACCGATTTGCTACAACCTAGCAGGTGAAGAAAAATGCAGTGATACCTGAAATTCAATAGTAGGGAAACCTGCATAACATAGTAAAAGGGAACCCTTCTTAATTCTAACATGGATGCGCATCTAGAAAACAATGTCATTTGGTGGTATGTATAATATTGACACACCTTGATGTCCTCTTGATTGTGCGCACAGGCCCTGCAGGCGTCCTGTCACCTGGTTTATGGCCACGTTCATCGCCATTGACTATAGAACACTGGTGAGCAGTGACTTTAGCTGAAAACCGGCTTGCATAATGAAAAACACGAATGTCACCAGAACAAAGCATGTTTGGGAAGCTGCGTCAGCAGGCTGGGTGATAACCGTTGTTATGTTAGCGCTCTTAACATGTGCTCGGCACACAAGGGCTCTCTGCACCAATTAATCGGGCACACGACATCCCTTGCAGGTGTGGATGAAAGAACTGGCACACAGCTGTGCGCTTACCAGGGTGTCAAACAGACCACGCGTCAGAATCATGGACAGGCATACATGAAATATTACTAGAAATTCCCTTTTCAGTATTTTAAGCAGCTAATATTTAGACACACATTTGTAACTGAGCAGCATACTGCCTGAAAATTGTGAGACATGCGGCTAAATTACAGCAGATGAAGCAGAGTATCTCGCGCATGCGCAGAAGTGCAGAAAGTAGAAGCGATGAGTAAAGAAAGTGAAAGCACGCCATGCGCGTGTTCTGCAGAAACGCCGTCAGGAGCCGTACACGTGCACATCGCCTGTCCGGGCACGTGCACATCTCCTGTCCCCCTTCCAAACAAAAATCGACGACAATAGATCTCGCCAAGGCGAGCAGCGCATGCGCTGCGTCGCTAGGCGAGACCTAAAAAGGAAGGGGACAACCAGAGGCAGCAACGGGGAATGGGAGGGGAGGGGAGGGGAGGAGGGGAGTGCGGGAGAGGAAAAGAAGGATATGAGGGAGAAGCACATGAGTGAGAAAGCAACATTGTAGGAGAAGTACACAAGGGCGAGCGTAACGACGAGAGGGCTGGTTAGAAGCACATGGGTGAAAGAGAGAAACACGGAGCACAACAAGGGGGGAGAGGCATATACGAGAGAGACCGTTGGAAAACACAGGCATGCTCATGGAGTATTTAACCCTCCAAAAAAATGTGGTTCTGAAAAGTAAGCAGTAGAAGGATACAAGTAAAGAGGTTATGCTCCAGGGGAGGGACAAGCACAGAAGAGGAAGTCAGGCCCACACAAGGCAACAAATAAAAAGCAAGCTAATAAGAGTGATGGTAAAGCCAACCAATGGTAAGCAATGGGCGAGTTCTAAGCCCACAATAAATTCAAAATATGTCTTTAGAAAAAAAACAGCATGTGGTGTCTGGTAGGCTTGACCTACAAAATGCGCTATTTCGTCGTCGAACGGCAGTACAAAGGCTGATGAAGTCTAGAGTTAGCAGCTCAAAGAAAGGGATGGTTAAGCGCAAGGTAGAGAGTGCAACACAGAGCATGGGGAAGCCACTCAAGGGAGAGATCTGGAAAACACATGCATTCTAATTGAGTGGTGAAAGAGAAGGAAATAAGATATTCCCTACAAGTGAGCAGTAGAAGAACACAGCCAAGTACATGGGTGGTAAAGAGACTATGCTCCAGGTGAGGGCCGATCACAAGATGGGACTATTAATCCATCTTCTAAGCAAGCAAGATGAGTGACAATAAAGCCAACCAATGGATTGGTAATAATGTTAAGGAAAGACCCATGGTGTGCTCTCAAAAGCCCTTGGTTTTCTCCAGGTCACACTCCCAAGTACGAAACATTTATAACTATTTCAGACATAATCTCAGTTTGTACTTTCGACTCATTGGGGTCACCACATCTTCCCTTTATACTACTATTTTCTGTCATGCAGCATTTTTCTTTTCAGGCCATATAGATAGGCGTCAAGCGCAGACATTTTGATGCATTGACTGGTGCTAGATGGAACTTTATCCTGCTTCACTATTGCCACAGGATTCCTGCAGTCAGAAGACCACTCCTCAACATCATTGCCTTCAATGCCACGTATGCATATGGACTGTTAAACCCACACATAGTGACCCCTCCGCCTCTTCTCCCAACCTCAAGATTAATTCTGTCAAAACCCTTCATCCATTTCATTCTCTTGCACTCCCTCAATGACAGTCCCTAACATGGACACACTGCCACACACTATCACTTTTATATCGCCCCACCACAAAACAATGAGACCAGGGCTAAAGATTAGTTAACTTGCCCTTCCTTGTTAGACAAACCGTTCAAACAAACAGCATCGATTGTATAGGCTGCTGTTCCCAAAGGTGGCAAATCAGACTTCCAGCTCTAAGCATGCAGTACCCTCTTAACTATGTACAATATATGTGAAGTCCCTGCCATTCTGGAAGACCTATAACAAAAAACGGTTCCCAAGCCAGGCACAGCTGATGAAAGAATGCAAGTGTTGGAGATGGAATGGAATGGCTGGGTGGGCGGGGGGGGAGGGAAGAGAAAATGTCAACACAAGGATATTAAGAATTAAAAGTGTAGATGGAATTGACGAAAGTTTTATTGAGTTAAGTAATTTGGAGAATAAAAAGGCAGGAATAAAGAGCTTTCAAGATGGAGTGGGTTAGATGCCTTGCATGGAATGTAGCAGGACTAAACAGTAGAATTAAGAGGCAACTAGTTGCAGAAGAACTAAAAATGTATAATTCTCAGATAATTATGCTTACAGAGACACATCTTTCTTATAAAGATCGTGGATTGCTGAAACAACTAGGGCTCGAGGTTGTAGTCTGTACAGCGCAATCTGTCTCTATACGGGGTGTTGCTATTTTGAAGCAGAAAAGATTTGTATGCGATATAGTTAAGACAATGTCTGATAAAGGCGGCAGATGGGCTATAGCACAAATGATGATAAGGGGAAAGAAATACGTCTTCTGTTCTCTGTACGGTCCTAATATAGACGACCCTACCACCATTGATACAATAAATATGGAATTGCTGAACTGGGAGGGGGAACGGGTGGTGATGGGGGATTTTAATTGTATTATGGATTATGCAGTAGATACAACAAACCAAAGAGCTACTCACAGGATGCAGAAGACACGGGCAGCGATAAGAGAGCTAGGTCGATTACAGGCGATTAGAGACGTATGGAGAAAGTTATATCCCAATATACCGGGATATACATATTATTCTGCCCCGCATAAGTCATATTCTCGAATTGATTTAGCGTGGGTGTCAGATTCAATATCATGGTCCGCAGATATGGAAATTTGCCCAAAAATCACCTCGGACCACAATCCTATTCTTTTTACTTTCAAGGCCCCTATGGAGAATAAGACAACTAGACTTTTTTCATTTCCTAGGTATTTACTGCAGGATGAAGAGTATGTTGCTATGATCAGGAAACAACTTAAGGTATTTTTTATAGAAAATACAGGGTCGGCATCACCTATTGTGATCTGGGATACATCCAAAGCAATTATTAGGGGCTGTACGCAACAATATATTTGGAGACAGAATAAAAGTCGAAAAACTATGATAAAAAAGACTACTTTAGCTATTCGTGCTGTGGAAGACCAACATGCAGAGGCAGTCTTGAGGGGCACTGATAATATAGATGACATAGAGCAATTGGGGCTTACATTGATCGATTTGAGGTCAGCCCTGAAGAATACATTCAGGGAGAAAATAATGGCAAGATTTGGGAAATATCGCTTGGCACAATACGAATATGGGGAAAAAATAGGTAAAATTCTTGCTTTTAAGGTTGCAAATGATAGAGCTAAGACCTGTATAAAAACTATTAAGGGGCCCAATGGTTTATTGTATGAGCATCCGCAACAAATCTTAGCGCAGTTCGAAATTTATTACCAAAAGCTATATACCCCATCTATCCAGCCAAAACAGGAAGATATAAATAATTATATTCAGAATAGCTTGATAGCTAATATGGATGGCGAAACATCTGAATTTATGGCAAGAGACGTCTCAAAGGAAGAAATAGAACTAGCAATTAGTGCTTTGCCACCAGGCAAAGCGGCTGGCGAAGATTCCATACCACTTGAGCTTTATAAAATCTTAAAAGATGTCATATTGCCACCATTTAGTCAGGTCATAGAATACATTGGGCAAAATGGTAAGGTCCCGGAGTCCTGGAATTCGACACAAATTTTTTTTTTTTTTTTAAAAGGGTAAGCCAGCGGACGAATGTGGGTCTTACAGGCCAATTTCGCTTATTAATACGGATGCAAAAATATTCTCAAAGATTTTAGCAAATCGTCTTGCTCCAGTCATGCCTAGTCTCGTATCCCCTCATCAGCACGGGTTTATTCAAGGGAGAGACACCACTGCTCACATTAATATGGCAATAGCTGCCTTTGATGTGGCAAAGGTTCGGTCAACCCCACTCGGTATGATTTTACTTGACGCTGAAAAGGCGTTCGACCGAGTGGGGTGGGACTTTTTATTGGCTACGCTCTCTGCCGCTGGCATCAGTGGCCAATTTAAAACGTGGGTACAAGCTTTATATGACAGGCCCTGTGCCAAATTAGTATATTCCGGTTTACAATCTGCTATATTTCCGATTCTTTGTGGTACGCGGCAGGGATGTCCTCTTTCACTGTTGTTATTTGCGTTATACGTAGAGCCTTTTTTTTCCATTCTGCAAAATAATCAGTCAATCCGCCCGTTTGTCAGGCATGCTTGCCCTGAAGGCCAGTGCATACGCTGACGATATTGCTGTTTTTTCCACGGAACCTGGAGAGGCACTGAAAGTAATAGAGAAAGAAGCCGCTGAGTTTGGTTTATTATCGGGATATAAATTAAATATTATGAAAACTCAAATCCTTCTTAACTTTAAACCTACGGTCCCAATACGGGGGGTCTGCTCAGTTGTTACTTATCTTGGGGTTAAGCTGTCGGCACAGATTGATAGGATCTTTACTTTAAACTATGAAGCATTATTGAATGAGACAGCTAAATCATTTAAAAATTGGCATAAGCTACCTTTAGGCATTATTGGCCGGATTAATATTATAAAAATGAAAATTCTGCCAAAATGTCTTTATTTATTTCGTTCTATTCCACTACGAGTTCCTAATTTGTTTTTAAACGTTTAAGAGGGTATGATGAGCAGCTTTATATGGGGGTATAGAAAATCACGAAGGGCAATAGATTTGCTAAAACTTCCTTTTAGCCAGGGCGGTTTAGAGTTTCCAGATTTTAAGATGTATTTTTGGTCGGCGTTTATAGGACGTTTTCGCAGTCTTTTCAATCCTGATTTCACTACTTTTAGTCATAGGTTCATGTTAGGTGAAGAAAGTAACATGTTCCTTTACAGAACTAACGATCCGAATTATTTTAAAAGGGTCAAATTTACGAGATAATATACTAATTTGGCGGGCTATTTCGCTCAGGTGTAATATATCATTTAATCATGATAAATATCCTCTCTGGGGGAACCCAGGCTTGCCGGAAGTGTTTCATGATACTATAGGTAAACATTGGGCTAGGTGTGGTGTCACATGTTTAGCGGATTTATACGATGGTAGGGGTTTTGCTTCTTTTGGCGTACTTCAGATACAATATAAGCTTTCTGAAAATATGCTGTTTAAATACCTTCAAATTAGAGACTATTTTACCCGTCATCTGAAGTTAACGAATATTTCTCGTTCAGATATATGGGATTGTCTATATGCCGCAAATACCAAGTCTTTAATCAGTAGGGCATATAAATGCTTGAATACTTACAGGTCAGATGACTCGGAGAGACTAGCAGATCATTGGAGTAAGATCCTGGGGGAGTCGGTGGCGGCTAATTCGATATCGCTAGCTCTTAGCACGATAAATAAATCAGTGAGTCCTACTAATTTAAGGTTGCAACAACATCGTGCGATCTGCTTATTATACTATACGCCTGAAAGAATTGCTAAATGGTCATCTAATAACCTAAATACTGATCGGACAAAATGCCCAAGATGTGATTTATATGCGGCGAATATATTGCATATGTTTATAACATGCCCAGCATTGTCGACATTCTGGCAAAGGGTTGGTCAAGTAGTATCACAGAAGTTGGGGATTGAATCACCTCTCACAACAAGGCAAATAATGCTGGGTAGTAGGAGTTCGAGCTTTAAACCAAATGGTATATTTTGCATCTTAATGGTTTCTGCAAGATTAGCAATTGCTCGGGACTGGATAAATCCAAAACCTCCTTCTGTTACTGATTGATGGCTAATAGTCAGACAAACATATGATTTGGAACAAGCATTGGCTAAAACAAGGGGAATTCGTTCTTTAGCTAGATGTAATGCAATATGGAAGTCTGTGTTCTAAAATGAGATTGCACAAGGAGGCAAATATGGTCTATCTATGATATGTTATGTTATTCGTTTGATTTTCTTCCCTTTTTTAATTTTTTTTATTTTTTTTATTTATTTATTTATTTTTTTATTCCTATGGCTTTGTGGAAACTTTTAGGTACTTAATCTGCTATTTATTTTTCTGTTTTGTAACCTTGTGTTGACAAATAAAAATTTAATTAAAAAAAAAAAGGAGATGGAATGGCATTTTTACCCCATGCCTACCATTAAAACCTTTTTACATGTCCAGTCACATTTTTTCAGTCATCGCTACCCATTTGTTCTCTGAACTCGTTCCAATCTTGTTATACTCTAGATGACTACTTTCTTCCACCACCTCCCAGAAATGATTACTTTTCTGCCTTATATTGAACTGTTTCTGTTCTGTGCTTCTCTTCCCCTCCCCTCCATGTTCTGTGGGTATTACTGTGTGGGGAACCACTCACTTTCCAAAGGGGCATTTCCCCGCATGCACATCCAGAAAAAGTCACATATTAGTGTTTTGTTTCTTTTAAGTCCAGTGCCAGCATTCTGCACACAGCAGCGCATACACACATCATATGCAAGCTGAGGACAGTGCTTAATTCGAGCCAGTGGTTTCAGGTGCTAGTGACAGTTCACCACATGGTGGCACTGTCTGCCTAATTTTGAGATGAGCACAACAACAGTGTTTAATAAGTCAATATACATTAAGAATGAGCAACACCTGCCACTCAAGCCATTATAATAGCTTTGGGTGGCCTTGCACAGTCTGAATTGTCACACTTTTAGGAGTGCAATGGTTAGTAGTTGTGTTGGTTCTGTCATGGGCAGTGCTGGCAGAGGCAATGGGTAGAGCAGGCTGCAGTGGACCCCGAGAAGGGCCCTGGCACTTATTTTTTATTATTTGTTTACAAAATTAAGCACTCCCACAAGAATCGTTAGGTTTATTGGCCACTCATGACAACAAGACTTGGGGTTTGCATGCGTCTGAGCTCATGCTCAGTTTTAACCTGAGTGTATTGGTAACGCACTAATACCAGTGTGGGCAATATCAAGTGTGACTAAGCCTCACAAGTGGCGCGTTCAACAGTGCAAGCAGCCCAGCCAAGTACCATGCATTACGCAACAGACTAAAGCATTTTAATGTGGTGGTCCACATCACCGCATTAAAATGCATTAATCACACATTTTTAGCTCCTTGACCACTGTGAGGGTCAAGCTGTAAGCAGGTAGAATGACCGCGACTTTCATAGCAGAGCTGGCTGCATACAGTATTAAGTGCTTCCTGCAGCAGGGGGCTATGACTGGAGCATGATTGTGAGCACTCCTGGAGTCGGCCCCCGGCCGGAGCTGCGGTGCGGTCTGCCCTGTGTCAGTGCATGTGACGTGATGAGAGAAACGGCTGAATTTAAACCACCGAAGGGGCATGATAGGCTGCAATGCTGCTTCTTATCTCAGCCTTGCTCTCCTAATGCCAATTAAGGAGAAAATGTCACACTTAAGGGCCAATCTGGAATGTCACGTGTTGTGTTTCGCGCACAGAATGCTCTCTGTGCCTGTATTTCTTTATGAAGGTTGAACAGACCAAACTCTGACGTCGTAGACTGTAATTGGATGGTATGTGCCCATGTGTGCTGCGCATGCTGCCGGCTCCTCCCAGGCTTCACAGCGTGGGAGTGAAGAGCAGCGCACGGAGCACGTGGGTCAATCCCTTTGGCTGAACTCGGAGTATGCTGCCATGAAAAAGACAAGCATTTGCAATGCAATAGGTCTCGCATTTACACGAGTTTGATCTATTGGCATTGTAAATGACAATGCCTTTTATTTTATGTTTTGGTTTTTAAAACGTAAATAAAAGTCATTGTCATTTCCAATGCCAATAGCTTAAACTAGCGTAAATACGAGACCTATTGCATTGCAAATGCTTGTTTATACAGTACCTCTTTTATCAACAATTCATCCAACCAATGTGCTGCTGATACACAAATCACCTCTTCCCCACTCTCATGAAACACTGCTGCATCATAGCTACCGTGCGCTGAATGCCACCGCACTCCCTCCCTCATGTTCAGCGCTACGACACTTGCCTCACATTCCATCATCTACTGCGTCATTTGCCGGTTCTAACAACAACAAAAAGTTCCCAGCTCACACCGATTCAAAGTTAGTCAAATAAACAAGCCACACGTGACGCAAAGCCGTGGCAGACCCTTTGCCGATGTTCACTAGTTCTGCATTCAGCCATTAAACTGGTACTAATGAGGTAAGAATACCAAGGTCACCAATGAACTGCAGAAGGGTTCCTGTGTGCAGCATCAAACTAACTCTGAAAAATGTCATTCAAACACCGTGGTCAAAATGTTGTCCTTTATTATTCATGGCTACCCCGGTTACACAATAAGTACTGCCCCAAAGCAGCAGCTATTTCAAGCAGGCACACAGCCCCGAATGTTTTCATTTCCGAGATCAGATGCCTTTAACCTTACAGTGCCTCCTAATTAGACCCCTACATCCAAAACATGTCATTAACAATACTGCTTTACAGAGCTATTTGGTAATGGAAAGAGCTGTTTCTAGAGGTTCAACGACAAGACATCTAAACCCAAACTGACGACCAGTTTCAAAACCTAACTGGGCTCGCAGAGAGGTACTCGTTTTATAATATTAAGTGTGCGCAACTAGCTTTGCTCACTACTGAGTGCAACACTGTATGTGGCACATATATTTACCCTCGGACTTCGAAAGGACGGTGTTAGTAAAACAGCAGCCCCGTAGTTCCAAGCAGGATAGAATTATTGTTCCTCAGGAAATATCCCCTCCTCGGGGTCTTGCTGAGATCCTGTGACACCCTGAAGAAGGAGGCAAGTGGCGGCTTGAAGAACTAGAATTGGCCGGGACAACAATAACTATTTATTCAAAAACAGCAGTCGACCTCGAAGCTGGGGAACAGGGTTCGCGTCTCGGCAACGACGCTCAACATCCTGTATTTCTGGGAAAATCACTTAATCTCCCCGTGTCTACCAAAATGAATGGTCCTTCTGTAACGAAACTGGTGTTCATGTAAAGCGCTATGATATCTGATATCCTCGGGACTAGTTCGCGCTATATAAAACTCTTTTAAAATATTTACATATATTTTTGACCTAATGAACAGGGCGGACACCAACAAACGCCGAGGATGCTGTACAGCAAACTGATGGTCATCACTAAAATGAAGCATAAAATGCATATTACGAACGCCAAGAATGCTCCCTGAAAAGCGCGAGTGCTGAGAATGCTGTACAGCAAACTGATGGTCATCACTAAAATGAAGCATAAAATGCATATTACGAACGCCAAGAATGCTCCCTGAAAAGCGCGAGCAAAATATGCAGTCAGGGTGGATAAAATGCATATTACGAACGCCAAGAATGCTCCCTGAAAAGCGCGAGCAAGGCGAGCAAAATATGCAGTCAGGGTGGGCGGCGAGCAAAATATGCAGTCAGGGTGGGCGGGGCCTAATGGAGACAGGGCGGACACCAACCCCGCTTCCAGAGAAGCCGGACACAAAAGCGACGACAATAGTTCTCGCCAAGGCGAAGCAGCGCATGCGTGCTGCAACGCAGGCGAGACCTAATAAAGCACACCAAATAATTAAAGACGGGCCGGAACACATTTTACTTGTTTTCCATGCTGCTGCAGAAACCTGTGACCTGCTAAGCAGCGGTGACCCGAATTTGCATTTCCTGTTATTAACTTTCAAAATCCAAGATTTGTCGTAACTGTTCATATGTTCCCATGACATGAAAGCTTCACCTTAACTTATTACACTTATTTTTCAATCACGCTGATTAGTCTTTGTTCAATATGACGCGATTGGCTGAGATTTAAATACATGCCCATTGCGCCGCCGGTGCGTGGCTTTTTTTTACGCAACGGTGGCGCAATAGGCTCGCACATATTTACAAGGTGAAATAAAATCACCCTGTGTGATTTTCATGGCCTTGTAAATATGGGCCCCTTTCACGCATTACTCTGCATGAAAGGGGTGTTCCATGGGTATTGCTGTGGGTATTCCCACGCAACATTCATGGAAGTTGACGCATTCCCAGATTTCCAACATTGTGTAAAACTGGGATTGTGTCAAAATATATTTCTCCTTGTTTTTTCCTCTTTCTATGCATGCAGCATTCTGCAGCATGCATAGAAAGAGGAAAATGCCATTAATGATTGTTTTTGTGCAGAAAGGTGTCCCTTCCTGCACAAAACAATCATCCCGCAGCGCAGGCACCCTTGTAAAATGACTCAAGGGTGCCTGCGCTGACGCATGGCAGCCAATTGTGCGCCAGCGCAGGTGAAAGCACAGGGATGCGTTGTATTGTTGTTAATACCACTCATCCCTGTGCTTTGAAAATGACGCAGCACGGTACAGCTAAATGGCTTGTGACGCAGCGCTGCGTAATTTTCTTGTAGATGGGGCCCATACAATTTAGGCCATTAAACTTCACTCACAGTTGTATAAGCAAAGTATCTGAGAAGAAAGAATAATATTAACGTCCGTACCTCGTCCACAGCTCCAGCTGTAGCAAGGAGGTGTCAGACAGTTGGCTGTGCCATGTAAACTTTCAATCGATGGGAGCATTAGGTTGTGTATTTTATCTAATTGACATAAACTGACTACTCTGAAATGTGAAAAATTACCTACACTTTAGAACTTATTTTTTATAGAGTGATTTGTAGCGCTCACCTTCCATTTCTAAGCGCTGTAGATTTCATCTCAAACTGTCACCCCATGCCTCAATTTTTTCCATCTTAAAGTAAATACAGTTCCCCTGCTTATGAGGTCAAACAAAAATGTTCAGTATGATAAACACTTTGGGAGTATTGCAGCTGTTTAAAGACTGCTCATTGATCATAACAATGCAAACAAAAATGCATTTGTGAAATTTAACTATTTACATGGACATGACTGCTTTGCTCCACTCAAGAAAAAGTGTCACTCAGTCTCCGGTTAGTGCCCTTCCATTTCTGGTGCTTTGCAGCATTTTTAAGATCTTCTTAGAGTTTCTTGTTGCTCAAATAGGTGTCATTTCTGATATTTATATGTTTCCCTAAACTTCATTGCTTGATTTTCCTCACGAGAAAGTGTCAGTCATTGGAATGTCACTCATAATTACACTAAAATTATGAAAATGTCACACATAGTAATCTGAAACCTTGGCAGCTATGTGCAAGTGCAGCGGCACCAAAGAGAGCCACAGTGTTGGGTCCACTCAGTGGAATGAAGGTGTAACAGCACGGCACATGCATATATAGCCACCCTGGTGACATACAACAGAACAGCAGAGTGATCACCAACTGGATCCCAGCTATTTGCTAATAAATGCAAGATAATCATCTCAGTGTAAGACCCGTCTGCCTGATGCTGAAATTTACTGGACAAGAAAAGCTGTTCTTCTTTTCCACCCGCTGTCATGGAGGACCTAATGGATTCTCCAGCCACATATTGCAGTCCTCGTGGATTAGTCATGCACTTATATGATGTTCCCCAGAGAACGCCAGGTTGTGCCTCATGTAGAGAACGTGTTTTTGCATGTCCTCATCTTCATTTGTTCGGGAGTAGGTCTGTAGCTCCAAACAGATCCTTAAAGGGCTTAGTCAATATTCATAATGACAATCTGTGCTGTGTAGTAAACACAACCGAAAGGCATCTGTGATGCAAATATTTTCTGGGAAGGTAGGTTTGGCCAGTAAGCAGAAATGTCCAGAATAATCTGTGGGCTAAGGCTCACGTGTCCTCTTAGCTCAAGCTGCAATGCCAAGATCCCGAAGTGGTATAAAGCAGCTGTCACTCCTACCATCCCTAAATTTTCCCCCTTGATGCAGAGTAGTGCCACAGTCATCCAAAGCATTGTTTCCATAATTGAGGAATTTTAAAAGATTCGTAGCACGGACCAAGACAAACCCATTTCCTTGCCTAGCCAGGGTCCTAGAAAAGGTGTAAATACACAAGTGTGTGTGCAACTGTGAAAGAACAGGTTCATCTGTGTCTTCAAGTCTGGGCTGTACCCTCGATGTTTGAAAAAGACATCCTTAATGAACAGCCACTGATAGTCTACAAACTCTGAGTAGCATTTTTCTTTGGTGTTTACAGAATACTCCTGGGCCATCTTTCAACTTAGTTTGGCTTTGGAGAAATGGCACATTGTTGATTCAATTCCTTCCTGTTCAACATGTATTACCTGGTAAAACTGGATTCAAGCTGCCCTCCCCACTAAAGGGTTAGCATTGTCAGCATCCTTCTTTAATGTTTAAATAGTACCTCTCTCAAACATCTGCAATACTTTCAATAAAGAGTACTGTATGAATTTTTGTTAGAAATGGGGTCTCTAGTTGGCAGTGGTTTGCACCCTGTCCAAATAGGGACCCTCTCTTCAGTGAGGGTAAGGGAGTCACACAGCTAAGCTAACCCCTGCTCACCCCCTTGGTAGCTTGGCACGAGCAGTCAGGCATATCTCAGAGGCAATGTGTAAAGTATTTGTACACACACACACTAACACACACACACATGCACACTAACACAGTGAAAACACTACATAAGGAGTCCACACCAGCTTAGAAAAATAGCCAATATTTATCTGAATAAAACAAGACCAAAACAACAACCGTCCAACAAACACAAGTCAAGATATCCCTTTTAAACGATTAGCAAGTTTAGTACCAAGAAATCAATAGATGCGCTTGTTTAGGGCAAAGTAACTTTGATGTGCCAAAAATCAAAGGCAAGGCACAAGGGAGGTGAGTGGCTGGAAAATCAAGGGGGGTGATGCATCGGTTCCTTACTTCTACATGGGAGGTGAGGTGTCGGCTCCTTACTGCTAGGCGGGGGAGGTGATGCATTGGTATCCGAACATGCGACCTTAGTTCCTTACTGCGGTGCAGTGTCGATGAAGAATCGCGCCCAGGAATAATGCGTTGAAAATGCAGACGAGCGGTCTCCTTTAAACAGCTGTGAAGCAGGCCCCGTGTCGATTCCAATGCGGCGAAGCAGGTGCTGCATCGGAGTCAGAGCACACATAATGGACTTTGGTGATGCGGTGCTTGAGAATCACACAGGGGCGATTCTTCTGACAATGGACGGCAAGCTTGGGCCTGCAGTGAATGCTGTGGTTGATCAGTGGCGTAACACAGGCTCCCACAGTCCCCCACGGTGCAAGGGGCCTGAGCTGCAGGAGGCCCCCTCAGCATAGTACTCTGGCCTGACTGCTCCGGATTAAATCTGGAGCTGGGGCCCCCTCTATGTACCTTGCAAAGGGGCCCCCTCAAGTTTCGTTACACCACTATAGTCGATGTGTCAAGCGGGAACCAAGCTTCAGGGCAGACAGCAGCGATGTGTTGATCTTTACAGCAAGGTGTAGATTTGGACAGATGCTGGGAGTCGATGCATGGATATTCTCCTTAAAATCACCAGATTTCAGTGCCAAGGTCCCAGGAACTGGATTTGGCACCACTTGGCCAATCAAGACTCTCAGCAGAAGAGCCCAGGCACTGGCAGGTGAAGTCTTTGATAGCCCTACTACTTCTTAACAGGAGGCAAGCACACTCAAGTCTTGGAGAACTTTGGAAGCAGGCTACAGAAAGCCAAGTTCAGTCCTTTCACTCCCAGGACAGAAGCACCAAGCAGCAGACCAACACAGCAAAGCAAACAGCAAAGTGGCAGTCCCTCCTGACAGCTTATCCAGCTCTTCTTCCTGGCAGAATGGCAGCAGTCCAGATGTGTTCTGAGAACATGGTGTTAGAGGTCCAGTACTTATACCCATTTCAGCCTTTCAAGTAGGCAAACTTCAAAACCCTCCCTTTCCCGACCCTGGCTCCAGACAGATTACAAGGGTGTGGAGACAGCTTTGTGTGAGAACAGGTACACCCCTATTCATGTATCGGTGACAACTCCTCCCACCACTCTAGCTCAGGAAGGCCCATCAGCCTGGTGATGGACCATCAAGATATGCAAGGCACAGCTCAGCTCTCTTTGTGTGACAGTCTAAAGTGAATGCAGAAACAGCCCAACTGTCATCCTAACCCAGATGTGTATTCAGCAGACAGGCAGAGGCACAGAATGGTTTAAGTGAGAAAATGCCAACTTTCTAAAAGTGGCATTTTCAGACCTGCAATTTAAAAACCAACTTCGCTAAAAGATGTATTTTTAAATTGTAAGCCCAGAGACCCCAAACTCCCATTTTGGAAGATGTTACAAGGCAGCTCCAATGCTAACCTATGGGAGAGATACGCAAACTGTAGTGAAAACGAAATTAGCAATATTTCACTACCAGGACATGTAAAACACAACAGTACATGTTCAGCCTTTTAAATACATTGCACCCTGCCCACCGGGCTACCTTAGGGGTGCCTTACATGTAATAAAAGGGAAGGTTTGGGCCTGGCAAGTGGGTGCACTTGGGAGAGGTGTTGGCCTAATGGCTAGAGCGGTCGACCTCGAATCTGGGGAACTGGGTTCGAGTCTCGGCAATGACGCTGAACATCCTGTGATTCTGGGCAAATCACTTAATCTCCCCGTGCCTAACAAAAATGAATGTGTCCTCATGTAATGCAACTGGTGCTATGTAAAGCGCTCTGATACCCGATTTAGGTCAAGTTCGCGCTATATAAAACTCTGTAAAATAAAAAAATAAATAAAATAAAAAAATGTCGACATGGCAGTTTAAAATTGCACACACAGACACTGCATCAGCAGGCCTGAGACACGTTTTCAGGGATACTCATGTGGGTGGCACAATCACTGCTGCAGGCCCACTAGTAGCATTTAATTTATAGGCCCTTGGCACACATGGTGCACTGTACTAGGGACTTACTAATAAATCAGATATGCCAATCACAGATAAAGCAATCACCAATACAATTTTGACAGGGAGCACTTGCACATTAGTACTGGTCTGCAGTGGTAAAGTGCCAAGAGTCCTAAAACCAGCAAAAACGAAATGCAGCACACAATCAAAAACGGAGGTCAGAGGCAAAAGACAGGGGAAACGACGCCAAAAGATGCCAGGTCTAACAATTACACTTCATGTTTGAACCAAGTGATCTTTAGCACATCATGAACTGCCCACAAAGCGTCTGTAACGGGATGAACTAGTATTGGCTCTGCCTTAATGCTGAGATTACTCTACAGTGCCTAAATGTGGCTGGTCTCCCTCCATTGGTTTACCATCATGGCTCTGAAAATATCAGTAACCTTTGAGCTGCCCGTGATCCACATCTATCAGTGATCTCACAGGTGAACAATGATATTTAAACACCCTTTTCCAGCTACATATTTTCAGTAGAATCCCTCATCTGCTATGATTGCCTGAAAAGTTTACTCTTGTGCTAGATGTCAAGATCACTGCAATGAACTACTGAAATTATATCAAGGGCCCTGCCAGCTAACTCCCCAAAGAGTCCAAGATAATGTAGCCTATCTCATCCTATTTGCAGAAGACAGACCATATCTCCTCCACTCTGAGGTTACTCCACTGCCAAACAAAAGGTTGAAGTCAAGATCTTCTGCCTCATACCCAGGGTTATTCAAAGATATGCACCCCTCCAAATTGCCAATCTAATGGTGTTATATGGATCAACAAGACACATAAACTCACCCACTCATCACAGAAGAGATAAACATTTTGATGTATCCCTCCTTTCTTGGTACACTGTTAGATTTCCCTATTCCCCAGAGTTTTTGATATACCCATCACTCTGCAAAGAAAGAGAAAATGGATGGGTATCTCACACCCATCCCTATTTACTGCACACATTTGTAGGAGAAATGGTTAGAGGACAACTGAGAAGTTGCAATGTGTGTGAGTCTTATCTCGGAGACTTCCCTAATCAGTACACACTCACAATAGATTATAATAGATTGTATTATTACAGTTTTATTATACGTCTTGTAGAATGTAAGGGTCATTATTACCATTATTATGATACAAATACCAACAAAGGCAAACACAATTAGGCAGAATAATATGAAACCCTCAAACATTATGGATGGTTAGCAAAATTCTATCCACAATTCATTCTCTGATCGGCCATGCTATATAAACTTTCCTCACTCACAACTCATGTGATTGGGCCTGCGGCTTATCAGCTGAAAACATTCTTGGCATGGCTGCCAGGCATGCAGAGTTGATCCCCCTCTCCTCATAAGAGAGACAAGTTTATCTAGCTTTGGGGGGGGCGCTAGGTGGCGCACATCCAAGATGGCCGCACACCTGTGAGGCTCTGGAGGCTTGGCGACTAAATCCTGTAATTATCCTTGACCCTACCTCGAAAATCAGCACCACGACGCGACGTATCTGCCCTCCTAACCTCCGGGCACCTCCGGGAAACAAATCGGACCCCTTGCGCTCCCGAGGACACAGCTGGTGCGGGACGGCGGCGGCGGCTGCCTGCGGAGCCGCGAGACTGGAGAACCTGAGCAGCAGTCGATGATACTGGAGACCCGGGGATCCCACGTGGTTGTGGGCCGGTGTGGACTGCGCTGTTCCCTGGCTTCCAGACGCGGACATCTTTTCGGTGCTGGCCCGGCGAGGGGCGGGAGGACATCGCAGGCGACTAAGGAAAGCCTGACTGGGGGCTATTGACACAGTAAGAAACAGAGCGGCGCACAGGCACAGAGGGGAGAAAACTTGCCGCCGGCTCTTGGTCTATGCTGATGCCGCGTGTGAAGGGGACTGCGCAGTGGCGCGTCGCCAGCGGCTCATCCCTGTAATCCTGCGGCTAACCAATGCCGCACACGCTGTGAACTGCCCGGCAGGGAGGGAACGGGAATTATACGCTGATCCCGGTGGGCGAGAGCTGTGGGGATAAACAACAGGGACTCCTGCCCGCGCCGCCGCCATTACACATTGCGGACTTGCTGGGGAAGCGGAGATACGGCACAAACGCCGGCTGGTGGGAGGACAGATTATCGTTTGTTGTGCCTCGTTTCCCCTGAGATGTCAGAGGCCAAGAATTCATCCTGATCTCCTCCTGTTTGCCGGACAGCGGAGGATTGCATTTTGAGGAAATAAGGTCCCCCCTGGGGGAAGCACAAGTGCCTGTGGGGTTGGGCCCGTGGGGAACATAACCGGGCCCTACTCGTTGAGTTCTGCAGACGGCGCTGGCTGCCTGGGGTCTATACGGAGGAGAGGGCGCTGCGAGGGGAAAACTGAGATTCCATCGCGAATCCAGAGGTGGATAAACACCTACCTGCTGCATTAATTCTAATCCTGCATTCGCCATATTGCTCTGAAATCCGGGGAAACACTGCCTGATTGCAGTGAAACAGAGCTTCCAGTATAGTCGACGATAAAGAGCAGACAATGCAGACCCTCCTGAGTATACGTCTGTAGGTAGCATCTGCCTGCACTTACCCATTTGCTGGCCTCCTCACGCTTTGCTCGGCCCACATACCAGGGATCACGCGACGCAATGGGGAAACCAGATGGCCAGCAACCTCGGCTCACCTTTGAAAATAAGAAAACGGCTGCCAGATCCACCTCTGCTGATTCGGGACCGGCTGGCACGGACCAGTCGCAGCTCTCCGCGCCAACACAGGAGGATGAGGTAAAAACACTACTCTTGGCCATGAAACACAGTCTAGCTGACCTGTCGGGGAAAATGGATACAATGAATAGCAGACTGGATTTTCTCGTTCAGAAAGTCGACAAGCATGATGGCCAGCTGAAAGAGGCGGAACGCCGCATCTCGGAGACTGAAGATGCTACATCCCAGATGCAACAGCATATGTCGCAAATGGACAAGGTGCTCAAAATTATCGCGGCAAAAAACGAGGATTTGGAGGCCCGCAGCCGGCGAAACAACATTTGAGTTCTTGGCATACCAGAGAGCACAAGCACTGGGCGTATGGAAGACTTCATAGAGCGCCTTCTCACAGACACCTTCGGAGCGGACTCTTTCTCAACGCAACTGGTGGTCGAACAGAGCCCACCGCTCGCTGGGCCCCAGACCGCCGCCAGGAGGACCTCCTCGACCTATAGTTGCACGTCTCCTAAACTATCGGGATCGAGATGCTGCACTCAGGAGGGCAAGGGAACAGAAGACACTACATTTCGAGGGTAACGAATTCACCATCTACCCAGATTTTACCATGGCGGTTCAGGAAGCGCGCCGCAAATTCCTGCCAGTCAAAATAAAGCTACGCAAGGCTCAAATCGACTATGCCCTCATGTATCCTGCACGACTCCGGATAACGCATCAAGGCAAGCAGACATTCTGTATCAACCCGCAACAAGTGGAAGACTTCCTGAAGACCAATCAACGCAGATCCCCGCGACAGGACCAGGCTTCCAGATCTTCATCGCCAGCTGTGGAATGAGCTGGGACATGGACATCCGCACTGTGGGCCCCTAACTCTGGCCTCCTCCTCCGATTTGCGAGGGGAACGCTGTATGTCGTTGCTATAATGGGGAAGCCCCGGGGGGACTTGTCTTTCCCAACCTGGTTAAAGAGTGCGCCCGACGAGATGAACAGAAATGGACACAGACAGCTAAGTGCCCCTGTGGGCTTAATTCTCCTTTTTCTAAGATACATAAATGTATAGATTACTGCATATGGGTAGGGCTGACACAAAATTTCGCCAGGCACCCTTCCCCTTCCACTCTATCCCCCCCCCCTTACACCGGGACATCTGGGAACTGCTATGCAGAAGAGTTGGGACATGGGAAGGATTCGTGACCCACTGGCGCCCCCCCCTATGGGAGATCCCCCTGATTGTTTTTTTTCTAATTTATCTCTGTTGCTTTGCTATTTGCCAAGTTGGCTTTGTTTGACCGAGACAATACAGTACATTTGTCTAGGACGTATGGGAGGGTACCTTAGTACCGGCACGATTGGGGTGCCGTTGTGGGTGGGGGTGGGATGGCTGTCCATCGGTTGGCCCAATGCCGACTCATTAGGGGGAACGTTGGGGGTGGGTTAGGGATGGGAATGTTATACAATGCAGCTATGTTTGTGAGACAACAGCTACTAGATATAGTCATATGCTTTGAGACCATAGATTCATGCACTGCGTCGCGGCGCTACATTCTTATATACACTTGGCTTTGGGATGTCGCTGCACACTGATCCACAGCGAATTAAAATGATCACATGGAATGTCAGGGGCCTTGGAGATCCCCGCAAACGTCGACAAATACTGGCGTACCTGGACAGACACCATATCCAAGTAGCAATGCTGCAGGAAACACACACAGACCCCAGACGCCCAAGCTGCTTCGGAGCTCGATGGGCTTCTGTTCGTGTCTTCTCCTCATACTCCACATACTCGCGCGGCACGGTGATACTAGTGAAAAAGAATACACCATTTATCCTCGGGGGCACTTATAACGACCCCACAGGGCGCAGCTGTCTACTCTGGGGTATACTGGGCACACAATCAATCACTATGGTGTGCTGCTATGGGCCGAACACAGACGACCCTGACTATTTCACAACACTGTGGGGGCAAATAATTAAAGTGGGATCCACTCACGTGTTATGGGGCGGCGATTTTAACACAGCCCTGCACCCCACCCTGGACAGATCCAATCCCCTTCCGTGTCACTACACCAACACACGAGAGGCTCTTTCTCAACTATTTTTAGATCAAGGGTTAATAGATGCGTGGCGATATGTACATCCCGCGGACAGAGAGGGCACCTTCTACACGGCAGGGCACCGGACCTGGTCGCGTCTAGACTACTGGATATGCTCCCGGGGGGTCAGCACTTGGATTCATTCAGTAGAACATATGGCCCGGACATACTCGGATCATGCGCCAGTATGCCTCGAGATAGTGCCACCCAACTCCATAGCCTCCCCACGCTGTTGGAGACTGGTGCCGGAAGCGCTTCTGGATGCGGTGTTCCAAGCGGAGATTGCTGAAGAAATAACTGATTTCTTCGCTCGGAATACGGGCTCCGTTGCAAGCGTGGGCACGATATGGGAAGCCTTCAAAGTTACTATGCGCGGCACATGCATGGCCAAAAGTTTTGGGGTCTTGCGTGACATACGGAGAACCCTGCGGCGCCTTGAATCAGAGCTGAAACAACTTGAACTAGATATGTGGGATAAGAAATCAGGTATCCACGGGGCATTACTCCGAGAAAAACTAACAGACTATACCACCACTGCAGACCGGGAAGCAAAATTCAAAGGCAAATATTTCATCGCCCGCAGATACGGGGAGGGGGAGAGGCCTGGCAGGGCTTTGGCGACTGAAGTTCGACAACCCCGCTTTTCCAATTATATATTAGACGTGGTAGACGGTAATGGGGTACGACATAGAGACAGCTTGGACATACTGCATACCTTCTCTGACTTCTATGCAGATCTGTATAGATCGCGTCATGAGGACCCCCCGGACTTTTCGCAATATCTTGCAGATATAGCGTTAGGGTGGCTGGGCGATCACCAGCGGGAATTCTTGGCAGCGCCTTTCGAGGATGATGAGCTCCGGGAAGCCATCATGCAAATGAAATCGGGCAAGGCTCCTGGACCCGATGGCTTCCCCGTAGATTTTTACAAAATGTACATTGACCAACTGCTCCCAGTACTGAAAGAGGTCTTCATGGAGGCCCAGGAGGCTCAGTCTTTGCCTGAATCAATGAGGGAGGCGCTCACCATATCATTGCTGAAGCCCGGTAAGCCTGCGGACCAGTGCGAGTCCTATCGTCCCCTTTCTCTAATTAATACGGACGCAAAAATACTCGCCAAACTATTGGCCAATCGTCTCAAACTCCTCATGGAGAACCTGGTCCTTCCGGATCAGGCCGGATTCATCCCCGGTAGAGCAACGTCCCATAATCTTAGAACGCTTTTCTCTATACTACAAAATGTGGACCCAGAGCTGGCGCTGGTGGCGGTCTTCCTTGACGCCACAAAGGCCTTTGACTCGTTAGAATGGGAGTACTTGTTTACCATACTCCAAAATATGGGACTACCCAAGGGCTTTTTGACCTGGATACGACTTCTATACGCGTTACCGACAGCGAAAGTTTTGATCAATGGCCATATGTCTCCCCCAATTACCCTCTCGCGCGGCACAAGACAGGGATGCCCACTTTCTCCCCTGCTCTTTGCCCTAGCCATGGAGCCACTGGCAGCCAAGATCCGGCAACAACACCAGGAGAAAGGACTACGATGTTTTTTACGCCCAATCCTCATATCTCTCTATGCAGACGATGTCACACTATATGTCAAAGGCCCGCACCACAACCTTAACTCAATTCTCCGGGAATTTGTTAAATTTGGCGGCCACTCTGGAATACATATTAATTGGGCTAAATCCCAAATCTTCCCACTGACAACTGCGGCTGTACCCTTTGAGGCAGACTTTCCCATTACGTGGTGCTTGGAGGAGGTGAAATACCTGGGGATAACCGTCACGGCAGACCGCGAGGAACTCATGAGGGCAAACTATGGCCGTGCATTAGAGCATATAACAGGCTGCATCACTCGATGGAATGCTCTCCCACTCACCATGGCGGGCCGCATCTCCCTTATTAAAATGGTGGTGCTCCCGAAATTTTTGTACTTATTTCTAAACATCCCATACGATCCAGGACGCCATTTTTTTCCTGCTATTCGAATGGAGCTGATCCGACTGGTCTGGGGGGGCAAACAGCCACGAATAAAATGGGACACACTCATGCGCCCATATTCACAAGGGGGGTTCGATGTCCCGGATCTGGAACTGTATTACATATGCGCCCAGGCACACTATGCCCACTTCTGGTTCCACCCACCTCGGTGTACACCTCATGTTGCTACCGAACACTGGCTCGCCGACCCTATCCCATTGGAGGGAGTCCTGCTATCACAGATCAAACCTCAAGAACCCCGTCCCACCTCTGTGGAATGCACGCTCCTAGCTTGGCACCGCATTGCTGCCCGCTTGCAGACGCCGTGCCTATACTCACCTCTGCTCCCACTTGCATATCATCCAAAGATGCCGTTACTGCAGGAAGGGATTTTCAAAAAGGTTGTTAAGGCGCGGCGGATTCACTCCTGGGGAGATCTATATTTAAATGGTAGGTTCCGTACTCTCCAACAGCTCTACCCAAATCCCCCTCCTTCTACTATGGAAATGTTTTTATATGCTCGCCTACGTCATGGGCTCAGGGACTGCAACCCATCATATCCTGTGGAGCCCGTGGTGGTAGCCCCGCTGCACAACATACTCCGTGCCCCCACCGCAACTCACTTAGTGTCCACACTATACCACAGCTTATACACTGACACTGAATATCCTCAATGTGCTGCCCGGGACAAGTGGTCGGCGGAATTGACAATCCCCATTTCTGACACACAGTGGGTTTTTTGCTGCAAACAAACTGAAAACATCTCTGCTAGTAGCCGATTACGAATCACACATTATAAATTTCTCCACCGCAGCTATTACACTCCGGCGAAATTCCATAGATTTGGGTTGCGAGATACCAGTAGATGCGATAGATGTAGGGCGGAAAACGCTGACTTCCTCCACCTTGCTTGGGACTGCCCAGGGATATATACCTACTGGCAACAGGTTTTTACAGCACTAGATTGCATGACCTCTTTGTCCATTGCGCGATCCCCCCTGGTGGCTTTACTCGGATACACTGAGCAGCTGCCGGTGGCACACCGTAAATTTGTATCCTTCTGCCTCGTACTGGCTAAACGGCGGGTGGCTTGTAGATGGGGCCGCGGAAGGGCACCTAAATTTAAGGAATGGATTGGTGACATGGCATTATGGCAGGAACAAACATGTCTGTATGCTGAACTTCTCCCAGCCTCCTCACGTCCCCCGGGACATATGGGGCCCGTTACAGACATACCTAATGGAACATCCAACCGCCATTACTGGGGAACCCTGACACTTACCAGAAATAATTGTACCACCTCGGCCTTCCTATTACAGGCTCTGATTGAGCATAGGTGCTGGCACCCTTTGCACGAGACACCCCTATCAGATAGCAGGACAACAAACCTTGACATTTCTTGCATGTGCTATTAATGTAAGGACAATGCGGTGACGTACCACAAAGTACCTAAGTCCCACGATTCATGTATGATTTTTTTTTTAAATGACACTGGTATATATGTTGTATAATATGCCATGACTTGATGTATAACTTGTTGACTATTTTTTTTGTGTATGCTGTACACGGCTATCATGTACCATTTAAATAAAATAAATATAAAAATAAAAAATAAAAAATAAAAAAAAAGTTTATCTAGCTTTGTGCCTGTTCACTGAGGTTGCCCTTCGTCGAAGGCATTGAAACCCTTTGCTATTTGTGGGTGTATGGCAACCCTTTGCTGGGTGAGCATATCGAGTAGCCCTTTGCTGGGCTCGGTCTCCAAGAGACCGATCTCTAAGCATGGTGGCATGGCCTGTAGAGAGTTTCTGCAGGAGCGTAGGGTGTAAGCTGTTGGTGAATTGTGTAGGAGCGATGACAATTGTTATTATGGTTATGTGCAATTTATGTGTTTCAAACACCGTACAAACTTCAGAAACTGGACAAAACTCTGATCAAACTGGATTAGTTATATCAAGGCTTGTGTTATAACCAGTCTTAAGACTTTTAGAAGAAAATTCTATAGTACTGCTCCATTGCACATTGGGGCATCAAGCTTAACTTTAAAAAGAGAACTGTAAAATGCCTCTACGGCGAAGAGGTGTAGGTGGTGGTGACCAGTGGTGGTGGTTTGTTCACCACGGGGGGGGGAGGGAGTAAACCACAATGTGTATTCATGTCTTGTTGATCTGGGGATTCTCTGAAGTCCACCTGTAATGCCATGCATGCAGTACAGCAGTTGGGTGGGAGTGCTATGGAATCCTATCAATTTTCTCCAGACATAAGGGGGGGGGGGTTTAATGCCCATAACTAGGCCGGCAGGCCACTACCAATGGGACTGAGTTTCAGCTTAGAGGTAGCTTTATAACAATTGTTTGTTTGTCTAGCATTTATCTGTGGCCCCGTATCCATTTACATCTCTTGATTTGTTTGTTGTTTCACTAGGAAGCCAAATATCCAAATACTCATTTCACTCTGGACAGCCTTGACAACACACTCTTTAACTTATTTATCGCCGGGACGGTGTCTGGGGCTGTTACCATTCACTGGGCACTTAGGCTCATGTTGAAGTACCCGGAAATTCAAGGTAAGAAGTGGAAGGGAATGTGGCAGAACTGTATGTTATTTTTCAAAAAGGGACCAAAATATTGACTGAATTTGTGACAAATAAAACAAGCAAACTATGAATAAATCTGTTTTCTTTTTTAGGTCTGTGGTTAATCAAGACCTTTGATTTTAACAAAAATAAATACATTAAATACTATCAGAAAGGGTATTTCAACCAGTTCTCTTCATCATTTAGTCTGCTTTACCTAACATTTACATTTTGCTTCCACACATCACAGTATGGAGCAGTGGGATCAGTTCTCTTCAGTCATTAGTACCTTTCTCAGTGAGCGACAGTATTCTGCCAAAGCACAATGTCATTAGCGAACAAGAAAGTAGTCTCCTTCAGTGCCAAGCCATTTTGTGCTTTTTCATTTGTTTAAACATAAAAAAAAATTGGAAAGGTTCTGCAGCTCTTCATATACTGCTACCTGGTTCTTGTCACCACTTGTTATGCACTGCATTCCACACATGCACTGCTTGCCACCGCCATTTTATAAATGTGATTCTAATGCAGTCAAAGATGGCTGCTCTTGCACACTTACCAACAGATGGTTATTTTCATGAATGTGCTTCTAAACCTTTCAAAAATGGTTGCCATAGAGTGTGCACGCATGCACAGATGGCCATCTTTAAATGGTCTCCCATCTCATTCTGTTTATGTGCATGCACAAGCCATGTTTTTTGAAAACTTTAATACAGAAACATTCAAATAAATCCTCCCGTGCATGCGGTCACCTGGACTGCCATATTTGAATGTTTTGGTAAAACTTTATTGCAAAAACAATCAGACTGTTGCCTCTGTATGTGCATGCATGTGCATATACACACACTGCGGGCTTAATTTAAAATCTTATGTAATAAATATTTACAAAAATAATTTAAAAAAAGCATTAGCAGTACCAGACCTATCAGCTTTGATATTGCTTGTCAACAACCAACCAGAACAACTGTAATTGTTTTTCTTGTTGCAGCAAGACTTTAGGATCTGGTTGAATAACAAAAAAAAACGGTTGAAGGAACAAGAAATTAGAGTAGACGTGGTGAGAGATTAAGTAGAACTTATGGAAACTTAAAATGAGTGGCTGGATTTAATTGGTATCTGACCAAACTTTTAGATCTGTCAAAGACATCTCCACTGACAACCTAATGTTGAACTCATCTCTCACCCTATCAACTCCACATCCAATGCCAACATCCTTCTAAAATACTCAACACTTTTTGGGAAAGCTATGTGAATATCCATGCCCCAATTAAAACACACCAGTGCAAGCCAAAGCCTCCAGCACCCGGATACTCTAAAGATCTTGCTGGCCTTAATTGATCCATCCACAAGCAGGAAAGAAATTGAAGAAAAACAGAACTCCTGATGACCTCATGATACTGAAGTTCTTCAACGTAACAGACAGCTCATCACATCAGCCAAAGCAAACTACTATACCAACATCATCAGTGAAGCCACCAGCAGAAGCAGAAAGCTTTTCAAGAGTACTAAGCACTGCCTAATCCACTTGCTGCACCAACTATACCTCATTCCACAGAAAAGTGCATTGCCATCAACCTCTTCTTCAGTTAAACAAAATGTAGAAGATCCAACAACACATTGGCATTACCAAACCTGCTGCATCTCTTACGCCCACCCCTTATCCTAGAATCTTGCAAAGGTAAGTCTTAGAACCTTATCCCTCACAGATCTTGCGGACATTCTTGACTTCCTTAGATCCACTTCTTATGAAAATGATGTCTTACCCTTGTCCTTTATCAAAGTTTACTTGGGGATACTCACTCCTACTCACCATTGTCAATACCTCTGTCACTCAAAGCATCTTCCTAGAAGGTCTCAAAAAAGGCCAGATCCTCCCACTCCTAAAGAAAAAAACCTATACTAGACCCTGATGATCACACAAACTACTGGCCCATCTGTCACCTAACGTTTATCAGCAAAATCATTGAAAAAGCAGTCTATGTTCAACTCCAAGATCACATAAATCCTTACTACAATTCTAGCTCCAGATCTCACTGCAGCACTGACACTGCAACCTTATGACTATGCCCTCTTCACCTCGGATAAAGATGACCCGTGTTTTGCGTTATTGCTGGACCTTTCAGCTACCTACGACCGTCAACCATCCCACCCTTATACACATCAAATGAGATTCATCGACAGTGTCCTCTACTGGTTCTCCTACTTTTCCAACCAACAGCAGTTTGTTCACATGGGCACCTCCAGGATCCAAAAGATCCCTGTTACATTTGGAGTCCCCTAGGATTCCATGCTGTCTCCTGTCCTCTTAAACCTCTGCATGGATCTGCTTGGTGCTCTGGCTCAATGACATGAACCTTGAGGGCTTCGAACCCCGACTGTCACCAAATGCCAAGGCACAAAGAGTCACCTTGGACAACAACCTCACCCTCAAGGAACACATTGCCAAAAAAACAAATACAGTTTGTACCAGCTCTCTCAATTAAAGAAAGTGAAGCAATTTTCTCCAGAAAGCGACTTAACTTCTCATCAAGCCCTCAGACTTTCACATCTAGATAGTGGTGACACCCTGCTCCATGGACTCCCTGATTGCTTACTGGTACACCATAACGGCATCCTAAATGCTGCAGTCTCTCATCCAGAGCCTGAAAAAATATGATCACATCACCATATCCTTACGGGACTACAGTGACTCCTGTTGCTGGCTCACGCCATCTTCAAAACCAGCTGCATTATTTTCAAAGCCATCATGATCAGCATCCCTACTTATCTTGCAGACAAGCTCACCATATCTGGTGGTTCTCGGCACATCTGCAGCCAGGATACCATCAGACTGCAGACTAAGAAATTTAAAAATTTAAAAGATGGCAGCAGGCCATTTCCATCTCTGCACCCAGGATATGGAACGACATAAGAGCAGCTCCAGTACTGCTCCAATTTACAAAAGAGTTGAATACTCACTTCTTTAAAGAACACTACATGACAATGCTTTAACCATCCACAATCCAGCTCTGCTGCTTTTTGGTTAGGCTCATATTTTAGAAATACCATATACTTACATACTTGAATACAAGCACTTGTCCCCAACACACACTTATTAAAGAGAAGCGCATGCTTTCGATACACTTGATGACTGACAATGCAGTGATTCTCTACCTATCCGCTAGGTTTAAGAAGATATAGTCACCATGCTGTCGGTCAGTCCACCCCACAAATGTTGGTTTTACAAAAATGTTATCTGCAATATGACCATTCGTACTTCTTATCCAATACACTAGGGGGTACTTGTTCTGGGGCCTTTCCTGCTTGTTTTCATATTTAGTAAAATTACATTATGCTTCATCCTTGAATTGGATTTTTATTCATTTTGATAAATTAGCACACACACACACACACACACACACACCTTAAGAATGCACTCCATAGCAGCGAATCCACAGGACAATTATATTGGAGGAACCATCGTACACATGCCTGCATTGCTCGTGCCTGACCGGTTTCGGAGCCCCCAGCTCCTTTCTCAGAGGCGTGCACCACAAAAGAACGGATTGTTTGTTGGCATTTCCGTAAGGCAGCATACATTAATTTCAACCCTCCAGTGGGTCCTTTTAATTCAACAGTAATGTCTCTCAGGTGAGTAATTCATTCCGCTTTGCATGCTGGTACTCGTGGTTTTAATCCGCCATTTTTTCTTTGGTAGGTCCCGTTTCAGTTGTGGGAATTATTGCATATTTAATGTATGCATGCAAAGCGGAATGAATTACTCACATGAGAGACATTACTGTTGAACTTTATTCAGAATAGGTCCTTTATGTGGTTTGGTGTAAATGCTTTCAGTAGCTTTCAGTAGCTGCTGAGATACTTTAGTCATCTCTTTTGGTCCCGATTTGGAAGGAGTGAAAGCTCGCTTCTCGGACTGTATGAGGCGGATAGCTTCCTGGATGTCCAATAACTGGCTGCAATTAAACTGAGAAAAGACCGAAATACTTCAATTCAGGAAAGAACAACATCTGCGAAAGTCAAACTGGTGGCCATCCGACCTGGGACCTGACCCGGCCCTAAAACAAGTAGTCAAAAATCTTGGTGTTAAGCTGCCCATTTCTTTGTTCATTAAAGAACATGCTTCAACCCTCTGCGGAACTTGTTTTGGCACCGTGCGAATATTCAAAAAAACATTTCTTTGACTCCCCTTTACTTCTAGGAAAACCCTAGTTCAAGCATTAATCACAAGTCGTTGGTGCCAATGAGACTTTACTGTCTAAACTGCAGGTGACGCAGAATACTGCAGCCAGACTTGTGTGCAATCTCCTGTCTGGTTCTCCCTCTGCTCCAATACTACACTTTCTGCATTGCTTACCTATTAGGAAAAGGCTCATCTTTAAGATGTGCTGCCTTACCTATAAAACCCTGAATTACAATGCCCCAACCTACCTACAAAAAAGACTCCAATAATATCACCTGACCAGATTGCTGAGATCCACAGACAAAGCCCTACTAAAAATTCCAGGGATCCCTATCTCCAGATTTGGTGGGAGGTCTTTGTCCTACCTGGCCCCCTTCTACTGGAATAAATTTCCTCTACGAATTTGTGTGTACTGAGCTGGTAAAGTTTAAAAAATCTCCTAAAAACATGGCTGTTTTAGTTAGTTTCGCTAGTTTTAGACTCGAGCAGAAGCACCGAGATATTCCTCCGGGGATGATTTGCTGCACTGTACTTAGTGATCCTAACATGACATAACTTGAATTACAAAAAAATGTCAGTGAGCTTCAAAGGGTTAATCAGCCAGGGATATTTGTATGGTATTATATTATTAAGTTATAAACCACATGCACATGACTCATGTAGGATTCAAGAATAAAATATTTAAAAAATAAATTCCATTGTAAAAGGAAGCGTTTTTTCATCTTAATCTAAACGGGATCAACAGATCCTCAGAGGATTTGAGGATCTGATTGGCCAGCAGCAACTGAAACATTAACTGGTGTTGTGGCAGCCATTAAATCTCACCCTGAAAAAAGTGACCGCAAGTACAAGAGGCCAGCAGAACCATCCTGTGATCCCAAGGGGGATATGGAGGGGAGTGTGTGGGGTGGAGGAGGGGGGGTCTGGCCCAGAGAGGGAGACAGATACTGCCTCCCTACCACAAAAAATGTACAAATCTAAGTAATTTTTCAAAAAGACTTCTTTTTAGAGTGGTTTTCTGGCTTTAGGGTAACAAATCCTGCAAAACCATAAGGTGAATGGTTGAAGCAAAAACCTGTTTGGACAACTGTCACAGGTAATTTCTGATTCGGAGTACCTCGGAGTGCAGCTCTCTCTGGTACCCCATTTGAAGTGATTATTATTGATTATATATCCGTTACATCTATCTTGTGATATATGCAAAAACACACCCCAAAATGGCGCCAGAATGCAGCTACACTTCAAGAAGTTAATTGATCTGATTTATCAGCCTTTTTTCCTTTGAAATTATTTTATCTAGTGCTTTCAACTTAGGTAAGCACCCCTGGCTTAAACCTCATCAGGACCGAGTTATTGATTCTGCAATGGCACCAAAGTGAAAGGCATGACAGATGTGCTGGTAGAGTTAGAACATGATTTCCAAGCTAATCACTTGCACAGTTTCCTCAATAGACAGTAATGCATGCTGGTCTCTATAGTTTACATATTCTATATATAGTACTTTGCTTGTACATACAATTGTACTGTTTTTCAACTTGAAGCCCCATCCCATAATAGTAAGATCTCATTAACGGTTAGTATGGTTGAGATCAGAGGTAACAATCCGTATTAATATCGCCACACCAGCTGCAAGTATTATCCACATTAAGAAACCAAATTCCATTTAGGGGTTTCAGCTCTCAGCATTCGTGTTCTGGAACAACCCCCTCTACATGTGCTGTAGTACTGCTGAGACATCTTTCAGACAAAAAAGGGCACCGTACAGCAACAGTAGTCCAAGATGCTGCTAGATTTAATTTTTATTGTCAGTATTTCTTCTTTTCAAATCATTTTAGCCAATACCTTTAGCTTTGTTAAGCACTTTCATTTTCCACTTTATCAAGAAAGATCTCATGATTTTGCACCAAGTAGAAAGTAAAGATAAACGTGTAGGTAGGGTAGATAAAACTGTACAGACTGCTGCATGGTATAGAATACGGAGTATGGGAAATAGATGAAGAAGGACTAGTCCCCGAGGGATAGCATACCAGGTTACAGATTCATAATGATGGCACACTGTGTAAGAGAAGACACAAGGGGGCAAAGAGCGAGAGAGGAGGCACATTGACTTGGGAAGAGCGGAAACTAGAAAATAGACACAGTGGAGGAGCAGGCACACACTGAGAGAAAGGGCACAAACTGGTTAGAGGGTACAATTGAGAAAGCATAAGGAGGTACAAACTGTGTGACTATTGCCACTAAATCTAAGAAAGATCACAAAGTTTAAGTCATATACCATAATGGGGCCAGTGAATAGGGGCAATTATTCAGAGTCTCTCGAAACCTCTACACACCCAAGGTTTGATTTCTTAATGTGAATATTACAGAACCAGCCACTTCTCTGCTTTGTCCTTGCTCAGGCAGCAGAAAAGGACAGCTGAAATCTCAATCTAAGCTGGACCAGTGGTGCTGGGACAAAAATCAGAGTAGGGTGCTGCCACTAATTTTATACCACTGAAGTCATAGGGACTGTAAAAAATTCAAGTCTCACCCAAAAATTAAGTGTAGCAAATGTGCCATGCTCATTGAGGAGGGAGGTGGTAAGGGTGTAGTATGTAGCTGGTGGTGCATTTTGAAGCACTGGTGTGGTAGTGCACTGTCATTTATAGGCAGCACATTTTCCATTGAAATGTCCACTTGATTTGCATAGACCTGCAGTTTTACTGATAAAACTATTTAGAGCACAAATGATAATGTCTGGAAATTGGGTTTAGCGATTATCATTTGTGGCAAGCAGTGTCTTGATTTTTTTTAAGCCTATTATAATCTTTCTTTCCATTACACTTCAGAATTACAGAACATGTGCTTCATTTGTGCTTTCCCAATTGCTAACATATTTTGATATATGCGTAAGTTCATTTAAAGGTATTTACATTCTGTTGTGTGTTAGACAAAAAATGACATCCTACAGCCTTTCCTTTCAATCCCTTTGACATCCTACTGCCTTTCCTTTTAATCCCTGTACCACGGAAAGATTGTCATCTAGGTCAGTTTTACAAAATCCTCTCACGTTGCAGCCGGAGAAAATAAATACCAGTTTCCTTATTAAAAGAATAAACAGCAATTTGTTATTTATTTATTTTTGAGTTTTAAATAGCGCAAACTTGCCCCGAGGGCATCAGAGCGCTTTACAAGTATTACATATACATCATTTACAGGAGGTATAACAAATGTGGGAAGGAAACGGACATACGGTGTAGGGCTTTACAGGACTACATCTACCTTCGTTTACAGGAGGTACTACGGAGGTGGTCGGGAAGAAGTCATACAAAAAAAAGGCAGGAAGGGAGTAAGTGGGTAATTTGCAAAAGATTCAATTACAGGCGATAAATACAAGTGGGAAGTATATATTAATACAAATAATGGCAGGTCAAACAAAATAGTTCAGGTGGATGAGTTTAGGAATTTGTTCAGAAGAGACAGTTTTTAGTTTTTCCTGAAGTGAAGGTAGGATTGGTTTCAATGAAGTTCCTTAGGGAGGACATTTTGGAGAGGACGAGGGATTGGATTACTGTCTTCAGGTCTACGGAAGGGATAAATGGTTTGATTTGTTTGATGTGTTTTAGTGTGTAGAGGGGGGCACTTTTTGATGAGGCGTTGATATGTTCTTTTATATTCAGACATTGTCAAGAGTAATCCCAAGAGATTTGACCGAGTTGGATATAGATAGTTTCAGTTTACTGCAGTTAAACTGTCGAGCCAGTTGTAGATGAGGAGTTGATTTTTTTTCAGGCTGGATGAGGAGGAGTTCAGTTTTTTGGGGGTTTAGTTTTTGGTGGTTGCTGTGGAGTCAGGTGTTTATCAGGGAGAGTGTTGTTGAGGTGGAGGATATCTTTAAGTGAAGCAATTTTGATATAGATTTGGGTGTCATATGCATAGAGATGGGAGGCAATCCTAGCTTGATTCAGGATCAGTGCAAGAGGCTCCATGAAGAGATTGAAGAGGGCAGGGGAAAGTATTGAGCTTCGGGGTACTCCTTGGTTGACTAATGTAGCTGTCGATGTGGACTTGTTTAGTTTGATTATGTTAGCTCTTTCGTTCAAGTATGATGAGAACCATTGTAGGACGGTACCGCTCATGCCAGCCCATTGTGAGAGGGTGTTGAGAAGAATATTGAAGTCTAGGAGGATTAGAAGACAGGCATCCCCTTCGCCAAGGGATCTGTGCAGGTCATGAGTGATGTTCATGATTGCAGTCTCTGCACTGCAGCCTTTCCTAAATCCAGATTTAAATGTGTTGTGCAAGTTGAACCTCTCAATGAGATTGTTTAAATAACAGAGGACACATTTTTCTATGGTTTCAGCGAGTAGAGGGAGGTTGGTGATAGGTCTGTAATTATTGAGGTCATTGGGGTCGGCATCAAGCTTCTTGATGAGGGGGGTAATTTGGCCAAGTTTAAGAGAGGACGGCATGGAGCTGCTGGTTAGGGAGGAGTTGATGATATTTGTCTAGGTTAGAGCGATGATGTGTCTGAGATTTTTTACAAGAGAGGAGGAGAGAGGGTCAGAGAGGTCGGCTTCATGGATCCTAGTATTTGAGACTTCCTTTTTGTATATATTTTCAAATTTGGACCAGGTTGCATTGTTTTTTGGGTGGAGGTGATTGACGCTGTAGTTCAGGCATCCTGAGGCGTGGAATTGTAGAGATCGACTTCAGTAGGTGGGAGGGGGGATAAGCAGTGGGCCATAGTTGGAGGCAGGGTTTTTAGTGGGAGGAGAGAGTGGGAGGGGTTCAAGTCAGAGTTCAATGTTTATTTTATCTGATAAGAATTTAGCAAACCCTTCACAGCGTTTGGTGGAGACATCTGTAGGATGTTGAGGAATGGAAGAGGTTTGGTTTTTGATGATCTTGAAGAGGTTTTTGGGATGGTTTCTGGACTGGTCCAGTTGAGTTCTGAAAAAGGCAGATTTTTCTCTGTAAATGTGTTTTTTTATATTTAGGCGTTCTGTTCATAGGAGAGAGAGAGAGATGGGATAGAGAGGGTTGATTTCTCCATTTTCCTTCCGTCAGTCTGCATTGTCGCCTCTCATTATTACTATCTGTGTTGAACCATGATGTGGAGGGGCCACCTCTTGATTTTTTAAGTTTTAAGGACGTGGTGGTGGCAAGAAGTTTAATCATTTTTGGGTTGTAGTGAGAGGTGAGTTCGTCGGTGCTGATCAGTTCGCAGTTCGGGTGGGGTAATAATATGGGAGCTAATCAGGGATTCTAACTCTGCTGGATTTGGTGAATGTTTCTTGTCCAGTGTTTCAGCAGGTGGGTTTGGGTGGTGTGGAGAGGTAGCTTGATGGTGAGGTCGAAAAGAATTAGGTGATGGTTGGACCAGTCGATGGGAAGGATGGAGTGGAGGGATATGGCATCGTGGTTGGAGATGATAGCGTCAAGGGTAGCACCTTTGCTGTGGGTTTGCTTTTTACAGTGTTGGGTGAGACCTTTCAATTCCAGGAGGCAGTCTAGTGCTTGTACTGTAGTGTTGTTAGCATCATTTTGGTGTAAGTTTAGGTCTCCTAGAATAATGTCTGTGGAGTCTTTCAAGGAGTTCAGTGTTCTAAAGTCCATTATTTCTTCTAAGAATTGCCGCTTTTCACCTGAGGAGTGATAGTTTGTATGGAGGTTCAAGGGGTTTGGGCCTTTGGAAGGAAGGGTAACTCCTATGTATTCAAAAGTTGAGTATTCAGTTATGTGGAAGGGAGTTAGGTGGAGATCGTTATTGTGTATGATCACTAGTCCACCACCAGAGCAATCTTCGCAGTTGAGACGAATGATTGAGAAACCTGGTGTGGTGAGGAGATTCATGGTGGTTGCTGGGTGGTCGTTTAGCCAGGTTTTCGCTAGAAACCGCAGGTCAATTTTGTGACATAGGATAGTTTCTGCTATTTCAGTGGTGTGCTAGGCTGCTGACTGACAGTTTAGGAACTTGCAATTTAATTTCGTTTTTGCATTCGGTTTAGATTGTGTGAGGTGGATGGAGGTGAGTCGGGCTGGTGTTCTGGGAGTGCGATTGGCAATAGGGATCCTGCTCATACTGAGGATGACCAGGATTCTGGGGTGACAGTGGCATTAGAGTTGATCAAGGCTTTCAATTCATTATGTGACATTTCAGGTGTAGCACGTCTGGGTTTCAGATGAATCTTTTGAGAGGGATAGTTGACTAGGAAGTAGAGTGTGAGGTGTCTGAGGGTGGGTTTGTGGTAGACATATTAGGAAGTGAGCTGAGGTTGAACTTGAGATCCTTACGTAATGAGGTATTTTTGTTCCGTGTGGAGTTAATTTAAAGTTCCATGCAGGTGACTGAGGAGAGCATTTGGGCTGTGGTTGGTAGAGGGGGTGAGGGTGGGGTAGATTGGTGGTCGTTGTAAGCTAAAGTGGGGGTTGGGGCTGGATCTAGTCTGATGTTGTGGGAGAGAGAATCCTGCTTGGCTGTTTGGGGTGGTTGTGTAGGGGTTATGTTGCTTAATGCAGGGGAAGTTCTCAAACTCATCAGACAGGCCATATCCTTGACTGGGTGTGCTCCAACTTTCGTTCCTTAGCAGTTAACCCTCTAACCCCCTTGTGTGGTCAGACCATTGGTTAATCCCGTTCAACATCAATTGCTATCTAAAGAACAAGCCTGCTCTTTTCGTTAACCCAAGCCCATTACCTCGCCGCAAGTGGGCCAAGATGATAGCCAACCCTGAACTGCCCCACATAGCGCAAGCATCTACACCTGCCACATCTGGAAATACAGCAGGCGACTCCCAACGAGTTGATGCATGAATTGCCTCCATTGGTAATGAAATAGCGCCATTAGGCAACACTGTTAATAAAAATACTCCTAAAATCTCAGCTCCTTGGTAATTGCCGTCCTTATTTGAGCTTCATCTCCAATGCAAGCACTTGGAACAGAAATGGAGAAGAGGTTATGAACCAGAAGAACAAAACAGGTTTAAACTAGCCAGGAAATTATACCACCTACAAATTAAGTCTGCAAAAAAGGAGTATTTCTCAAAAATAATATCAGATGCCAAACTGAATAAAATTTTTTTTTCAATTGTAAGGTCCTTTACCAACCTAAAAACGTTAGTTAAGGACATTCCCCCTCACAGATTTTATGTGATCGCATTTCAGTCTTTTTCGAAGAAAAGATTCATAATATCCAAAAAGAATTTAGCACGTCATCTACACCTCCACTGGATCTGGAATTAGATCATTTTCACACAGGGCCATCGTTTCAGGCCTTTGATAATATTGCCTTGGAGCAGTCTTACCAAGCTATCCTCTTGTGTAAATCTGGGTCCCCATTGGATTCCTGTCCTCCTGCAGTGCATCATAAGAATGCGGCGATTGCAACTTCAGTTATTAACAACATAATTAATTCTTCAATAGCTACAGCAACTGTTCCTCAGGAATGGAAGCTGGCAGTGGTTAAACCACTCCAGTAAAACAGGTCGGGGATCCATCCACACTTTCTAATCTCTGTCCTATTTCACTTCTTCCTACCCTTGCCAAGATTTCAGAAAACTTGTCATTAGGCAGTTATCTGCCTTTTTAGAAGAGGCCAGCATTCTTCATCCCCACCAGTCAGGATTCAGACCTAGATATTCAACAGAATCTGCCCTACTAGAAGTCGTAGATACATTGAAACTCACTCTAGACAGTGAAAGAATGCAGTGTTGATCCTATTCTATCTGTCTGCTGTATTCGATTCTATTTGCCATGATATTCTTTTATCTCGAATGAAGAGTTGCGGTATAGCACACACGTCTTGGCTTGGATCCAGTCTTTTCTACACAATCGTAGGCAAATGGTTGCCTTAGGTCCTTTCCTTTCTAAAGAATGCCTTATTCCGACGGGGATGCCACAGGGCTCCTCTCTTAGCCCTCTTTTGTTCAACATCTATATGGCCCCACTAATATAATTAATCTCATCATTCCAAATCAAAACTACATCCTTTGCAGATGATACACAGCTTATCTTAGTCTTGGATAAGGACTCAAATGAATCTGAATGGAATTTTAAGCAATGCTTATCAGAGGTCATTCAGTGGATGTCTTCCAGCCACCTTAAATGTAATACAGACAAGACTGAGATGATCCTAATAGGCAAAGACAACCCTTCCGATCCAGTCAAATGGTGGCCTGAAGATATTCCGGCTCCACCCGATACAGTGAACATAGTCAAGAATCTTGGGGTCAAATTTGATGCCACTCTTTCTTTCCGGCCACAAGCCTTGGCAGTGGCAGGGAAATGTTTTGATCTAATCAAATCACCAAAATATTTTGGGGATCTCATCCCTTTTGTTGCAAGGAAAATGGTAGCAGTAGCCCTGATCTTATCTAGACTGGATTATTGCAAAAGCCTATATGCCGGGGCAAATAAGCAGGTCCTAAAAAAGTTATAGATGGATCAACATGCAGCTGCTCGACTAGTTTTGAAATTGCCTGCACGCTTTTCAGCTGGGACAGCCCTGAAAATCCTGCACTGGCTGCCGATCCACAAAATAATTTTATTTAAGCTACTTTTAATCACCTTCAGAGCTTTTAGGAAAGCAGTACCCTCATACTTGACCGCTAGATTTACACCCTATGTTACTGTCAGAACACTCAGGTCCTCCTCAGCTAATTTGTTTACCCCCCCCCCCATTTAGACTCAAATCTAGAGGTGGCAAGTTTGTGGCCAGTCCAGGAACAAGAGCGTGGAACCTCTTGCCTACACAACTAAGACTCTTGGAGTCAGAGACGCTCATCAGGAAAGCGCTTAAGACCTGGATCTTTACAGCTCCAGACTCCCTCTTTGCTGTAATCTATAACAGTCTCGATTTTCTGCTCACTCCCGCATAGCACCAAGATGCTCCTTCGGGAGTGATGGTGCGCTTTATAAATGTACAAATCAAATGAAATCAAGTTGGATCATGCAGGGTGATGTGGTATTTAGCGGGATTAGGGAGAGGGGGTGAATGTGGGGTGAGGTGAGGGTTGGGGTGTGGGGGTTGGGGATAGCTGGTTCAGCTTCATGGAGAGAAGGAGGGAGGGGTGCTCAGTGCTGTTGAGAGGTGTGGTGGTTTTGGGAGTAGAGGATAGGGTGGGGTGGTGGGTGGGGAAGTGATGGTTAAAGATGGAAAGATTGTGTTCTGTTGCTTGAATATTTGAAGATATTAGAAGAAGACCACAAATGTGACAACATAAGCACAAAATTCAAAGGCATCTTTATTGCTCATTAACCTTCTTAACTATGGCATGGTTATTAGGGGTGGTTATTTGGGGGTGCTGCAGCATTTCCCGCACCCCTACTTCCAGTGCCTATGAGCTGGATTATTTCAACCCTAGTGCACTAATGTGGAAATGTGGACTTACCCCCCAATTATATCTTCCGCTGAATCCTCAACTGTTATAACCGAACTTGTAGACATACAGAACATTACAGCATCACTCTCAACTCACAGGTGCAGCAGCACCTACAATCACCATCACTCAAGGTTACACAGGACAATGAATAGCACAGGGTACCACAGAAGACTCATTTGAAAACAATGGAGGTTTATGAAACCAGACAAAATATCATATTAAAAGGTAATTTCACTGAATTAAGTACTGTGTTTTACTTGGTGTACAGTGTTTTGCAGTCAAATATCAGGCAAGCTGGATCTGAAATATTTTTCTGAAAATATCAATACTCATGAAAACAGAGACTTACTGCGATAGTAAGTAGTTAACTCTACATTCCCAGATTTATACTCCCTTAAAGATATTAAAAAAATAACGACACTTAACAACAAACCGATTTGGGGAAAAAAGATTCAGATGTACACTTGTATAGTTTTTTTATTATGTACTAGAGGTTTGGCTTGTTTGTAATTATTTTACGTAGCCATAGAGCCTTTGTAGCAGTTAATTGGAACAGTTAAACTAATTCTGACTCACAAATAAGTACTCCAATTATATCACATGTACCATGTACACTTATTTCTATAAAATTATATGATACCATAAAGAGCGCACAGTTGGTAGCAAGCAATAGACTTGTGTTCTTACTGTCTACCACAAATTTTCATTGATTTGTCTCAGTGGTTGTGCCAAAATAAATTGTACAGAGTCACCTTGTTGTTGCTGATACATATAGAAGTTGTAGGTTACATACACTGCTCAGTGTGTGCAGAGCGAACGTTATTCACCATGCAGTCATTGGTGTGCAAAGCCTGTCCGACTGTGGTACATCAGTTGGCTACATTGGCTTGGGCATACTACACACTCTGGGTGGACAGCCTGCAGTGTCCCTTCAAAAAACAGTCCGGTGTGAAAAATACAAAGGTAAATGGACATAAACTAATGTCTCTTATCTGTGCACAGTTTTGGAAACTAAAAATAACACACCTCATGGTCATATCACCACTTCTAAGCTGAACAAGTAGTATTTCTGGCTACTGGTTTTGGTTTGTGTAAAGATGCTGGAGGCGTAAGTGGTTTTAATTCCTTCCTTTATTTGCAAGCATCTTAAAGGGTAGACTGGCAGGGAAGAAGGCTCACAGCAACTGCCTTTCCCTGTTCAAGAAAATACATTCCTCCGCGCATGGACAAGAATCCAGTGCAGCATCCTAAATTCCACCCACCAAGGAAAGAACAGATCCCAACGCATCTTCCCCCTTACACAAGGTTATAACAATTAAATGTGGAACACAACACAAAGAAAACAACAACGTAATAACCGACTCTACATAGCATTTAGCGTAAGTACATTAATTCATGAGACTAAATCCTCTTCAACCTAGTACAAAGTCCTGCAACCTTGAAGGTATGATAGAACTCCTAAATGATCTCCTCAAAACAACATCTCGGGTCACCTCCTGCTCTTGTTTGATTTTCCCTTGATCACACATCAAATCTCAGATTGCCTGGCCCAGAATCACACTCTCTGCAAACCACAAATAACTTGTTTTTATTCCAACATTTTCCATCCTGCAATGATACATACAAAATACTCACTAACCTGAACCACCTTCTTTGGTGATGAAAATCGGGTAACTCTCTTCCCCCTAAAGGGAATTTTCAATCGCACATAATCTCCTTCAACAACATCAAGAGTTTTATATGCTGATGTGGCATACTTGTTCTGAGCCTCTTTTCAATTCTCCTTTACATCCTGCAGAACTTCTGCAGGCATCATCTTCTTCTCCATCCATAACCTGTTCATTTGCGACCCAGGTAATCTCCCTTTAAGTAACACAAAAGGAGAGACTTTGGTTTCTGCATTGGGTGTAGTGTGAAGAGCCCAAATCTAATTCTTTACCTCTTGCATCCAATCCAACCCAACCCACCCACAACAGACAACTGTATATTCTCTTAAATTATTCTATTGCAGCACTCAACCAATCCATTACTTCTTGGATGGTACAGTGAAGTTGTAATGTGCTTAACTCCAAAATTGGAGAGAAAAGTTTCAAAATCCTGAGAAACGAACTGGGGACCATTATCCGTAACAATTTCATCGAGGACTCCTTCGTGGAAAAACAATTTCTTTAGGACCTCTTCCACCACCGCAGAAGTAATGCTGTTAACAAAAGCCACTTCCAACCATCTAGTGTAATAATCCACAATCACAATGCAATATTTTACATGACCATGGCTTACCCCTACTGGACCAATTATGTCCATGACCAGTTTAGACCACGCAATCTCCGGAACAGGGACAGCAACATTGGGAGTTGGGACAGTTACTTGAGTCTTGTCGCTAGCAAAGCAAGCCTTGCAACCTCTCACGTACTGTTCAACTTGTCTGTCCACACACGGCCACCAAAATAAATCCCTCACTCTTCTTTTTATAGCTCTCATGCCTATGTGACCCTCATGAGCTAGTTCCAGCACTCTACTCCTGATACTAGGTACTACTAGAAGGTCAGATCTTCTCAACAATACTCCTGAAACGTACAACCCCGATTCAACCTTCCTGAACGCATCCACAAACTCATCTTGCACCTTACCATCCGGCCAACCTTCATTAATATACTTCATGACCTTAGTTATGGTAGTGTCATTCTTCAACACATCTAACCATTCAGGTTCTGAGATGGCACTCTGGGTGATTTTCATCACTTCACTAATGACCATGTCATCCTCCTCCAAGATCCTGTGACCTTCCTCACCAACATTCACATTAAGTCTTGACAGACAATCTGCCATTGCATTCTTGATGCCAGTAATATATTCCATTTTGTAACAGTATTCCTGCATCCTATACTGCCACTTGGCGATCCTAGGTGTTGCCTTACCAGCTATGTTCGTAGTGAACATATCTATTAAGAGTTTATGATCCATGACTGGCAAAAGCTACTACTTCTTCTCTGCCATTACTTTTTTGCAGTAATACAGCCCCTAACTAATATTGGGTAGCATCCGTAATGATTATACTGGGGTCTCTGGTATCAAAAGGCTTGAGAGGAATGGCATTGGCGATTTCCTTTTTTTATATGCGAATTCTTGCTCACACAACTAATTTCACACAAATCTCTCATTCTTCCATAACAATTGACGCATAGCATGTGTTCTTTGTGACAACTGGGAATGAATTGGGAATAAAATTCCATTAAACCCATAAATTACCTCAATTGGTCTTTTCCTTGAGGAACAGGTGCTTCCACAATAGCCTTAACCAAACTATCTCTAGGCTCTACACCCACCGCGGATAATTTGTGACCCAAATAAGTGACTTCAGATACACCAAACTTGCATTCATCAGTTCTAAGTGTGACGCCCTACCGTTCTAGGGCTTCCAAAACATGGGCCAACTGCAAGTCATGGTTGTAGTCACCAAACACTAAAACATCATCCTGGAAACTCAAAATGCCTTCTGTGTCTTTAAATAAAACCTCCATGAGCCGTTGAAAAACAGGAGACGCAGAAGGTAGGCCAGAAATGGCATTCTTTTGAAACTAAAAGCTCCTTCTGGCATTATAAATGATGTTAAGTGGCGCGAGTCCTCATGCACAAGTATTTGATGATAAGCTGAAGTCATGTCGAGAGTTGAAAATCAATTAGTACCTTTGATTAATGATAACATTTCTGTTATGTTGGGCAAAGGGTGTCGATCTACCCAAATCTTGGCATTAAGCTCTCTTAGATCAACACACATTCTCAAACTTCCATTTGGTTTCCTTGCCAGAACTACGGGTGACAACCACTCTGAAAATCAATAGGCTCAATAATATCCTGCTCTTGTAATTTGTCCAATTATTTTTGTAATTCTGCCCTGAAAGCTAGGGGGACTCACCTCACTTTATGTACTACTGGATCAGCTCCAGATTTCAGCTGTATCTTATACTTGAAACCCTCCAATTTCCCAAGAGTCTCAGTAAAAACCTTGGGAAATGTTGCTACCCAGTCAGATGTTTATATTTCACATACACCAGAAAACTCCTATTCTTAACATTACTTGGTCTGGACTATGGGGTCCAGAATGATTTCCAAATTATGTTGTTCCAGCCATCCTAACAACGATGAACCATGTTTAGCTACATACACAACGGCAGAAGTGGAATTACCTTTAAAAGAAAGATTTGCATTAAATTCACCTAGTACCTCGATAGGTTTACCACCATATGCTACTGGTAAAATGGAAGATTTCACAAGTTCCATGTTACTAAAAGTTTTCCATTCTTCCGTACTTATTATCGTAAATGGAGATCCAGAATCTGCCATCATATTAATGCCTGTATTATCAATAAGTATGCGACAGTAAGGCCTCTTAATAGTGCTAACATCCATATGCATAATCTCCATTCCATCTTGTGACTGAGGTTGAATGGTATCAATACATAACCCCACACTTTCATCACTTGAATCTGATGAATTGTATACAGTACCCTGTTCACACACATTACCTACTGTTTTATGTTTGGATATTTTTGACATCATTCTAGATCTGCATACCTGTAGAAAATGCTCTTTCTTTTTGCAACCTGAACATATTTTGTCACAGGCAGGACATGATAAAGAATTTCCCAAATGGTTGGAATTGCCACATCTGTAACATAGTAATATTTTACCTTTCTTACTTTTCTCTTTCTTTTTTTCACAAACACATGACAGTTTACGTATTCTTAGATGGTTCATCCATAAGGGACATTTGAGACATGAATGATGCATTACTCTCGATCTCTGCTGCCAATTCTAAAGCCTTATGTAAAGTGAGATTAGGTGTGGTTAACACAGCTTTTTGAATTTTCTTGTTGGTATGTTCCACAATTTGGTCTCTAATCAATACCTCTTCAAAATCTTCATATTCACATGTGGAAGCTAATGATCTCAAAGCGCCAACATAGGTTTCAATAGGCTCTCCTGGAAGTTGATGTCGCTTATGAAATTTATGTTGTTCTAAAACCACATTCATATGTGGTTTAAATCTTGTGTCCAACATTTTCAAAGCGGACATATACTCATCCAGTACATCGCCTTCTCCTAATATACATTGTTGTGGTAAGTGTTTTAATATTTTTTTACCTTCAGAGCCTAAGCAATGGCGTAATAATGCATATTTCTTTTTATAAGTAAGTCTTCACCGTCAATAGCAGCCATCTAAACTTCAAAACCTTCTTTCCATAACTCTCAGTCAATACTAGCATTGGTTATACTAGGGGAAAATGATGGTGGTGGTATATTATTTTGAAACACAGTTTTTTTAAGTGAGGAACACTAAACAGACAACAGGATGCTTTCTATGACAGAATATAAATTTGTATTATAAGAATATTGCCTTTGAGTTTTTGCCTATTACTTATATATTTTACTATGCTTAAATATTCATTGACTTGTATAGCACTATGATATACAGAAGGATAAAGATAGTGCTATGTGAAAGACATTAATGATAGACCTAAGTGAAACAAATAAAGTTTCTGTACCGGAACACTGAAAACTCAGGTGTGCGTGTCACTGATCCGTAACACGTCGGAAATTATCCACTCAATATGATGTGTGTCTCACCAACAAGCAACACGCGAAGTGCTGTGAGCCTGTAAGAATAAAGCTTTGTAAAAACACAACGTAAGCACAGGTGTGCGTGTCACCGGTCCGTAACATGCTGGAAGGCAGATACTAAAAAACAAGCTCATCAAGGTTAGCAGCCAATAGGAATCCCCCAGAGGTGAGCACATCAAGGTTAACAGCCAATAGGAATCCCCCCGAAGATAGGTGTTGCAGTGAATTGCTGACGAGGCGCATAAAGGTCAGGCAAAATTAACCTGGAGAGGGCAGACCAATGATGTCAGTCGCGGAGTTGACGATGTTGTTTCTCTGCAATCCAATGGAGAAACATCAACATGGTTGCGCTCATAGGTGAAACGCTCACACGCGGTTGCTCGAGAGCGCAGGAAAAGAGTGGCAAAGACTTCCCAGAAGAAAACAAACCCAAACAGTACCTTGGAATCTCTGGTTTGCCGTAAATTTGTCGTCTCACCGTGATGTAAACGGAGTATGCGTAAAGGAAATCCACTTCGCCGAGATGAATACGGAGTACGCGTCACAACGTCCTCCGCAGCAATCGCTTCACTTGCATTGAATGATGAGGAAAAATGCAGAGGAACTGCATGTGGACCCTGCCAGTCAGGTCGTCGCCAATGTAAAGATGTTGGAGGCGTAAGTGGTGTTAATTCCTTCCTTTATTTGCAATCATCTTAAAAAGTAGACTGGCAGGGATGAAGGCTCACAGCAACTGCCTTTCCCTGTTCAAGAAAATACATTCCTCCGCGCACGGATAAGAATCCAGCGCAGCATTCTACATTCCACCCACCAAGGAACGTCCAGAGCTAGCCTGTGAGGTAACTCCAGTAAACGATTCCCTAACACATGGTGGGCGTCTGATATAGTTTTCACTCTTTGAAAGGCCCGCTGCCATTATTGTTACCAGATAAAATATGCACTGTATAAATGTTGATTTAAATCCTTTTTTCACTAATTTAAAGACCCATAAGGTTACACACCTGTCAGTCTTTCCCATTGTATTCCATCATCTCTTACATTTGTATGTCCTACACACTAGTGTACCAAATTAGAAATCACATTAATGCATTTGAAATGTGGTAATAAAGAAGAAAATAAAAGCTTACTAATGAGAGATACGTTGAGAAGAAGTGCTGAAAAGGGTATTGACAACATAAAGTGAAATGTAGTAAGTAATTGAAGGCTGCTCATTGACTCTGTTTATTTGGGCAGTTAATGCTGCAGTTACTGAAGATCTTTCTCACTCAAGGTATCCTGTAACCTGCGCAAAAGGAAAAGAGAAACCAAATAATGGGTGTCAAATGGTGGCAGTGTATGTGATCCAATCACTGGAAATGTGATGTAGATGTGGCAAAGTCAATCTGTATGGCGTTGGCTGCCAGCTTTTTGACTTTGTCAGTGCTGTTTTGTTTGGCTACCTTTTTTTATTAAAACATTTTTATTTGAGTTGCGGGACTCTGACCAATATTAAAAGACATTGGAAAAAGCAAAAATACTTTCTAGTCTCAAGAAGCATACATTGCCCATTCCAGTTCCTGGCACTGAAGGGAACTACTTTGTGTGTGGATGTGCTCCTTGTCAAAGGGCAGAATGACTTAAGTGGGCTTTCCTGTTGCCACAGGGCAGTATGCTGTAGTGAGCGGAAGAAAGGATTGTGTGAGCCTTTGACATGTCACCTAATGTACAGAGATTTTCAAGTAATTTGCTCACTACATCTCTTGCAGCATGTCATCTCAGTTGGTCTCAGTTGGTCCTTAGGCACGTAGAAATAGGGAAAATGGACAGAACCAACGATACTGGTGTGAGAGGAGAGGACACAGCAGGGCATTGCACAAGGGTCCTTAAAAGCCAATTCTTAGATGGTATTCTTTGATCTGTCCTTTTCTTTCTTTTTTTTTTGTTTGTTCTTTCTTATCTTTATTAGGAAGTAAATTCAGCATTTACTTCCTAATTTTTCTATAGCTGAAGATGCCTTTAACGTTTGGTGGGAAGGTCCTGCCCACAATCAGGCTAACGGTTATTGGCCCCTACCGGGATCTACTTGCGTTTTTTGGGGGGGATGTTTCCCCCCAGGCCAATTGAACTATGATATAGTCTTTGCCTTTCAGTTCTCTCCGAATGTATCTTCCTGACCCTGGGATTAAGTTGATACTGTTTGAAATCTAAAGGGGCAGTCCACATAGCCCTTCCTCCAAGCTACGGGATTTACATTGGCAAAGGCCTGCCACTGTGACTCTTGTTTTTCTTTTTCTTTTTTCTTTTCTTTTTACACAGCCTGGCCTGTATTCCCAGTGGGTTGCCGCTTCTTTGTTATAAGGTATTGCCTTGAATGTGATATTATGCTATGGATAATCTCCTCGGGACATGAGTCCCTAATTTGCTTGATTGTTTGTTCTTTTTCTCTTTAATAAACAAACATTACAATAAAAGCCAATTCTTGGTCAACTATTAGGCGTCCTTGCATATCAGTGATTTATATCTTCCAAAGGAGACATATGGAGATGATTAACTGATATGTACTTGATGGAGTATATGTGAGAATTTAAAGGAGCAGTAGTGTCTGCGTTGATGGAATTTGTGGAATTCAGTTAATGTATGATAATCATTGCCACACAGACTGATACTGTAGAAGATCTTGGAATCCTGAAGTGACCTTGCTCCAAATGTCATACATTTGGGACTGGAAATTGTTGATAATGCTTTAATTCTAGTACTAAAACTTTTTTTGACTTTGTTGTCAATTAGTGGGGTATCTGCCTCTGCTATTCCTGCGACAAAATGCAAGCTATAAAATAATTCTTTTCCTTTTACTCTAGAAAAAGTTCAGAAGGAAATTGATGATGTGCTGGGGGCACACCGGTGCCCCTCAATGGAGGACCGTCTACACTTGCCCTATACTGATGCCGTGCTCCATGAGATTCAGAGATATGCCAACCTCCTCCCCACCAGCCTTCCCCATGCTACAGTCAATGAGACTAAGTTCAAAGGCTACACAATTCCCAAGGTATTTGTGCGAATAGGTAAACTTCAACCACAGAAATATTGCAATGACTGTGCCAACTAAGGTGGTGCCCATTCTCTTTGTAAATTCTTCCCATCTTTCAAAAGCTTTTTTGAAGAATCTCTAAGGAAAGCATTTGATAAATAGGACTGCATCAATCGTTTGTTTATTTGGCTCAAGCTTCTTTATTAAAATTGTATACTTAACTTTCCTGAGCAAAGAATGTAGAACAATGAAGTAAAAAAACTTTATATGGTCTGTTAAATAAGTGATCACACTCACTTAAACCTCACTCAAAGCTCCCCAAGGTGTTGTATATTGACTTATTTATGGCACTTACTGGCAGCCAATCTAGCATTCAAAAGAGCTCCTAGCATCCCTTCCTTACTTGCCATAGACTATTTTTCATAATAGTCAACCAGGTGTGTTGATTTGTGCAATAGGTTCAGTAGACACTGACTGGAGCTGTGTGAGCCACTTTCTGTTTTTTTATTTTGGCAAAGCACTGTTTATTAGCAGTTTTATATAGCACCATACCTCAAGAGTGTTATAGCGCTTTGCAGAGCATATGCTGTTAAAGTGTTATATTTTGTAATCCTACAAAAACAAACAAACAAATAGCTTTGTGAAGGATGATTGGAATAAACCAGCTATTATAAGACAAAACCATTTATACACTCAAATTACAGTGATAACGGTTAGCAAATAAGGCAGTATATGAGTGTCTAAAAATATAATGTTCGAGGCATGTGAGCTGTAGATCACATGCTTTGCATAAGTCTGCCATCTAGTGTTGGGTCTGGATGTTTGCACTTTGTTTTTGTTCGAAGAAGTCTTTTCCAGTCACGAGGTAGGTGACTCCTCCTTTCGGTGATAGTGCACATGGGCATCGACTCCATTGTTAGATTGTTTTTTTCCGCCATCAGGTTCGGACATGAATTGCTGCATTCCGGTTCGACACCGTTCCCGGGTTCCCCTTGGTGCGCAATCCACTACCCTTGACGGTATTGTTTCTTGATCGCGTATTTCTGCCTTTGCGTATCGTATCCATTTCTAAAACTTAGATCGGAAAGTCCCGTGCAAGGCCCTTGGGCCTAGCCGCGTCGACCGGGTTCGCAGTAGATGGAATGGACTCCATTCCAATTCTGCCCTGGGTGCCACTCTAAATACCCATGCACCGATCTACACGATGTGTGCAATTTGTGTTTATCACCCGAACACAACGAAGAAAACTGTGAAGCCTGCCGATCGTTCCGATCAAAGAAGATGCTCCGTGACCGTCGGGCTCGACGTCACAAAATGAATCAGCAACACAGAGACTCTGCTCCAGATCTCTACCGAGAAAATGTCGACCAAGAGATCTTCGAAGCACAGGGAGCCGAGGCAGAGGAGGAAGAACACATCTACATGTCCTAGGAAGACTCCGACATCCAGGAAGGCATCACGCCCGGTCAGCGTACCGTGAGTACAGATACTCCTCTGCCCCAAAAAGTACCCTCTAAAAAGGCTCCGGTCCCTCCTCTGCCTTTGGGCCAAGGTCAGCACCGAGATAAAGTTTTGAACGCTCCACCTTCGGGCCTGGCACTGAAACACGTATCAAAGCCTTCCGGGTCGGGACCGAGTTGACCTCCTTCGGGGACCGAACCCAAAACTTCAGCACCGAAAAAAACCCAAGTGATCCCTCGAACACTTCGGCACCAAAATAAACTTCGGATCCGAAATCCTTGGCGCCGAAATCCTCGGCTCTGAAATCATTGGCACCAAAATCTTCCACACCGAAAATTCTGGCCCCAAAAGAAAAAACTGCTCGTCCACCATCTAAGGAGCCTTGTTTGGATGTTCCGCTTGCCAACACGGACCCCAAACAAAAGGAACTTGTTATTAACCCAAAAACAGGACACCTTTATGCAAAGTTGCCAGCAAAAAGAAAGCCAGAATTCGAAGACTCTTATCATATCCCTCTAAAGAGAAAGAGTATGGGTACTAACACTTCTCCACCACCTTTTTCACCTTCTTCACTTTCTCCACCTATTGATCCTAATTTACTCATAACACCCACAAATTCCCCTCAGCCACAATCTCCAGATTATCAAGATGATGGGGATGGGGACACACATGGGGATGTGCCACAAGACAATGCTCCAGACCCATGGGTCGACTGTAACACTGATCCCAATAATGATTACGATCCAGACCTATACCCATCTAAGCCTTCTCCTCCAGATGATAATGTGGGGTTCATTGAGTTGCTTAATAGAGCTGCACAGTACCATGGAGTACAGCTCTATAAGGAGCCTCTTGAGGAAGATTTTTTATTTGAGACACTAAGTGCATCGCAAAAGACTACACATACACCACCTATGCTCAAAGGTATGTTAAAACATGCAGATGAGGTATTCAAAGATCCAGTGCGAGCTAGGGTCCTCACACCTAGAGTTGATAAAAAATATAAAGCTGCCCCTACAGACCCAATTTACCTCAGAGGTCAGGTTCCATTAGACTCTTTAGTGGTATCAAATGCTCGTAAAGGAGCTAATTCTCAAACAACAGGAGACGCCCTGCCTCCTGATAAAGAATCTAAATTAATAGATGCCTCAGGCAAAAGAGTAGCAGCGCAGCACCCAATTATTGGTGCATAGCTAATACACAAGCACTCTGAGCAAGGTATGACCGAGCTCATTATGATGAGCTAGAGCAGCTGATCCAATATCTGCCTGATGAGCATAAAGCTAAAGCTCATGACCTCATCCAGGGAGGGAAGCTTATTTCCAACTCTACAATCAGGTGTGCTCTAGATGCAGCAGACACTGCTTCACGCGCTATTAACACCAGCGTCCTACTTAGACGTCACGCATGGCTAAGGGTATCAGGATTTAAACCGGAGGTTCAAGCATCCATTTTAAATTTACCATTTAACAAGGGACATTTATTTTGCCCTGCAGTGGACACGTCCTTAGAAAAAATGAAGAAAGACACTGAGGTAGCCAAATCAATGGGAGCACTGCAGACACCATCCAACCGTGGTTCCTTTTGCCGCTCCTTTTACAGGGGAGGCTCAAAGACCATGCCTACTATCGGGTCCTCTACCTCATATAGAGGCAATAGTCAATCACCCTCTACCAGAGGTTATTTACGAGGTGGATTTCGTGGAAACAATGGCAAAGGAAGAGGGAAAGGTAATACACCCCGTACTTCCCCAGCCACAAATAAACAGTGACTTGTCTCCCCTTCCCCCGATCATTCAACACCTGTCGGGGGACGTCTCACTCAATTTCTCCCAGTCTGGAATACCATAACATCAGACAAATGGGTTTTACAAATTATCCAATCTGGTTATTGCCTGGAGCTTACCAACAACCCTCCAAACATTCCACCACGAAAACACAAACTATCTCCAGAACATATACACCTACTCAAACAAGAGGTCCAATCTCTTCTGGAAAAGGGAGCTATAGAGCCCGTCCCATTACAATATCAAGGGATAGGTGGATACTCTCTTTACTTTCTAATTCCCAAAAAGGATGGTTCTCTCAGACCTATATTAGATCTCAGAGAATTAAACCTATACATTCATTCAGACCACTTCCATATGGTCACTCTCCAACAGGTGCTTCCTCTGTTACAACAAGGCGACTCTATGTCCACTCTGGACTTGAACGACGCGTACTTCCATATTCCAATACATCCCGCTCATCGCAAATACCTCAGGTTTGTGGTAGCGGGACAACATTACCAATTCAAAGTGCTCCCATTCGGAGTCACCACTGCTCCCAGAGTATTCACCAAATGCCTGGCAGTAGTCGCTGCACATCTGCGAAGACAACATGTTCATGTCTTCCCATATCTAGACGACTGGCTCATCAAAGCCAGCACTCTCACAAAGTGCCTACAGCACACTCAAAGAACACTACACTTACTGCACGACCACGGATTCACAGTAAATCTGTTGAAGTCCCATCTTCAACCCTCCAAGACGCAAACATACTTGGGGGCCACTCTAAATACACAAAAAGCTCTAGCCTGTCCCAATCCAGCCAGAATCCACAATATTCAGGTTCTCATTTCCAAATTTCAACCCAACCACTCATTACCAGCTCGGGTATTCATGCAGCTACTAGGAATGATGGCATCTTGCATCATGATAGTTCCGTATGCAAGAATTCAAATGCGTCCCCTTCAGAAATGTTTACCACTATGTGGAATCCATCTCAGGGTCGGTTGGCAGATCTAGTGTTGGTGGACGGCCGCACTCATTGCTCTCTGCAGTGGTAGAATCCACAGAACCTTTCCAAAGGGCGGCCTTTCATCGACCCAGTTCCACAGACAGTGCTAACAACAGACGCATCACTCAATGGTTGGAGAGCTCATCTCCAAACTCACAAAATTCAGGGATTGTGGAGTCAAAAGGAAAAGCAACTCCACATAAATCATCTAGAGCTGCTAGCAGTCTTTCTAGCGCTCAAAGCCTTCCAAACTCACCTTGTAGGCAAAGCTGTCCTAATATGCACAGACAACATGACTGCCATGTATTACATACAGAAACGGGGGGGGACGCACTCTCTCCAACTGTCACACCTTGCACAAGCCATTTGGAGATGGGCCATTCATCAAAAAATGGATCTCCTAGCGGAACACCTCCCAGGAGTAAACAATCAGATCGCAGATAGAGACAACAGATCCACGAGTGGGAACTTCACCATCAAGTTCTCCTCCTGTTCTTTCAGATGTGGGGCTTCTCAGACATAGATCTGTTCGCCACACACCAAAATGCCCAAACTTCGCCTCCAGGTATCCACACCCATTATCCAAAGGCAATGCTCTATGGATGAACTGGTCAGGGATGTTTGCCTATGCTTTTCCTCCTCTCCCACTCATTTCACTAGTGGTTCGGAAGCTCAGGCAAACATCCCTCACACTAATCCTGGTAGCTCCTACTTGGGCCCGTCAGCCCTGGTTCACTACCCTGTTGGAACTCTCAGTAGTTCCTCATCAAAAACTACATCTCCCATCCAGTCTCCTCACACAGAGCCATGGAGAGATAAGCCATCCAGATCCCAAACCTCTCAACCTTGCGATCTGGAAACTGAAGTCAAAGAGTCTGGTTATCTGAATCTTCCACCAGACTGTATGAATATCATTAAAGAGGCCAGAAGACCTACTACAAGAGCTTGCTATGCAGCAAAATGGAAGCGGTTTGTTATTTATTGTGATAACAGCCATATCAACCCACTCGATGCTTCCATTCAAAATATCATTTGCTATTTACTACATTTACAACGCTCAAATTTAGCGTACACATCTATACGCTTACTTCAAAATAGACAACATCTGTCCCTTTTCAGAGTGCCTGTTATTAAAGCTTTCATGGAAGGACTTAAAAGAGTTATTCCTCCCACACTTCCACCTGCCCCAGTGTGGCATCTTAATATTGTCCTTACCAGACTAATGGGTCTACCCTTCGAGCCATTGCATAAATGTGAACTGCAATTTCTCACTTGGAAAGTTGCTTTCCTCATTGCTAATACATCACTGAGGAGAGTGGGTGAGCTTCAGGCATTAACCATAGAAGAACCATTTTTACAAGTACACTAAAACAAAGTGGTTCTTCGCACTAACCCTAAATTTCTACCTAAAGTTGTTTCTGCCTTCCACATCAACAAATCTGTTGAGTTGCCTGTGTTCTTTCCTCAACCAGATTCTGTGGCAGAATGTGTTCTACACACCTTGGATGTTAAAAGAGTATTACTCTATTACATAGAAAGGACAAAACCTTTTCGTAAAACTAAACAACTCTTTGTCGCTTTTGCTCCACCACACAAAGGCAATCCCATTTCTAAATCAGGTATTGCACGATGGATAGTTAAATGCATTCAAACTTGCATTGCAAAAGCAGAGAGAATTTTACCAATTCCCCCTAGGGCGCATTCCACCCGCAAACTAGGTACTCTATGGCTTTCTTAGGAAACATTCCCATAGCTGACCTCTGTAAAGCTGCAACATGGTCTACACCACACACATTTACAAAACACTATTGTATAGATGTGTCAGCTAGATAACAAGCTAATGTAGGCCAGACAGTTCTACGTACACTATTTCAAACGACTGCAACAGCTACAGGTTAGCCACCGCTTTGGGAGATTACTGCTGTATAGTCTATGCAAAGCATGTGATCTACAGCTCACATGTCTCGAACAGAAAATGCTACTTACCCAGTATGCATCTGTTCTTGGCATGTAGAGCTGTAGATTCACATGCACCCTCCCACCTCCCCCGGTATCTGTACCTGTTCCAGTACTATCTTACTTAGATACATACACATGGACATCTCTATTCTACTCTTACTAACTCCATTCTCACCCTCTGCGGGAAAACAATCTAACAGTGGAGTTGATGACCATGCGCACTATCACCGAAAGGAGGAGTCCCCTACCTCGTGACTGGAAAAGACTTCTTCAAACAAAAACAAAGTGCAAACATCCGGACCCAACACTAGATGGCAGACTTATGCAAAGCATATGAATCTACAGCTCTACATGCCAAGAACAGATGCAAACTGGGTAAGTAGCATTTTCCTTCTGGAAGCAGCACTGGTTTACGAAGCATTCTAGATCTTTATGAAGCAGTCCACATCAGGGGTTTGTTCAGATACTAGGCATGATAGAGTTCAGATACTGAAGTCAATCCATGAGAAGGATTGTGAGAGTGTTTTGTGAAAATATGTATGGTAAGGAACAGAGGAAAACAAAAAAGTGATGACTGAATTGCTTGAATTAATTTCATCCATGGTAATTATTGTGGGCTGTAATCCATTCCTTTGTGTTTTTTGAACCACTGCGCCACCTCAGTCAGGAACCAGCCATCTAAAATCAGTCTTGGTTCTGCTCCTGTAGGAACAACCCAGTCCGAACTGCTAGGTCCCTTCTGAAATAGGACACAAGCAACTTGAGGTTGTTTCTGCCTATTTGGGCCTCATCAGTAGGATTCAGCTTGAGATCTTTGGAGCTCTGAGCACAGATTTCATTTCTGGGCATACATGTCACACTTGGAGTGCTGCACTGAAGAGAACAAAAAAGTGATTGCTGGACAGAACTCTGAAATTGTTAATGTTTGTGATAAGTAATTCAGGATTTCAGAGAGAACTTTGTGTACATTACATCTGAGCATGGAAATACCCTAAGCTTTCAGGGTTAGCTGCTGAAGTGTAGTTAGAACATGTGTGATACATTCTGAGGGTTTAGGATGAGCCTACTTTTCCTAGTTGTAAACTATCTGGTTCAACCCATGCGTAAGTGGTGCGTAACTAGGGGTGGACTAAATGGTCCATTCCGCTCAGAACTGGGTGCATTTCGTCCATTTCGTGTTACTCTTGAATGCGGAGTTCTGCCCAAATTCCGCCAATTGCCATGCGGCATAATTATTGTCCTGCGAGGCTCCAGAATATGCGTGCTGGCGAGCACAAGCGAGATTTGGCATCCACGTGGATGAGTTCTTAACGCAGGCGTTCGTGGGGGGTTTTGGTCAGAGGGCTGCAGTTTGAGTAGATTTGCTGCAGCTCAAGTAGAGTTTCTACTCAAGCGACAGCAAAATCAACTTGAATGGCTGTGCACTTTTGAGCAATGCTTGATGCTGTTCGCCGTTATTTTCGGCGCTGCAACCACTACTGGCACTAAATTTTAGCGCAAGCTGTATATTTCCTGCCCGTTGGCGGAATTCTGTGGAATCTCGCAGAGTTTTTCTGTTACTCCACGGAATTCCACAGAGTGAAACTCCGCCAGTTAATAGTGTTAGTACAATAGGGGAGATGAAGATGTTTCTCTCAACTGGTGGCCTTATACCTTGATACTGGATAGTGAGAGCTCTAAGCTATTTTATTTTTAAGGAATAGTTAAAAATCCTCACATTTTTCTTCAAGATTGTTGATTGCTGGAAAAACATAGGGTCATGTTCTTCTTTATTATTTGTGGGTGCCGGACTGAGTTTGGAGGTAGTTGTTTCGAAAGGAGACAATTGCAAGACAGCTGTGCATTCTGCCTGCCTGAATATAAGTTAAACTTGCATAGGAAGATATTGTTACAAGATGAGAACGACGGTAGCATAATTACTGTCAACAGTTCTACAATTATTGAATGATCCAAGTCAGAATAGCTTTCTGTTGTGTATGAACCACACTGCAGTGGTAAGCTACTGTAAAAATCACTCGATTAATATACTAGTTATAGAATCCTAGAGGTCCTGAGGCACAATGATTCTAACGACAGCAAGAAGGGAGATGGAGGTTAGCCCTTCAGAGGGAGATGAAATGGATATACATTGCCACAGGTAGCCAAAACAGTAAATGGGTAATTTTTTAGAAAGAGTTTTTGATCTTTTTGAAATCTGCCCAAGCAAAACATTCACCCCTCCACAGTTTACTCAACTTTTATTAGACATGCAGCTTAGATATGGCCATAATTAAATGGGTTTATAACTGAGCGATTGCGAGTGTTCAGAATGGACATACCAGACATGGAATATGATTCCACATCCAACCGGATTCTGTTTTTATCTTCTAAGGGTGCTCCGGTGATTGAGTTCCTGCAGACTGCACTTCAAGACAAGAAATATTGGGATGAGCCAGAGAAATTCAACCCTAACAGGTTCCTGGATAAAGATGGAAAATTAAAAAAGAATGAGGCTAATATCCCTTTCAGTGCAGGTACTGAGAAATATCCATCTTTCTGTCTCTTTCGTAATAGTTTCCTCTATCTCTCTTTCTGTCTATAGATATATCCATTTCATTACTTCATTTTCCTTCGATCTGATTTCATAAATAACATCTAATAATTAAACTGCATCTTAGGTTGTCTCTAACAACAGATTAAAAGCATTTTTCTAATGTCACAATGATTCCTGCTCTTACACCTACAGAGCAAGAACCTGTGTGCCTTTACTTCACAGTCTGAATATTAGACGATGGGCACGCATTCTTCTCTGTCGCAGAAGAGTGAATGTTTTGTATTTTTTCCCATGTTAAGAATCATTAGGAGAAACTAGGAAGGACAACTGCATCTACATTGCAGCCATGTTACTGGCCATAGGGAAGAATGACTCAAGGGTTTGACACAAGTGCATTGTAAAAGGAAGCATCTGACTGGAGGGATTGTGAATTATCATGACCAGTTTCCCTAAGTTCACTGATGGACACTTTTAATTTTTTGTAATGCCCAAGTATGCCTATATTAATGTTTCCCTGCATGCCACTATACTGCACAGATTCCCCGCTTCTACATTCCTTTAGTATGCCCTCATTTTTTTCATAATTTATCATTACGCATAAATCTCCTTGGTTCCTCCAGCATTATTTTACATAAGCTTATTGGCCTCTGCATTCTCCCATTTAGGGGTATTTGGGAAAATATGAATCATTTCATGGAGATTTAAGGACATTTTCAACTTTTTCAAAATGATTGGTTGTATAATATTTTTATTTGCTGAATTATGGTGATAAGTTTGAGAATCTGCAAGTCATTCAATGTGATTTGAGCTGTCTGCTGTGGCATGACCTGTCAAAGTTCATAAATATGACAGGGATGAATTTGTGTGTTTATCATTCATACTAACGATATAGGTTTAATCCAAAATGTATTCACATTAATACAAAGAATCATAAGATTGTTCCCATATGATTAGAATGTTTTGCTTCCCTAGAAACTATGAAAATGCCTCCTGGTTAGGTCCTGTCTCTGCACTCACTTTTACCTATGCAGCTGTCAAAAGTAAAAGAGGGCTTAGCTTCTCCGATAGTCCCTTTGCTGCAGCAGTTTTAAAAGCCATGCCTCCATTTTGTGCTAGATCTGACCTAGTGTTGCATTAAGGATGGCTGGTCAACCATCTTGCCATTGCTCTTTAATGGATCAACCTCCTACATGACTGGAAACAGTTGCTGGTGTCATGGAAGCAGTAACTGGCAGGTAATGTCAGACATTGCAACATGTGGTGAGCTTTAGTATTGCCCCTTTGCTGCTCTACATCTATCTCGACCTTGTATTCATGAAGAGTTACCCTCTGCCAGGAGATAACCTGGCTTTCCTGAGACAAAGCTGCGGGTGCTATTGAACATGTATTCCATGATGGTGACCCATTTTCCTCAGAAGTCTCAACCAACAAAACTTTCAGTAAAGCAAATCAACCAAGATCACTGGGCTATTTGGAGCATAATAAAATCCCTTCTGATCAAGTTTTGAAGTTGAATATACTAACTTGACCACTTTTCATTTCAGCTCAGGCATTACCAGATCACAAACTAGTAGAACTATGCGGTCTTTAATCTCAATTAATGATAAAGTGCCATTCAACAACATTAATCAGTGGAAAAACTATGAGAACTAAAATCAGGCACAATGACATGCAACATTTTAATAGCCATTCATTATGAGCAAGAGCCTCCTCTGATTGACCTACTGTAAATGGGTTGTAACTACACGAAGAGTGAAAGGCTCAAATCCATGCAAATGGAATAATTCCAAAGTTCTTAGAATTCAGAGGGGTACCAAGTAGGGTTTTCTGTACTTTTCAGATTATTTTTAGAGGTTTTCACTTTTGCTCTTTGAAAGTGTGCAAACTTTGATAGTTTATTAAATAGTGGTGAACAGATTAAAGTTTTATTATACATAAATGCCATGCCTTGCTTGTGATTATACTAGACAGATTAATACCAGCAAATTCTAGAAGTAGACTGTCATCAAGGGCTGTCTCAGGGCATTCTATGAGTTAAAGCAGATCCCCAGCACTAAATGTTCCTAAAATTTAAAGTAAAAAAGTTATATAATGACAATAGTATAACTTAATTTGCTATAAAAATCTGTAGAGACGAGAGCAAAATTATTTATATTAATTTGGATTTTCTAAAAAGAATTTACTGATCAGTTTGGCTGGCACTTGATTTGGTAATTGCACAGAAAGCAATCTTTAGGATCTCCTGATGCAAGTATCCTCATTATGAAGAGGAAGCTAGTGGAAATACAGATTACATAGACTGTAACAAAATTGTATAGCAACTTAAGAGATGTGACAATATTATGATGAGAGGGAAGTTATCCCCAATTTGAGGAAATGCATAATATAGAAATTGGAAAAGCTAGTACACAGGTAGTATGGGAGAATTTGATAGATAATTCATCTACAAGATGTAATTAAAACATGGTTTATTAATATCATACTATATCATACAAGAATTTCAATAGAATATACAGCTTAGATTACTATATGACATTAAAACTGGTATTATAAGAGTTTTTAAGGCATTTATAGATGAATGGAGAGATGGATATGGGGACAGTAGCAGACCAAATATGTAAGAGGGTGAAAAGTAGGTACGATTTCACATTTATTATGTAAGGTTTTGAGACCCAACCCTATGGAAGTGTTGAATTAAAAGCTGATTCATTTAGAGTGACAATTTATCTGCTTACCTGAATGTACTTGTAGATAAGCCTGAGAGGCTGTCTCAATAAAAGATTAATTTCAGAATGTATTTGAACCCTATGAAAATAAAAACATTGAATTATAGATTCAGATTTGGGTGAGAAATGCCTAAAAGATATGTATTGTGAAGCTATAATCACATATCCAAGATATATAATAGAATTAGAAACATTTCAGGGCAAATTGAAAAGATTGTGAATTTAAGATATCCTGCAAAACCATAATTTTATCACATGCCAGACAAATTAATAATTCATTACTAATGGAATTCTAGATGATATATCACAATTGAAGATTGAATTAATAAATTCATGAAGTTATCTGCTATAGAAAGAAAAACCTTTTCAATAATAAATATGTATGCCATTTCATGATGTACAGCATGTTTTTATAGACCGATACGGCTCAAAGAAGTTTCCTTTTATTAAACGACACTGTGATAAAAAGGTTACACTTTATTTTTTTTAGGGTGTTTTACCTTCATCTTAATGCTTCTGTAATTTTTCTAATTATTTAAATTCAAATTAGGAAGAGTTTCAAACTAATATCTTAATTATCCTAGTATATACTCTTGAAGCCTCAGTAGGTCAAAATTGTATTCTCAGTTTTCATTCTGCTCTGCGATGAGTCAAGCTTTTATTCATCAAAACGACCTATATTATGATTATATCAGTGCTCTGAATTCTGCTCAGTCCTATTATCAGGTTTGAAATTAGAATACAAATTTCATTTTTCAATATCATCATAACATCAGCCCTCTGACTGTTGTTGTCAAATGAATATGTTCAATCTATTACTGTGCTAATTTTTACAATCTAATCCTCTGAAATTTTCTTACAATTTTTTTTTCTTCAGGAAAGCGTGTCTGCATTGGAGAAGCTGTGGCCAAGATGGAAATATTTCTTATCTTCATCACTTTGTTTCAGAAGTTCTCATTCAACGTTCCAGCTGGTGAAAGCAATCGGATCGAACTGATTGGTGGAGGCATCCGGATTCTTAAGCCGTACAACATATGTGTTGAGGCGCGAAATCTGTAAAATAAATGCCGGAGCATCTTGTTTATAAATGCAGTAGACAGTTGGGGGAAATCAAAACCCTCAACGTTCAATTTTTTCAGTTATTGCTTTATTTTCAAGGCAAAAACCTGAGGTGGACTCTTCTTACCAATTTCTTGTTCTTTGACCTACTGAGCATTGTGAATTAGTCAGTCATAATACATTTTAACGTTTCAGCAATGGAAATCGAGAGCTTCCTCTACTTCAATCAACTATTACTGACCATTTTAGCCAGTTGAGATTGCGTAGGTCTTGTGCTGGCTTGGGGTCATTTTATGTGGTTGTTGATAGTCTTCGTATTGTCACACAGGTAACTATGTGCGCCTTGTCCAGAATTTCTGCACTTTTGTTAGATGTATTCTTACCTGTAGTCAGTGGGTGCATAGTCTCTGTGAATATGATCTACTTCCTCATAGACCCAGGGTGCCCTGCCATATTGGTACTTATACACCCCAGTATATGTCTAGGGTGTTCAGTTAAACTCGTAGCAGCCTTTCCGAATATACCCAGAATATTTTATACTGAACTTGTATCGTTATACCTGCTAGGTGCTATGTGCCTAGGAAAATGCCCTGTTTACGCCAGGTTTACACATCGTGATTATAATTGCATTATTCTTGCATCCTGTTAGGAATCTGTTTTATTATACCTCGTAAGTGTTCTGTCCTGTTCTTCTGGTTTTATGTCCAGGATCTGTCATGCTGCTGTCAACAGTCTGTACCATTATATATCAAGGATGCCCTGTCCTATTGTGGAAGCCTGTCCCACCATAATTATAGGGTTTTGTGTCCCCTGGTAGAAGTATTTGCTGAGGTTGTTCAGTCATCCTGCTTAGCCATGATCCTGAAAGTATTGCCCTGAAATTCTTGTAGTTTAATCAGCAGCTAAAATCAATTCTCCTTTGCTTTCTCTTGAATTTCCCCTTTTTCCTCAGAGTTCTCTTTGTAAATATATATGTAACAGTGATGGAAAGAAATTAATCATACCACTGCTATTGTATTTTGTTAAAGTGTTGTCCTTTCTGGTATCAGTGTATGAGAGCCTGTGGTTCCTTGTCTTCACTATATCTGAGCACTGTTTTCTGTTACAAACATTAAAGAGCGTTAACTGGCTCTCCCAGCTCCTCTGTACAGTGACATATCTGAGAAATATCTGAAAAGTAACCATTTATAGGAAATTGTGACCGGTGGGAAAGAATTAATCTTGATGCAGGAGAGGAAGGTTCAGAGAAAGATATTCTTGTAAGTCTCACTTGTTTCTCGATAAATCACTATCATGTAGTAGACAGAGCTCTCTATTGGTGTTGACAGATGCTCTGTGTACTTCCTGAAACACTGCTGCAAAGTGGAAATTTTACCAGAAAATCAGAACTCGTATATCTAATGAATAACAATGAGAGGAAGAGAGATGTTAAAGGCTACACTGCAAAAATGTTCTTACTTTCTGTATCAAGCTATCACTGATTAGACTCTGGGTAATTAGTCAGGAGTTACTACATATCTTATTTACCTTAAAGTCTGAATACATAAAAAGATAGGAGCACTAAACTAGAAAGACAAGTTGTCTTTTCTCATGTGGATTTTCATGGAACAAACTGCAAAAAAATCCACTTTCAATATTTAAGAATCTTACTACATAAGAGTTTTGAGCAAAATAAATGTCCTTCCCAAATTTCACCTATTAGAAATGAAAAAATCTGATTCATAGTTTAATCTCGTTAAGTGTAATCTCTATTTGACAAGCAGTATGCATTGTAAAACAAAATGTAAAAAAGAAAAAACAAGACAACAGGCCTTTTCCATCTGTGCATCCAGGATATGGAACAACATCCCTGTATCCATCAGGACCCTCCAAACCCTTCTCCAGTTCAGGAAAGAGTTGAAGACTCGCCTCGTTAAAGAACACTACATCAAAATGCATTAACTGTCCACAACTCAGCTTCCTCATTCACTTTAATCTTGCCTTTGAGCAGGTACAGAGCTCCACTGTCTTTTGGCTAGGTTCACCATATAGAAATAGCATTTATATGTACATCCATTCAATGTAACCACTGTTCTGCCAGTGGATAATCTTTTCCTCTATGGTACACTCAACTGTGCTTCATTAATAAATAGATTGTGCTTTATATGTGCCAAAAATAAAATATTCAACAGGAACATCCCTTGATTTCCATAAATAATGGACATCTAGTGTTGGTCCATGTGAGCCAAATCCATGCCAGAGTTGCAGTATATTCACATACAGACATTGCATCTGAATAGGAAATATTTAGCTGTTCAATGGTTATTCTGAAAATCTGGCACTGGTTCGCCCTCATTGAAGATGTTTGACAAATGTTCACCATTCCGTTTGGACAAGTTATTTTTCCATTGTATTAGGAGTCCTATCAATACTTGTTTGCCAATACAAAGTACTTATAAAAATAAAGTATATTGATGTTAATATGTAAATGATATAAAAAAATACATGCTCCATTGCAAATTACAAGGTTTTACTTTAGAATACTTAAATAAAAAAAGACCAAGAAAAAAATATACAGGTATGTTGTGTTTCAGTAGAATTGATTTTTCTTTGTGCTCCCAGGGCCCATAGAGGGTCCATGTTGTAAATGCATTACCAACGCCATTACTTGATTGCGTCCGTTAAGCAAAGTGAGAGAAGATGTATAATGGAATGCTTTATATACATCTATATATATTTCACAGCACAAGAAAAAAATACATGCACACAAATAAACATTCATATATATAATAGATATGTTAGATAGATACATATATAAATATATATATATTTTTTTAGAACAAGTCCTTACCTCACTTGGGTCTCCAAACCGGGCGAAGCTCTTATAGGGACAGGGAACCCATCACACAAATGCAGCAACAAATATACAATTCTTGCCTTCTCAAATCACAAAAAGCACCAGCAGATTTGGGCACATGCTTCATTTCTTTCTTTCTTGCTGGTATAAGCTTGATGTTGAATATATATATATATATATATATATATATATATATAGATATATTTAACATCAAGCTTATACCAGAAAGAAATGAAGCACGTTCCCAAATCTGCTGGTGTTTAGTTATATATATATATATGGACCTAGTTTCCATAGAAAGAGCATTTTTTGTTTTGTTACGAACTTTGGCGCCGTTTGACAAATTCACGAACTTTTCAAAACTAGTTTCTCAGTCACTTCAGCTGCTGTCTTGGTGTAATCCGTCATTCAGGAGCTGAGAAAAGGGAGGGGGAGGGTGGGGGGGGGGTTCCAAAACATGTTTTCCCTATTCTCAATTTCCCATGGGATTTTATGTCAAGACCAGAGGCTAATCTTATTGCAGTCTTCTTTATTCAGCTACCACACAGCCACTTTAAAGAACTTAGAACACTACCAAGAAAAAAATCCAACCTAATAAAAGGCCAGAACAGTCTGATCTCTTCCTCCTCCTTTTTTTGGCTGCCCCAGATCAGATAGGTGTAATTGTTTGAATGTGCTAATGATATAGATATAGGACGCGGTATGACTGATGTTGTATACCTGTTTGTTTGGGATTACATGGTATATTCATGATATTATCTGATCTTGTCGTAATTTCTGGTCTTGCCGAAATTTTACGTCATGTGAGAACTTCCGTTTGATGTTTTTATATGCTTGGGTGTCAAACTAGCACACTTTACCTGGATAGTATTTGTGGCTGAACATTAGTTGTGTCTCTTGTGGAAATAAGTAAGTAACTCACTGGCGGTTGGGGACGTAAGCCGCGCGCTCGCTGGTAAACGTCCTTTGTCGCTTGGGGGCACGAAGCCTGCTGTGCGTTCTCAGCTTGTCAAGCGCAGAAGAATGCCTCAATGTCGGCGGATCGTGCTTGAGGGAAGTCACGGCTTCCGAGCGCGTCTCCCTGACCTCCGCTTACAAATAATTAGCCAACTTTACTATGGGCTGAAATGGAAGTAAAGCTTCCACAGCCTAGAGAGGAAGAAAGAATTGAAATAGAAAGGGGATCTTCCGTGGGCACGTCATTCTACTTTGTGACATGTAGCACGGGCGGCCACTTTAGAGGCTTGGGAAACCTCTAATTTCATTTTATTGCCAACACAATCGAATACAAGTTGAAAGTTTCACCGTTAACGACCGAATCAGACTGTCAGTTACCTTGGGCATACTTAGGAGAATGGTTATGATATTAACTGTGGAAAGAAAGCAGAGGTTCTGGTCATTTTTGTGAGACTCAATTTTAGTTTCACAAATGAATAATGTAAATAGGATGGGTGATATAAATAATTCTGAGACCATTGAGGAATCCTTAGAACATAAACTAACAGGAATGCTGCAGAAATTCTCATAGGATTTTGATGTTAAAATGGATAAAAAATTAGAGGCTCTGCTAAAAGAAAGGAGGTTTATTTCTGATGAAGAAAGATTTTGGTCAGCTGGGGAAGGTTCCCGTAGTAAGAAAGGAGGTAAGGTGAATAGAAAACGTAAACACATTGAATCTTCTGTGTCGCATATCAAAAGGGGAAAGTTTACAGACTCCAAAAATAAGATTTCTGTACATATGAAAATTGGTGGTGTCAAGGACACTCAAGGGGACCAATGTAAGGGTCCAGAAAAAAGGAACCAAAATATTAAAGCAGGCAAACATTCGGTTGTGCACTGTGATGACTCCACGGGGAGCGCGGAAGTGGAATTAAGCTGCTCATCGGACTTCGATTCAGATCATTTTGAGGGGATTGTGACACAGAAGACCGACACCTTGGAGAAAGGTGGCGATGAGCAGATTGGGGCATTACTCGACCCCAATGGGGGTTTAATGTTTGATCCAACTTTATTAAAATACCCTCTTTCTCCTGAATGGTCACCAGCTGCACATGTGTCTGAGTATATGCAATACTGGATTAGGAAGCAAATTCCTAAAGATGTTAGATTACGTGTCCGATCTGAGTGTCCAAGACCCATGTTAGCCCATAACGTAATACAAACTCCAGATTTGGACGCTAAGATTATAGCTTTCATTAGCAAGGGAGGACATGACCCCAGGAAAGGTCTTGATAAGAATCTACGTATGTGCCAAGACAGGTTACTGGATCTATCAGGCACATTAACAAAAATATTTGACATGGCTGTGGAGGCTTTTGTAGGTAAATCATCCCTTGATATAGGGGAATTGAGACAATGGATACAGCTTGCAGTTTGTCTTTTAGGCAAAGCGAATACGGCCATTTCTGTGAAAAGAAGGAAAAGCATCCTTCTAAAAATAGGCCCTAAATTGGTAGAGTTAGCCAATAACGAGGAAGGGCAAGCAGCTAATGGCCTTCTATTCGGGATGATTTCATTAAGGAGATGTCGAAATATGTGGGGGCTTTCAGCTCACTACAAAAATCTCAAAGAGAGATTAAAAAAGTCTTTGACAGACATGTTTTTGACAGGGCCGGGCGAACGAGGGGTCGGTTCTCCGGCCAAGACACTACTAGGACCTCGTTTTCAAGGGGATTTAAACCAAATTTATATCAATAATCCTATAATTTGGGAGGGTTTTACCCTCAAAGACAAGGATATAAAGGAAGAGGATCACAAGGAGAACGTCGTACACGTGGATCAGGTAAGTCTAGACCTTTCTGTTATCCCAATAAAACTGGGTGGCAGACTTGCTCAGCTTTTCAACAATTGGTTAAGGGTAACAAGATCCTTGGGTGTTGGAAACAGTAAAGGGATATCGCATAGATTTTGTGGAAAAACCGGTTCAGGATCATATTCCAGAAATAATAAGATTCAATGAAGAATTAACAAAGTTGGTGAACAAGGAAGTTCAGGATCTGAAAGAAGAAGGGGCCAATATAGAGGCGACAGCAGGTCTAAAAGGGTTTGTGAGCAATATTTCTTTTTGTACAGAAAAAAGACAAAGTTATGAGACCAGAAGTAAACTTGAAGAGTTTGAACGACTGGGTAGAATATAATCATTTCAAAATGGAAGGTTTACATTTAATAAGGGATGTCCTGCAATCAGGGGATTGGCTGATGAAGCTAGATTTAAAGAGCGCGTATCTGACCATTCCTATTCGGGAACATCATTAAAAATGCCTTCAGTTCAGGTGGGGTGGAAGAAGGTGGAAGTTTGTTTGTCTGCCCTTCAGTCTTTCCTCGGCACCCTGGTGTTTCACCAAGGTTCTGCGAATGGTTGCAGCATTCTTCAGGGAGCGAGGTGTTTGTCTGATTCTTTATCTAGACGACATCCTTCTAATGGATCAGAAGAGATCAAAGTGTTGGACCATACTCTTATGACAATAACCTTACTGGAGGGCCTTGGCTTTGTGGTGAACAGACAGAAATCGTCTAATCCCAAGTTAGGAGACTCAGTTCCTATGATTCATGATAGACACAGTACAGGGACAATAGAGACTCCCAAAGGAGAAATTGAAACTTATAATGAAGGAATTAAGAAATATTTTGCTTATGGGAAAAGTATCTTTGAGGATGCTAGCAAGGGTGATAGGCTTGTTATCTTCTACAATTCAAGCCATTTTTCCGGGACCTTGGAATTATCGTGCTCTCCAATGTTTAAAGAGCAAACAACTGAGGCAAGGGTTGAGATATTCAGAGGAAGTGGTTCTTACAGTGGAGGCCAGGGAAGATTTGGACAGGTGATTAAAAAATATGTAAGCGTGGAATGGGAGAGCTATTTTTGGGTCACTGCCAGTCTTGGTGATAGAATCGGATGCGAGCTTGTCAGGTTGGGGAGCAAACTGTGGTTCAACTTCTACAGCAGGTCTGTGGAACCTGCATATAATTTGTCTGGAACTTCTGGCAGGATCTTTTGCGATAAAGAGTTTTACGAAGAACACTGCGAGATGTTCCATTCTTTTGAGAATGGACAATGTGTCAGTTGTGAGATATGTGAACAAGTTAGGGGGTCCAAAATCAAAGGATTTGGCAGATTTGGCAACAGTGTTCTGGGACTATTGTTTGAGACAGAACATTGTAGCACAGGCGGAACATATCCCTGGTCTGAGCAATGTGGAGGCAGATTGGTTTTCAAGTAATCTCAGGGATACAAGCAATTGGTCTCTGTACAGAGGAATTTTCTTGAAGTTGGTGTATTTTTGGGGTCCTTTACAGGTGGATCTGTTTGCGGACAGGCTGAATACCCAGTTAAAGACTTTTTACAGTTGGCGTCCGGACTCGGAGTCTGCGGGAATAGACGCTTTCAGGCAGGATTGGAGGGGTCTGATGGAATTTGCCTTCCCACCATTTTGAATGATAACAAGGGTAGCTATGATAGCTCACAAATGGAAGGAGACGGTGGTTCAACTAGGTCCTAGAGGGTTAGTTGAGATTGAGATTGATTACATGGAGAATTTTAGGAGAATCTGGGTGGTGCCAGGACTTTCACAGGGAGCATCTAATCAAGGAATCATGGGCACCGGGAACCTGTAAGATGTATAGATTGGCATGGCAAAAATTTGTTTGCTGGTGTGTGGAAAGGAGTTTTGATCCTGTTTCAGTGGATATCGTAGAGATAGCAAATTATCTGTCTGAAATGTTTGGAAGAGGTTTATCTTATAGAACTATCAATGTTCATCGGGCAGCGATTGCTGCTGGTCATATTCTATTGAATGATACTTCTGTAGGACAAAATGTGTTGATAAAGAGACTGTTGAGAAGTATACGAATATCAAAACCAGAGATTTCTAGATATAATTTGTTATGGGACGTGTCAAAAGTACAGAGGTACTTAGATGACCTGGGTGCAAATAACTTATTAAGTCTAAAGTTATAGTCACACAAGTTAACAACTTTACTATGTTAAGTATCTTTTAGAAGAGTTTCTGATGTAAGAGCATTGGAAATTTCAAACTCAATTTTTTCTCCTGTGGGTGTGTGTTTCTATTTAAGTAGAAGAACCAAGACAATATTCTACCCTTATTTTGATGACTATGTGCATTTGTGTGTGGTCCGCATGTGTGAAGGAATACGGAAGCAGAACCTTACAATGGAGAACGGTGAATGTAAAGCAGTTGTTGATTTCCTTCAGGAAACCTCATAAGGGTGTGTCATCTGCAACATTGGCAAGATGGGTGAAAGAGGTGATGAGAAATTCTAGAGTGGATGTTAGTATGTTTGGAGCGCATTCTGTAAGAGGGGCATCTGCTTCTCAAGCCTATATGCAAGGCGGAGCTTTAAAAGACATTGTGAGATGTGCTGAATGGTCGAATGGTGTAGTCTTTCGCAGATTTTATTTAAGGCCTGTTGAGAATGCAGCTTGTTATTTTTTAGACAAGCTTTAAACTTGCAATAAGATTAGCCTCCGGTCTTGAAATAAAATGTAGATTTTACCCAACCTTAATGGTCAGAAAATCTAGATTTTATTAAAGACATGAAGGCTAATATTATTCCCACCCTGAACCCAACCCGTATTTACATTTTTATATTATTTTGTAGGATGTGGTCAACAATAGAAGAAGAGGATGAGGAGCATGGAGTATTCCTACATTGCAAGCTGTGGTGTTGGAGATGAAACCATCCATAAAAGGGGACTTTGAATTTGGACTTGTTTGTTTCTACGTTTTTCTTGTTGCTGTTTAGAACACAGTTTACGAAAAAGTACTGTTTGAAAAAAAAATTAAAAAGAAGGAAGAGATTGGAGTGTTCTGGCCTTTTATTAGGTTGGAATTTTTTCTTGGTGGTGTTCTAAGTTCTTTAAAGTGGCTGTGCGGTAGCTGAATAAAGAAGACTGTAATATTAGCCTCCGTGTCTTTAATAAAATCCAGATTTTCTGACCATCAAGGTTGGGGAAAATCTACATTTTAGACACGACTACAGCCCTAACCGCTAAACAGAACTACAGCAAATTTGACAGAAAGTTAGATCTTGGTCTAGAAAGAGTGCTTTTTGTAGTTTGGCAAAAATCTATTCAGTAGTTTTGGAGTTATGAAAGCAAAAACATTTATGTATATCTAGAGATGCAGATCCACCGTAATCATGATTGGCTGGCCACAACCTGAAAGGAAAGTTGCGGCCACCATTTTGTGCATCGGCACTCGATTCCCAGGTGGGGAAATGAAATTGAAAAGTGATAAAAGGGGTCAGGGAATAGGTACCCTGACCCCATGAAACTGCTGAAGAGGTCTGTGAGGAACCCCTTCATGGGTAAGAAATTGTCCCCAAAGTTTGTCTTTAGCACGTGAGGAGCCTCAGATCCATACGGTGCTCCACGCGACCCCCTGTGTGCTCCGCAGTGGATCTGTGGATTCAATTAATTTAAAAAAACACATACACCTACTTACAGACCAACACACCCACTCACACACCAACACACCTACTCACACACTCACACACCCACTTACACACCCACACAACCACTCACACATCCACTCATGCAACCATTCAGCCACTCACACACCCATTGACAGACCCACAAAGCCACTCACACACCCACTCGCAGACCCATACAGCCACTCACACAGTGATGTAATATGTGAGCTCATAAGCAGGGCATTGAGGGGGCGTAAGTATGGTTAGGTCAGGTAACTATAACTGCTGAATTTCTATGGTTTTGTGTGTGTAAAATCTGAACCTAACTATAACCTTTGTTTTTTTCTGTAAATTTCTAAGGTTTTTAAAATTCTTTTTCCAAACTATGTCACTGTAGCCTTTGGGTTTTTCATTATATATATATATATATATATATATATATATATATATATATATATATATATATATATATATATATATATATATATATATACTTTTAGTAGGATTGTGCTACAAAATATCACTAAGTTGAAAAACCTTATAACTTAACAGTTACTTACTCTACTTACCTGCAGTACCCCCACAGAGTCATCTGCGCCCCCTAATATGTAATAGGACCAAATTTCATAAATATCCAGCTGACGTTTTTTGCACTATGTGTGTATATATATATATGTATATTATCTACTGCGGTCGCCAGTAGATAGTTATAGTTACAACCTATTATCCATAGGAAATCCGCGACATTCTATTTGAAATAACTCTCTTGCCGGTTGACGTATCTTCGCAAAATTTTCAAACTTTGTGGGGCGCTCCGGTCCGCTCCTACCCTGAAAGTCTCGGGAGTTCGTCAAGCGGGGGCCGAGAAAAAGAGGGGTCCCAAAACGCGTTTTCCCCATGCAATTTTCCATAGGAAACTTTAGACACGGCTACAGCTCCGAACTGCTGAATGGAATTACACCAGAATTTGGCAAAGAGGTAGTTCTTGGTTCAGAAAGAACCCTTTTTGTTAAATGGTGTAAATCCGCTCAGTAGTTGCTGAGAAAATCAAAAGTAAAAAGATAGATATATCTAGGGCCGCGGATCCTCCCGAGCACGAGCTTTGTTAATTGGCTGTCAACACTCCAAATCAGGAAGTGTTGGCAGCCATTTTGTCCCTCGGTAGAACCGAGGGACAGAAACAAGTGCGCAAAGCGCACAAAGGGGGCAGGGTAGAAACACCCTGACCCCCTAGGTCTGCTCAGGGGGTCCCACAAGGACCCCCTGGGCAAAAAAAAAATTTTTTTTTTTTTTTAAAAATCGGCAGGAGGCGCTCTGAAAAAAAAAAAATCGAAGCGCGGTCTCCCGCGCTTCGATGTTAATTGGCCCCCGGGTGGGCCAAGTCCCGGGGGCATGCTGGGGGGGTTAATTTTATGTGTGGGGGCCTCTAGAGGCCCCCAAGCCCGGGGACCACCACCCCCGGGGCTTTATGTATAATGGTGCGGGAGGGCTCTGAGCCCTCCCGCAGCCCCGAGGACCACCACCTCCCCAGGGCTTCTTTTTAAATTAAAAGCCTGTGTGGGGGCTCCAGCCCCACATGCCCCGGGACCACCACCTCCCCGGGGCACTAAGAAAAATTTAAATGGGGGTCCGTTTTGGACCCCCAAGCCCCGGGGACCACCACCTCCCCGGGGCTTTCAAAATGTAGTGAGGGGGGCCGCGCAGCCCCCCTCCTGGAGCCTGTGGTGGCCCTGGGGACCGCCACCCCCAGGGCCGGCTCCTGCAGTGTCCCGGGGTGCCTACCCCCGGGACACTGCTGTTTGCAATGACAGGACGGGAGCCTCGCGGCTCCCGTCCTGTCATTGCAAACCTGCTTTGGATATTGGAAGAGAGAGCAGGAAACCTGCTCTCTCTTCCAATATCCAAAGCCGATTGCTTTCCACATGGGGAGCTGCATCTTAGCAGCTCCCCATGTGCTAAGCAATGCCGGCTCCCGTAGGACACGGGGAGCCGGCGGGACTGTGGGGGCTTGGGGACTCCCCCACAGTCCCCAACGAGAGGCCAGGCCCCGGGGGATGGGGTCCCCGGGGCCATAAGTGGCCACGGAGGGGGGCCACACAGCCCCCCTTCAAGGGGAGAAAAAAAACAAAAAAAACGATCGGGCCCGTAGGCCCCGCCCCCTTCCTTCACCACTCTGCAAACGCGCCCCTGGCGCGTTTGCAGAGGGGGAACGATTCCCCTGAATACTGGGGGTCCCTGGGAGCCAACCAACCCACCAGGAACCTCCAGTATGCGCCAGGGGCTGCCTTGCAGAGAGGTGTACAGAGGCCACGCCCCTTTTACACCTCTCTGCAACGCAGCTCTATGGCGCTTTTTGGAGGTATATGGTGGGCTAGTTGCACCCCAGGGACCCTCAGGATTCAAGGGAGTTAATCCCCCGACTTAAAACGCGCCACGGGGCGCGTTTGCACAGTGGTGAAGGGAGGGGCGGGGCTTCAGGTGACATGTGTGCAAACAGGCCCCGTGGCGCGTTTTAAGATGGGGAATTAAATCCTCTTCAATCCTGAGGGTCCCTGGGGGCCAACTAGCCCAACAGGTACGTCCAGAAAGCGCCACAGAGCTGCGTTGCAGAGAGGTGTAAAAGGGGTGTGGCCTCTGTACATGTCTCTGCAACGCAGCCCCTGGCGCATACTGGAGGTTCCTGGTGGGCTAGTTGGCCCGTAGGGACCCTCATGATTCAAGGGGACTTAATCCCCCAACTTAAAACGCGCCACGGGGCGCGTTTGCACAGATGTCACCTCAGGCCCCGCCCCTCCCTTCACCATTGTGCAAATATTCCTCTAAAATCAGCCGAAATACGAATTCTGATTTACTCACCTGTTATCAGGAGAGACCTCAGTGCTGCATCTTTCAGCCCAGTACTAATCCTGAAAAGTAATTTTAACCGTACTTACCAGTAACTTGAATTTCCTTCCATAGGCTAACATTGACTGGTTTCACTTGGAAATTCTTCTAAGTGTGGAGTTTTGTAACTTTAAAATATTCCTCTAAAATCAGCCGAAATACGAATTCCGATTTACTCACCTGTTATCAGGAGAGACCTCAGTGCTGTATCTTTCAGCCCAGTACTGGTCCTGAAAAGTAATTTTAACCGTACTTACCGGTAACTTGAATTTCCTTCCATAGGCTAACATTGACTGGTTTCACTTGGAAATTCTTCTGTGTGTGGAGTTTTGGAACTTTAAAATATTCCTCTAAAATCAGCCGAAATACGAATTCCGATTTACTCACCTGTTATCAGGAGAGACCTCAGTGCTGCATCTTTCAGCCCAGTACTGATCCTCAAAAGTAATTTTAACCGTACTTACCAGTAACTTGAATTTCCTTCCATAGGATATCATTGCCTGCTTTTTGCTGAAAAAGTTTCTAAGTGTTGATTTTTGAAACATACAAATATTCCTCTAAAATCAGCCGAAATCCGAATTCTGATTTACTCACCTGTTATCAGGAGAGACCTCAGTGCTGCATCTTTCAGCCCAGTACTGGTCCTGAAAAGTAATTTTAACCGTACTTACCAGTAACTTGAATTTCCTTCCATAGGCTAACATTGACTGGTTTCACTTGGAAATTCTTCTGTGTGTGGAGTTTTGGAACTTTAAAATATTCCTCTAAAATCAGCCGAAATACGAATTCCGATTTACTCACCTGTTATCAGGAGAGACCTCAGTGCTGCATCTTTCAGCCCAGTACTGATCCTCAAAAGTAATTTTAACCGTACTTACCAGTAACTTGAATTTCCTTCCATAGGATATCATTGCCTGCTTTTTGCTGAAAAAGTTTCTAAGTGTTGATTTTTGAAACATACAAATATTCCTCTAAAATCAGCCGAAATCCGAATTCTGATTTACTCACCTGTTATCAGGAGAGACCTCAGTGCTGCATCTTTCAGCCCAGTACTGGTCCTGAAAAGTAATTTTAACCGTACTTACCAGTAACTTGAATTTCCTTACATAGGCTAACATTGACTGGTTTCACTTGGAAATTCTTCGAAGTGTGGAGTTTTGGAACTTTAAAATATTCCTCTAAAATCAGCCGAAATACGAATTCCGATTTACTCACCTGTTATCAGGAGAGACCTCAGTGCTGCATCTTTCAGCCCAGTACTGATCCTGAAAAGTAATTTTAACCGTACTTACCGGTAACTTGAATTTCCTTCATAGGCTAACATTGACTGGTTTCACTTGGAAATTCTTCTAAGTGTGGAGTTTTGGAACTTTAAAATATTCCTCTAAAATCAGCCGAAATACGAATTCCGATTTACTCACCTGTTATCAGGAGAGACCTCAGTGCTGCATCTTTCAGCCCAGTACTGATCCTCAAAAGTAATTTTAACCGTACTTACCAGTAACTTGAATTTCCTTCCATAGGATATCATTGCCTGCTTTTTGCTGAAAAAGTTTCTAAGTGTTGATTTTTGAAACATACAAATATTCCTCTAAAATCAGCCGAAATCCGAATTCTGATTTACTCACCTGTTATCAGGAGAGACCTCAGTGCTGCATCTTTCAGCCCAGTACTGGTCCTGAAAAGTAATTTTAACCGTACTTACCAGTAACTTGAATTTCCTTCCATAGGCTAACATTGACTGGTTTCACTTGGAAATTCTTCTAAGTGTGGAGTTTTGGAACTTTAAAATATTCATCTAAAATCAGCCGAAATACGAATTCCGATTTACTCATCTGTTATCAGGAGAGACCTCAGTGCTGCATCTTTCAGCCCAGTACTGATCCTCAAAAGTAATTTTAACCGTACTTACCAGTAACTTGAATTTCCTTCCATAGGATATCATTGCCTGCTTTTTGCTGAAAAAGTTTCTAAGTGTTGATTTTTGAAACATACAAATATTCCTCTAAAATCAGCCGAAATACGAATTCCGATTTACTCACCTGTTATAAGGAGAGACCTCAGTGCTGTATCTTTCAGCCCAGTACTGGTCCTGAAAAGTAATTTTAACCGTACTTACCAGTAACTTATATTTTCTTCCATAGGAATCCATTGTCTGGTTTTCAGCAGAAAAGCTTCAAAGTGTCGATTTTCACAAACTACAAATATTCCTTAAAAATCGCCTGTATGACTTAAACGCATTCTTTCAACTGTTTACAGGAGATGCACCAGTGCTGGATCCAGGATCCAACACTGAGTAAGAAAAAGTAACGATAACAGTTTTTACCTGCTAAGTGAATTTCCTTCCATAGGATAACATTGGTGATTCTATGAGAAAAAGTTTCTAAGTGTCAACTTTTAAAATACAATAATATTCCTTAAAAATCACGACTGTAACCAAAACGCTTTTACTCAACTGTTTACAGGAGATGTACCAGGACTGAATCTAGGATCCAGTCCTGTGGTTAGAAAAGTAATCCATAAAGTAACTAATTGCATTTAACTAGAAATTCACATTGAGCTGAATGTTGCATTGTGTTTGAAAATGTGTTGCCCATTGCAACAACTGTAACTACTGTACTTAAAAGTCTATTGCCTATGTGCAAAGTATTTAAACTAAAGTAATTCATTCTGAGAAAGTATTTTTTGTAATGTATAATGTAATTACAATGTAATTTAAAAATAAAATATGTAAAAGAAATTGTTTCTAAAAATGTAGTAAATCAGTATGAAAAAAATTAATATAAAAATTAATACATTTAAAAATTGTCATTTAAAAAACCTTTGAAATTCACTGAAAAAACCGTAGGTTTCAGGCACGTTATAGTTAGAAATTAGCATTTAAAAAACCTTTGAAATTCACTGAAAAAACCATAGGTTTTAGGGACAGTTATAGTTAGTTGGACATTGCACTCGTACAAAACCCGTGAAATTCCCCGTTATAGTTAGTTCAGCTAACTATAACTCGCGCCCTGCAATGCACTGCTGATGACGTCACATATTACATCACTCATGACATGGTCAGTGACATCACTGATGACATCACTGATGACATCTCAAATGACATCACTGATGACATCATCCACGTGATAATCTGATGCAGCTCCTCACACCCTAATATAACCTTTGATACACCCAATCTAAATTACAGAGTGCCATTCGCAAAACCATAGACACTCCAACACCAATAACTACATACCCACTCACTGATTCTTAGGTCTACACACACACATCCACTCACTCACCCGTACAGTCACTCATACTTATGGTCACTCAGTACAGGACTATCATATGCACTCTTACTCCTATATAGACACTCAAACACCGCCACTCATCCATAGAGGTACTCACACACCTAGTCAGTCATGCAAATAATTAAACACACTGCCATTTACTCACCTATACAGTTATACACACACCAGCTCACTTAATCATACAAATACTAGCACATTGTTACGCTCTTATACAATCACTGATACAAGCACACACTCATCCATACAGCCACTATCACAATCACTCACTCTCGCTTATAGCTATTTATATACTCCAATACACATATATACTGCCTTTCACATATGTAGTTACTCACACATGTACCACTGGGACATACATTCACTCACTAACACACTCTTACACACACTTACCCACCCATACAGTCTATCACAGATGCACTCTTGAAACCATCCACCCAGTGAATCACCCACTCACACATCTATGCACAGTCGCACACACCCCATCCACACAAACACTCAGGCACCCATACAGATACTCATAGAACCAATCAATAACCCATATAGACACTCATGTAGCTATTCGCAAATCCATGCATCCACTTACACACCAACAGACGGATACAGACATTCACACAGTTTAGTCACTAACCCATGCATTCAGTAAGATACGTTTAATCACTCACTTGTAGAGTCAGTCAAGCACGTACTAAATCATCCATTCAGACACTTATACACCCACTCATTCTTCAATACGCCTTTCCCTATATATATTAAACATATTTAAACTTTACAGAAACACAGTCACTGGATGATGTCATCAGTGATGTCATTTGAGATGTCATCAGTGATGTCATCAGTGATGTCACTGACCATGTCATGAGTGATGTAATATGTGACGTCATCAGCAGTGCATTGCGGGCGCGAGTTATAGTTAGCTGAACTAACTATAACGGGGGAATTTCACGGGTTTTGTACGAGTGCAATGTCCAACTAACTATAACTGTCCCTAAAACCTATGGTTTTTTCAGTGAATATATATATATATATAATGCAAAGAAAAAGGGGGGCAAAAGGGGCTTCAGATCCATGCATTTTCAATACACTTTTGTATTTTGCATAGTGCAAAAACCTCAGCTAGATTTGTATTCAATTTGGCCCTATTGCATATTAGGGGGCGCAGATGATTCTGTGGGGGTACTGCAGACAAGTAGAGTAAGTAACTGTTACGTTATAAGGTTTTTCAACTTAGTGATATTTTGTAGCACAATCCTACTAAACGTAGCAAGGAAACCCAAAGAATAAACTAGACTGCAAATGTAAAGTTTCAAATTTACTCTACATGAACAACTGAAAGACCAATTTATGGTCACATCCTAATGGAAACCTATAAACAAATGCAAACTGATTAGAATACATCTTAATCTACATAAGTTTTCTTTGCATGTTCTCTGGCTCACAAATTAACTGTGCCCAACAAGCCAAGCAAAAACAATCTTCCTTATGTACTCCCATGCAACAAAATGGAAAAGTGACCTAGAAAAGAGCCACACAAACTACTATATGGAGGACATGATAATTGGCCATTAGGAAAATAAAATTCTACATTTTTATAACAACGATTGGCTTCCATTCACTTTGTCCTTCATATGTAGCACAATCCTGCTAAAAGTAGGAAGGAAGCTCAAACAATAAACTAGACTGCATATGTAAAGTTTCAGAATTGCTACATGAACAACTAACAGACACATATATGATCACATGATTATGTAAACCAATAAACAAATACATAACAAATGCAAAGGATAAAAAGAAATAAATCACAATAAATCTGATTGCCACTATGTAATTATAGTTAGTAGTCCCAAAGATAGAAATTCCTTGGATGTCACCTCCCTAATAACTTTCCACCCGTATGACGAATCACCACATAACATTCCAAATCTATAGCATTTTCTACATTTTGAGATGATGTAACTTTTTGTGGTGCATCAATAAGGGGTGCTAAGATGAAAAAGGGTCCCAAAATGCGTTTTTCCAACAATGCATTTTCTATAGACTGTTGTATTTGACGTGGCGCGAAAACAGCTGCAAAGATTTACATAACATTTGGCAGGATTATACATTATGGTGCAGAGATGATGCTTTTTGGGTACTGCAGTTAAGTAGGCTAAGTATTTTTAAGATATAAGTCATTTAAACTTAGTGCTATCTGTCACTGCTGTACATTGGTGGAATTTCACAAAATTTTGTGAAACTACTGCGGTACATGGCCGTAAACTTCTTTGAAAATATAAATACATTTTCCTACCTATTACCACATTAAGTAGTATTGGTCCCTACCTATTACCACTTTAACAAAGTAGTAATAGGTAGTGACCGAATACTTATTTATACATAAGGCCCTAACACTGAACACTGCCAAAGTGTAGTAAAAACAGTAGGGCTGCCTTTTCATTCTCAAAAACCAGCCATTACCCAATTATATACTCGCTTGTCATTGCCATGTACCACGGTATACTGCAAAGTTATCACGATATACCATGGCCTAAAAAATAACTAAGGCCTAGCTGTATTATTGAATTGCAGTACCCTTTCATCACTCCTAGTGTTGCATGGCCAATGCAATGCTTAAGTCAGATTTACAAAGGAATGCAAGGCCACCATGCATGCCCCTGCATTGATTGGTAAATCTGAAGAAATGCAAGGCGGTGCAGTTTTACGTTACTCTGCACACCATAAACTACACTGCTGCTAAATTTCACATAATTCTGTATGCCATGCCGCTGTAGCCACTCCACTATATGCTATTCCACTCTATGCCACTACACTCTACGCCTCTCTGCTGTACGAGACTCCACTCTACACTATTACACTACACAACGCCACTGTACGCCACTCTACTGGATGCTACTCTACTAAACACTTTTCCACTATACACCATTCTACTTTACGCAACTCCACACTACTCTATTCCATTGCATGCCACTTCATTCTATACCACTTCACTGTATGCTATTCCACTGTATGACACTCCACTGTATGACACTCCACTGTATGCCACTACACTGTATGCTACTCCACTCTGACTCTCCAGTGTATGGCACTCCACGCTATGCCACTTTATTCTCCCTTATTCGACTCCAATGTATGCCACTCCACTCCACACTATTACACTGTACACAACTCCACTCTTTGCCATTCCACTCTACGCTATTACACTGTATGCAACTCCACTCCTCTTCAATGTACATCACTCTACTGTATGCCACTCCGCTACTCTAGTATATGCTATTTCACTCTACGCCATTACACTGTATGCCACTCCACTGTACGCTACTCCACTCTACGCCACTTTAGTGTATGGCACTCCGCTCAACGCCACTTCATTCTATGCTATTCCATTGAATGCCACTCCACTGTATTCAATTGGACCTCAATCCAATGTATGGCACTCCACTGTATGCTATGACACTCAACCACACGCCACTGTATGACACTCCAGTCTACACTACTCCATTATACGCCACTTCAGTGTACGCTACTCCACTACACACTATTACACCCTACGCCATGCCACTGCACAACACTCCACTCTACCCCACTTCATTCTACACTATTCCATTCGACACCACTCCACTGTACGTTATTACACTCTACCCCATTCCAGTGTACATCACTCCAGTCTACACCACCTCACTGTACATCACTGCCCTGTGCTCTACTCCAGTATATGCTATTCTAGTCTGCACCACTCTACTGTACACCACTCCACACTATTCGACTGTATGCCACTCCACTTTATGCCATTCCATGTTATGCCACTCCACTCTACGCCACTTCAATGTGCTCCACTCCTTTCTAAGTTAGACCATTGGATGCCACTCCACTATATGCTGTTTCACTCTAGCCCACTCCACTGTACACTACTCCAGTCTACACCACTCTACTGTACGCCACTCAACTCTATGCTATTTTACTCTACGATACTCCACTGTCTCCACTCTATGCTGTTCTAGTGGATGCCACTCCATTCTAAACTATTACACTGTATGCAACTTCAATCTTTGCCCCTCTACTGTATGGTGGTCCACTCTACCCCACTCCACTGTATGCTATTCCACTTTACCCCACCCCACAATACACCACTCCAGTCTACACCCCTTTACTGTACGCTACTACACTATATGCTATTGCACGTAACCCTGGGCGTAGTTTGCGTAGTAGCGCTACGCGTAGCTACGCGAAGTGCACTTCGCCAGCTACGCGTAGCACTACGCGAACTGCGTAGTGCGGTAGGAAATGCTGTTCGCAATGATTGCACAGTGCCGGATGCTTGTCCGCACTGTGCAATCATTGCAAACGGCATCTTGCACAGTGCAAGCGGTCGTTTTCTGCCGCTCGAGTAGATTTGTACTCAAGCGGCAGTTTTTCAACGCGGACTGGCAGTTTCTCATCGCGAGCGGTCGCGAGCATACGCGACCACTCGCAATGAGAAACCTGACCTCCCCGCGTTGAGAATCTCGCCGGAGGTTTATTTTCACGCTCGCGATCGGCAACTTGATGTTGCTGATCGCGAACGAGGAAAAAGTCTCGCCGGGATGTCATTTTGCTCGCTCGCGGTCGCCAACTTGACGTTGAGGACCGCGAGCAAGCAAAAATGCCCGCTACGCTACGCGTTTTTGCACTGTGCTACGTGCAATTCGCATAGCGCGTAGTTGCGCAAACTACGCGAGCGTAGCGTAGTTTTCCGCCCAGGCCTATTGCACTGTTTTACACTCCACTGTACAGCAGTCCACTGTACGCTATTCCAAGGTATTCTACTCCACTTTACGGTAATCCACTCTACAACACTACAGTGTGTGCCACTCCACTCTACGCCGCTTTATTGTATGACACTCTTCTACACTCTGTATAACTCCACTCTATAGAAGTCTACCACACTTCATGGCACTCTACGACATTCGACTCTATCCCCTCATATTCCACTGTCCAACTCTATTTTCCACTCTATGCCCATACACTCCAATGTACAACACTTTATTCCGTTATACACTTTTCTATATGACACAGCATTCCACACTACTGCACGAGACCAATCCAATTGATACATTTTCTACTATTGCCAGTACACTCCACTCCATGCCACTCTACTCTACGACACACCAATACACTCTATTGTTCCTTGCTACACACTACATTACACCACTCCACTTTACTCTAATCCACTGTACGAGACTTTACCTCACTGTTACCATACAACAATCCACTCTATGCAGCTCCACTGCTTCACACACTACTGTACTCTATGCAACTCCACTCTACAACACTCTAATACACTGTATGCCACTCTCCGACACTTTACTCCTGTCTATACCCCTTTACTCCACTGTACAACATTGCACTATACTGTATGCCACTGTTCAACACTCTACTCTGATACTCTAGTCCCCTATAAAACACTGTATGCAACTCTTTGTATGCCACTGCACCCCACTTTACTCCACTCTGACACAGTACTCCACTCTGCTACTCCACTCTACGCCATTCAATGCCATTATACTCTATAACACTGTATGCCAATCCACTCTGCCACACTCTACAACACTGTACTGTACACCACTCCCCAAAAATCAACTCGACTGTATGCTCTATCACTTTCCAATACCGTACGGCACCCCACCCCACTCATCTCTACTAAACTACATGGTACTCCAATTTATGACACTTTACTCAACTGTATGCTATGCTATGCCACTCCACTCTACACCTCTATAGTCTACAACACACCACACTATTCTTTCACACTTTACTCCATTGTACACTACCCCACTCCAGTTTACTCCACTCCACCATACTCCACTCTGCTACACTTTATCCCACTCTACGCCACTGTACTATACGCCTCTCTATGCCGCTCCACGGCTTGACACTCTACTCCACTGTATGCAACATCTGTCTATAACACTACTCCACTCTATGCCACTCTACTCCACTCTATGCCCATCCACTCTACGCCACTGCACAACACTGTATGACACTCAACGACACATCACTCAACTTCTCTCTACGATACCCCACTCCACTATCTGACACGGCACTCCACTCTATGACACTCTCCTCCACTGCCCTCTACGACACTCCGCTTGACAATACTCCACTCTATGACACTCTACTTCAGCCTACTCCACTCTAAAACACTACACAACTCTGACAGTCTAGGATACCCTACTCTACTGTTCGACATGCCATTCTACTGTACAACTAGCTGCTTCAGTCTACGATACTTGATTCCACTATATGAGACACCATGCCACCACACTATAAAACATTTGACTTCCCTGTATGATACTCTACTACACTCTGCTCTAATGCACTTGATTCCAATCTACAATACTCAAATCTATGACAATAGACTTTACAACACTCTCCTCCACTGTACATGTTCGACACTCCACATAGCAAAACTCCACTTGCGACACTGGACTCTACAATTTGAAACACATTTTTATTGTAAATTTTAAAAAAACATTGGAAAGCAATACAAAAACAAAAGTTAAACCTGATTTATAGTTAGGAAAACTTATTTTTCCTAAACAAACCAAGTTTAAACTACACAAACTTTTAAAATTCTAAAGTTATGTTTATAACTTTCATTTACAATTTATCTATCACCTTCAAATTATTATAAGTAGTGGACCTTGTTACACACACTTTTCAGCTCGCTATCCAGACTACACTAACTATGACTCACCACTCTACCTTGCAGTGTGTTCTCACAAATAATGATGCTCCACTGTACAACACTACACAAGACTCCGCCACTCTACTGCACAACACTACACTCAACAACACTGATCTGTATGACACCCTATTCCACTGAACTCCACTCTATGCCACTGCACTTTACAACACTTTGCAACACTCTATGCCACTGTATGACACTCTGCTCAATGACACTCCACTCCTCTCCATTTCATGACACTCCAGTCAACGACACTCCACTGTACATCACTCAGCTCTACTGTTTGACACACCACTACACTGTACAACACGCCACTCCGCTCCACGATACTCCACAATACGACACACCACTCCACTGTATAACACTTTAATCCACTCAACTCTATTCCACTCTACAATATTCCACTCTGACACTAGACTCTATAACTCTCTCCTTCACTGTACTACACTCCACTTTACAACACTCCAATCAGTTAAACTCCACACTGCGATTTAAAACACATTTTTATTCAAAATAAAAAGCATTAACATACAATGAAAAAAAACAAAAGTTAAGGATAATTGATAGTTAGAAATACCTTATGTATTATTTCCATACAAACCAAACTTAAAATACACAAATATTAAAAATAGTTGTTATAATTAGAACTACAGTTTATAAATTACGCACCACCTTCAAATTACTATGTTGCACGCCTCCGAACACAGTCTTGTCACCTCGCTCGCAAATTGTAAATGAAAGTTATAGCTATAACTTTAGAGTGTTTAAAGTTTGTGTAGTTTATACTTGGTTTGTATAGGGGAAAACAAGTTTTTTCTAACTATAACTAAGCCTTAACCTTTGGTGTTTTCAATATCTGAAAGAGACACGTTAGTGACAGATTCCTTACCTTAGAATATCCCCAGGCGTCAGGCTAGATCCGGAAAGTTTTTGCGTAGCAGTACCCTTGCGCGTCGGTAGGCGGCGTCGTGCGGCTCCGCGTCCATCGTCGGCGTCGTGATCGCCGGGATGACGTCGCAGGCAGTACTTAGACGCCGCCCCTGCGCGCTGACGTCAGTTCTTCTTTTTCCGCGCCAGCAAGCGCAGATCCGGGAAGAGCAGTGCCCTAGTCATTTTTTGACTAACTTTTTGGGTGAATTTTTTCACTGTTTTCTTCATATCGACTCCAAGGTGTCGTAGGGATGCCCGGCTTTAAACGTTGCGGCGCCTGTGCTCGGATGATGTCCATCACAGACCCTCATCGGGAGTGTCTCTTCTGCCTCGGCCGAGGCCACGACACGGAGTCGTGTTCCGACTGCCGGGCCCTCAACCCGAAAGCTTTGCGAGAGCGGTCTCGAAAGCTCCTCGAGGCCCGGCAGTCGGCTCCGCGCCACACCAGGCCCCGGTCGCGTGAGAGGTCGAGGGGTCAGTCGCGGAGTCCTCACCGGTCGTCGGGATCCAAGTCTTCGTCGTCCGGTAAGTCTAAGCACAAAAAGTCCAAAAAGCATCGTCGCTCTAGGACTTCGCCTCGCCGGTCTCGCGACTCGGCTGAGGCCCCTCCCGGCACCGTCCCCGCGGCCCCGGACATGCCTGTGGAGTCGCCCCCGCAATACCCGCCCTTCCCGGGTTCGGGGGCGGATCCGGCCCAAATACAGGAATTCCTGTCGGCCATGGCCCGCCTCTTCGGGCCTCAAGGTCCCTCCGGTGCACCTTCGGGCCCCGCGGGCCCTGATGGGGTTGCCCCGGCGTCGCCGACGGCTCCGGCCCCGGCGTCGCCCGTGCCTCCAGCCTCGATCCCGGCTCCGGCCCCGATCCCGGCTCCGCAACCCCCATCGACGCCGGTCGACCTGACCACGCCTCCGCCGACGCCGATGTCTCCGGTGCCGTTCTCGACGTTGCCTGGGGCTCCGGGCGGCGTCGTCCCCCACTTCCTTCCGGCTCCGGACATGGAACCGGACCGACGTCGCTCGACGCCGGTTCCGGCGCCGATGAGACCTTGGGTCCCAAATGTCCCTCCTCCTCCTTATTTTGAACCGGAGGAGGACCAGGAGGACTGGGAGGGGTCTGACGACCCTCTGGCACAACAGTGTCAGTATGATGAGGACTGGACAGAGGAACTAGGGGATGCCAGTGGTCTAGATACTTCCCCTGACACTGGCATGCTGTCTCCTCCCATGGCTACAGAGGAGGGAGCCAATTTTGCAACGGTGTTGCGTAGGGTGGCTGGAGCCTTACATCTCCAACTCCCTACTGTGGCGGTCAAGACTAATCTCTTGACAGAGGTGCTTCAGCCGGCAGCCTCCTCTACGGAGACTGTGCTGCCGTTTAACGATGCCCTCACTGACGTTCTTTTGGGCGCCTGGTCCAAGCCCAACACAGGGGCTCCTGTGGATAGGAACGTGTCCCGACGCCTATCGCCCAGCTCCGGGCGACCCCCTATTTCTCTCTGTCCACCCCACTCCTGAGAGATTGGTTGTCCAAGCCTCCGCTTCCCAAACCGCCTTCCCTACCGCCCCTCCGGATAGGGAATCGAAACGCCTGGATCAATTTGGGAAGAAGGGCTTTTCTTCCTCCAGTGCTGGCTTGCGGTCCATCAACACCGCTTGTCTTTTGGGCCGATATACCCACTCCTTGTGGGATTCGGTGGCGACTGTTTTGCCCCAGTGTTCTGAGGAGGTCCAGACACTGCTTTCCCGCGCCATTGCGGAAGGAAGGGATGCGGCCAAATACACAATACGATGTGGCCTTGATACCGCCGACTCGCTGGGCAGGTCTATTGCAACGACGGTGGCGCTGCGTCGCCACGCCTGGCTGAGAACCACTGGTTTTCAGGGGATGTCCAGAATACTCTCATGGACATGCCCTTTGATGGAGTCGGTCTTTTTGGGTCCAAAGCAGACCACGCGTTGGAGCGCTTTAAGGACTCACGGGCTACTGCCAAGTCCCTGGGCCTTTCTGCCACACGCCCTCCGCTAACTTCTGCTTTTCGCCCTATCGTGGCCACGGAAGGGGCGCCCAGTCACGTCAGCAGCCCAGCCACCGGCCCGCGCAGCAGGCGTCTTCGCGTGGCCGAGGACGTAGATACCGCCGTGGCGGTTCGGGCAACCAGCGTGCGGGTCAGGCCACCACCTCCAACCCGTCCGCGGCCTCCAAGCCCTCCTAGTCCCTCCTTTCAGGTGCACAGCACGCCAGTCGAGGGGCAGGGTCCGCCATCACCTTCGCCACTGGCGTCCCATCACCTCGGACAGGTGGGTCTTGGACATTGTCCGAAGGGGCTACTCCCTCCCCTTCGAGACCACCCCCAGCCATGCCACCTCAATTCCACCGCATGTCAGGGGATCACTTGGTGCTTCTACAGAAGGAAGTCACGGCCCTCTTGGCCAAGAGGGCCGTCGAGCATGTTCCGACCCCAGAAGTAGGGCGTGGTTGCTACTCCCACTACTTTCTGGTGCCCAAAAAGGACAAGGATGACATGCATCCTATCTTGGACCTCCGGAACGTCAATTGCTTCCTCCGGAAGGAGAAGTTCAAGATGCTCACCCTAGCTCAGGTCTTCACTGCCCTAGACCCTGGAGACTGGTTGGTAGCGTTGGACTTGCAGGACGCCTATTTCCACATCCCCGTCCTGCCGGCCCACCGGCGTTACCTTCGGTTCACGGTAGGCCTCGAGCATTTTCAGTTCACCGTGCTCCCCTTTGGCCTTACCAGTGCCCCTCGGGTGTTCACGAAAGTGATGGTGGTGGTCGCAGCTCATCTGCGCCGGGCAGGGATTTCAGTCTTCCCCTACCTCGACGACTGGCTGCTGAAGGCGGGCTCTGTCCCAGGCAGTCGTCTCCCACCTCCAGACTACGGCCGAACTCCTGCACTCGCTGGGGTTCTCCATCAATGTGCCGAAGTCGCATCTGATTCCTTCTCCACAGCTCCTTTTCATCGGAGCAGTTCTGGACACGACGCAGTTTCGGGCCTATCCTCCCGACCGGCGAGTCCGGCATATTCAGGCTATGATTCCGATCTTTCAGCCTTTATCCTGGGTTTCGGTACGGATGACCCTGAGGCTGCTGGGCCTCATGGCCTCCTGCATCCTGCTGGTCAATCATGCCAGATGGCATATGCGGGCTCTGCAGTGGGACCTGAAGTTCCAGTGGGCGCAGCACCAGGGCAACCTGTCCGATCACGTCCAGATCTCGGAGGGGACTGCAAAACAGTTGCAGTGGTGGCTCTCGAACCGGCAATGGGTCATGGGCAGATCCCTCTCCCTTCCCCAGCCAGAGCACACAGTTGTGACGGACGCGTCCCTTCTGGGATGGGGCGGTCACATGGGAGAGGCGGAGATCAGAGGCCTCTGGTCTCCGGCGGAGTCCCGGCTCCATATCAACCTTCTGGAGCTCCGGGCGATCCGACTTGCACTCAAGGCATTCCTTCCCTCTGTCAAAGGGAAGGTAGTGCAGGTGTTCACAGACAACACCACCGCCATGTTGTACTGCAACAAACAGGACGGGGTGGGGTCGTGGACCCTCTGTCAGGAGGCTCTGCGCCTCTGGACATGGCTGGAACATCAGGGCATGTTCCTGATGGTTCAACACCTGGCAGGTTCCCTGAACGCCAGGGCGGACGAACTCAGCCGCAGGTGCATGATGGATCACGAATGGCGTCTTCACTCGGAAGTGGCGCTAGGACTCTTTCTACAATGGGGAGAGCCTTGGTTAGATCTATTCGCCACCGAAGAGAACGCGCAATGTCATCAATTCTGCGCGTTGGAATTTCCAAGGCGGCACTCGCTCGGCGACGCTTTTCGTCGCGAGTGGAGTTGCGGTCTGTTGTACGCCTTTCCGCCTATACCACTTCTACCCAGAGTGTTGAAGAAGATTCGGCGCGACCGGGCCCAAGTCATTCTTGTGGCTCCGGACTGGGCTCGAAGAGTTTGGTATCCCGAGCTACTCAGTTTGAGCGTAGATCCCCCGATCCGTCTGCCTCTTCGGGGGGATCTTCTGTCGCAGCAGCAGGGGACGGTCCTCCACCCGAACCTGTCCAGTCTACACCTGCTTGCGTGGAGATTGAGCGGCGGCAGTTGATTCCTTTCGACTTGCCTCCCGAAGTTTTGATGTGATTCTGGCAGCCAGGCGTCCCTCCACTAAGGTGGTATACGCCTGCAGGTGGAACAAATTTGTGGCATGGTGCACAGCAAAGGCTGTGGATCCCCTTTCTGCCCCTCTCTCTGAGGTCCTTCTGTTCCTTCTGTCTCTGGCCCAACAGGGTTCTGCCCTGGGTACCATCAAGGGTTATCTTTGTGCTATCTCGGCCTTCCTCAGGCTCCCTGATCAGCCCTCCCTTTTCAAGTCCCCTGTTGTTAACAGGTTCTTAAAAGGCATTACACACCTCTTCCCTCCTGTTCCGTTTGTGATGCCTCAGTGGGACTTGAACTTGGTTCTTACCTTTTTAATGTGCGCTCCCTTTGAGCCTCTACATAATTGTCCTCTTCGTCTTCTCTCTCTGAAGACAGCCTTTCTGGTGGCCATCACCTCCGCTCGGCGGGTGAGTGAGCTCCAGGCTCTGTTTTGCAAACCTCCCTTTCTGTCTGTTCATCCAGACAAGGTTGTTCTTCGGACGCGTCCGTCCTTCTTGCCAAAGGTGGTTACTGCCTTCCACATTGGGCAGACCATCACTTTGCCTACCTTCTTCCGCCTCCGCATCCTTCCAGAGAGGAAGAGAGGCTCCACCGTCTGGACCCAAAACGTGCGCTCTCCTTCTATATCGACCGCACAAAACACTTCCGGGTGGATGACCAGCTCTTTGTTGGCTACGTGGGCGCCAAAAAGGTCGGGCGGTGCACAAACGAACCATCTCCCCGCTGGGTTACCTTGTGCATCAAGACCTGCTATTCTTTGGCTAAGAAGGAGCCTCCTGTTGGGCTGCGTGCCCATTCCACCAGGGCAACGGCTGCTACCACGGCCTTGGGCCGCGGTGTTCCGCTGCCGGTTATCTGTCAGGCAGCTACGTGGGCCTCGCTGCACACGTTTACAAAACATTACTGCCTTGACAGTCAGGTCCGGAGGGACGGCTTCTTTGGCCGTTCTGTCCTCCAGGACTTCCTTGCCTGATCTTTGTTCGCAGACCCACCACCGGGGTTGGTATTGCTGGGGTATCTATTCTAAGGTAAGGAATCTGTCACTAACGTGTCTCTTTCAGATGCACAAGTTACTAACTTGTGTAACGATATATCTGTAAGAGACAGTAGTTAGTGACAGATTCCTTACCGCCCCACCCATCCTCCCCGTTCTGCGAACTGATTTCTAGGGTTAAGGACATCCGTTTCAGGGCCCTAGTATTTTTCAGACACCTATGTCAGCTTCTTGCATGGCTCTGCGTTCCTGGCGCGGAAAGTCGTGTACAGAACTGACGTCAGCGCGCAGGGGCGGCGTCTAAGTACTGCGTGCGACGTCATCCCGGCGATCACGACGCCGACGATGGACGCGGAGCCGCACGACGCCGCCTACCGACGCGCAAGGGTACTGCTACGCAAAAACTTTCCGGATCCAGCCTGACGCCTGGGGATATTCTAAGGTAAGGAATCTGTCACTAACTACTGTCTCTTACAGATATATCGTTACACAAGTTAGTAACTTGTGCCTCTCTCTCCCTCCGTCTCTCTCTCTCTCTATATCAGTGGCGGCTGGTCCATAGGGGCGCCGGGGCAGCGCCCCAAAAAAGAAACTGCTCACTGCAGTTCGGGCAACAGGAATGTAAGCAGACGAATTGCCAGCTTTCACAATTAGTCTGTTTACATTTCCGGGCCGGCCTGTGCTTCACGGGTGAAAGACTAAAGTGCGCATGTCAATGCACAGCGCACGCAGGCGAGAGCAGGAGTCCAGAAGATGGTCTGACTGCGCATGTGAGTGAGGAGCGTTGCTCCTCACTCACATTCACAAACCATTAGGTATGCTGCGCATGCCTAGTGTAGTGCAGGCGTCTGAAGATAGGCTCCTGCTCGGGCGGTGATGCGTTTTCGCAAAGTCGCCCCATGCCCTATCAAATGCCAGGATGCAGAGTAAACAAGGGTCAGCCGCCCGGGCCCCGTCGCATCCAGTCAGTATTTCCTGTTGAGCGGCAAAAGAAAAGAGCGGGGAAAAGTTAGTTCCACCACGGACGTGATGCGACAGAGGAGGAGATGCCTGGTAAGTTTTATGTTTTATTCATACCTTTTCAAAACCTGACATTTATATGGAAAGGCTAACAGCTTTTCCACTTCATCCCCGAGTGTGAGTCCTCAATCATGCTGCACTGTGTGAAGCACACCGCCAGTACAATGCGAGTGGTAACTGTGTTTTTCACTCTCTTTTTCAATGCAGAATGTGGCTTTGCATTCAAACGTTGACGAGAGGACGCATTTAGTGCTAAAATATAGTGGTAAATAATGGATTTTCAGTTGATGCAATTTTGCTGAAATTTTACACACCACTACCCCTTCCTGGAATAAAAAAAAAACATAAACTACAGCTAAAAAGGAACGGTCGAAACTTCATGAGCCCCAGAAGTAGAAATGTAAATGGGTTTGTGATGTACAAAAGCGCCACAACGAAAACAGAGAGGAGGCGCTGGATAAACAGGAATTATTACAAAACCAGAAAGATAATCCCGTTATACAATAAGCAATCCTGTCACGATGCCAGGTAATGCCTCCGAGGCAAACGGCAGCCTTGTTCCCAAAATACAGCTCTATGTTCATTGAATGCTCAGGTGCAACCGGGTGTATTTAGCGCTTTGCGAAAGGGGCCCTAACTCTGTTTATTGTATATTTGAGTAGCGCTACTTGGACTCTAACAGTTGTTTCCAGGCGCTCTGGAGCTGGGGTTTGTTGGAGGTCTTGGAGGCTTATGGAAGTGCTTGGAAGCTGGTGGAGTGTGATAGCGCTTTTCATGTTCTTCATTTCTGGAGCTTTGTTTGGAGTCTTTGATACATCTGGGTGTGATTGGAGCCCAGGGTCTGAGGTGTATCCCTCTGGTGCGTGTTTGGTATTTTAGGAGCGCGCAGTATTCACCTCAACATGTTCCTGTCCCAGGTCACCCCTTCACTTGACCTTGGGACGAAGGCTCCTTCTGGTCAGGCGTGTTGTCTACGCTCATTGGCCGCCAGCTCCTGTCCTTTCAACAGAGCCTCTCCCTGAGGCTGCCGCTTTCTAGCAGCCCTTCCTCTGCCTCCAGTGAGGCAAGGGCATGGACCCTCAGCATGACTAGAAGGCCCTCCTTGGCTAGTGACGTGTCTTGGAATTATGCCAAAAGAACAGATTCTCAGCCCAGTCCTCGCCAAACTGGTGGCAGAGCTCAGTTATAGCAGTAGTGAGCTGCGTAATGGCCAAAGGTGAAACTTTTCTTCACACTAAATATGTTTGGAAAATCCCCGTGTCTGTGATGGCATCTGTGCTCGGGCACCCGTCTATCAAGAGATACTGGTTCTGAATGCCCATCTGTGGGGCCTCCAGGCAGCTCGGGGAAGTGGTTATTCCTGGAGAGGCCTCGGGTCCGGATGGGCATGTTTGCAAGGAGTTGTATATATGTGTGTGGGGCCGTTGAGAGAATTTGTCTTCAACCAAAGCCTAGTAATAAACACTTTGGCTGTGGTTTCTGAAAAGGCAGAACCCTAAAAAGAGTATGAATGGATGTATACCATGTCTCTCTCAGGTGACTGAGCATTCTCAAAAGCTATCTCCTTCCCTGTGGCCTACTGGCAGGCACTCACACAGTGGCCAGATAGTAACTATCCCCATCTCCCACCTGGAGTGTGGGCAGCTTTGTATGGTATCTGAATTACATATGTCTGCCATGCTGTTTGTTCTTTTAACAGACAAGTCCGGTGCACACATGGGTGAAATATAGTCCTCATGCCCCGATTACATTGCCAGTAAGTAAATAGGGAGCAATGAAACATGTCTTCTGTTCTTCTTAAAATGGTCTAAACGTGGTATGCTCTTTTTCATCATGAGTGTGGGCATAAAAATTAAAGAAGGTTGCTATGTGCTGCACGCAACTCATTTTTAATGTATTTTTCTTGTGAGAAAGAATTTTCTCCTCTTTATATGGGGGCCGAGGGAGGTTTTATTGAGATGTGTGCTACTCACAATAGGATTATATAGAAAACATGCACACATACAACATTCTTCTGATCTTGTTCAGTTGTTGGTTCCTCCGTATGTATAGGAAAGCTTTCGATGATGAAAAAGTGAGCATATTGCTGAGAAACTGCCAATTGGCTCCCTGGTGGTTGTTTAAGTGAGGCACTTCCTATATTTTTATATATCTTTATTTTCATTTTTTCATATATGGTTTTTCCCTACGCGTAGGACCCGTCTAGATGAATAAGAACCTTTTCCATCCCAAAAGTGAAATAGGGGGACCCCATGTATTGAGAATCAGATGTGTGAGACATATCAAAGGCTTTTGTTATGAATGAATGGTTTGAGTGGGGGGTGCCGTTGACATTTGTCCCCCTAGAGCTCCTTCTTGTTTATATAGGAGTAATTCCAACTAATGCTCACGGGGTTGTGGACAGAAGGGCATACTGCTACACACCCTCTGGGGCTGTCCTAAGCTCCATCCATTCTGGTGGGGGTGAGGTGTAGGATCTCGGAGGCAGAGGGGGCGCGGGACCCGATCAGGTAAGTTTTCATTTTATTTTTTTAGCCGCGACTGGGTACATTGCTTCAGACGTTTTGGGGTAGTGCTTTGGATTCTACACAGTGCAGTGGTTTTATGTTCCGTGCATTCAAATTGCTGTTGTGATATTGTTTTAGATGTTAAAAAAGTGCAGTCAATCAATCAATCACGGCATTTATAGAGCGCGCTACTCACCCGGGAGGGTCTCAAGGCGCTGGGGGAGGGGGTAAGTTACTGCTCGAACAGCCAGGTCTTGAGCTGCTTCCTGAAGGAGAGATGGTCCTGGGTTCGCCGAAGGTGAGTGGGGAGGGAGTTCCAGGTCTTGGCTGCCAGGTAGGAGAAGGATCTTCCTCCGGCGGTGGTTCTGCGGATGCGTGGTACGGTGGCGAGGGCGTGGCTGGTTGATCGTAGCTGGCGTGTGGGCGTGTAGAAGGTCATGCGGTCGTTGAGGTACTTTGGGCCCAGGTCGTGGAGGGCCTTGTGTGCGTGGGTGAGGAGTCTGAACGTGATTCTCTTGCTGACGGGGAGCCAGTGCAGGTCTTTCAGGTGTCCGGTGATGTGGCTGTGTCGGGGGATGTCCAGGATGAGTCGTGCGGAGGCGTTCTGGATGCGCTGGAGTCTTTTTGAAGTTTGGCTGTGGTTCCGGCGTAGAGGGTGTTCCCATAGTCCAGTCGGCTGGTGACGAGTGCCTGGGTGACGGTCTTCCTGGTTTCAGTGGGGATCCATCTGAAGATCTTGCGGAGCATGCGCAGGGTGTTGAAGCATGAAGATGAGACGGCGTTGACTTGTCTGGTCATCGACAGGGAGGAGTCCAGGATGAAGCCCAGGTTGCGTGCGTGGTCCGTTGGCTTGGGCGCGGTGCCCAGGGCCGGGGGCCACCAGGAGTCGTCCCAGGCGGAGGGTGATGAGCCCAGGATGAGGACTTCCGTCTTGTCTGAGTTCAGTTTAAGGCGGCTGTTCCTCATCCAGTCGGCGACGTCTCTCATCCCGTCGTGTAGGTTGGCTCTGGCGGTGGTGGGGTCGTTGGTGAGGGAGAGGATCAGCTGGGTGTCGTCGGCGTAGGAGATGATGTTGAGGTTGTGTTGGCGTGCGATGGCTGCGAGGGGGCTCATGTAGACGTTGAAGAGGGTTGGACTGAGTGAAGATCCTTGTGGAACGCCGCAGATGACTTCGGTGGCTTCGGATCTGAACGGGGGGAGGCGGACTCTCTGGGTTCTTCCGGCGAGGAACGAGATGATCCATTCCAGTGCTTTCTCTCGGATTCCGATGTTGCTGAGGCGCTTCACTAGGGTGCGGTGGCAGACGGTGTCGAACGCCGCGGAGAGGTCCAAGAGGATGAGGGCAGCTGTTTCCCCGTTGTCGGTTAGGGTTCTGATGTCGTCGGTGGCTGCGATAAGGGCGGTCTCGGTGCTGTGGTTGGCCCGAAACCCGGACTGCGAGGGGTCGAGGATCCATTCGTCTCGAGGAAGGCGGCAAGCTGTCTGTTGACGGTCTTCTCGATGACTTTGGCCGGAAACGGAAGGAGCGAGATGGGACGGTAGTTCTTGAGGTCGGTGGGGTCCGCCGTTGGTTTCTTCAGGAGGGCGGTAAGCTCGGCGTGCTTCCAGCTCTCCGGGAAGGTGGCGGTGTGGAAGGAGGAGTTGATGATGTCCCGGAGATGGGGTGCGATGGTGGCGTCGGCTTTGTTGAAGACGTGGTGTGGGCAGGGGTCGGTTGGTGATCCGGAGTGGATGGAGTTCATCGTGCGGGTGGTGTCTTCGGTGCTGATCGGGGTCCAGTTGCAGAGGGTGGTGGTGGCGGGCGTTGGTTCGGCGGTAGGGTGCGTGGTTTGTGCGTCGAAGCTGTTATGTATGTCGGTGATCTTGCGGTGGAAGAACGCGGAGAGTGAGTTGCAGAGGTCTTGCGAGGGGGTGATGTCGTTGTTTCCGGCGCTGGGGTTGGAGAACTCTTTGACGATGCTGAAAAGTTCCTTGCTGTCATGGGCGTTGTTGTCCAGTCGTTCTTTGAGTGCCGACTTCTTGGTGGCACGGATCAGCTGGTGGTGTTTGCGGGTGGCGTGCTTGAGGGCGGTCCTGTTGTCTGTGGTCTGGTCGAGTCGCCAGGTTTTCTCGAGAGTGCGGCAGTTCTTCTTGGATTCCTTGAGTTCGTTGGTGAACCAAGGGGTTTTCTTGCTTCCGGGTCTGCTGGGAGGGTTTTTAGTGGTGCGAGGTCGTCGGGCGCAGGCGGTCAGCCACTTGGCGAGGTTGCTGGCTGCTTCGTTTGGGTCCGTTGTGTTGGTGGGTGTGTTCTGGCTGAGGGAGGCGGTGAGCTGCTCGGCGGTGATCTTGCTCCAGCTCCGGCGGGGAGCCTGTTGCGGGTGGTGGTGGGTCGCAGTCTTTCTGAAGCTGAAGTGGATGCAGCTGTGGTCGGTCCAGTGGAGTCCGGTGGCGTGGCTGAAGGAGATGTGCTTGCTGGACGAGAAGACGGGGTCAAGCGTGTGGCCGGCGTAGTGGGTGGGCGTGTTCACCAGTTGCTTGAGTCCGAGGTTGGCGAGGTTGTCCAGCAGGGCGGTGGTGTTTCTGTCGTTGTTGTTCTCCAGGTGGAAGTTGAGGTCCCCTAGGAGGATGTAGTCGGCGGAGGGCATGGCGTGCGGGCTGATGAAGTCTGCGATGTCTTCGCTGAATAGTGTGCGTGGTCCCGGGGGTCTGTAGATGAGGGTGCCTCGGAGGGTGGTCTTGGGGTCAGTGTGTATCTGGAAGTGTAGGTGTTCGGCGGCGGTGAAGGTCTCGTCGGAGTTAGTCGAGATGCGGATGGTGTTCTTGTGTACGATGGCGATGCCTCCTCCCGTCTGGTTGACGCGGTCCCTCCGGGTGATCTTGTATCCGTCCGGGATGGCTATGGCGATGTCGGGCGCTGAGGAGGCGTTCATCCAGGTTTCGGTGAGGAAGGCGATGTCCGGTGCTGTTGCGTCGAGCAGGTCCCAGAGTTCCATGGCGTGCCTGTGGACGGAGCGGGTGTTCAACAGGATGCATTTCAGGTGGTTGCTGCTGGTGCTCGACTTGGCGGAGGTGGTGCACGTCCGGGGGCAGGTGAATCGGCAGGTTTGGCAGGTGAAGGGTCCGTGGGTGCGTCTCGGTGAGGCTCGGTAGCAGGCAGGGTTCCGGCCGGCATTGAGTGCGGTGAGGGTGGCGGCGTCGTAGGTCCGTCGAGTGGTGTTGCATCGGTGGGATCCAGGGGTTCTGGCGCTGGGCGCGGTCCAGTCGCGGACGGGCGCAGACGGGCTTGCCTTAGGCGCGCCTTCGGCGCGCCAGTGGCGCGGCCGCCATTTATGGGGAGGTGGGAGGGAGGAGCAGCTGGGAGGCGGGAGGCAGGGGCAGCAAATGGGCAGTCAGGGGGCGGGGCCGCAGGGACGCAGCAGCGGGAATGGCGAGAGGCAGCGGGGGCACAAAGTACAAGGGAGAGAAACCAGACAAAAATACAGGCACAACGCAAGTGGGGCAGCGAGGGGCACAGAAAGGAAAATGGGGGTGAAAAACAGACAAAATGGCAAGCACAACGCAAATGGGGCAGCGAGGGGCACAGAAAGGAAAATGGGGGTGAAAAACAGACAAAATGGCAAGCACAACGCAAATGGGGCAGCGAGGGGCACAGAAAGGAAAATGGGGGTGAAAAACAGACAAAATGGCAAGCACAACGCAAATGGGGCAGCGAGGGGCACAGAAAGGAAAATGGGGGTGAAAAACAGACAAAATGGCAAGCACAACGCAAATGGGGCAGCGAGGGGCACAGAAAGGAAAATGGGGGGTGAAAAACAGACAAAATGGCAAGCACAACGCAAATGGGGCAGCGAGGGGCACAGAAAGGAAAATGGGGGTGAAAAACAGACAAAATGGCAAGCACAACGCAAATGGGGCAGCGAGGGGCACAGAAAGGAAAATGGGGGTGAAAAACAGACAAAATGGCAAGCACAACGCAAATGGGGCAGCGAGGGGCACAGAAAGGAAAATGGGGGGTGAAAAACAGACAAAATGGCAAGCACAACGCAAATGGGGCAGCGAGGGGCACAGAAAGGAAAATGGGGGGTGAAAAACAGACAAAATGGCAAGCACAACGCAAATGGGGCAGCGAGGGGCACAGAAAGGAAAATGGGGGTGAAAAACAGACAAAATGGCAAGCACAACGCAAATGGGGCAGCGAGGGGCACAGAAAGGAAAATGGGGGTGAAAAACAGACAAAATGGCAAGCACAACGCAAATGGGGCAGCGAGGGGCACAGAAAGGAAAATGGGGGTGAAAAACAGACAAAATGGCAAGCACAACGCAAATGGGGCAGCGAGGGGCACAGAAAGGAAAATGGGGGTGAAAAACAGACAAAATGGCAAGCACAACGCAAATGGGGCAGCGAGGGGCACAGAAAGGAAAATGGGGGGTGAAAAACAGACAAAATGGCAAGCACAACGCAAATGGGGCAGCGAGGGGCACAGAAAGGAAAATGGGGGAGAAAAACAGACAAAATGGCAAGCACAACGCAAATGGGGCAGCGAGGGGCACAGAAAGGAAAATGGGGGAGAAAAACAGACAAAATGGCAAGCACAACGCAAATGGGGCAGCGAGGGGCACAGAAAGGAAAATGGGGGAGAAAAACAGACAAAATGGCAAGCACAATGCAAATGGGGCAGCGAGGGGCACAGAAAGGAAAATGGGGGAGAAAGACAGACAAAATGGCAAGCACAACGCAAATGGGGCAGCGAGGGGCACAGAAAGGAAAATGGGGGAGAAAGACGGACAAAATGGCAAGCACAACGCAAATGGGGCAGCGAGGGGCACAGAAAGGAAAAGGGGAGACAAGCAGGAAATACGGGCACCGGGGCCACAAGCGAAGGGCGATCTTACCTGCAGAAGCAGCGGGCAGACAACACAGGCGGAGCTGTGTGGTGGGGGAGCGACCTACCTGGCAAGGTCAAGGCAGTGCGTGAGGTGTTCTCATCCTCCCCTCCTGTCAGCACTAGGCTGGCACTTGACATCAGATGCTCTATTGGTTTAGTGCACTGAATGTGTAGCTTTAATGTTCTCTTGGTGTGGCACGTTATATGACCGGCTGGGCGCATGGATTGGATGTTCTGTTGGCGCTTTGCGTGGTATGCTCCATGGTGCTGTGTTCTATTGTTGTAGTAAAGTCCTGATGGTGTAGTTCGGTCTACTAATGCTTGGATAATATACTGGAGCAGTGATTGTATGTTCCATTGGTGCAGTGTGTTCAGTGTTTTGTTTGTGCTGTAGGTTCTGTCGGTAAAGTGCTGAACAGTCCTGTTGGTGCTGTGCTTGGTATGTGCTTTGATTCAGTGCAACTAAATGTTCTTTCAAAGTGGTGTATTCAGTGTTCTGTTTGTGCCGTCATTCTAAGCACTATCTCCTCAGGCATTATTACATATTATGTTGGTGCAGTGCTTGAAAGGTTTTGGTAGTGCTGTACATGGTATGTTCTCTTTTTTGGGGAGCTTAGGTGTCCTTCTGATGTTCCCTCGTGCAGTGCATTAGAGGCTGTCTCGCTGGTTGGTAACGCATGGGCAGGGCTAGCTACATGGCTCAAAACAACTATGGGATGTAGCACTGCTGCACTAAACACCGATTCAGATTTAACACAGGCTTTCCACTTGGTATGGGATGATGGTTTTAATGTCCCACGTTTGATTTGTGTAATGCAATAGAGATCACAGGGGTGACCTTAGTAGGACCCACAGGGTGAGGGATGTGGAGGGGCCGGGCCGACGACTGGACAGGGTCATCAGACCTCAGAGTGGTTGACACCTTCCTGCTTTCTCAAATTTGCTTGAAAATGCACAATTTGCCCACTCTTTTTTCAAAATTTTCTCGAGGGGAGAACCCCCCCCCCCCCGAACCCCGCGTAGGTGGTTCGGGCGCGCTAACTACGCTCGCGCGCCGCAGTGCAGTACGACAATTGTTTTACGCCCTCCCACTTTCAAATGGCACCATCCGCCACTGCTCTATATATATATATATATATATATATATATATATATATATATATATAATGGGGTTTGCCTACATTGCGGCGTGAGTGTTCCGCCGGCCCACATGGGCGTGACTATGTAAATTCAATAAATACTGGGTAAGAGCTGGAAGTTGTGTTTGGCCGTTCAGTGACAGTTTGCCATGGAAAAAGGGCAGAGAAGTCCGAAACGCGTCGCAAGAGTCTGTCGAGTGTTTTGGGGACAGCAGCTCTTTAGTGGAACCACATCTCCAACGAGTGCATCCCAACATGAGGCAAACCCCATTATATATATATATATATATATATATATATATATATAATGTGTGTGTATATATATATATGTATATATATATTCACTGAAAAAACCATAGGTTTCAGGCACGTTATAGTTAGAAATTAGCATTTAAAAAACCATAGAAATTCACTGAAAAAACCATAGGTTTTAGGGAAAGTTATAGTTAGTTGGACATTGCACTCGTACAAAACCCGTGAAATTCCCCGTTATAGTTAGTTCAGCTAACTATAACTCGCGCCCCGCAATGCACTGCTGATGACGTGACATATTACATCACTCATGACATGGTCAGTGACATCACTGATGACATCTCAAATGACATCATTGATGACATCACTGATGACATCATCCAGTGACTGTGTGTTTCTGTAAAGTTTAAATATGTTTAATATATATAGGTAAAGGCGTATTGAAGAATGAGTGGGTGTATAAGTGTCTGAATGGATGTTTTACTAGGTGCGTGACTGACTCTATAAGTGAGTGGTTAAACATATGTTAGTGATGCATGGGTTAGTGACTAAACTGTGTGAATCTCTGTATCCGTCTGTCTGTTGGTGTGTAAGTGACTGCATGGGTTTGTGAATAACTACATAAGTGTCTATATGAGTTATTGATTGGTTGTCTGAGTATCTGTATGGGTGCCTGAGTGTTTGTGTGGGTGGGGTGTGTGTGACTGTGCATAGATGTGTGAGTGGGTGATTCACTGGGTGCATAGTTTGAAGTGTGCATCTGTGATGGACTGTATGGGTGGGTGAGTGTGTATGGGTGTGTTAGTGAGTGAATGTATATCTTATTTGTACATGTGTAAGTAACTACATATATAAAAGGCAGTATATATGTGTGTTAGAGTATATAAATGTCTATAAGTGAGATGTGTGATTGTGAGAGTGGCTGCATGGATGAGTGTTTGCTTGTATCAGTGATTGTATAAGAACATAAGAATGTGCTAGTATTTGTATGACTAAGTGAGCTGGTGTGTGTATAACTGTATAGGTGAGTAAAGGGTAGTTTGAATAATTATTTCTATGACTGACTAGGTGTGTGAGTACCTCTATGGATGAGTGGCGGTGTGTGAGTGTCTATATAGGTGTATGAGTGCATATGATAGTCCTGTACTGAGTGACCATAAGTATGAGTGACTGTACGGGTGGGTGAGTGAGTGGATGTGTGTGTAGACCTAAGAATCAGTGAGTGGGTATGTAGTTATTGGTGTTGGAGTGTCTATGGGTTTGAGAATGGCAGTATGTAATTTAGAGTGGGTGTATCTAAAGTTATGTTAGGGTGTGAGAAGATGCATGAAATTAACACATGGATGATGTCATCAGTGATGTCATTTGAGAATTGAGATGTCATCAGTGATGTCACTGACCATGTCATGAGTGATGTAATATGTGACGTCATCAGCAGTGCATTGCGGGGCGCGAGTTATAGTTAGCTGAACTAACTATAACGGGGGAATTTCACGGGTTTTGTACGAGGGCAATGTCCAACTAACTATAACTTTCCCTAAAACCTATGGTTTTTTCAGTGAATTTCTATGGTTTTTTAAATGCTAATTTCTAACTATAACGTGTCTAACCTATGGTTTTTTCAGTGAATTTCAAAGGTTTTTTAAATGCTAATTTCGAACTATAACGTGCCTGAAACCTATGGTTTTTTCAGTGAATTTCAAAGGTTTTTCAAATGCTAGTTTGTAACTATACCTACAGAAGTAGGACATGTGAAGAAAAAAGCAAAACGCAGAGAAAGAAGCAAAAGAAATGTAGAAAGAAACAGAAGTCCACAAAGACGAAGAAAAATGCAGGAAGAAGCAAGACATGTGCAGAAAGAACCAACAGAGGAGCAGAAAGAGGCCTTGTTGCAAAATCATCCTGTGCCCACACCTTTTCCAGACGGGTACTGGTGGTAACTGACTCTGACTAACCAGGCCTAGAGCCAGTGCTATGATAAAAGACACTTAGAATACAGTTAAAACACCTACATACACTAGGGAACACTATGCGTTGGGGTACCCCTGTGATTAGCATGACCTCCTCTGTAACTCCCTAGTACATAATAGGGCAGGGGGATTAAAACTACCTCTTAAAACACGCCATGGGGCGCGTTTGCACACTGGTGGAGGGGGGGCCTGAGGTTACATGTGTGCAAACACGCTCTCTGGCTGTTTTAAGTTGGGGGATAAAGTCCCCTTGAATCCTAAGGCTCTCTGGGGTCCAACTAGCCCACCAGGTACCTCCAGTAAGCGCCACAGAGTTGCGTTGCAGAGAGGTGTAAAAAGGGGCATGGCCTGGACCACCTCTCTGCAACGCAGCGCAGTGGCGCTTACTGGAAGCACCTGGTGGGCTAGTTGGCCACCAGGGGCCCTCATGATTGAAGGGGAATTAATTCCCCAACTTAAAACGCGCCACAGGGCGTGTTTGCACACGTCACCTCAGGCCCCATCCCCTCCCTTCACCGTGTAAACACGCCCTGTGGCCGTTTTAAGTTGGCAAATTAAGTCCCCTTGAATCCTGAGGGTCCCAGGGGTCCAACTAGCCCACTAAGTACCTCCAGTAAGCGCCACAGAGCTGCGTTGCACAGAGGTGTAAAAAGGGGCATGGCCTGGACCACCTCTCTGCAACGCAGGCCTGTGGCGCTTCCTGGTGGTACCTAGTGGCCTAGTTGGCCCCCAGGGGCCCTCAGGATTAAAGGGGACTTATTACCCAACTTAAAACGCGCCACAGGGCGTGTTTGCACACATGTCACCTCAGGCCCCGCCCTTCACCACTGTGCAAAGGCACCCCGTGGCACGTTTTAAGTTGGGGGATTAAGTCCCCTTGAATCCTGAAAGTCCCTGAGTCCAACTAGCCCACCATGTACCTCCAGTAAGCACCACAGAGCTGCGTTGCTGAGAGGTGGTCCGAGACCATGCCCCATTTTACACCTCTCTGCAATGCAACTCTGTGGCACTTACTGGACACACCTGGTGGGGTAGTTGGCCCCCAGGGACACTCAGGATTCAAGGGTACTTAATTCCCCAACTTAAAACGCGCCACAGGGCGCGTTTCCACACTTGTGACATCAGGCCACGCCCCCTTCTTTCACCACTGTGCAAACGCACCCCGTGGCGCGTTTTGAGTTGGGGGATAAAGTCCCATTGAATCCTGAGAGTCCCTGGAGTCCAACTATCCCACGAGGTACCTCCAGTAAGCGCCACAGAGCTGCGTTGCAGAAAGGTGTAAAAAGGGACGTGGCCTCTGAACACCTCTCTGCAACGCAGCTCCCTGGCGCATACTGGAGGTACCTGGTGGGCTAGTTGGCCCCCAGCGACCCTCAGTATTCAAGGGCAATTAATTCCCCAACTTACAAATCGCCAGGGGGCGCGTTTGCACAGTGGTGAAGGAAGGGGGCGGGGCCTGAGGTGACATGTGTGCAAACACGCCCTGTGGCGTGTTTTAAGTTGGAGAATTAATTCCCCTTCAATAGGTCTGCTTAGGGGGTCCCACAAGGACCCCCAGGGTCCAAAAAAGCATTTAAAAAAAAAAAAATCGCCTCTCAGGCCCCCTCAAGCCCCGGGGACCACCACCCCCGGGGCTTTCATTATAAAAGCGGGGTGGGGCACACTGCCCCCCCACAGCCCCAGGGGGTGGCGGTCCCCGGGGCTGTGGGGGCAGTGTGCCCCCCCGCTATTATAATGAAAGCCCCGGGGGTGGCGGTCCCCGGGGCTTGGGGGGGCCTTAGAGGCGTGTTTTTTTTTTTTTTTTTTTAATGCTTTTTTGTGCCCTGGGGGTCCTTGTGGGACCCCCTAATCAGGCCTAGGGGGTCAGGGTGTTTCTACCCTGCCACCTTTCCTTCTTTTTCACGTTTGTTTTACTCTTTTCTTGTGACTCGGTTCTACCGAGTCACAAGATGGCTGCCAACACTTCCTGGTTTGGAGTGTTGACAGCCAATTAGCATGCAGCTCGTGGTCGGGAGGGTGCGCAAATCCACCACGGCCATAAATATCAAAACTTTTATTTTTGATTTTCTCAGCAACTACTGAACGGATTTACACCATTTTTTAAAAGGGTGCTTTCTGAACCCAGCACTACCTTTTTGCCAAATTTGGTGTAATTCCGTTCAGCAGTTTTGGCTGTAGCCTTGCATAAAGTTTCCTATGGGAAATCGATTTTTTGACTCTTATTTTTTGAATTTCTCCGCAACTACTGCACGGATTTACACCATTTAAAAAAAAGGTCGCTTTCTGAACCAAGCGCTACCTTTTTGCCAAATTTGGTGTAATTCCGTTCAGCAGTTCGGGTGTAGCCGTGTCTAAAATTTCCTATGGGAATTAACATGGAGAAAACACGTTTTGGGACCCCCCTTTTTTCTCGGCCCCCGCTTGATGAATCACCCCGAAACTTTCAAGACAGGAGCTGACCGGAGCGCCCCACTAGTTTTGAAAATTTCGCGATGATTCGTCGAACAACGCCAAAGTTATTGGGAATAGAATGTTACGAATTTCCTATGGATAATAGGTCCTAACTATAACTATCTACTGGCGACCGCCAGTAGATTATATATATACATATATATATATATATATATATATATATATATATATATATATATATATATATAATAAACAAAAAAGCAAAGGTTAAAGTGATGTTATAGTAAGGAATTGTAAGAATATCTAACTTTACATTTAAAAAAACGAACAAATTCTCCCTGATGCCAGTCGACGTTTGGTGGCGCTGCTGCTGGTTTTGGCCAGGCGTAGAGTGGCAATACACTGGGGGCGGAAACCGGCGCCATTGCTCAAATCCTGGCTCACCGACGCTGCATACTCCCAGACACAACTGACAGAATTCTGGAATCTTATGCCGACAGCGAGTAGGCCGCATGATATTTGGGGACCGCTGGTTACTTCATGGCTTGGTGGATGCTGATTCAGACTATAACACTCCTACGAACAGTCCCGCACGCACACCTGTACGCTTGACCAATGCCCAAGCGGATGAGCCCACACCTCTATAGATCGTGACTGTCACGGTGATATTAAACTTGTCTCTGTATGATTCATTCTTGGCTCTGTTGTCTGATGTGAGATTTGGTGCTGTTGGCTACTGCTGGTTACCTCTTATACCTGTATATGAATCAATGTTCAAATGCTACAGAGCGAGTATCAGATTTGTTAATACAAACTAAATCCGGCTCGCCTCTGGATCCCTGCCCTCCGTATATTCTGCACCTGGCTCCTGAGCAAATTAGTGCCCACCTCACCCCTCTCCTTAATGAGGTTATCAAATCTGGGATATATCCTCAGTCTTGGAAAAAGGCCTGTATCAGGCCTATCCTGAAGAAAGTCACCTTAGACCCTACTGAGGTGAAAAACTACCGCCCTATCTCCTGTCACCCTCGAAAATTTTAGAAAAAGCTATCAACTCAGAATTAACAGAATATCTAGATAGCAATCTTATTCTTGATGACACCCAACATGGCTTTAGAGCCCGACATTCCACTGAGTCAGCACTTATCATGGCCACCGAAGAGATTCGTAGAGTGATGGATGGTGGGGGGAAGAGCCGTCCTCATCTTGCTTGACCTATCAGCCTCGTTCGATACTGTTAACCACGAGGTATTGACGCAACGGCTGAGGGCGGCAGGCATTGAGAGGTCGGCTCTAACCCTATTGACATCTTTTTTGACATCTCGCGAACAACTGATAGATTGGGATGGTCTCAAGTCTGCAAAATTCGGCCTCCCGTGCGGTGTACCGCAGGGATCCGCGTTGTCTCCCACTTTGTTTAACCTTTACGTTACCCCTCTGGCCAGACTAATAAGAGATCATGGTCTGATGCTTGTATCGTACGCAGAGGATACCCAGATTGTGGTATCAGTAACCCAAAGTGTGGATGAGACGGCGGCTAGGTTCAGGAACTGCCTAAAGAATGTTATGCAATGGATGAGCTCTAATTTTTTTAAGCTCAACACGGAAAAGTTGGGCTGAAGCCTTCAATCTGGAGCCAAGTATGGTGGCCCACTGAGGCTGGGAACTGCCCCAGTCCCGTAACAAAGGCCAGGAATCTTGGCTTTATGTTTGACAGCAATCTAAAATTTGCCCAACAAACTAATCAGGTGTCATCTGCTTGTTTCTACACGCTGAAAAACTTGCGCAAAATCCTTCGGTTCATTCCCTTAACCATGAGGAAAACGGTAATCGGGGCTTTGATTCTTTCCAGAATCGATTATGGCAACGCCCTTTATCTGGGAGCAGACAAGGGCCAGATCGCCAAACTACAGTCCATTCAGAACGCGGCGGCCCAGGTGCTTTATGGTCTTCCCAAACATCACCCTACTTTAGCCACCATTAAACTGCTCCACTGGCTCCCGGTTCGGCAGCGAGTAGATTTCAAGGCTCTCTGTCTTGTAAACAAAGCCTTGTATGGTGGAGGAGCTGCTGACGTGCAGCTGCTATTCAAGCGGTACTCTCCTCAACGCTGTCTCAGATCATCGAATACAGGTCTGATCCTGATTCCCAAGATAAAAAAAGTCAGATGGGGAGTGTTAGACTTGGCATCTTTTGGCGTGTTTCCCCTGACTTTTTGCTTTCTGACCTCCCGGTTTTGACTCTGTTTTTGCTGGTGTAATGATTCTGCGCACTTTCCTCACTGCGGTCCAGTGGGAAAGTGCAAGTGCTCCTGTATAAAATGTGTTACGGATTGGCGTTTCCATGATTGGCCTATTTGGTTTATGTGTCAGTCCCTTGTAAAGTGCACTGCGAGTGCCTGGGCCTATAGACCAAATGCTGTTGGTGGGCTGCAGCACTGGATTGTGCCACCCACGCAAACAGCCCGTAAAATGTAACTCGGGCCTGCCATCGCAGAGCCTGTGCGCAGCCTGGGGCTGCCAGGTCGACTTGGCAAGTGCACACACTTGCCAGTCCCTAAACCTTCCCTTTTCTACATGTAAGTCACCCCTAAGGTAGGCCCAAGGTACCCCTGTGGGCAGGGTGCGTTGTATGCGAAAGGTAGGACATGCCCTGGTGTGTGTGGCATGTCCTGATAGTGAATTACAGCCTAGTTCGTTTTTTCACTATTGCAAGGCTACCTGTTCCCCCTAGGCCAGAACGGGCAGTTTTGATTATTACAGCTTATAATCCTAACTGACCCCGGGAACATGGTAGAAATTCGAGTTTAGTATGCCTGGACTCAGAATGATAAAAGGCATCTTTTAGTGAAGTTGGTTTTAACATTCTGTGTTTGAAAATACCACTGTTAGAAAGTGGGTATTTTCTTGTCTAACCATCCAAGCCTGCCTCTGCGAGGTTGTGTATTCCTTATCTGGAGTGTGAGTGACAGGGGCTGGGGGATGCCAGGAGACAGGGTGAGTCAGCACAGGGCTGAATAGCAAGATCTACATGTAGATGGGTGGGAGGGGTCGCACCTGGGCCCTGAATAGGACAGTGCCTTCCCTCCACAATGCTGGCTCCACCTCCTGTGGTGCGTCTGATGTCCCTGGCCTACTCACTGAAAGAAGGGACGGAGACTTGTCAACAAAGTGCTCCAGAACTGGTTTGGACTAGGCAAAGGCCTCTCTGCCTTCAGAGAACAAAGGAATTTGGGATATAAATATTGGGGCCCTGACCCCATGAATTTAGATCTCGCTGGAATCAAGGAACCTGCCAAGACGAAGAGCTGGAAGAGCTGCCAGGAGGAGTACTGCCCCTTTGCTGTGTTGTTGCTTTGTTGGGTTGGCCTGCAGCTGCTGCTTCTGCCTTGGGCAGTGAAAGGAAGGAACTTTCTACAAACTTGTGCTGAGTATCTCCAAGGGCCTGGAACTGAGCTGGCCTCCTGTTAAGAAGTCTCAGGGACTGCAAAGACTTCACAAGCCTCTGGGTACAGCTTCTGGAACGCTGTTTCAGTTGCCACAGAGGAAGGGAACCGCAACCGACTCCGTCAACCGAATCCATCCCTGGCAGGTGACCTGTTTGCACCGCAGACCGCATCGCCCCGCTTCGCATCGCAACCCTGGTCTCACCGTGGGCGACGTCCGACGCCGCCAACACCGAGCCGCTGCTTGCACCGTGACCTGTGGGCACCGCAGTTCGCATCGCATCGCTTCACTGAACCAGCCGGACCCGACCAACGCGGTCGCTGCAACTGGCTCAAGATTCGTGACCGCATCGCATTTGGGGCACCGCTCGCACGTCTGCGACGCACCGCTCCGACTCGCACCGCTGTCCGACGCCAGCTCCCGCACTCCGGCTTGGTCGCCTGCATCGCAACCTGTCAGCACCGCATCGAGCAACGTCTCACCCTGCATCGCACGCCTTGGACTCACCGACTCCGTCTGCACGACGCTCATCGAGCCGCTGCCTGCACCGCATTGAGGGACACCGCACCTTGCATCGCCCCGTCTTGCACCGCAACCGCGACGGACGCCGACCGGCTCGTACACTCCGTACCAGCCACAACGAGAAAGGTACTGTGACCGAGTCTGTTCACGACTCTGCTGGCCCGTATCGACGCGGCCGGCTGGAACTGTTAGACTCTGTGGTTTTCAGCATCGCGGTAGGCTCGGACGGAGCTACCGACTCGTACGAACTTTGTTTTTGAACTATTCCTGCAAAGAAGAAGTTACCTTATCAAGTATTCGTTTTTAAAGTATAGTATTGTGGATTTTTGTCGTAATTGGTCTTGTCTTGAGTATATAAAAATATTGGTTATTTCTCTAAACTGGTGTGGTGTCCGTTTGTAGTGCTTACACTGTATTACTGTTGGTTATGTGCAAATGCTTTACACACTGCCTCTGAATTAAGCCTGACTGCTCGTGCCAAGCTACCACGAGGGTGAGCAGCGGTTACTTCACGAGTGTAACACCCTTACCCTGACTAGGAAGAAGGGTCCCTACTTGGACAAAGGTGCAAGCCCTTGCCAACTAGAGATCCCATTTCTAACATTGGTTGTCAGCGGTGGGGATAGGACTTGTGTTTGCACTTGACTTACAGTGATTGGTGTGCACTACTACCATATCGCAGACCATTACGTACCACATACTGGTTCTTTTTCTTTTGGCCTATTTTTGATCTTGCCAGTTTTCAACTCACTACTTTTGTCATGCCTGACACAGCTGCATCATCCGTTGCATCTCTGGAAATTATCTTTGAGGAGGATAGGTTGGAAACCTACGCCGTAAAGGAACTACGAGCGATTTGTAAAAACCTGAAAGTCCAAATTAAAGGCCTCACAAGGAAGGAGGAGCTACAGAAGGCGCTGAGGGCCTGGGTAGCAGCCAGACATGCCAGTGGGCAGCCTGGTAATCTCAGTGAGGAGGTGGAGGAACCTATTTCCAGGGTGGATATGCTTTTGGGTAGGGGGGAACCCGCCAGGTCAGGCAGTAGCAGTCTGTCCCCAGAGGAGCTGGAGGACAGGCGGGAGGCAAGGCAGTTTGAGCTGCAGAAGCTCAGGCTGGAGAGTGAGCGGGAGGAGAAGAGATTGGCCATGGAGGAGAGGAAGATGCTCTTAGAGCATGAGAGAGAACTGAAGGAGCTAGAACTTAGGAGTAAGTCAGGCTCAGATGGTGGCAGCAATTCGTCCAGAAAGGCAGACAGGATTGTGCACATTCCCAAGAATGTAGGCAAGGAGTTCAAGAAGGGGGATGACATACAAAGGTGGTTTCAGGGTTATGAGGCAGCCATACACATGAATGGGGTCCCTGAGGAGAATTGGGGAGCAGGATTGTGGCCACTTTTCCCTGAAGAAGCAAGGGATGCTCTGATAGCTTTGGGTAAGGGGTATCAACTCACCTATGCTGACATGAAGGATGCCCTTCTCACGAAGTATGGTCTTACTCCTGAAAAGTACAGGGATCAGTTCAGGTCCAGTAAGAAGTCTGATGCCAACACTTGGTTGGAATGTGTGGATGTGTTCTTCAGGTCTCTGGATGGCTGGGTAAAGGGCAGTAGTGTAACAGATTTTCAGGGGCTCTACAACTTGATTGCATGGGAGCACTTGTCTAGTCTATGTTTTGCAGATCTGCGCCAGCACCTAGTTGATAGTAAGCTAACTGACCCCAGGAAGCTTGCTATGGAAGCGGACCGCTGGGTGAGTACCAGGGTCCACAAGAAAGCGTTTGGGGGAGACTCAGCCAAAGGTGGGCAGGGTCCCCAGCAGAAAGGTGGGGGGGACAAGGGTAAAGCACAGGAGTTCTCTAAAGGGCCCCAAACTAGTACCCAGGGTAAAGGTTCCCAGCCCCCGGTGATAAGAAGAAAGGGGTCTCTACAGGGAAGCCTGTTGAGACCGGCCCCAGCAAGTGTTATGCATGTGACCAGGTAGGTCACTTTAAGGGGGACCCCAAGTGCCCGAAGGGGACACAGCCACCCACCGGTGGACAGTCCAAAGTGTTGGCTAGTGTAGCACTTGGGGAGGAGGGGTGCCCACAGGAGGGTGGGGATCACGCAGAAATGACCCTTGTCTCACTAGGGGACAGTGAGATGGTCCCAGGAAACCAGGTGCCCCTAACACAAAGAAATATAGCACCTGGGTGACCATTAATGGGAACAGGGTAGAGGCTCTCAGAGACACTGGAGCCAGTGTGACCTCAGTCCGGTGTCACCTGGTGTCTGAGAAGCAAGTCGTCCCAGGAGCATTCCACCAAGTAGTTGCTGTCGACAACTCTGAGCGCCGGTGTATGGTGGCGCAGGTTCCCTTTGAATGGGGGGGGGTCTCAGGTCCCTTGAGGGTGGTTGTGAGCCCTACCATGCCTGTAGATTGTCTGCTAGGAAACGACCTGGAGCAGTCCTCATGGAAGGAGGTTGAGCTCAGGTCTCACTTGGAGATGCTTGGGTTGCCAGAGTGGGCATGCGTGTCTACTCGGTCAATGGCAGCCAGAAAGGGTGATCAAGAGGACTTGGAGCCTGGAACAGTGGCCCAAGTCCCTGCCAAGAGAAAGGGCAGGTGGCGCGGGAAACCGGCCCCCGAAGTTCCCACGGACCGTGAGGAGGCGGACCTCGAGGGGGACGCCCCGGTGCCTACAGGGGAGCAGGTAGCCGAACTGGGAGACATCTCTGAGCTGACCCATTGGCAGCAAGAAGGGGGTCCCACCAGGGAGGAGTTCTGCAGGGAGCAGAACGAGTGCCCTACTCTGGAGGGTCTGCGGCGGCAGGCTGCAGACCAGGCAGCTGGTAATCAGTCCGGGTCACATCTGATCTACTGGGAGAGTGGTCTCCTATACAGTGAGCCTAAGGTTGCTGAGCCTGGGTCAGCCCGTGTGCTGGTGGTACCCCAGCGCTTCAGGACCTTCCTACTGGGTCTGGCTCATGACGTGCCTTTGGCAGGACATTTGGGGCAGGACAAGACCTTTGACAGGCTTGTCACCCACTTCTTTTGGCCCCAAATGCGAAGGCAGTCAGATGCACACTGTAGGTCTTGCCAAACTTGCCAGGCAAGTGGTAAGAGTGGGAGGAAGGGTCAAAGCTCCTCTCCAACCTTTTCCTGTTGTTGGTACACCCTTTGAAAGGGTAGGGATGGATATTGTGGGGCCACTGGACCCCAAGACAGCCATGGGCAACAGGTACATCCTGGTCTTGGTGGACCATGCCACCCGGTACCCGGAGGCAATCCCTCTCAGGACAACGACGGCGCCAGTGGTGGGCCGGGCGTTAATGGGGATCTTTTCCCGTGTGGGATTCCCCAGAGGTGGTTTCTGATAGGGGGACCAATTTCATATCGAAGTATATGACATCCCTGTGGAAGGAGTGTGGTGTAACCTACAAGTTCACCACTCCTTACCACCCACAAGGAAACGGTCTGGTGGAGAGATTCAACCAGACCTTGAAAGGCATGATCAAGGGTCTAACAGAACCCATGAGGCGTAAGTGGGACGTCCTCTTGCCATGCCTACTCTTTGCATACAGGGAGGTGCCTCAGAAGTCTCTTGGGTACAGCCCCTTTGAGCTCCTGTATGGCCACCCTGTCAGAGGACCTCTGAGTTTGGTAAAGGAAGGCTGGGAGGCGGCTCCCAGGAAAACTCCCAGGATGTATTTAGCTACATGCTGGCCTTTAGAAACCAAACTGCCCGCTTCAGGAAACTCGCTCAGGCGAACCTAGAAGCAAGCCAGGAAGAAATGAAGAGATGGTATGACCAGAATGCCACTCTGGTCGAATTTCAACCTGGGCAAAAAGTGTGGGTCATGGCCCCAGTGGCACCTTGTGCCTTGCAGGACAAGTGGACTGGGCCATATGAGGTAAAGGAGCGCAAAAGTGACGTCACCTACCTGGTGGATTTGCAGGCTCCAAGGAACCCTTTGAGGGTCCTTCATGTGAACCGCCTCAAGCCCCACTTCGAGAGGTCCGAAGTGAGTATGCTCTTGGCGACAGATGATGGGGTGGAAGAGGAGAGTGAGCCTCTCCCTGACCTCCTGTCTACCAAGGAGCATGATGGGTCAGTAGAGGGTGTGATCCTCTCCCCTACTTTGACTCAGGAGCAGCAGGGGGACTGTCGCCAGTTGTTGGGACAGTTCGCCCCACTGTTCTCTCTCTGACCCCCGGTGTTACTCACTGGTGTACCCATGACGTGGACACTGGTGACAGCCCTCCTGTGAAGCACAAGATTTACAGGTTGACTGACCGGGTCAGAGCCAGCATCAAGGAGGAGGTCTCTAAGATGTTGGCGTTAGGGGTGATTGAGCCCTCCCACAGTCCTTGGGCCAGCCCAGTTGTCTTGGTCCCAAAGGCTGCTGCGCCCGGTGCCACTCCAGAACTCCGGTTTTGTGTGGACTACCGTGGGCTCAATGCCGTCACCAGGACTGACGCGCACCCCATCCCCAGAGCTGATGAGCTCATTGATCGGTTGGGAGCTGCCCGGTTCCTCAGCACGTTTGATTTGACGTCTGGGTACTGGCAGATTGCCTTAACCGATGGGGCCAAGGAGAAATCAGCATTCTCAACCCCAGAAGGTCATTACCAATTCCGGGTGATGCCCTTTGGGTTGAAGAATGCCCCTGCCACCTTTCAGAGGTTGGTCAATTAGGTGTTGGCTGGGCTGGAGGATTTCAGTGCCGCCTACCTGGATGACATTGCTGTGTTCAGTTCCAGCTGGGAAGAACATTTACAGCACCTTGAGAAAGTGTTGAGGGCTCTGCAAGGTGCAGGCCTCACGATCAAGGCCAGTAAGTGCCAGATCGAGCAGGGTTCTGTGGTGTACTTGGGACACCAGGTAGGAGCGGCCAGGTGGCGCCCTACAACCCAAGATTGACACCATTCTGGCTTGGGAGCCCCCAAGACCCAGACAGAGGTGAGAGCCTTCTTAGGTCTCACCGGCTACTATAGGAGATTTGTTAAGGGCTATGGCACCATCGTTGCCCCCTTAACAGAGCTGACCTCTAAGAGGCAGCCCAGGAAAGTGATCTGGACTGAGTCCTGCCAGAAAGCTTTTGATGCCCTGAAGGCAGCCATGTGCACGGCGCCCGTGCTCAAGGCACCTGACTTCTCCAAGGAATTCGTCGTGCAGACTGACGCTTCAGAGCATGGTGTGGGAGCGGTGCTCTCACAACTGAACGAAGAGGGCCTGGATCAGCCTGTAGTCTTCCTTAGCAGGAGACTACTTCCCAGGGAACAGAGGTGGAGTGCCATAGAAAGGGAAGCTTTTGCTGTGGTCTGGGCACTGAAGAAGTTGAGACCATACCTGTTTGGGACTCACTTCCGGGTTCAGACAGACCACAGGCCCCTCAGATGGTTGATGCAAATGAGGGGTGAGAATACAAAACTGCTGAGGTGGTCCATCTCCCTACAGGGAATGGACTTTACGGTGGAACACCGTCCTGGTACAGAACACGCCAACGCAGATGGTCTGTCCAGGTTCTTCCGCCTTAGTGAAGAGAACTCCAATGGGGTTGGGTAGTTCTCCCTACTTTCAGCTGGAGGGGACATGTGTTAGACTTGGCATCTTTTGGCGTGTTTCCCTGACTTTTTGCTTTCTGACCTCCCGGTTTTGACTCTGTTTTTGCTGGTGTAATGATTCTGCGCACTTTCCTCACTGCGGTCCAGTGGGAAAGTGCAAGTGCTCCTGTATAAAATGTGTTACGGATTGGCGTTTCCATGATTGGCCTATTTGGTTTATGTGTCAGTCCCTTGTAAAGTGCACTGCGAGTGCCAGGGCCTATAGACCAAATGCTGTTGGTGGGCTGCAGCACTGGATTGTGCCACCCACGCAAACAGCCCGTAAAATGTAACTCGGGCCTGCCATCGCAGAGCCTGTGCGCAGCCTGGGGCTGCCAGGTCGACTTGGCAAGTGCACACACTTGCCAGTCCCTAAACCTTCCCTTTTCTACATGTAAGTCACCCCTAAGGTAGGCCCAAGGTACCCCTGTGGGCAGGGTGCGTTGTATGCGAAAGGTAGGACATGCCCTGGTGTGTGTGGCATGTCCTGATAGTGAATTACAGCCTAGTTCGTTTTTTCACTATTGCAAGGCTACCTGTTCCCCCTAGGCCAGAACGGGCAGTTTTGATTATTACAGCTTATAATCCTAACTGACCCCGGGAACATGGTAGAAATTCGAGTTTAGTATGCCTGGACTCAGAATGATAAAAGGCATCTTTTAGTGAAGTTGGTTTTAACATTCTGTGTTTGAAAATACCACTGTTAGAAAGTGGGTATTTTCTTGTCTAACCATCCAAGCCTGCCTCTGCGAGGTTGTGTATTCCTTGTCTGGAGTGTGAGTGACAGGGGCTGGGGGATGCCAGGAGACAGGGTGAGTCAGCACAGGGCTGAATAGCAAGATCTACATGTAGATGGGTGGGAGGGGTTGCACCTGGGCCCTGAATAGGACAGTGCCTTCCCTCCACAATGCTGGCTCCACCTCCTGTGGTGCGTCTGATGTCCCTGGCCTACTCACTGAAAGAAGGGACGGAGACTTGTCAACAAAGTGCTCCAGAACTGGTTTGGACTAGGCAAAGGCCTCTCTGCCTTCAGAGAACAAAGGAATTTGGGATATAAATATTGGGGCCCTGACCCCATGAATTTAGATCTCGCTGGAATCAAGGAACCTGCCAAGACGAAGAGCTGGAAAAGCTGCCAGGAGGAGTACTGCCCCTTTGCTGTGTTGTTGCTTCGTTGGGTTGGCCTGCAGCTGCTGCTTCTGCCTTGGGCAGTGAAAGGAAGGAACTTTCTACAAACTTGTGCTGAGTATCTCCAAGGGCCTGGAACTGAGCTGGCCTCCTGTTAAGAAGTCTCAGGGACTGCAAAGACTTCACAAGCCTCTGGGTACCGCTTCTGGAACGCTGTTTCAGTTGCCACAGAGGAAGGGAACTGCAACCGACTCCGTCAACCGAATCCATCCCTGGCCGGTGACCTGTTTGCACCGCAGACCGCATCGCCCCGCTTCGCATCGCAACCCTGGTCTCACCGTGGGCGACGTCCGACACCGCCAACACTGAGCCGCTGCTTGCACCGTGACCTGTGGGCACCGCAGTTCGCATCGCATCGCTTCACTGAACCAGCCGGACCCGACCAACGCGGTCGCTGCAACTGGCTCAAGATTCGTGACCGCATCGCATTTGGGGCACCGCTCGCACGTCTGCGACGCACCACTCCGACTCGCACCGCTGTCCGACGCCAGCTCCCGCACTCCGGCTTGGTCGCCTGCATCGCAACCTGTCAGCACCGCATCGAGCAACGTCTCACCCTGCATCGCACGCCTTGGACTCACCGACTCCGTCTGCACGACGCTCATCGAGCCGCTGCCTGCACCGCATTGAGGGACACCGCACCTTGCATCGCCCCGTCTTGCACCGCAACCGCGACGAACGCCGACCGGCTCGTACACTCCGTATCAGCCACAACGAGAAAGGTACTGTGACCGAGTCTGTTCACGACTCTGCTGGCCCGTATCGACGCGGCCGGCTGGAACTGTTAGACTCTGTGGTTTTCAGCATCGCGGTAGGCTCGGACGGAGCTACCGACTCGTATGAACTTTGTTTTTGAACTATTCCTGCAAAGAAGAAGTTACCTTATCAAGTATTCGTTTTTAAAGTATAGTATTGTGGATTTTTGTCGTAATTGGTCTTGTCTTGAGTATATAAAAATATTGGTTATTTTTCTAAACTGGTGTGGTGTCCGTTTGTAGTGCTTACACTGTATTACTGTTGGTTATGTGCAAATGCTTTACACACTGCCTCTGAATTAAGCCTGACTGCTCGTGCAAAGCTACCACGAGGGTGAGCAGGGGTTACTTCACGAGTGTAACACCCTTACCCTGACTAGGAAGAAGGGTCCCTACTTGGACAAAGGTGCAAGCCCTTGCCAACTAGAGATCCCATTTCTAACAGGGAGGCAAGGGTTTTTTGTACCAGGCTGCCAGGCTATGGAACGTGCTCCCTGCACAGCTCAGACTACAATCAAACTGGACTATTTTTAGGAAACAAATAAAGACCTGGCTCTTTCCCAAACCAGCAGTTTAATCAGTGTGCCCAGCATTCTTTCACTCAGCGCCAAGACGCCTCGGCATTCGTGCGCTTAATAAATAAGTCAGTCAGTCAATGTTCCACTATGCTTTGACGATGCAACTGCTGAACTGTTTGTATTAACATGTTCTTATTGAAAATGTTCAATAAACAAAACTAACAAATTCACTTAAAAAACAAAGGTTAGAGGGATGTTATAGTTAGGTGAATATGTCATGTAAAGCATACCATTTGGAACTAACAAATCCACTGAAATACACCAGTTATAGTTATCTCAAGTAACTATAACATGCACCCTAAAGTAACAATAACTCACGCCCCTGCCCTGCACAGTATTATCAGCAGTGATGGCATTTCAGATGTAATTAGAAATGTTATAAATGTAGTCAATGAATATGTCATGAGTTATTTAATATGTGAGGGTAAAAGCAGTGCATGGCAGGGGCAAAAGTTATAGTTACTTTAGGGTATGGGTTAATCTTTGGTTATTTCATTGAATTTCTATGGGTTTTTTTAAACATAAAGTAAGATGTTCATCATAATTTACAGTGGGGGGTAGGACGCAGGGTCTGGCCTGGCCTTGTCCATTGTCCGCCATCCATTGCATAAGTCCATACCCCTGCCCCACTTTCCAACCCTGTGTGGCCATTGTTCTGCCACTTCCCTTCCTGCCTGCCCTGCACAGTTTGCTGGCTGCCCCTACCCACCTTCTCCCTGCCCTCCGTTATCCAAGTCCATGCTCCTGCCCTGCATTGTACGATGTACTGCCACTGCCCTCCAGTTAGCTTGATGTCTCTGCCCAATCCTCCTATCCTCTGTTTCCTAAGTCTATGCTCCTATCACTGTCTTCCTGCTTAGCTTGCTGTCCCTACCGTCCTTCCTGCTGCTGTCCAATTTATGTGTGCTTGCCCCTGCTCCCTCCCTTTTGCCCACCATGTTCAATAGAACGGCCACTGCCCCTGATATCTGAGTGTTCTGTGGAGCTGCCACTGCCCCTCACGATTTCCAGCATGGTCAGATGGTTGCTGCTTTTCCCTGCCCCCTCCATCCTGCCTTCAATTGTTCAAGTTCCATGCCCCTATCCCCTCCCTCCTGTCCTCCATGGTCCATTTTGCTGCCACTCCCTTCTGCCCTCCGTGCTCTGTTGTGCTGCAACAGCTCTTCTTGCCCGCCCTGCATGGTCTGTTGTGAAGCCCCTGCCCTCCTCCCCGCCCTCTCTTGGCTGTGTCCAACCCTTAGCCCTCCCTTCTTCCCTCCATGGTCCTTTCTGCATGGTTATGGCCTTTCCGTCTTGCCCACCATAGTTGTTGTGCTGCAACTAACCCTCCGGCTTCCCATGCATGATCTTTTGTGCTCCTAGTGTCCATCCTGCCTGCCCTGCATGGTCAGCTTGCTGCTCCTGCCCTTCCCCCTGCCCTCTGTTTTCCATGTGTGGGCCCCTATTCCATCCCTCCTGCCTTCCATGGTCCGTTGGTGTGCCCCTGCCTCCTTCCTCCAGCCCTTTATGGTCCGTTGTGCTGCAACTGCCCCTCCTGTTTGTCCGGTATGGTCAACATGCTGCCCTTGCCTCTTTCATCTCTGCTGTCCATGTGCATGGCTCTGTCCCCTCCCTATTGTTTTCCATGGTCTGTTGTGCTGCACTGCCCTCCCGCTTGCTCTGTGAGGTGTATTGTGCTGCTGCAACCCCTGGTGCCATCCTGTAATGTCAGTTTGGTGCCCCTGCCCACCTCCCTTCTGCCCGCTATTGTCCGAGTCCATATCTCTACCGCATTCCTCCTGCCCTCCGTGGTCCAATGTACCATACATGCCAACATTTTTTACTTGGCAAGAGAGAGATTTGGGAAAAAATAAATCTGGGGAATTGATTTTCTCAATTGACTTCCATTGAAAAAGAGGAGATTTTAGGTGAGAAACAGCTAAAATAAAGCTCTTTTGGGCTTAAAAACATCAGCTATGCAAACAAACTAAAACTGGACACTAATTAGCCGCATGAGATAATTTAGTACTAATGCAGCAACTGCATGCTTATATTCAGAATGGGTTTTGACCATTTTTATGAAAGCACAAATCATATTCAATACTTTCATCAGAGGCATTAGTCAATATCTGTAAGTAGAGGATTTATAACATCTACGTATAGAGCAAGGACTTCTCTATGTCCGATTCAGGAAAGGTCCTATTAGACATGCAAAAAAATAGTTTGAATCTCGGAGAGAAGATCAAACTATTTTTTTGCATCTCTAAATGTTCCTGAATCAGACATTATGTAGCAGGTTGGATCTGATAGGAGCCCATCTGGGAACTCGGCCAGATCCAAGAAAAACAGCATCTACACCAACGGTCCTTTTACCCCTAAACCCAGTCCTTCATCTATAACCACAAATGCTGTAGTGGTGTCCACTCCATTGTCCTCAACACCCATGTCCGCATAAGGTAAATATATTTTTAACACTGTGCAGTTTACATTGTTTTATGTTAAACATCAGTGTTTCCAACACCGGAGTCGAACTATTCTTTATACTTTTATATTTGACCAGGGATGCAGCCGCTTGGCAAGTGAGTTTGGTGGCTCTGAATAGCCATCTGCTATATAATTTGGATGCATTTAAGTAGGAAATTGATAAAATCTTTGATAGAAGAACCCTTAGTGGATACAATGTTATTGAATCTTAAGCAAAGAAAGAAAATGTATTAGGTATTTAACACAATTTAATACATCTTTGTTAGAAGCTCAGTGACCTGAAGAAAAGAACTGTCTTTTAGCCACGGCCGGTGCAGGTAAGATCGGTGGGGTGGGGCAGGGGGGAGTCGACAGATGACAAGGGGGAAAAAAAAGAAGAAAACCACTTACCTTGCGTTCGAGGCATCGCCGAGTCAGCGATGCGGCGAGCGCAAGGTAAGTGGTATTCTTTTTTTTTTTTTTTTTTTTTATTTTATTTTCCCTTATCATCGTCTGTCGACTCCCCCCCATCCCCCCACCGCTCTTACCTGCACCACCTGCGGCTGCTATCTTTTAGAGGTGATTTAGTGACAAAAGAAATTATTTATTAACTCAGCCTCCAAATAGACCAACTCATTTTGAGAAATTGTCGGTCTATTGCTGCAATTAATGGGTGCATATGGCTGGGTCAAAACTGGGGGGTGAATGTTTGCATTGTCCAGCATTCCGTCCATCAATTGTTTCTTTTGCATTTGTCACCCTAAGTGGGAAGGGTATGCCCAGACGTGGGTCCCGTGCTCACTACACCACTGGATTCAAGCTAGCCTGGCTGAAGAAGGGTGATGCCCTGAAACCGGTCCCAGGATGCTTGTTTCCGGTCCAGGGAGGACCTGGCTTGGCAGTTCGGGCTGGACTGTTCCCACAAGGAACAGGGTCAAGACTGATTTGCATATGGCTGGGTCCAAACTGGGGTGGTGTGGTGAGCAAAAGAATGATGGATTTAACCCAGATCCTTGTGACTGGGGGTGAATGTTTGCATTGTCCAGCATTCCGTCCATCAATTGTTTCTTTTGCATTTGTCGCCCTAAATGGGAAGGGTATGCCCAGACGTGGGTCCCGTGCTCACTACACCACTGGATTCAAGCTAGCCTGGCTGAAGAAGGGTGATGCCCTGAAACCGGTCCCAGGATGCTTGTTTCCGGTCCAGGGAGGACCTGGCTTGGCAGTTCGGGCTGGACTGTTCCCACAAGGAACAGGGTCAAGACTGATTTGCATATGGCTGGGTCCAAACTGGGGTGGTGTGGTGAGCAAAAGAATGATGGATTTAACCCAGATCCTTGTGACTGGGGGTGAATGTTTGCATTGTCCAGCATTCCGTCCATCAATTGTTTCTTTTGCATTTGTCGCCCTAAGTGGGAAGGGTATGCCCAGATGTGGGTCCCGTGCTCACTACACCACTGGATTCAAGCTAGCCTGGCTGAAGAAGGGTGATGCCCTGAAACAGGTCCCAGGATGCTTGTTTCCGGTCCAGGGAGGACCTGGCTTGGCAGTTCGGGCTGGACTATTCCCACAAGGAACAGGGTCAAGACTGATTTGCATATGGCTGGGTCCAAACTGGGGTGGTGTGGTGAGCAAAAGAATGATGGATTTAACCCAGATCCTTGTGACTGGGGGTGAATGTTTGCATTGTCCAGCATTCCGTCCATCAATTGTTTCTTTTGCATTTGTCGCCCTAAGTGGGAAGGGTATGCCCAGACGTGGGTCCCGTGCTCACTACACCACTGGATTCAAGCTAGCCTGGCTGAAGAAGGGTGATGCCCTGAAACCGGTCCCAGGATGCTTGTTTCCGGTCCAGGAGGCTTGGCAGTTCGGGCTGGACTGTTCCCACAAGGAACAGGGTCAAGACTGATTTGCATATGGCTGGGTCCAAACTGGGGTGGTGTGGTGAGCAAAAGAATGATGGATTTAACCCAGATCCTTGTGACTGGGGGTGAATGTTTGCATTGTCCAGCATTCCGTCCATCAATTGTTTCTTTTGCATTTGTCACCCTAAGTGGGAAAGGTATGCCCAGACGTGGGTCCCGTGCTTACTACACCACTGGATTCAAGCTAGCCGGGCTGAAGAAGGGTGATGCCCTGAAACCGGTCCCAGGATGCTTGTTTCCGGTCCAGGGAGGACCTGGCTTGGCAGTTCGGGCTGGACTGTTCCCACAAGGAACAGGGTCAAGACTGATTTGCATATGGCTGGGTCCAAACTGGGGTGGTGTGGTGAGCAAAAGAATGATGGATTTAACCCAGATCCTTGTGACTGGGGGTGAATGTTTGCATTGTCCAGCATTCCGTCCATCAATTGTTTCTTTTGCATTTGTCGCCCTAAATGGGAAGGGTATGCTCAGACGTGGGTCCCGTGCTCACTACACCACTGGATTCAAGCTAGCCTGGCTGAAGAAGGGTGATGCCCTGAAACCGGTCCCAGGATGCTTGTTTCCGGTCCAGGGAGGACCTGGCTTGGCAGTTCGGGCTGGACTGTTCCCACAAGGAACAGGGTCAAGACTGATTTGCATATGGCTGGGTCCAAACTGGGGTGGTGTGGTGAGCAAAAGAATGATGGATTTAACCCAGATCCTTGTGACTGGGGGTGAATGTTTGCATTGTCCAGCATTCCGTCCATCAATTGTTTCTTTTGCATTTGTCGCCCTAAGTGGGAAGGGTATGCCCAGATGTGGGTCCCGTGCTCACTACACCACTGGATTCAAGCTAGCCTGGCTGAAGAAGGGTGATGCCCTGAAACAGGTCCCAGGATGCTTGTTTCCGGTCCAGGGAGGACCTGGCTTGGCAGTTCGGGCTGGACTGTTCCCACAAGGAACAGGGTCAAGACTGATTTGCATATGGCTGGGTCCAAACTGGGGTGGTGTGGTGAGCAAAAGAATGATGGATTGAACCCAGATCCTTGTGACTGGGGGTGAATGTTTGCATTGTCCAGCATTCCGTCCATCAATTGTTTCTTTTGCAATTAAATCCCAGGCAAAATTAACATAAAGGAGAAAAAAGAATGAGTAACTACAAACGTTTTTATAGACCTTTAGAGGTGAAAGATTATAGGTATCAGAATTGTCCTCCAGAACCTATGCATCTTGGAGCTATTGTATCACCATTGTCAAAAGGGGAAAAAGAGAATTGACGGAAGAATAATCAGTGTTTGTACTGTGGGTCCTCTAATCATTTTAGGAAGAATTGCCGAAAGAGACCAAGTAAGAATTGGTCGGGAAAATAATTAACACAATGTTGAAAGGAATCCTATTATTGAGGAAAATGCCAAAAAAATCCACCATCACCAATAGAGGAGATCACCATAATTAAAGATAAATATCTATTTTTAACTGTATCCTTAATTGACCAAGATGGGAATCAGTACATGTTAAATGCTCTGGTTAACTGAAACAACTGGGATAGTAGTAGATTGGGGTATATTCAAAAGCTTTGGATGGTTGCTAGAAAATAAGAAGGTTCCATATCAAATCAGGGCAGTATGGGTCAGAATTAACCTCTGGATGCATTGCACATCCTAAAAACGTTTTTATTGGAGTGTTTTGGAAAAATATCAGGAAATGATGCCCTTGCACATCATTGATGCACTCAATGTCAGTTAATGTTGGGCTTAACAAGACTTAGACATGTTAATCCCTTGATAAATTGGGAAGGTGAACAAGTTGAATTCATTTCCAAAATTTGTCAAAAACTTGTCTGGGCAGATTGAATTAGGAAAGTGCTGTTCAGTAAAACATTTAAGTAGTCAAGCAGAAAACATTTTCCGGTGTCAATTTTCTCATACACCATCAGATTCCTGGACATTATCATGAATTTCAAGATGTATTTAGTAAAAAGACAGCAGAAAGTCTTCCACCACATAGGTCTTAATTCCTAGTTCCACTATTCCCTCTAGTAAACTATATGCTTTGACAAAAAAGAGACAGTATCTACTGCATTATCTAGATTAATATCTAGAAAATGGCTTAATGGAGGCTGGTCGGATCCCACCTACTAGTTGGAGTTATCTCTTCTAGGATTTCCTCAATTATTAGCCATGCTCTATGGTTCCCCAATCCCCAACGCCACACCTCTAGTTACCAAAACGGCTCTTCTAGCTTGGAGGAGTGCCTTACGCCACACTCACTGAGACACCAAACACCTCTCTGGCACAGCACCTGGTTGTGGTAGATGGCGACATTGCAGAGCTTTGGGAGATGGGACCTTATTGGCATTTTGTAACTAGGAGACGTCTGGTCGGCGCCGCACATGCGGTCTTTTCAAGAACTCCAAACCACTTATGACCTTACTAATACCCAATTCTATAAATACCTTTAAATGAGACATGCTCTTCAGTCTCACGCCTCGCAGCCTGACTCTCTACCAGAGTTCAACCCGCTGGAGTCTAAACTCTTTATGGGTGATCTGGGCAAAGGTGGGATCTCCAAAATTTACTGTAACTTGATCATCGATTCCCCAAACACTTTAGATCATCTCAGAACCCTAGGGGGAAACTGGATAGGTCCCCTCGAGGATGATGACCGGAGAGACACGCTGATGCGGCCCAGGCTTATCACAATTTCTTCCAAATTGCAATTGATCCAAACGTACTACCTCTATAGTGCTTATCACTCCCTGGCTAGACTACACCGAGCGGACCTCCTTTCTGAGACCACTTGCCCCTGCTGTGGTGACACTCCTGACGACTTCTATCACATGGTCTGGGTATGTCCTAAGATTCAGGAGTTCTGGTCTGCGGTAGTGGGAGAACTGACCGATGTGCTGGGATGGGAGGTCACCCTCTCTCCCTTGGTGCTTCTGCAGGGAGTCCTGGGGGCACGAAGGCTGATTGGTCCTTCTTGGATATGGACCTTCTGGTTGCCAAGCATGACATTGCCACGGCCCTCCTACCCTTTCGCAGTGAAGCTGGTGGAGGATTGGTGCACACAACAAGAAAAACCAGTCTATGAGGCCTGGGGTTGCCCCCTTAACAAATTTCGAGTTTGGGGGAGATGGCTGGGCCAATTAGCCTAAGGTCCCGTCTGGAAAGTAGGGTGCCACTGTTGTTTGGTACCTTCGTTTTGTCTCATTTGATAGCCAATGCCTTGATCAAAAACTGTATAGTTTTCTCCGACAAGCTACTTGTGTGTCCTATTGTTTTTCTCTATGAGAAATCAATACAATCTGTTTATCAGAAAAGAAAATGACTTAATTCGACTTTCCCAGTCTCTTGTAGCCTCTTGTATCTCTTTTTTTACCCGCAAGGAGGAGAATTAGGAGTTTGTATGGATTATAGAGCTCCAAGCAATATCACTGTTATTCCTGTTTTTTTTTCAATCAAATCAGGCATGCAAAAATCTTTACAAGATTGAATTAAAGAGGGGCTTAATATTTGATTCGTATAGGAAGAGTGCGGGAGTGGAAGATAGTTTTTCATTCAAAATTTGGATTATTTGAATAGACTGTGAAGCCGTTTTGGTTATGTAATGGCATCAAGAGTGGTTCCAGCAAAACAACTAAAATCGGTTTCATTCTTCGTAGAATAACTTTACTCCCACCTTTAAACCAGGGGATAAAATTGGAAAGGCAGATGCATTAACTAGATAAGAAGAAGGAGAACAAGAAAAGGAAAATGAGATATGATTGCTTCTGATAAATTAGTACCATATTTACAAGAGGTTGAAATATTCGATAAAATCAAAACTCAGATGTCCAAAGTCAGGATGGACGAGTGTGCCAACAAAGGATCTTGAGAAGTTAAGGATGGACTTCCTAATTTTGAAGGAAAGTTATACATTCCTCCTTCTCAGTTACACATTGAAATTCTTAAAGCAATGCATGATTATTGTTTGGAAGGACATTGTTTTAGCAATTACTTTTTGAAGTATTGCAAAAAGATTATTGGTAGGAGAAAAGGAAAGATGAAATTCAACACTACGATGAGGTCTGTGAAGGATGTGTTAGAGCAAAATCAGAAAATTAGTTACCCCAAGTGCTATTGGAGTTTATGCCTATTCTTAATAAGTATTGGTAAAGTATTTCTATGGATTTTATCACTGATATGACAAATGATAAGGGTATGATACCATCATGGTTGTAGTAGATTTCTTCTCCAAGATGACACATTTTATCCCAGAAAATATTGTTAAGTTATATTGATTGCCCCAAACATATTTATTGCTAGAGTAACTCAGTTTGTTTCCCATTTTTTGACGTCCTTTTGTAATTCTCTAAAAATACAAACTGTTTTATCCACTGTTCATCATCCTCACACGGATAGCCAAATAGAAAGGGTGAATAAAAAACTATAAAGAACTTTACATTGTTATGTGGAAGATCGAGGTAGCTGGGTAAAATATTCATGGTTTGCTTAATTCTGTTATAATAATAACAAACATACTACTTTGGGATCTTCCCCTTTCTATATTAGTTCAAGTTATCCTCCACGAATGCCTGACCACTCAGGTTTTGAAAATATCCCTATTTGAACAGTAATACAACATATCAAAGATTTGCAATAATTATGGAATTCAGATTAATATACAAGTCAAAATACAATATATAAGACAAACAGATAAGAAAAGAAGAAGACACTTCAATATTCACCAGGGATCAAATTCTGGTTATCAACAAAGTACATCAAGTTATCAGGGAAACGAAAAGGAGTGCCTTTTTTTTTATTGAGCTTGTTAAAATATTAAGACAAATAAATCCAGAAGCTGTCCAGTAAAAATTATCATATTCTCTACAAATCCATGGTGTTTTCATACATCTCTAATAAAGCCAGTAGTGCAGGGAAGTAGATTACGAAAAAAAACGATATTGAGTAATCACAGATTCCAAACAATACGAAGTTACGGCTATTTCAAACTCTCGCAGGAATTCGTCAATATTTAATTGATTGGGTAGGGTATGGCCCAGAAGAGAGATCTTGGGAGCCGGCTTCTGGCTTTCATGCCCCTCAGTTAGTTGATGCCTCTGCTCAACACCCTGTGATTTGGGGAAAATCGCTTAATCTCCTCTTGCCATTGGACAGCGCCTAGAGACCCTCATGGGTGTGATTAGGTGCGCTCTGCAAATCCTAGTGTTTATTTATTTATTTAACATAAGAAGGCCAGAATAAAAATTATTATGATGCGATGATGAATTCTTTTTCTCAAAAAACTAAATTTAACAAGTCTTCATAACCAAAGTATTTAGCATTCAAAGGAAAAATTGTGACTGGAAGAAAAAATAAAGGACAAATCTGCACAGGAGAGGTCATCTGCTGAAAAGTTGTCATGTATGTAGAAAAGCTGGAATGTTGCACTCTATTGTTTGTGTCGGAATTGGATATAGGAAGAGTTCCAATTTGGGAATATCGCTCCTAAATGTAGTGTGTCGATCAGCGTCAGAGTCCTGAACATTATTTAAGTATCTTGTTGTTCCTGCTTTCAGATACTTTTTTTCTTAACCTATTATGGAAGTAAGTGTCAAAGGACATCTATTTTGAACACAGTAAGAATTGGTCTTTTCAGAAAGTTGTGTTTCACACTGAATTAAATAATGCTGAAAAGGAAGGCACCAGATTAGATTTAGCTGTGAACACAGAAGGTTGGATTAGAAGCGCTGCGTTGGTTTACTGAATTGTTTGCATGAAAGAAATTAACTTGATTGCAGAACAAACTGATTGTGATCAAAGTGTGCTGCACTTTCTTGTTGAACTACAAAGGTATAGAGCGCCACCATGTGACTGCAACTGGAATGGAATACAGTGTGCTGCGTTTACCCCTTTTTTTGAATAACTCACTTCATGCCACTTGACTGAACACTCTTTGACTGCAACTATAAATAAATACGTAAAAGAAATATTGAAAATCAATAAATAATATTTTTCTGAAGATATATACGGATTGATAAACAATGGTTGTGGATGGAACAATTCCTTATGTTTTTGTACAAACATGAAAGTAAAACTGGAAGATAATTAGTGCATGGGATAATTTAGTACTAATGCAGAATGTGCATGCTTATATCCAGAAAAAGTGTTATTAAGGCACAAATCAGATTCAATACTTTCATCAGAGGCATTGCCTGGAAGTAGAAGATTTATAGACCCTAGATATAGAGCAGGGCAGATTATTAGTAGGGATGTTAATGAATCTCTAGTGTTCTCTCTCCAGTACCGTAGAAGATATGCATTCCATTACTTATGAATAAGAAATGAGGTGGGAGATCAATTCTCACTTAAGTCTCGGTATCATGGTTAATGCACACTAGAAGCTGATCATAGCCCTCTTTTATTATTGGAGATGAAAGGTAACTCCTTTTACCAGTGGGCTCTTGTTTTTGTCCCACGCCCTCTCCCCCTCTGGGTTTAGGCTGTTAGATAGGGAAGACTGATGGCATGGAATCAGTAGGGACCAGGTTTAAATATCCTTCGGATTAAGGAATTCCTGCATTTACTGATTACTGACAGCACCTGTGACTCCCAAGCCTAAAGAGTATCTATTTGGCACCAACTTTAGGCGCTGGAAGAGCTCCCTCTGGAGGCAAAATAACAATTCGGGTCAAACAAGAGTTGCAACCAAAAGTAAGCCCAACTGACTCTTAACCTGGCTCCTGTAAAAATGAGACCTGAACAGAATGGTAATAAAGGGCCGGCTGTGTGCATGCCCAGCGCTGCGCCATACTGTACCTGGCAAAGGCTCCAGTAAGTGGACACTTGTGAAATTAATATTCAGGAAGGGACCGCAGCAAGAACATCCTCTGCGACTGCCTGAATTGTGTCAGCATGGCACATGCTCCATCAGCACCAGGGAGGTGTAGACACTTCAAGCCCTCATTAGATGAGGTGACCGGCCCATTGGCAGATCTGATGGGGGAAGGAAACGGAAGAGGGCTGGGGTGCAAATGCCCCCTTCCTCTATGCCCACCAGGCTTTGTTCCCATATGCGAGGCCTTCAGTCCTGAAATAAAGGGAAGCCCTAATGCGGCATTGCAGAGACATGCCTTGTTCTCCAGCACAACAAACCACATACAACATGTGCCCTACCGAGCTCCAAGCCCTTGCAACGTGGCTGCCGCTTTTGAATACAGTCCCTGCTGCCACCACTTCCACTCCCAAGAAGTTCCTCGTCAGTGAGAACAGAGGCAAAAAGCCTGAAAGAACAACTCAGCTATCAAACAAATGTAAGGAAAGTCAATACCTTCCTCCAGGTTGCTCATCTCTGACCGCAAAGCCAGACTACCCAGTGGCCAATTTTGAAGAGAACCACAATATTAGAAGACCTGCAGCACTAACACTGATTAGTCTTCCTTCAGGGCACTTTTTCCTCTTTGACAATCGAATAGCTCCAATCTGCAGGGGCTGTGGAGCACTATTCTGATACCTGGAATATTTCACCTCCATAGGTCTATAAAAACCATTAAAGTGGCGCCTTCTTTTTTCTCAACGTTTATTTTGCCTGTGAGCGAATTGCAGCACTAGATATACTAATTCCTCAAAATGAGTTGATTTATTTGGAACTTGAACTAATAAATCTTTTAATTTTTCACTAAGTCTCCAATTAATGGTAGCTCCTTTCTTTTCTTTACGCCACAGAGCTTCTAACCCCCTTTTATAAATTGTGTTAAATACTCTAATAAATCTGTTATATTTTTTTAAGATTTAATATCTCTGTATCCATGGACTGAATAAGTGCTCTTCTATTACCGATTTTACACATTTCCTCCTTAAAGGCATCAAAATCCTTTAGCAAAGGGCTATTCTCGAGCCACTAAAGGCATTGACCACTCAGCAGCACCTCTGGTCAAATATGATGTGAGAAAGGACACTTTGGACTCCGGTGTTGAAAACATTGATGTTTTACGTAAAAAATGTAAACTGTATTGTGTTAAGACTATATTTACCTAATGTATATCCCCATCATACCTTTCCGGGGCTGCTAAAGGCAATAGTGTGGACATCACTGCAGTATTTGCAGCTATCGATGAAGGAGTAGGAATAGGACTTACAGGCGCCATTGACGTGGATGATGTTGTGCTACTACTTGGCAGAGTTAATGGGGGGGATCTTAATGATACTACATATTGTTGTAATGCCTGATTTTCTCTTCAATATTCATTCAGTTCCCTAGAAACAAGACAAAAAAAGAGAGATATTTGCCACTCCACACTGGAGAACTTGAAGACACCACTCCTGTGTACAAGGAGACAACCGACAGAAGGGACCTTGTGTCTCCACGCACTCACACATTGGGGTACCAGGCTCAGTGCCTACCATGCCTCACATTCAGATGATTGTCCACACAACAATTTCTCGAGTCATATCTTCAGCCTGATCTGCTGTATTATGAAGCAAGATTCATATAACATCTAACACCTTGCAGAAGCCATTCCACTGTGTGTCTACACCCTCATCCATGAAGTATCTTTTGCTTCAAGGTCCTGTGGTACCCCGGCGATCCGAAGCACCTGCCAGCTCAGAAATACTCTCTGGACTCGTATTTGGAGAAGATAGCTAGCACATAATAATCAGGATGTAATGGCCAGAGAAGATTTCCTCAAGCAACTGAGTAGCAGCTGATAGGCAGTCTTACGCACAGCCCCATAGCAGCCCTCAGGCAGTCTTGCAGCAGCACAATAGTTGCTACAAGTTATTCACTGGTTTATTAAATGTTGACCGAATGTAGAATGACCAGGTACCACAAAGGTAACCATAATGAGAATAGCTAGGCTTGACATGTACCACTTCTCGTCATCACTGTCTTCACTGGTGGCAAACAGTAACTACATCAGCATGTACCACATACCTGCTAACAAATGTTCAGAATTATGAACGGAGGGACAACACTGCATTCTTGTTAAATATTTCCTCATTTTCAGTGTTGGCATAATTTGTGTTGGAAGCTTTCAGTCACAAATGAGAGCCACGTTATGTGTTGGTGTTTTTGAGAAAGCTTACTTTTAGCTTGCTTATTGTTGCCATGACCTTCTGATATGAGAGTTTGCAATGGAGCACCATTCAAAGTTGTAACAGAAGGCTGGTAAAAAATCTTCTCAATAGGTGTGTAATTAAATTGCTGGAAAGGAAAGACTATTCTTCTCCAACTTCTACCATTCTTTCTCTTGTGCTTCAGTGTTTCCCTTGTAGTGTAAGTACCACCTGCCTGGTGAGGTATCTTTACAGCATATGTGTAATTGTATTAGAAAAACACAAATTAACAACGATGCAAATGGGTGGAATGGCCCACCCAATCCAATTGCAAATGTATGTAAATATCGGAAACTTGCCTTAATGACTTTGCACATATGCGGCAAATTGCACTGTTTTGTGTGAGCAGTGTTCAGAGACTGGAGACATCATGTATTGATGATGGAGAAAGTTTCCATTACCTACATTACTTAGACTACTGTGCCTTGTCAGTGAGTGAGGAAAAGAGGCTTTACTACCTGAACTTAACAGACGGAATGAATTCCTCCAGGGAACTCTTTAAGGCTATCAATTTCCTCTCATCTCCCCAGGTCACAGACTCCACTGATTTTTCCCAAGAATTTTGCAACACACTATCTGATTTTTTCAAGACCAAAATATCAGATATCTATTCCCAGCTGGAAGCTTCCAATACGAGTTTGAGCCTTTCTAGTTGGTTGATCCAGTCTCCAGGGCAAAAAACTTACTCAGAGGAGACCCCTAAACTGCTCGCCTTCCCTCTTTTGTCACCAGATGTGACCGATCGACTCCTAGAAGGAGTCAAATCTGGATCACCCTTAGATCCCTGTCCCCTCAAGGTTTTAAAAGCTGGCAGGGAGGCATTTATCCCTCATCTTACCGCCGTCCTGAATATAGCCATCTCAGAGGGACAGTACCCGACTCTATGGAAGACGGCAGTTGTTAAACCACTCATGAAGAAGACTTCACTGGATCCTACAGAACCTAAGAACTATAGGCCCATCTCCCTCTTGCCTGTTCCAGCCAAGATCCTGGAAAAACACCTAAATCTGCAACTGAGTGCTTACCTTCAGGATCACCATCTATTAGATGGCTCACAACATGGGTTCAGAAGCCAACATAGTACGGAAACAGCCCTTACTGATGTCTTCAATAATATTCGGACCCAGGTTGATGCAGGACACACCACTCTACTGGTTTTACTTGATCTAACGGCGGCTTTCGACACCCTGTCTCCTCAAAGGTTGGCTGCCCGCCTCATGGAGATTGGGATCGGGGGTTCGGCTCTGGATCTCCTGGCCTCCTTTCTCAGTGAGCGTGCACAGACTGTCAAATTGGGTCCTTTCTATTCAGCCGCTAAATCTGTATCTTGTGGTGTACCCCAGGGCTCGTCCCTGAGCCCTACACTTTTTAATATTTATGTTGCCCCTTTGGCCGAGGTGGTGAGATCTTTTGGCTTAGAGGTGTTGTCCTACGCGGACGACACCCAAATAATGGTGTCTATCACCCATGATGTCAGGGACTCTGCTCTTAATTTCAGAAATTGTATGCAGGCAGTCTCCACTTGGATGACGGAAAACTTCCTGAAATTAAATGGGGAAAAGACGGAGGTCCTTATCTTTGGCAACCACTCAGATATCTGGTCCAAAGAATGGTGGCCAGCTTCACTCGGTGCTTGTCCCTGCCCAGTCTCCCACGGTAAAAACCTAGGGGTCATAGTGGATAACTCTCTGTCACTAAATCGACAGGTTAGTAGAACAGTCTCCACCTGTTTTGGGATTATCAGAATCCTAAGAAAAATCACTCCCTACCTCTCCTTTGAATCACGCAAGCAGGCGGTCATCGCCTTGGTAACGTCCAGATTGGACTATTGCAATGCCCTTTACTTGGGCATTAACAAACGACTGATTAAACGTCTGCAGTTGGTGCAGAACGCGGCTGCGAGGCTGGTGACCGATCTGCCTAAATACCACTTAGTCTCCACAACAATTAGATCACTACACTGGCTTCCCTTGGACCGAAGGATTCTGTTCAAAACATTATGTTTAACCCATAACGCCTACTACGATGCTGGCCCCGAGGGTATCAAAGCTCTCCTTCATCGCTATGTCCCCACCAGACAGCTTCGATCTTCGGAAAAAAAACTGCTTATAATTCCGAGATTCAAGAAGGCCAGATGGGGAGGTAGAGCGTTTCCACTGCTGCCGCCAAATTGTGGAATTCGCTGCCGGAAGAGCTCTCTAGTCAGGTGTCACACTCTCTATTCCGAAAAGCAGTGAAGACCTGGCTTTTCAAACAGAGCCTCCCCTGAGCATTTCTACCCGGTCTACCATCCGTTGTCTCGCCCCGTTATCAGCGCCTTGACGCCCTTGGGCTAAGTAAGCGCTATACAAGATCATATTCATTCATTGAGCGGTACTTGGCAAAGGGTACATATAGATCACTTTGTTGAGTCCTTCATTTGTGATGCGTCTGATAATATATTCTACCTTATTTGTAGGGTGGGTGGGAATTACTTGAGTTCCAGATCCAGGATCTTAACTGGAGAGATACCTGGCCAAGGTTCCTGCAGGGAGAGCTGTAGACTGCTTGGAGAAGGAGGCACTGTATGATGGAGAAATTGGATTGATGGTGTGCATTCTCCAGAGGAGAAGTCTGTATTTGAATTCATAGGCATATCTGCCTAATGACTAAGGAACCGTGGAAGAGACTTGCGTCCTAACCCTGCTGCAGAAGCATCATTTTCCTTAAGGGAAGAGTCTAAACTCACTATGGTAAAGAGTTATGGGAATGTGCCCTGCAGCAGGACACCATATAGAAAAGGAGTCCACAGCTGTGCAGGAAAGACAAAGACCTAAGAACAACCAATCCTGAGGGATCAGAGGTTCCTGAAAAGGTTTGCAAGTGGCTGAAGTCTGTCAACTGGAAATTAATGCAATTGTCAAGGAACAGGAGGCTCAGGGCAGTCTGCTGTGGTCTACCATTTGTAAAGATCCAGGGTTGGCTTACTCTGGTAGAGGTTAAACGGTCTTGAGGGTTGATAGATGACCAAGGTGCACAAGGAGGAAGTTGCAGAGGGCCAATGAAAAATGGACTCTGGCTGAAGTTTTGCTTCTTGGGTGGGAGACCATTGTTAATAATAACATTCATTTTCACAGTTCTGGGCAAAGTTATTATTTTTCTTTCATTTTAAGTACTTGTTCTCAATTTTAAAATGCATTACATTCACCCGAGGGTTCTATTAGGACTCTCTAGGCCTGACCCTAAGGTTGATGTTTCAGTGGTACTAAATTTGGTATGTCACGTCCATGAATCATTTGTTACCTCGTCCATTAGGTTCACCACCCCAGTGACATCCAAGGTTCTCTGCCAAAGCCAATCCCTATTTTCAAGCCAAGAAGAGCATGCACACATCCCTACTGATTAAACATTATCTGGGCATTTGTGTTTGGGCCTCATCAATGTCCATCTGAAGGTGGAAGCTGGTTTCCCGTAGTTTGGAGAGACAATAGGACCCTTTTTACACTACACTGTTTGCTCTTCCCTAAGTCCACTGTGTTCGCTTACGTTTACATAGCAGGAAGGAGGACGGTGATTACACACATATGGATACTTGCATGTGATCCAGCCCATCCCGCTGGATTATCCAAGTCTTATGGCCATTTTGAATGATAAGCTATAAAAACCATCCTCGTGCTCCACATGCCTACCTAGGTAATATGCAGCGACGGACAACAGAAATCTTATGTTCAGTCTTACAAGCAGTCCTTTGCAGCCTTTCTTCTGTTTTGGTGATCAGTGATTTCTTCAATCAGCAATTAGATCCATGATCCTTGCTAAGATCTTAAGCTCACCTGCAGAATTGTTTGGGAAGGTAGCTTAGAATTAATTTTGACTAAGTGCCTTGCAGACATTGTCATAAAACTAGATTTATTGGTTAGTCCCACTCACTGATCTATCTTTAGGGTATGTGATTTGCACCCTGATTATCTTCAAGGTCCCCTCTAGGAAGGGTTTGCCCACCAAGAACTTGTGCACATTTTGGTACATTACTTCATCAATTCTATGTTGTGTATCTGTAATTGTAATTTTCTGTGTAGTAATAAGATTTGTGACCATTAAAATACTTTTCCTTTCCAAATGTAAAAGCACTGATAGAAAATGATATTTTGAGTGCTATTATGTGCATTACAGAGCTTTGAGTTTTCAAAGGGAGCCCTAGACTGATCTGGCCATCACTACCTTGAGAGTCAAGTGCTGCAGAGGTGCACTGGTTTTCAATTTTGGGTGACGATAGTAGAGGAAGCTCTGGACACCAGTGTTAAACAACCTCAATTGATACATTTAAGGCCTCCCAAACTAGTCCTTACACTGCTCTCACCATACAATTCCTCACTTCTTCTCATTTTGCTGCTCTCTCCCCTCTTTCTCTAAGTTTTGATTCTGTCTCGCAATTGTTGCCCTCATCCATCTTTGTCACCGCTTCTGATGACCTTCCTGCCTGTCCCTCATATTGTTTTCTTCTCCTTCGCTCATTACTTCTGTTAGTTTGTCCATTCTCATATCTACCATGTTCTTAGCCTCCTTTCTTTCTCACATTTTCTTTACCCTTCCTTCCTTTCTCTTTGCCATCTTTTTAGTCAACCCTTCTGTGAATCTCCCACTGGGTCACACTCCTTTTATGGTAATCTCTTTAAATTGTGTATACACCTTTCATATTTATTTATCTACCTTTTATGTTGCACTCTTTCCTGCTCTGCCATCATGCTTCTTTGAGTTGACATTCGATCCGGGTACCGGCACCACAACCCTTTGTGAAGTTGAGCAACTCTGCTGATCAGAACCACACACAGGTGCAGCACTGTCTGTTGAGCTAGTGCTGAAGACCATGAGCAGTTGTGTATGCAGTCAATTTACAGTGGCGGGTTCACTAATATCACCAACCATGACACCACATGAAAAAATACAATGAAAATGTGGGCAGTGCATGCAGGCCCTACTATCCCACATGAAGGAGGTTGAGTGTTGGCTTACTTGCTGGTCAATGCAGACTGTTTTTTAATTGTTAACCAAGTTGATGTGCCCCATATGGTCCATGCGTCATGCAGTTATTATGTCATCTTGTAGAGACGCGACCCTTTCTGGGGATTAGCAATCCGATGAGTGAGTTCTCTTGCTTTCATCTTGCAGGTGTACAACAGGTGTGAGCAACTACCCTCATTTCTATCTTCTCAGTTGATGTACCTCTATCCTGTTGCGCACAGGTGCATTCACCTTGCATATGTTCTGAAGTAGCTTTCGGCCATGGCTGGGCAGATACTGACGTGAGTGCATGCACGACTACAGTGATAACAGACCTTATTGCCCTTGGGTGTTGTCTGTGGTTTCACGTCTCTATCTTTCACTTCTGTCAATGTTACGAAAATTGAAAAAAACACGGTTAAAAACAATTGTATGCACCTCAGCTCTTGCATTATTCTTTGCCATCTGCAAAAGCTTTAACAACATCATCAGTTCTTTCGATAGCTTTGTGCATAAAGGTAAAGTATTACAAATTCATCCATGGACACATCAGGGCCTTGACAGGCAGCAATGAAGGTGTACCTCTCAAAGTCACTGTAGTTACAACCTCACAGTGAGGTACTTTGCGAGCCCATTGCATAGCCAGACCTGCTCAGAAGAAGGAAAAGTGATGAATAGGTCTTCAACGTCATCACCTACTAAGTTATAAGCAAACCAAAACATTATTTTCTATGGAAACACGATCCTAGCTATAAGTACAGACTATAGTATATGTGTTACCTACTGGCGGTCACCAGTAGGTAGTTTCAGTTAGGTCTGCTTTTCCAAAGATGGAGTGTTTTTCGGTTTGCTAATAACTTTAGACCCGTTTGATGAATTCCCACAAAACTTTCTAATAACAAAGTTCATTGACCTCAGCTCCCTCCTGTAAAGTTTTGGGGTGACCAGTCAAGCAGGGGCCAAGAAAAAAGAGGGGTCCCAAAATGCAAAATTTCCTTGCATTTTCCATTGATTTCTTTAAGACAGGTTTTAGCAAAAACTGGTGAACGGAATAACACCAAATTCAGCAGAAAGCTGGATCTTGGTTCACAGATTGTGCTTTTAGTGATTTGGTGTAAATCTGTTCAGTAGTTTTTGAGATATTTAGGGTAAAAAATAATTGTATATTTTGACATTTGGGCTAAGGAGAGGTCTGCAAGCCTACCGCGAGAGCGCAAAATCAAAAATGGTGCCCTGTGATTGGCCAAGAGGCCCATTTCTCCCATGAGCCTTCACGCTCTTGCAAGAGCAAGAGGCTCCCGCAAGACTCTTGAGGGAGCGCTCTGATTAGCTGGCTGTTGGAATGTTAGAAATTAAATGTGTGCAATTACTGTGAAAAATTGGAGGTGTTGCGGTAATGAAGTAAAAAAAGTACATACGGGTACAGCAGAAAGGCATTCTGTTCCCTTAGATTTAGAGAGGAGGTGTCTAAGGGATAACTACTACGAAGATAATACATTTATATTGTTTTTAACTAATGTTTACGATCTCGGGGACTCTCGCTGGACCGTGAATAGTAAAAAGGAGTAGATGTGTTCTCAATCCACTCTATTAGAAGGAATACATATTGTGGTCCTTGTTTTTTAGAGGAAGTGTGTAAGAGATAAGTACTGTGATGATTAGAACGTTAAATGTTATGATCTCGCAAGACTCTGGCAGGATCGTGAAAAGTAGGAAGGAGTAGGTGATATTTGAATACACTCTGCTATGCACACTTGTTACTGTATGATGGAGTCTTACAGGAGAATGTGTTTATCAGACTCTACTATTTATGCTCATTGGTTTGAGAAGAGTTGTGAGTAGAGTTAAGGCTCATGCACACACCCTACTACACACACCGTCATCTGAGACAGAGGTCTGAAAGAAGAGTCCAGTCCCTCCCCACACCTTACTACGCACACCTATCATTACAGAGCGAGGTCTTGGAAGAGAGGCCAGTCTCTCCACACACCTTACTACTCACACCCGTCATCTGAGAGAGAGGTCTAAAAGGAGAGGGCACCTCCTCCACGCACCCTACTACACACACCCGTCATCTTAGAGAGATGTCTGAAAAGAGAGGCCAGTCCCTCCACACACCCGTCATCTGAGCGAGAGGTCTCCACACCCTACCACATACACCCATCATTACAGAGAGAGGTTTCAGCAGAGAACCCAGTCCCTCTACACACCCTACTTCACACACGGATCATTGCAAGAGCAATGATACCTCAAAAAAAGATTGCTGGTGACATGTCTTGATATCAGAGTTACAATAACTGATTAATTAAACAATTTCTATTGAATATTTATCTATCTAATAATCACACACATCTTACAAAGATTTTGAAAACTGTGAACCATATCCTGTTTTGTTTTACTAAAATAATGTCAGAACACAACATATATTATAAACTCATTCTACCATACATACACTCTCAAAAATAATTCATTTACTTTAAAAAAAAAAAACTATAAATTCACTGAAAAAAAAAGGTTCAAGTAATGTTATAGTTAGGTGTAATGAAAATATCTGTTTTCGTTTAAAAAAAAAAGCTCAGAAATTAACTGAAAAAGCCAAAGGTCAGAGTAGCATTTTAGTTGGGTGAATTTCTCAGTGACAACATTAACATTTTGAACTAAAATAAACACAGAAATTCACCGGTTATAGTTAGCAGCAATAACTATAATGTGTGCTCCCACCATGCACTGCTTATGACCCTACACTAATGACATGTTCAATGACATCATTTATGACATCAATGATGACATCTCAAATGGCATCACTGATGACATCACTGATGGTATGGTCCAACCTTTGTTTTCCCCCATATTCCTGTATAAATTGCTATGGTTTTACACCTAGCATAGTTCACATTAACAATCAACTACAGACATATGGGAAACCCTCATCGAGTATGGTGTTAAATCTGTATACAACTGTTCAGAGAAAGCCAAAATAGTGAATGCCAATTCCAAAACAAATGCCCTAATATGAACAGCTTTTATCTGTATCAACCCCTGACATACACCGAATCTACATTAAGATATGAAGTTGATATCAGTAGAGAACGGAGTACTGTAAACTGTGCTTACTCTATAGAGAGAGTTTACTTTATACCACACTGTTTGCAAACAGTGAAAGTTTCATATGAAATACACCCCAGACTATTAAAAAATATCTACTAAGAACAGTGCACACTCTATGTGACAGCAGTAAAAAAAAAGCTTTTTGCTAAAATAAGATCTGAAGGTTCTAAACATCCTTCTACCTGCACCATTCATACTATGGTGAAACCTTTACAGATAACCCATCTTCTGAAGGAAAACAAGCACACCTACATAGGTTAGTACCCGGTGCATAAAGTCTTCTATGTTAAGTAGAAATTGTCATGCTGAGACGATTCTCTTCAATAACTGCTTACATAAGCAGTACGTAGAATCTCTGCCCTGCTGGAAACTTTTTCTGAAGTACCAAAATACTTATGTGGAACATATTGAACACAAGTCTACTGTCACCTGTACACAAAGTTACTCTTGAATGCAATGATTCATAATATGTTCAATATCTCTATACAGTTATGGTGTATTAGGAGGGTATGCGTTTTCTAAATACTTACACCCATTAGCTGGACCCAAACTGTACAAAATTAAGTGGAATAGTAATATTGTAGTTATTCGCCACAATCTAAACTATAAAACAAATGAATACACTCATTGGACGATGTCATCAGTGATGTCATCAATGATGTCATTTGAGATGTCATCAGTGATGTCATAAATGATGTTATAGAACATGTCATGAGTGCTGTCTTATGTGAGGTCATAAGCAGTGCATGGTGGCTGCGCATGTTATAGTTAGCACTGCTAACTATAACTGGTGAATTTCTGTGGTTTTTATTAGTTCAAAATGATAAGGTTGTTACTGAGAAATTCACCTAACTATAACATTGCTTTAACCTTTGTTTTTTCCAGTGAATTTCTATGTTTTTTATAAACGTCAATAGATATTTGTATTACACCTAACTATAACGTTACTTTAAATTTTGTTTTTTTATGTGATCATATATATATATATATATATATATATATATATATATATATATATATATCTCATCTCTCATTACCATCATAAAAATGCATATGATAAATGCACAGGTAAGCACACACTAATATGTGAGTGCCTTATTTTTACTGCTAGATTTTCCTGACATTACCAGCCCCGGAACTAGCTACATCGTAGACATATGATATTTCCATCACTTTTACAGAGCAAGGTCATATTTGGGTTATAGTTCTGTGCTCTAAATAAGCACCATTGTGCTTCTTTTGCGTCTGTGATCTTGGTCATTCCACTTTGTTTCAGTGTATTGTATGTTATGTTATTTTTGACCTGTGTTATTCATCTTTTCTCTCTGTTTCTGACATTGTGAGGACTATGAGGTCTGCTCGTGCATTAAAGCTGGTACACTTCAATTTGTGAATGTAGCAAGTATGCATTGGGTCAAAATCTCATAATGTCATAGTACTTCAGCAGAATGAGCACTTCATTATTGCAGTTCCCATGTGGGAAGGTGTCCTTTTCGTTATTGTATATGTGCTATGTACAGGACATTTTTTTCACATGTGCATATTTGCTAAGTTACTTTACCCACTGACACATTGGCCACATTTATTTTTATACTTGTCTTACTTGATTGAGAAATTACTCTATATGTCCCTTAAGCGATCAATGCACAGGGGTATATTAAAATAAGTGTTATTGCAATGATGGTGCAGCTATTGTATCAGTGAGCTTGGTAAGTTAATAGATTTCACCTGTGGAAAGAAAATACCCCCAATCCTAGGGCTAGATGGATTAACTTTCTGTTAGCAGAATGTGATTGCAATTTGCAACCAGTCTTTTTATGGCCAGAAACGGATTTTGTGAACCGACTTATCTACTCATAGGTCGGTTTGTAAAATAGGGAATAAGAGTGGGCAGCAGTCTGACTACCAATTAAATATTAATTATGTAACTCACAATTTGTGACTCACTTCGATTGCTCAAAATCACAGGATTGCATCCTGCAAGAGTCAGCAGACCATCATGTTTGTGAAAATCTTTAAATAAAATGAACTTTTTTTTAAAGCAACACCATTTCTATAAATGGGGATTTAAAAAAATATATATATATTTCAGCCTGTGAGAGTTGGTAGTAGTCTGATAGATCAATCCCTATTCTCCCAGAAATTTTACCCCAATTCACAAAAGGAAAAAAGGAAGCTGTGCAAAGGGACCCCTAGCCTTTTACAAATCTGTTACCACCTCACCTTGTGATATGTTGACCTTTCAATGGTTTGGGACCAAATTCTAGTTGCAAAACATTGATACATATGGTACCGATTTGCATTTTGGCAAACACAACCCTCTGATATCGCGAATCTGTAACCATTCAGAAACACACTTTAGAAGTTGGTAAAAGTTTACTGACTCCTAAAATGGGTTTGTTACATAAAACAAAATCCTATTTTACAGATGACAACACTTTAATTTTGCGAAAGGAACGACGCCAAAAGTGTTAGTATATCAGGTCCATAGAGCCCAGTCAGTAATGCAAAGTGCACCAATTCCCCTTCCGACATCATTACTACAGAAGTGCAAACATTGTTTTTGACCTGAGTTTGTGTAACTACACAAAAACCAAATTGCCAACATAACTTCCCTTTAATTTTAAGGCATGTGTTTCAACATAATACACAACCACACACTGAAAGCTCACCAGTGCTAATCTGTATTAAAAAGTGCTTGAAATCATTGGTGAGTGCCAAAGGGAAGTTTTGTTTAGATCATCATTAAGAAAGAGGATCAGTCCTCTTGTTCTCTGGTGTGGATACCTTCATCTTGGGGGGAAATATGTTTCCATATGTCCTAGCATTGGACAAAATGTATTAATGATTTGAAGCATCTATTGTCACTTGTGTCATTAACTGGAATCAGGTTTATTCTGCATGCAGAAATGACTGTCTACAAAGAGGGACACTCACTTACCACTGGAATGGGACAGGCAATAGGCATGAGTACCCCAAAGAAAGTGGCCCTCATTCGCAGATTGTGACCTTTCACAAAACATTATTTGGTTAGTGTCAGAGCGCTACTTTTTGTAAAAAGAAGAAAAAAAAGTGTGGTAAATTAAGCATTTTAAAACTTGTAAGGTCAGTAGCATTGGTCAATATTGGAAACACTGCAGTTCTAAAAACGTAACACTTAGGGCCTCATTACGATGTCAGTCGGAAAGCCTTGTGACCGACTCCTTGTCAGAATAGTTTTTGATCGAATCAGGTTCCGGGAGTCCAACCGACCGATTACAATGGTTCCGAACACCGTTCGGTCGGACTCCCATTGACTTCAATGGGAGCCTGTGTTCCGACCGACAACACAGGCTCCCATTGAAAAACGGGGTGGTTGTGGAAAACCTTGCACCCGGTTGGGGGCACCCCATGGTGCCTGTCACACTGTGAATGGTTGGTAAGAGGGGACCCATGGGTAACCCCTTGGGCCCCAACCAGAGGCCTCCGGGTGAAGGGGGGGCTTCTATGGGCCCCCAAAGTCAGTTTCCGACAGCTGATTAGTGCAGGACAGACTGATTCGGAAAGGCTGTCGGAATCCGACATCATAATCGGTCATCCGGAAACGTGGCCCGTTGAGCTGTATGAATCGGCTCCGACCGACTCGGACTCTCCGAATGCTGGTCGGAACCAATTTGGAATGACCGACCGGTTACCTTCTATCATAATTGGTCGGTCGGAAATGTTTCCGAGTCGGTCAGAAACATGGGTTCCGACACGGATTAGGAAAATCTGAATGCCATTCGGAGCCTTTCCGACCGACATCATAATGAGGCCCTTAGTTGCAGTCTCAATGTCTTGTACAAGGTAGCGAGATACCCACTCCGAATCAGCTATGATCTTGACCTCAATTATCACACAAATCAGAAACCTAGTAGAAAGCTAAGGGGAATAGATTGCTGGGAATACAACCTATAATGACAAAAAAGAGACATGGCAGCTTTAAAATTCTTCCTCGTGATGATTCACTTCAGAGGGGTTTCCAGAATAAAACCTGTAATATTCTATGGCGATTTGGTCTTGTTTCAGCTCCTTTTTTATTATACCATTAGTGAATAATAGCCTATTATTTGCTAATGGTATAGTATAGAAAGTGCCAGCCGTTGCTCTAACCTGCGGCAGTAAATCTGCCTAAAAACTGGTGCAGATGCACAGAAGCATATGTGCACCAGGCATCAGAGATATTGGCTCAAGAGGGCTGACCCATTGCCCCGTGATGTATGCTTTAGTGGGCGGAACAAAATGTGAACAACACTGCAACAGACCAATGGATAAATAGGGCTGGCAGAAAGCCCTTAAAGTAATGATTTTATATAAATACATTTTGTAAAATCAAAAGGTCTTTGCTAATTCCAGACCTAATGAAATCTCAACAAAATGTTATCTAACCAAGTATTTTACGGGGTCCGTTAGATATCAGTGAATGTTTAAGGTAATATATGTATCCACATCTAATGGTCTGCCTTAAGAGTCCCATGTTTTGCTAAACCAGATATGTAAGAACAATCTAACAATGTCTCTTTGATTAAGTGTGGCACATATTGCTAGTTCATTTCAAGTGATTTCTACCCCCTTTTTCCCAATAATCAAGAATAGGTGAGCCAACTAAGTAGAAGAGGTACCAAGACGTCTCTCAGACATCTCAAGCAAAATAAAGTAGTTAAGTGACCCCCTTAGTGGGCTGCCTAGAGTGGAAGCAATAATTAATGTAGAGTGAACCCAGATGGTATGTCATGATCATTGAACCACATTCGAAAAGCACCTACCAACTGCTAAATTAAGCCAAGTTGCCAAAAATACAGCAACCCCTAAAGTCAGCAAATGTGCACACATAGATTTAAATATTGTCAAAACAGTAGAGACTCCTGGACTATGAAGTTTCAGGAAGAGTTTTCTCATTGTGTATTGTAAAAATGTTGCTTAATATTTAAGGGCATTTAAATGAGACTTTCTACCTGTGCTTCTCTTTTGTCATATGCCAAGGTAAATTGTTCCAAATAAGTTCCACCAAAAATGACATAATCTTCCAGCTATACCAAATTATCTGTGTTTTATTAGCGTTTCCAATCAAAAAATCGATTAGATTATGGCAGAAAGATGCTGCTCGTGCACCCCTAACTTAAGTGGAAAACGTTTGAACCCATTTAGTATACCCGTATCAGAGGAGCAAATGTTAAAAAGTATATCGCCCTGCTTCAGAACATGGTTAGTCATAATCCTTTTGGTTAACCTAGATCCATTTGCAATTTGTACTCCTACTCAAGTGTCCAAATTAAGCAGTAAGAATGCTCTGAGTTTTGCCCAAAGAATGACTCTTAACTCTATCAAAGGTAGAGTAGTCCAGGGAGCAGACAAGCAAGCTTTGTCCTAGACCCTTGCCAGCCCTTTTATTAATGATGATAATAACCATTTTGTTGTGAAGTGTCTAACTACCCTAACTGAATCTGACTTGATGACATGGTAATTTGTTTGCCACTTCTATCCACGTTTCTAACACTTCCAAAAGGATCTTGGATTTTAGCACTGATATCTAAAACTGAAACTGAAATCTAAAGTATCAATTTGGGTGTCAAAAATTAAGATTATTTGTTTAATAGATTGATCTGAATCCCATTAGGCCCTGGTGCACTTGAGCTCCCAGGTTCTAATAGTTTTATTAAAATGCATTCCTCAGTGATGTTATAAGCTGTAGCATCATTTGGTGTTCAAAGAGTTGATGACTCAACAAAATAGAGTTATGTAAAATAATTCAACCACCTTGCTTGGATCGAGTTTTTAAACAATTTTTCTTGTTTTCCAAAGAAAGTCATTTATAAATTCTCTGAATCATATTGAATCTCTATTTTTGTCTATGATTATATATCATACCATCTCTTCCTGTAAAGGTTTGCCAAGGCTTCCCAAATTTATTTTCCTGAACTTCTTAATTGAGCAGACTTTTCAGTTGTGTCATATGGGCTGCCTTTAATCTCTTCTTCTCAGCAAATTAATATAATCTAATGGAGACAGATACAACCTTCCTCTTTCCTTGTAGTAGCTACATTTTTAACAGAGTAATGTACTTGCTTATGCTTAAGAATGTTACTAATCAAGTTAGTTAGTAGCATACACCATTAGTTAAAAATCGTTTGTAGGAAGTTCGAATCACAGATGGAACATTTACCGGCCCAATGTTCCAATTCAGTTACACTTGTTGTACCATTCAACATTATTCTGAGACACCAGTGTTTGAAAGCAACTGTACTAATTAATATGTCAGCAGCCTGAAATCTTTTCAGTTCAATTATATTACAGTTGAAGCAAATCTTTTAAATTGAATGGTCGCTTTCAGCTCTATCAATTATTTCAAATGAAGTGACATAATGAAACATTCTTGCACTCACAAATGTATAATGCAAACAATTTCCATTCTAATTGAAAACTGAGCAGGCTGTGCTAGAATGTCAGGCTTTATTGTACCACTGGCACATCTAAGCATGAACGCTTAGAGGAGTGCCGTTAATCATTGCTTCTCATTTTGAATATTGATGTAAATTTTTGTTACATTGATTACAGCCACAAAAATATAGTAAAAATATCCAGTCAGAATAACATTTATATCCGGGTTGGACATATACAATTTTTGAGGTTTTGAGGTTCTTTCATCAAAATGCATTTTTGTGAGATCTTTTTGACCTTTGCCTAAGTGAATACAAATGTTGACCAGTACTATTTTCTCTATATTGGGGTAAACAGCTTCTGTAAAATTTAACTCACGGATTTGAATATTATCTTGCCGAAGTTCAACCATAATTGCCCTAGTCTCCCATTTGAATAAGCTATATACTACCAGATCCCCACAAAAATTGAACTTTCTATGGAATATTCTACCTAGTTTAATTCATAAAAGAGTACCATTCAAAGCAATGTCTTTACTCATTCGGCTTTGCTGGATGCATAATGTCATCTGTATGTAACTAAATCTGAAACATTCTTCTGAATTAGAAAATGTAGCAAATCTGCTATGTTCTATGAAATTAAAGAGAGTTTTCTTTAAAGTATTTTTGTGGAACAATAATGATTTAATATTTTGTGTGTGTTTGCAACCGCTATCCCCATTTGGTTGGGAACATGTGTTGGACCTTCAAGTTAAGGCCTTCACTGCTCAGCACCTGTTGTCTTAGACAATGGGCTCAATGGCATTTCTAACGGAGCCATCTGTTGTACATTGCTTACTATGGTCTTGAAACACCCTCATTCTGATGATAAGTTAAGTGAGCTTACCCTTCCCTTATGCATATTATTTTGATGTACCTTCACATTTTCCGTGTTAGGTCTCAGTATTGCCAGATATGCATGGTCTGAATACCTTAAGACATCCATGCCCCATCCAAGGAAAACATTTTTATTAGCTCAAACTCAACTGAGGGGTCGATTCCGATCTCGGTCGGAGACGCACCCAACGCCATTCGGTCGGGAAAAAAGCCATGCGAATGCCTGTTTCCCGACTGATCCGCACATGAATCCGAACGAACAAGTACGATGCGCACAACAGCGCAGATTCCGACCGAGTCTTACTCACCCAATCCAGGTCCTGATCCCCGACCGAGCCGGATCCGTAAACGCAGATACGAGTCGCCCGGAAGCCAAAAAGCAGCCCCGTCCGGCCAGACAAGTACGATGCGCTTCCTGTACGCGCCGAACCCGTCGCTACGTACGGCACGTCAAAGCATCCGGGAGAGGCGCACATAAGCTCCGATTCGCGCCACAACACGATCCACGGCTACGAGACGAACACGCCAGCGACGAGGACGAGGCGAAGCAACGACAAAGACGAACGAGACGAACCAACAATGAATCCCATCGTTCCGATCCTACCAATATTCTACATCTACTACCGGAACAGGCACGGACGCGTACGGCGCAGAAGGTAAGTCAGACACCAACCACAAACACAAACTACACATACCCGACATATCACACACACACACAGGGATGCAGAAATTACTTACTCCAGAAACAGCAGCACCATAGGGGCGAGATGCCCATCACCAATGCCACATATACACATAGGGGCCCGGATGCCTGTCACCACTGCCACCTCTACCCAGGGGGGTGCCAGGTGCCTACCACTACTACCACCTCTACCAAGGGGGTGCCAGGTGCCTACCACTACTACCACCTCTACCCAGGGGGTGCCAGGTGCCTACCACTACTACCACCTCTACCCATTGGGGTGCCAGGTGCCTACCACTACTACCACCTCTACCCATGGGGGTGCCAGGTGCCTACCACTACTACCACCTCTACCCAGGGGGTGCCAGGTGCCTCCCACCACTACCACCTCTACCCAGGGGGTGCCAGGTGCCTCCCACTACTACCACCTCTACCCATGGCGGGCTGGATGCCTGTCACTACTGCCACCGCTACCCAGGGGGGGCTGGATGCCTGTCACTACTGCCACCGCTACCCAGGGGGGTGCCAGGTGCCTACCACTACTACCACCTCTGCCCATGGGGGTGCCAGGTGCCTACCACTACTACCACCTCTACCCAGGGGTGCCAGGTGCCTACCACTACTACCACCTCTACCCAGGGGTGCCAGGTGCCTACCACTACTACCACCACTACCCATGGGGGTGCCAGGTGCCTACCACTACTACCACCTCTACCCAGGGGTTGCCAGGTGCCTACCACTACTACCACCTCTACCCAGGGGTGCCAGGTGCCTACCACTACTACCACCTCTACCCAGGGGGTGCCAGGTGCCTCCCACTACTACCACCTCTACCCATGGGGGCTGGATGCCTGTCACTACTGGCACCTCTACCCAGGGGGTGCCAGGTGCCTACCACTACTACCACCTCTACCCAGGGGTGCCAGGTGCCTACCACTACTACCACCTCTACCCAGGGGGTGCCAGGTGCCTACCACTACTACCACCGCTACCCAGGGGGTGCCAGGTGCCTACCACTACTACCACCTCTACCCATGGGGGTGCCAGGTGCCTACCACTACTACCACCTCTACCCAGGGGTGCCAGGTGCCTCCCACTACTACCACCTCTACCCAGGGGTGCCAGGTGCCTCCCACTACTGCCACCTCTACCCAGGGGTGCCAGGTGCCTCCCACTACTACCACCTCTACCCATGGGGGCTGGATGCCTGTCACTACTGCCACCGCTACCCAGGGGGGCTGGATGCCTGTCACTACTGCCACCGCTACCCAGGGGGTGCCAGGTGCCTACCACTACTACCACCTCTACCCATGGGGGTGCCAGGTGCCTACCACTACTACCACCTCTACCCAGGGGTGCCAGGTGCCTACCACTACTACCACCTCTACCCAGGGGTGCCAGGTGCCTACCACTACTACCACCACTACCCATGGGGGTGCCAGGTGCCTACCACTACTACCACCTCTACCCAGGGGTTGCCAGGTGCCTACCACTACTACCACCTCTACCCAGGGGTGCCAGGTGCCTACCACTACTACCACCTTTACCCAGGGGTGCCAGGTGCCTCCCACTACTACCACCTCTACCCATGGGGGGCTGGATGCCTGTCACTACTGGCACCTCTACCCAGGGGGTGCCAGGTGCCTACCACTACTACCACCTCTACCCAGGGGTGCCAGGTGCCTACCACTACTACCACCTCTACCCAGGGGGTGCCAGGTGCCTACCACTACTACCACCGCTACCCAGGGGGTGCCAGGTGCCTACCACTACTACCACCTCTACCCATGGGGGTGCCAGGTGCCTACCACTACTACCACCTCTACCCAGGGGTGCCAGGTGCCTCCCACTACTACCACCTCTACCCAGGGGTGCCAGGTGCCTCCCACTACTGCCACCTCTACCCAGGGGGTGCCAGGTGCCTCCCACTACTACCACCTCTACCCATGGGGGCTGGATGCCTGTCACTACTGCCACCTCTACCCAGGGGGTGCCAGGTGCCTACCACTACTACCACCTCTACCCAGGGGTACCAGGTGCCTACCACTACTACCACCTCTACCCAGGGGGTGCCTCCCACTACTACCACCTCTACCCATGGGGGGCTGGATGCCTGTCACTACTGCCACCGCTACCCAGGGGGGTGCCAGGTGCCTACCACTACTACCACCTCTACCCAGGGGGTGCCAGGTGCCTACCACTACTACCACCTCTACCTAGGGGGTGCCAGGTGCCTACCGCTACTACCACCTCTACCCATGGGGGTGCCAGGTGCCTACCACAACTACCACCTCAACCCAGGGGTTCCAGGTGCCTCCCACTACTACCACCTCTACCCATGGGGGCTGGATGCCTGTCACTACTGCCACCTCTACCCAGGGGGTGCCAGGTGCCTACCACTACTACCACCTCTACCCAGGGGGTGCCAGGTGCCTACCACTACTACCACCTCTACCCAGGGGTGCCAGGTGCCTACCACTACTACCACCTCTACCCAGGGGTGCCAGGTGCCTACCACTACTACCACCTCTACCCAGGGGGTGCCAGGTGCCTACCACTACTACCACCTCTACCCAGGGGGGCTGGATGCCTACTACTACCACCCCCACTCACAGGATGGCAAATACATGCCACAAGAAGCACACACCAGCAGAAAGAATGCAACACAAAGACATCCCCCAACACCATGACAAGCGTGTGTAGACTGTGTCAAATGCCTACAACACTGAACAGGACTGTGGACATACAATGTGACCCCCTATCACAAGTGCCACACATAAATGTGTGTGGCACCCACAATGCAAGCAGGCCATGACCATTGTGGCAATGGGGTCCAAAGCCCCATCATCACAGTGACCAAAATGTGAGTGTGGGGTCCATAGCTGAAGCACATATTGAACATTGTGGCAGTGGGTCCAGACCCCCATCATCACAGTGACCAAAATGTATGTGTTGACAAAGAATAAGCTGCAACTGCCAAACTGCATGGATTATTCCTGGTCACAGAACAACAAACACATCAGTGGCAAAGTAGTGCTTGTGTCCCATAGCACCATAGAATGGGGGAGGCAAACAGTGCAGTGCAAACAAGACATACCTTTGGCCATGTGCAGACAAACATCACCCATGGGGGCTGACACTGTCAACACTCATCAATGACTCAATGACAGAAGTGACCATCAGAATGCAGATCCACATATTTGCACCAATGGGCACACAAATGCAGATACCCAGTGGAGACTGTAGAAGGGAGGTGAACAGATACCATACCATGGCAGTAATGGGGGACACACACAATGATCATTGTGCTGACTGATGACCTAGGAGTCCCAGGGACAGCAGGGCAAACACACCAAACAACATACAGCCAATGGCACACTAAAGATATGCCAATGCAGTGGTGCAGATGCACAAACACAAACAGGCAGACCCACACTGCACATCAAACACAACAGGTGAGGGGGGGTAACCAGTGTCCCCAGGCAAACACACAACACATGAGGAGGCCTGAATACCAATTACACAGACGTGCATACAGTGCCACACAAAGGTAACTCATGGATCCAAATCCCCTATGTGGGCAATCAGGCATTGTCAGATGAGTGGGAGCACAAATCACACATGTCACACAAGCATGTAGGAACAGCAACTGACACAGCAAGACACACAGACACCACAGCACCACACCCAGGGCCCCCACAATGTGGTGACCCTGGGCTGCATTACAATCCCACTGTGATGACAATGCTAGATGTCGTTCACACTGTGAACCACAGTCATGTGTCCTGAGCAACAAACTACCATCACACCTACACAAGCACAAATCAACCAGCACGGCCTGTCAGCCAAGGCCAACATGGAGGCAGGGGTCTAGCCGGGCAACAACTCTCATCTGCACACACTCAACACCACACACCTCGACCTCCAACAATGTGCAGCAGTGAAGCTCACATGCACTGGTGACATTGCACATGCACCCATGACAATCCCAGGGGGTGGTGGGAACCAAGGTGCAGGAACACATCACACATGGCCACTCTACCAGACTCCTGAATGTCTGACACACTGCACACTACGCTGTACATGGACATGACGGCAATACCACACCAACCAATGGGATCCCAGCCACAGTCACACACCTATGAAGACGCCAAGGTCACCCACAAAGGACACACATAGACAACTACCAACATTGCAGCCCTGAGGAGTGCCAGCAGTCACACACACAACGTGTCACAACCAATGAAAGCTAACACAAACCAGAAATCACATGACAGGTGTCAACAACAAGTGCAAAGGGGAATCCGGACTGTGACACATCAGCGTCTGCCCACAAACTCAGCCCTGACAGCAAACACACCTATGGGTGACACCCTGATGACCAGTAATGTGCCATGCACCCACATCACAGAGAACCCAGGGAGAAGACTTTGGGGGAATATAGCTCAACTCAGCAAGCATCACAAACAGGAACATCACTAGGGATCCCAGCATGCACAGCAACATGGAAGTGAACACACACACATGCTCATACAACACACACCTTGGGCGCACGAGATGTCACAGGAGTACACACTGCCATGAGGGGACTCCACTCCTGTGTGAAGAAAGCTGTGCCATATGTCGCATCAGTAGGGCTCCGTCATGTCAGCAGAACACTTGGTCACACAGTCAACAATTAGCACCAAATGAAGGCTCCCGTCACATCAGCCTGGTCATGGGAATGTCAACGAAATCAACAGCACAGATCCAACACACATGTATAGCAAGTTGCACTGACAACACAGAAGAGTCCTTCCCCATTGATGCCCAAACCTGCATGTCCAGTGGAGATGGCCATACGGTCAGGGAACTAGACTAATTGAACAATGGCAAACACAACAGATGTGCATGGGTGGAACCCACAGATGTGACATTGCTAATGTAAGTAGGAAATCCCATTGCCAAATATTGAATACATGACACCCTCAGATGCTGCTAAGGACGACATGGATTCACCACAGGAAAGGACACTGTCCCCCTGGAACACATGGGTACATGCACAGTAACACTTCATTTTCATGAGTCCAAAAATCACCATCACTGCAGCAAGGGCACGGTTAGCATCATCAACATCATGTACATCAGAAGCAAAACCACTAGAGAACAGAAAGTTGCTTTATTCAGCATGTGGGTTCAAAACTTGGAAGAACTGCAAGGTATCAACAAAGGCCAATGGCCAGTCCATCAAGGAAGTCTATACAGGGTGACAGTGGCAGATGTCACCCTATGCATGCCTGCACTGATCACAACCGGGGACAATCCCCTAGGAGGGGCATACGGGGGCAGGCCAGGCACCGCAGGGACAGGATCAGGGCTCACCAGGAGGAGGCAGGGAAGGGGTGGTGGGTGCTGGAGAGCCACTGACAACTGCAGTGGAGGTGTCTGACATGGTGTGTGCCGGCACAACTGGGGGCATGACTCAGATGTTGTGGGTGCCGGCACAACTGCAGTGGACCCTGCAGATGGAGTGGATAGGTCCGCCACTGCAGCGCCCAAGTCAGACAGGGTGATAGTGGACTCCACTGCAGTGCCCACCTCCAGGGGAGGAGAATGGGGATCAGGAAAGGTGGGCAGGACAGAGGGGGAGGACACCCTCACCACATCAGTGGTACAGACAAGCGCAGCGGGGGTGTGGGGCCGGAAGAGCAAGTGGCAGGGGAGAAGGCCTGACCCTTCTGGGGATGGTGTATCTGTGGGTGGGGGAACCTGGGGCAGGGTGTGGTGGGGGCACCTGTGGAGTGGGGGCCTGAGGGATGGAGGAAGGAGACTTGGTGCCTGAGCTGCAGGGCGGCGGCGGGGTCTTGCTCTTCCGGGACCGGGGGACTTGCGGGTGGGGGCCTCAGTCGGTCCGCGCCTGGGGGATGGTGTCCGGGGGCCAGAGGCACTCCGCTCCGTGTGGATGGGCTTCCTCTTCCCCTGAGTGCTGGATCAGCTGGGTCGGAGGGGAGAGGCCAAGGTCACAGAGGAAGAGCCGCTGTGTGTATGGGGTTGCAGGTGAGGCAAGGGAGGGGTCTTTGGAGGGAGAGGCAACTGAGGACTGCGCAGTGCTTGTGGATGCGTGTGTTTGTGCCTGTGCCCCATCCCCTGTGAGTGTGGTTGCAGTCCCCTGACGGTGCGTGCGTGTGCGTCTTGTTTCCGGCGTGTGTGTCCGTGTGCTGCATGTGTCTGTGCTGGTGTGTGCCTGTGCCAGTGTGTGTGTGCTTGGGACGGGTAAGGTGCTGGGGAGTGTGGATGGGGCAGAGGCAGGAGGGGTGAAGGACTGTCGGAGGAGGGACACTGCTGCCGTCAGGGAGGAGTCCATGGACCTATTGCCCCTCTGTAGGTCAGACATGCCCGATGAGATGCCCTCCATGAATGACACCAGCTGAGTCAACAGACTGGTGTGTGCATGGAGGACACTCCGCATCGCTGTCTGTCCTACATGGAGCTGGCGGAGGAGGTACACAGACTCCTCACTCAGGGCAGCAGGGGACACAGGTGCAGGGGGTGCGGTGCCTGGCCCGAAGGAGACACGCTCCCGAACATGGGAGCCTCCACGGACCTCGGGAATGGGAGCCAACGGGAGGGCGGTGGTGGTGGTGGCGGGGACAGCAACACTAGCTGGGGTGTGGTGGCTGCTGACACCCGCCTCCATAAGGGAGTCATCGTCCGAGTTGCTCTGGTCCTCAGCTGAGGTGGATGGTGCTGAGGACTCCTCGGTGTGGCTCCCCTCGCCCTCCGTGCCACTGGGTCCCTCCGACCACTCCTCGGCTGCTGACCCAGTCTGGCTCTGCGGCTCCTCCTGGTCCATGGAGCTGTCCCCTCCTGTGGCCGTGGATGTATCTGCAATCAATAGGGAAACAGACAGACATCAGTCACCTGCACCGAACGCACACACCACAGTAAGTACAGCACATTACACAGCAAGCCCTGGCATCCTTAGTTGAACATTGCTAAAACTGCACAAACAGAACAGGAGAAGTCAATTGTCAGTCTGATGGTCAACCATGGCACTCACATCCCACCTGGCCTTGCACCCATCTGTATGGTGTCTGTGGGATGGCAATACCCCGGTGTGGACACATGCACCACCTACACAGTATTTGGACAGTGCAGAGAACCCGGTGAAGCATGTGGACATGCACACATCACAACTCTTGCCACTGAGTCAGTGCAGGTGTCCGGATGAAAGGGATGCCCAGAGTCAAATAGGAAATGCATGTGATGCATACCAGCGACAGACACCATGATGCACACATGTCCTGATAGCCATTGCCACAATGGTGTGCATGTAGCAAATGTCACTCCCCTGCAGGATCACTAATAGGAAGTCACATGCCATGGCACAGCCATGCCTGCTAAGTCATACATAACTGTCTCCAGTCACATGGGCAGGGCAGCCAGACAACAACACTCTGCACTGTGTCACAATAGTAGATTATGGGGAATGCAAGTCCTGGAGCTGAACAAGTGCACATGTACATCCCCCACACACCACATCATCTGTACCCTCATCTGTCCAGGTTATACCCATTGTACAAATGGGAGACCTGTAACACTACCCTCTGCACCTGAGCACATCACAATCTGCTGTGTATGGGAAACAGCTGCCTGAACCTCATATTCGCATACCCCAGTCTGCACGGTCAGGTGATCAAACACCTATGTGTCACACATGTATCATCTCCTATGGTCACATCTCCGGTGGCATGCGGAGCCCCAACCGAGGAACACCCCAGCAGACCTGACAACGAAGCCACAGCACACTGACACAGAGGCAGACACCTGAGGGGACGAATCACTGAGCAAAACGTGTCAGCTGATACACGGCAGTGGGAGTACAGAGTGTATTATATGGCCTGGAGTAGGCATGACTGTCCTGTCCCACATGAATGAGGGATGAGCCCTGGACAGTAGGCAGCTGGCTAAGTATGTGTGACACACATTATATACACACTCCTGGGGCACAAACATTGTTCCCACCCGCAGCATGGGTGTGTGCCAGATACCCCAGGCACATGTGGTGGATCAGCTCAGCAATTGGGCCACATATCAAAATGTCACGCAGAATACATGTCAGAACACAGGCAATGTGTAAGCAATGGACCCACCCATGATGCCCACCACAGAGTCAGGGAAACAGATGCTGTCCCCCACCTTGAGTCAAGCAAACTGCAAGGACACAGTACCCAAGTGACACAATACCCTGACTGTAAGGGCCACACCTGGGTATCAGATGAGGAGTGGGCAGTGCACAATAGAGGGACATGGGTCCTGGACCACAAGACTGATGTACTGTGGAAGTTTAACCAGGCCAGAGGAGGGCACATAGCATGGCAGACATAGTTCACAATGCAGACATGGACTCACCCCTCCTTGCTGCTCTCTGGCCTTCAACTGCCCATCCAGATCAGGGAAGACCACCGCCAGGATCCTCAGCATGTGGGGGTCAGGGTCCGGTGTCCGCCCCTCCTGCGAGGAGGCGACAGCTTCAGCTGGACCCGTGCGATCCTCCGGGTCCAGCCCCGAAGGTCCTGCCACCTCTTCTGGCAGTTGCGGATCCGGCGCTTGTAGACCCCCACGGATCTCACTGCCCGGACGATGGTCAGCCATATCTCCTGCTTCTGGTGGGCATCAACCTGTGAGGATAACAAAGTGAGAATGTCATTACTACACATGCAACATATCCGTGCATTACACAGTTGGATATACATGTCTCAATCACAGGGGCACATGATGTACACAGGCAGTGCAACGATGGCTATGGACAGTATGCCAGCAGTTACTACATGGTATCTTTGCCTGGGAAGTAAAACCTAGTTTAAATGCACTGTCACTGCACTATACCTGTCCAGTGCATGTAACTATACACTATGGGGGGTGACAACTACTCAGTGAGCCTGCTAGCCAGTGGCGTGCAGACTGTTAGCCTTGCTAGTCAGACAACATGCACATTTAGAAAGGCAGTGGACAGAACACTCACCTGCTCCCCTGCTTTCCCATACAGCTTGCTGTACTGTGGAAGGAGGCCATCCAGCAGGGCCTGGTTCTCCTCAGTGCTGAAGGCTGGGGCTCTCTCCACAGTACGTGCCATTGCAGGGTCCAGAGGGTGCAGATACAGCAGCAGTGTAGTGGCAGATGTCGTCCTGGAGCATGTAGTGCAGGCAAGTGAGCTCTCAGGGGAACAGCCAGCATTATATGTGTGCTGCAGAGGCAGATACTGTCCCATGTGTCCAAAGTGATAGGTCCAAGTCGTTTGCATCATCTGAATCTGGCCAATCCATGGAATTGCACCACTTACACACGCCCCCAGCATCCTTCAAATGTTCAACTTCGTGACACCCATGAAATTGCAACATTGTTGTGGGTGACCAACTGAATTTACAGCATCAGACTCGTTCAAATTTTGAAAACGCGTCCGTTGCCAGGCCAGGCCATAGCCAATGGGTGCGCACCGATCGGACCATTGCTGTTCAACGCGTACATGGGAAACAACGCGTACCCGCACACATTGAATGCAATGGGCCTGCCGGGCACACCGATCGGACCATTGCTGTTCAACGCGTACATAGGATACAACGCGTACCCGCACACATTGAATGCAATGGGCCGGCCGGGCACACCGATCGGACCATTGCTGTTCAACGCGTACATGGGAAACAACGCGTACCCGCACACATTGAATGCAATGGGCCGGCCGGGCACACCGATCGGACCATTGCTGTTCAACGCGTACATAGGATACAACGCGTACCCGCACACATTGAATGCAATGGGCCGGCCGGGCACACCGATCGGACCAGTGCTGTTCAACGCGTACATGGGAAACAACGCGTACCCGCACACATTGAATGCAATGGGCCGGCCGGGCACACCGATCGGACCATTGCTGTTCAACGCGTACATAGGATACAACGCGTACCCGCACACATTGAATGCAATGGGCCGGCCGGGCACACCGATCGGACCATTGCTGTTCAACGCGTACATGGGAAACAACGCGTACCCACACACATTGAATGCAATGGGCCGGCCGGGCACACCGATCGGACCATTGCTGTTCAACGCGTACATAGGATACAACGCGTACCCGCACACATTGAATGCAATGGGCCGGCCGGGCACACCGATCGGACCATTGCTGTTCAACGCGTACATGGGAAACAACGCGTACCAGCGCACATTGAATGCAATGGCCAATGTGTGCGCACTGATCGGTCCCTTGCTGTCCAACGCATCCCTGTACAAGTCACTGGCATATGTCCCCATGCCTGTCACAGGTGAACATATGCCAGCCACATATACTTCCCAGGCAGTGAGGGGCACACCTACAACCCCACAGCCTGTCCAAACTGTATCCTAGGGCATGTAAGGCTGCATTACCTATTCCGTGTATGGGGGTGAACATGTTGTTCTGTGGGTGTCACTTGGGGGCAGCCACCCCCAGGCTGTGCACGTGTTTATGGGGACAGAATCCTTGGTGTTTCGTGTACATGACCACTGTGATGTGCAACTGTTCATATCTGTGCATGTGGCATGGTCACAGTTCACGGTGGTGTATGTGTATGTCATGTCACATACCCCCTGAGTCCCATGTGGGACGTTATGTTCAACCCAGGGTGACCCATTGGCACAATGTTGATGGTCCTCCACAGTCTGTGTGCATGTTGTGATTACAATGTCTCTGATTTCATGTGCACAATGGGAGGCAGTCTCCACATCCACGTTGTTTGTGCATGGACTTTGATGTTGTGCGTGTGTGTGTCACAGACGTCCATGTCTGTCCTGCCGAGGCAACACGGACCACTACCTGTGGGGCTCATGGTTGTTTTGCTGTGGTGTATACATGATACACCATGTCATGCCAGTGTCCATGTGGCAATACAGGGTCCCTGGGAATCTACCGGTCGTTGAGCTGTGATGCCTGGGGCACATCAGTCCTCACATGTCACTGTGGCGTGTGTTTGTTATTTGGCAGCAGGAGATGGGTACTGGGACACGGCCTCATGGTATCCGATGGCATGACCTGGGACTTCTTGATGCCACTTGTTGGACTGTGATGTTAGATATTGACCATGTATGTGCCATACATATCCGTACGGAACTGCACACATCATGTACTTGTGCCTCATTATGATGTATCATGTGATGTTGAGTGTGTTCAATGCCACATATGTGGGGTGACTGACAATCTTGCTTTCTTCACCTATGCACTGCAGGGCACCAGCTGTCCATAGACCATTCCCTGACCTGGCAACGATGGTGGAACGGGACAGCATCCGACGGTACCGCTTCACCAGGCAGCTGATTGAGGATTTGGCAGTGCGCTTGGCACCACATTTGCAACCTGGCCGTCCGTACCCTACAGCGCAGACCCCCAGGTGAAGGTGATGGCAGCCCTACACTTCTTTGCCACTGGTACCTTTCAACACACTCTGGCGACTGCTGGTGGGATGTCACAGACCATGTTCAGCCGTGTGCTCTGGGATGTTTTGGAGGCTATGTTGATATACCTGAACCAGTACATCTATTTCCCTAGACTCCAACGACTCACTGGCGTGAAGAGTGACTTCTATGCCCTGGGGAGGATGCCGCATGTCATTGGCTCCATTGATGGGACACATGTGGCGTTGGTACCACCACAGGCCCAAGAGCAGGCCTACCGTAACCGCAAACACTACCACTCGGTCAATGCACTGGTGGTCTGTCTTGCAGATATGAGCATCACACACGTGTGTGCCCGTTTCCCTGGTTCTGCACACGATGCGTACGTGATGAGGAGTAGTCGCATCCCGAGGATGATGGCACAGATGCGGAACCAGCGTGCCTGGCTTGTAGGTGTGTATTGACTTTGTACCATTGTGTGTGTTCTGCTATGTAGTGTTCCACCCTCTTTTCCAACTCTGCTAATGTGCAATTGTCTGTATGTAGGTGACTTCGGATACCCCAACATGCCGTGGTTGCTGACGCCCCTCAGGAACCCTGTGACACCAGCCCAGATGCGCTACAATGAGGCACATGGTCGGACCAGGAGAGTGATTGAGCGGACATTTGGTCTCCTGAAGAGCCGCTTCCGCTGCCTCGACAAGACAGGAGGGTCCCTCCCATATGCCCCAGCAAAGGTGTGCAAGATTATCATCGTCTGCTGCATGCTCCACAACCTGGCAGTGCAGAAGGAGTTGCCTCTCATCCTGGATGACGATGACCAACGTCCGCCACCTGTGGAGGATCCTGGCCTGGACCACGATGCCAGTGATGATGATGATGATGTTGAGGGTGATGTCCGCACACAGCTCATCACCAACTTCTTCAGCTGAATGTGAGTATCCAGAGATGGCATGTCAATGATGTGAGTTTGCATGATATGTGTTGGTGGTGCTCTGGTGCTGTTTGAGTGTGTCCATGGGCTACATGTCTGTATGCGTGTAGCGATGTGTCCTTGCAGGTAGTCTGTACTCCCCAACAGTGTTGACATGCTAACTTGGTTCTGGGTGGGTATCTTGTAACATGTATTGTGCATGAGTATTGCAGTTCTGTCCTGTTCTTCAGTACTTTTGACTGTGTGTCATTTCTGTCCTTCACAGGGTACTTTCAGAGTCGTTTGGTCAACAGTGATCCCCAACACCGTGATTTGACTTCCCGGGTGGTAGCTGTTGTGTCCCTACAGGTGATGTGCACCACACCCATGGACTTACTTCCTTCTACACTTGTTGACTATGTGCCCGCTGCCAGGTGGGATTACCTTGCATCTGTGGTGGTTTCAACATGTTGCAAATGTGTAATAAACCTGTGCTTCACTATGTGATGTGCGTTGTCTGTGGTCACACATCTGACTGACATTTGCTTACTGCACCAGTGGGCTAGTTAACACAGACTGTGAATAGGTGTTGGGTCTGTGCAATGCAACGTATTTCCTGGCAACACCAGTGTAGGCGATGAGTCAGATGTCCATGGTGTGTATGTGTTGTGTAGCCCTGGTGGTGTGCCTCCCCCATATGTGTGAAGTCGCCATGACTCACATGCCGGTGTTGTACTTGCTGTAGCAGTTAGCATGCACAGTGTCATTTCCCCGATCATCATCGCAACTTCTGAGACAACATTGGAATCACAACAGAGGCAAGTATGGTGTATAAGTGAGTTTATTGACATACATGTGTGAGTATAGTGCACAGGTTGTTGGGTGCTGTACATTGTGATTGTGATCCAAAGTTCCTAGATAATTTGGAAGTCCTGGTAGCAGAATTGTCCAGAGTAAAGTCCACAGTAATCAGAGACATTGGTCCAACTTGAGCTCCCCATGTCATGTGGGAGAGTTGTGTTGCAGTCAACAGGGTGAACAGTTTGCGCACAAAGGTTATTCTCCAGAACAGGTTTTGGCTTCCTGGGGGTTGCACATGGCCATCGGCCTCTCACTTGCCCCTCCTCGGACGGCCCCTCTTCTTTGGGGGGGGATCCTCAAGTGCAGGCTGCTGCAGTGCAGGGGACTCTCTGCCAGAGTCATCCTGCCTCCCTGTGGCAGTTGCAGTTGTTTCAGCAGCAGATGTTGTGGGCACACAGGGAGGTGTTGACTGGTTGCTGCTCATCTGGCGGAGGCATTGTAATATGTCCCTATGCACCGCCGTCATCTCTTGCAGTGTGTCCCACTTGGACTCCACGCGGGACATGTGTGAGTCCAAGCGGGCATGATGGGCAGCCTGCTGCTGTTTGATGTCCCTGAGGAGCCCCACTACCTGGCTGAACTCTCCGGTGCTGGACTGGTACGCATCGGCTATGCGTGCCAGTTGTGGGTCATCATGCAGTCCAGACCCCTCTGTGAGCAGCGACCTATGTCTCCCACCCCTCCCACCACCCCTGGCGACACGTGCAGTACCTGAGGTGGCAGGCACAGGTGACCCTGGGCCACCTTGTGCGTTGTTGGTGGTGGTGGTGTCCATGGCCCCACGTTGGTCCAGGGTCCCTGTGCTGGTGGTGGTGCTACTCCTTGGTCTGTCCGTGTCGGCAGGGGTGGTATGTGTGTTGACAGTCGTTGGAGGGGTGGGTGCAGGGGGTGCAGCTGGTGGTCCTGCTGGTGCTGCATGATGACTTGCTCCGGAGGTGCCAGGTAAGTCTTCGTCATCCGAGGAGGGCAGAGGCTGTTCCACACCAGTGAGCTCCGTATCCTCTTGAGCCTGGGACGAGGACTCCTCAGCATCTGCTGCTGTGTCCCCATCATCACCTGTTTTTGGGAGACACACACAATGTATGTTATGTTTCTGCAGGCATCAATGGTTGACACACCTGACAGTTGTGACTGTGCCTCTGGATGCGGGCCTGTACAATGCATTGTCCTAAGTTGTCACAGTCAGGGGTTGATATTGGTGTAGCACATTGTCCTGCATTATTTGGGCATTTCTATGTGAATGTTGGGGTGTGTACATGGTCTGCATTGGTTGTATTTGGTTGTCATCCGCTCCTCCTTCCCACCCAGCCAGATATCCCACCATGGACCGTGCTTCCATTGCAGGGAGTGCAAGTTGTCTTTCAGGATGTCAGTCAGTGGTGTCCTGCTGTTGGTTGTTGCACAGTTGCCAGCAGGGCCTTGTGCTCCCCACAGCAGTAGCCCAGTGTCAGCCGTCTTGTCAGTTGTTTTCCACTCCCTGTGATGTGCGCATGGTTCAGGGTGGTGTTGATGGGACAGTTGTGGGGGTGACCAATATCTGTGCCTACCACTCCCATCATGCTATTGCCTCCACCCCACTTCCCAGCATGCCCATACTTACTTGCTTTTGGGTGGACTTCAGTGTGTGTGAGTGTGAGAGCAATGGCAAGATGGCTGGCAGTGGTGTCCTGCTGTTGGTTGTTGCACAGTTGCCAGCAGGGCCTTGTGCTCCCCACAGCAGTGCCCAGTGTCAGCCATCTTGTCAGTTGTTTTCCACTCCCTGTGATGTGCGCATGGTTCAGGGTGGTGTTGATGGGACAGTTGTGGGGGTGACCAATATCTGTGCCTACCACTCCCATCATGCTATTGCCTCCACCCCACTTCCCAGCATGCCCATACTTCCTTCCTTTTGACTCTGCTTCCCTGTGGGGTGGGCTGCCTGTGCTGACAGGATGGCTGGGAGTGTTGTCCGGGCAGTTGTTTGGCTAAATGTCCCAGGAGTGTCCCTGTGCTTCACACAGCATGACCCAGGGTGGTGGTTCTTTGTGGGACCTTGAGTTAGGATGTGAGGCATTGCATTCCGCCAGGTGGCTTCTGTGGAGTATGTGTTGAGGGGGGTGTGAGGGGAGGTGCTTGTGACTATGGTCAGTGCTGTGAGTCCTCCTTCCCACCCAGCCAGATATCCCACCATGGACCGTGCTTCCATTGTAGGGAGTGCAAGTTGTCTTTCAGGATGTCAGTCAGTGGTGTCCTGCTGTTGGTTGTTGCACAGTTGCCAGCAGGGCCCTGTGCTCCCCACAGCAGTAGCCTGTGTCAGCCATCTTGTGAGTCATTTTCCACTCCCTGTGATGTGAGCATGGTTCAGGGTGGTGTTGATGGGACAGTTGTGGGGGTGACCAATATCTGTGCCTACCACTCCCATCATGCTATTGCCTCCACCCCACTTCCCAGCATGCCCATACTTCCTTCCTTTTGACTCTGCTTCCCTGTGGGGTGGGCTGCCTGTGCTGACAGGATGGCTGGGAGTGTTGTCCGGGCAGTTGTTTGGCTAAATGTCCCAGGAGTGTTCCTGTGCTTCACACAGCATGACCCAGGGTGGTGATTCTTTGTGGGACCTTGAGTTAGGATGTGAGGCATTGCATTCCGCCATGTGGCTTCTGTGGAGTATGTGTTGAGGGGGGGTGTGAGGGGAGGTGCTTGTGACTATGGTCAGTGCTGTGAGTCCTCCTTCCCACCCAGCCAGATATCCCACCATGGACCGTGCTTCCATTGCAGGGAGTGCAGGTTGTCTTTCAGGATGTCAGTCAGTGGTGTCCTGCTGTTGGTTGTTGCACAGTTGCCAGCAGGGCCTTGTGCTACCCACAGCAGTAGCCAGTGTCAGCCATCTTGTCAGTTGTTTTCCACTCCCTGTGATGTGCGCATGGTTCAGGGTGGTGTTGATGGGACAGTTGTGGGGGTGACCAATATCTGTGACTACCACTCCCATCATGCAATTGCCTCCACCCCACTTCCCAGCATGCCCATACTTACTTGCTTTAGGGTGGACTTCAGTGTGTGTGAGTGTGAGAGCAATGGCAAGATGGCTGGCAGTGGTGTCCTGCTGTTGGTTGTTGCACAGTTGCCAGCAAGGCCTTGTGCTCCCCACAACAGAGCACTAGTGTCAGACATCTTTGATGGGGCTTTCCACTCTCTGTGGGGTGTGCATGCTTGAGTGTGAGCTTGCTGGGCCATGTGGGTGGGGGATGTTGAGCTGTGACTACCACTCCCATCATGCTATTGCCTCCACCCCCCTTCCCAGCATACCCATGCTTCCTTCCCTTTGACTCTGCTTCCCTGTGGGGTTGTGTGCCTGTGCTGACAAGATGGCTGACAGTGTTATCCTGGGGTTAGTTTTGCTACAAGTCCCATGTGTGTCCCTGTGCTTCACTCAGCATGACCCAGGGTTGTGGTTCTTTGTGGGATATTTGATTGGAGTGTGAGGCAATGCATTCTCCCAGGTGAGTTTTGTGGAGTTTGTGTTAGGGGTGTGTGTGAGAAACGCTGCTGGTAACTATGGTCAGGGCTGTGAGTCCTCCTTCCCACCCAGCCAGATATCCCACCATGGAACGTGCTTCCATTGCAGGGAGTGCAAGTTGTCTTTCAGGATGTCAGTCAGTGGTGTCCTGCTGTTGGTTGGTGCACAGTTGCCAGCAGGGCCTTGTGCTCCCCACAGCAGTAGCCAGTGTCAGCCATCTTGTAAGTTGTTTTCCACTCCCTGTGATGTGCGCATAGTTCAGGGTGGTGTTGATGGGACAGTTGTGGGGGTGAGCAATATCTGTGCCTACAACTCCCATCATGCTATTGGCTACACTGACTTGCCCAGCATACACATATTTCCTTTCTTTCAGTGGGCTTCACTGTGTGCTGGTGTTGTAGTGGTGGCTACTTGTCTGGATGTGTTTGTCAGTTATATTTGTGCCACTGCCTAGCTGTAGTTGTAGTTGTGTTTGTACATGTGATGACACAGTTAAATGTCGCTTTGTGATGGCATGTGTTGTGTTTCTCTGAGTGACATACACATTTTGGGATGATTCTGTTCTGGTTGCTGTGTATTTGCTAAGAGTGCATGGTTTGACTCTCCCCTTGACAGTGATGTGTGTGTGTAGTCGCAGAATATTGTGTACATTTGTTGTGTACTCACCAGGCTCTGGGATGTTTTCTAGTCCATAGACGCTCACTGGTGGTAGGATGGCCCGCACCTTCTCCTCCCAGGGCCTGAGGTATACTGGCTTGGCAGGAGGGCCACTGCCGGTGTATTGGCTCAAGATGTAGTCCTTCTTCAGCAGCTCCTTGACCCTCCTGCGCACGTCATACCACCTGTTCTGGATGTCTGTCTTTGTGTGCAAACATGGTGATTGTGCGTTCACCCTGTCGACGATCCTCTCCCACATCTTTGTTTTCTGTGACATGGGTGTCTGTTGGACCAGTGTACCAAAGAGCTGTGGCTCTACCCTGAGGATCTCATCTACCAGGACTTCCAATTCACTATCTAGGAACTTGTGATTCTTCTTTGGGGGCATGGTGATGGGTGGTGATGGTGAGTGATGTGTGTGTTGGTGTGCAGGTGAAGGTGTGTGAGTGTGTGTTTTGCTAGGTGTATGTGAGGTTTCTATTTGTTGTGGTGCTGATGGTGTGTGGCTTGTGTGATGGATGAGCTGTGGGTGTGTGGTTGCTGTCTGTTGAGTGCTGGCAGGTAATTTGAATTTGCAAAGGATCATGGTAGGGATTTGTGTCCTTTATATGGGTGGAGTTGTGGGTGTGTCTTTGTTCCCTGCCCCTCCCCCCCAGTATTTATTGGCTTTGTAATTGCTTGTTTGGCCTTTTTTTGTGTATTTTCCCTTTGTACTTTTCGTGCATGTAGGAGACGTTCTTGTGACCGAGTCGGACCCTGCAGTTGTCTCGTACGGGCTTGTCCGCTTCGTTCACGCTGTGTTTGTGCTGTTTTCTATGCTGCGTACGCGTCGGTCACGGTGTTTTGGGTTGCTTCGGCTCGCAGTTTTGTATGCGTGTCGGTCGTACGGCTTGTCCTCCGTGCGACTCGGTCGTGTTTTCCACGCCTTGCATCGTACTTGGCGGGTGGGAGTCCGCGGGTACGTCTCGTTCGGTATTGTTCCGGGTGCGAGTCGGTCGGTTCGAATCGCGTGTTTTTCCGGCCGGATTGCTGTTTTCCGCGCGGCTCGGTCCTTCGGCTTGTGTTCCGTACGAGTCGGTCGGGTTTTGCTCGCTTCTCATCGTACTTGGCGGGTCGGGCTGCACCGGTACGTGTCGGTCGGAATTAATTCCGGCTCCGAGTCGGTCGGTACGTTTTCCGGCCGGAATCGGAATCGGCCCATGTATCTTTATATTTCCTTGTCACTGTATTAGCCTCATTACTGTATTACTTCTTTACACTCAAAGAATTTTCTCCTGTGAGGAATTCAACAGTGTTGATATCCTTAGGTTTAATTCAAACATCTGTTTGGAACATCTGCTAGGAGTCATATATTGATACTTTTATTAATAATACCATGTTTGAATTCAGACACAAAATTAGGAATGACGACCAAGGTATTATCAGAGGAAGCAAAAATACATGATTGAGCTTCCAACTCCAAATCTCCATTTTTTGGGTAAAAGGTTTCGCTTTTTACCCTCAGTCATCTCCGCTAGTTGCAGCTGTTGTTCTGCTTTTAAGATTATTTTTAATTTCTTTTGCTTATTTTTAGCACATTTTCAAAGGCAAGGTTATTTTCTGTTTTTGCATAAGACTCTGTTATTGTTAAAATGGCTTTAATTTCTCTAAGGTTCTTGACAGGGCTCTTATCACTCAAAGGGTTTGTACAGGAATTTCAATATGAAGACTGGCTGTATCGACAATACACTGTTTAGACAAACAAAACATTTCAGTTTTTAAACTATTCAAAAATTGTAGTTGGTTTTTTGTTTCAGCCATCTGTCATAACCTGAAGAATACCTGCTAAGGGCTCGTTTTGTCAACTATAGGCCCACATAACAATGTTTGTCAGCTTTAACAGTGGTTACAGTGTCAAACTTGAGATCTTCTACGTTAGAATTGATGTTTGAAAGAAACATGGCCACATTGTGCAACAAATCTACTTGGGCATTCATTTGTAGGTCAAAGTCTACAAGACAGCGCTGAACTCTGGTTTTAAAAGACTTCTAGGGGACATTCTGAAAGCTCCCCATGGAATTAATTCTGCCCATTGCTTACCATTGGCTTTGTAGTTTGTAACTCACATTTACTTGCTTTCTATTTGCTGGCTTTATTTGTTTTAGGCTGCCCAGCATGTCGCTGTCCATCCCTTAAAAGCACAACCTATTTAGTGGATTCTTCCATGTGTCCTTGCTTTCTGTGAACAGGCCTTTACATTTTGTTCTCATCTTGTCACATTTGCTGTGCATTCAAAGACAGAGGTCAAATGTCAGGCTCTGTCTTCCGAGGGAAATTGGTGTTTAATTCTCTTTCTCTGATTTCAAATTGAAAAGATTTTTGTGACAATCTTGCTGTGGGATGTTATTTTTTTTACTAGCTCAAAACAAAATTTAAATGTCTGTAAATGAACTCTGCAAATATTTCAGAATATATCAAAATTAGGAAAGCCAGTTTTTTGTAATTCTGAAATGTTGTGGAAACAAATGTTTTAATACAAAAATAACAAATTAATACACTAGATGATGCCATTTCCACACATTATCGTTTGTGCGCTGTATAGTTTCATCAGTAAAACTTTGTGCAAATGTAATTGTCATTTCAATTGAAAATGTGTTGTCTGTAATAGCAGTGAGCTACCACACCATACATACTCCACTCTTTGCAACTCCACTCTGCGACACTCTACACCACTCCACTCTGACACTCTACTCCACTCAATGCCACTCCACTCTACGCCACTCTATGCTACTTCACTCTAGGCCACTCTACTCCATTTTACAATGCTCTGCTTCACAATACTGTACTCTATGACGCTCTACTCCATTCCACTCTTCTCTACTCTACAACACTCCACTCTAAGACACTCTACTCCACTCCACGCCAATCTACTCTATGATACACTACGCTACTTCACTCTAGGCCACTCTACTCTACGACACTCCACTCTACAACACTCCAGTCTACGACACTCTATGCCACACCACTCTATGACACTCTATGCCACTTTACTCCACTCTATGTCACTCCACTCTATGGCACTACTCCACTCTATGTTACACCACTCTACGTTACACCACTCTATGGCACTCCACTCTATGACACTCCAATCTACTCCACTCTGCGCTACTCTATGACACTCCACTCTACACACTCTACTGCACTCCCCTCCACCCTACACCACTCCGCTATGCACCACTCTACTCCACCCCACAACCATCCACTCTGACACTCCACTCTTCGGCCTTCCACTCTACGACATTCCAAGACACTCAATGACACTCCACTCTACTCTACAACGCTATTTCTATGCACACCACACCACTCTACGATACTATACTTCACTCTAAGCCACTCCACTCCACTCCGCGCCATTCAACTCCACTCGACAACAGTCTGCTCCACTCTATGCACTCCACTCAACAACACTCTACTCTACACCCCTCCACTCTACGCCCCTTGACTCTATGCCCCTCCACTCTATTCTACACAACTCTATTCTGTGCCACTCTACACCACTCTATTCTATGCCACTCTACACCACTCCACGCTATGCCACTCCACTCTACAACACTCCACTCTACAACACTTCACTCTACAACACTACACTAAATGAAGCTCCACGACACTCCACTCTACTCCATGACACTCCACTCTACTCCACGACACTCCACTCTACTCCACGGCACTCCACTCTACTCCACGACACTCCACTCTACTCCATGACACTTCAGTCTACATAACTCAACTCTACACGACTCCACTCCACAATACTCCACTCTACTCCACAACACTCCACTCTACTCCACAACACTCCACTCTACTCCATGACACTCACTTTTCTCCATGTCACTCCAGTCAATTCTACAACACACCACTCTACGACACTCCACTCTATGACACTCTGTGCCACTCTCTGACACTCCACTCCATGCTACTCCACTCTGTGCCACTCCATGACACTCTACGCCACTCCACTCTACGCCACTCCACTCCCCTCTACGCCACTAACTTTTAGCCATGCTGAATAGCAGCCACGCTGGTTTACAACATGGCTAAAACACATTGGCAAAGCCAATAGCTCTTGCATAGGTGAGACCTATAGGCTTTGACAATGCTTTAAAGGCTGATATTGCAGTGCTGCTTTGATAGATTTAGTAAAGGGGTCATTGTAAGAAATTGGGTTACTGGTTGATGGGGGGTGAAACCCTTCTCAAGCAGCAACCACAATTCTCAAGGTGAATTCACAAGCCAACTCTAAATTAACCTGTGCTCAACCCTCAGGTAGCTTGCCACAGAGCAGTCAGGCTCAACTCTGAGACAATGTGTAAAGTATTGTGCAACACTTCAAACAGTAACACAGTGAAATACACCACAAAGGGATTTTCAATAAATAAAAGAAGTTCAGAATGATAAAAATCCAATTAGTAGAACCGGAGATATTCAATTTGAAAGATTTTACTAAAAATAGGAGCACAATTTGTAAAGAGCAAACTGTGGATATCTGGTCACGCCAGACCGGGACAAAGTCACAAATTCAGGCGATCCACGATGGATCACGGGCAGCTACGGGGACCCAGTTAGGCCCGCTTGACAAAGTACCTTATATCCTGCTTTGTGGCGCATTGCGAGGATCCGTTCAAAGATGTGTTGCAGTGCCGAAGCAATGTGTCGGTTCCGAAATGCAGCGAGGCTTCGGTGCAAGGTCCTGCATCGTCACTGAGTATCCCATTGATGAGGGCCTGTGATGAGAAGTCCAGCATCAAGCATGCGTCGCGCAGGGGCGGTTCCGATAAGGTAACAGGCTGCAATGCAATGTGGGTCTTTGCAGCAATTCTGATCCACGCACTAGCGGCAATGCATTGGATCTGCTTAGGGTTGCACTGCTCAGCAGAGGAGATGCGTCAGTTCCGCTGGATCCACAGAGGCTGGCAGAGCACCTTAGGCCCACTTCCTAGGGTCCAGGACTGGGGTGGCACCACTTGGCAAGGTAGACTCACAGATGGCAGAGTCTAGGTGCAGGAACAAGGTTATTGGAAGCCTGCTGTGTACCTGAGGCTTCAAATCTGGAGGCCAGCCAACTAGCCCTTGGAGTTACTCTGGGATTCTGGGTCCAAGAAGTGTAGGTCCAGTCCTTCTCACCCAGGCAAGAGGGCAGCAGATCAGCACAGCAGGGCAGCAGTCCTTCAGAGCAGCAGTCCAGCATAGTGGCAGTACCTTCAGCAGCACAGCAGTTCTTCTTCCTAGCAGAGTATCCACAGGTCCAGAAGTGTACTGAAGAACTGGTGCGTGAGGTCCAGTATTTATACCCAGTTGTGCCTTTGAAGTGGAAGAAAAGCTTCTAGAACCTTCCCTTTGAAGTCTCCATGCATCTTGCCTTCCCTGTCCTGCCTCCAGACTAACTACAGAGGATATGCAGCCCTTTGTGTGGAGGCAGGACACAGACAATTCAGGTGTAAGTGGGGCTGTGCCCATCTCCTGCCTGCCGTCCTGCCAGTGATGGCCTATCTAGGTACATCTAAGCTCCCTATTGCGTGTGCTGTCCAGGAGGAATACACAAATCTCACCTATCAGCTACACCAGTCATGTGACACAGGTACAGGCTGCAGGTACTAAATGGCTATGGTAGGAAAATGCCAACCTTCTAAATGTATGATTTTTAAAATTCTAATTTAAAGTCCGACTTTACCATAAGTTAGGATTTTTCAATAGAATTCCAAAGGCACCAAATATGAACTGGGTACTTGCTCCCATTTGGAAATTACAGCTTATTAAATGTAATACGATAACTCCAATGGCTTGCAGCAGTGAAACACGAATTTGAGAGTTTTTCACTAAAAGGAGACACAAAACTTAAGATTACATGTCCCAATTTTTAAATATATTGCACCCTGCCCTGAGTGCTGCTTAGGGTTTATCCTAGTGGTGATTTATATGTACTAAAAAGGAAGGTTTGGGCCTGGCAAAAAGGTCGAAGTGACAGTTTACAAAGTGCACATACAGGCTCTAATGATTGGCCTGAAACTTGTTTAAAGTGCTACTTAAGTGGGTGGCACAATCGGTGCTGCAGGCCCACTAGTAGCATTCAATTTAGAGGCCCTGGGCACATGAAGTGCCACTTTACTAGGGACTTGCAATTAAATATGTCAACTGGGGATAAGCCCATGTTACCATGTGAGCACATGCACATTAGCACTGGTTAGCAGTGCTAAAGTGTGCAGAGTCCTAAGGCCAGCAAAATCGAGATCAGAAAAAATGGAGGAGGAAGGCAAAATGTTTGGGGGAAGACCACCCTAAGGCTGACAGGTGTAACAATCATTGTTTCAAAAGTTGTTAAGATATCACCTTTCTCACCAACAATTCTATGATAATTGATTGAATTTCCATCTTAATTTGAAACAAATGCAACCCTATAAAAATGGGAAAGGGATTATTTACTCCAATTATATGGTTGTTGTAGAGCATTAGTGTCCAGGTCAAGATCTTCCAAACTAATTTTGGCAGCCTGGGGAGTATTCCGCCCTAAGTAGGCATCTTGACCTTTTTTCCCCACATAGATTCCTAATCGGTTCTTATTAATTCTGTTTGTACCAAGAAGCATTGAAAAACCTGGCTCAGGTTCATCATATATATTGGGATTTGTTAGATTGTCCAGTAATAGTGTGCGATCACCATGAACTATGTCGAGCAGAGACAATAGTGAGTCTTAGTTCTTTGCATGTATTACAGCAGCTGTTGTAAGTGAATTCGATCTCTTATTCCCAGTTGTATAATAATCAAAGTGTGGGAGAGATAGAGCTTTAGGTGGGTTGGTCAGCAAATACAAAATGAAAAGACTCTAAAGATATACGGCTCACTTCCTTAGATAACGTCAGGGAGGGGCATGTTTGGGCTTTGAGTAATCTCCCCACAATCTCATTATGCCTGAGTGTTTGTCACCCCTTTTGTCGTTTGGCTTTAGATCATAATGGCCACATTATTTACAACCAGAGCAAATACTAACACAACAGAGTTTTTTTAATTCCTTTAAGACCTGGAAAGATGATGGGTTTGTGCAGAGCTTTAAGTGGGCTGGGTCCTACCGGTGCTCAACACCGGCAGCGGGTCCCCATCACATTCTCAATTTTTGCCTTCAGGCTGAAAAAAATAAATCTTATCTCTGCAGCTGTACCACCATTCACTGCCTTTGATGTAACTTCAAAGAAACTTGTTATATTTCTTTCACAGTCTCATCATTTCCGAACTGGCGCATTTTCAGTATGCTCTACTATGATGCCATAGTTGTTGCTTATTTGTCTTATGCAACTAACAATCATTGACAAAGCCAACAGTCCTAGCTTGTCGTATCACATATCTTCATGCGATTACAGAAGCAGAAAAATACCAGTTGGAGGGCACACTATGCAAAGCACAGATTTTCAGCTTATGTGTTTCTAAGCCACACCCTTAACCCTTTGGGTGCTCATGACGGAATGGTTCCGTCATGAGCACCAGTGCTCCTGTGCTCATGACGGAACCATTCCGTCATGAGCACATACTCAGAAAATCCCTCTGCTGCCTACCTGTGGATTTTGGGCCCTAGCGCAGCCGGCACATAGGGAAACCTAGCAAACCTGTATATTTTTGAAAACTAGACACCAAGGAGAATCCAGGATGGGGTGACTTGTGTGCCTCTCACCAGGTTCTGTTACCCAGAATCACTTGCAAACCTCAAACTTAGTTTAAAAAAAACACATTTTCCTCACATTTCTGTGACGAAAAGTTCTAGGATCTGCGTGGATCCACAAATTCCACCCACCCCGCATTCCCCAAAGTGTTCCGAGAAAAATGGTACCCCACTTGTGTGGGTAGGCCTTGTGCCCGCGACAGCAAACGGCCCAAAACGCAACGTGGACACACCACATTTTCTCAGTGAAAACTGACCCTTTTTTTGCAAAGTGCCTAGCTGTAGATTTTGAACCCTAGCTCTGCCGGAACCTAGGGAATCCCAGCAAACCTATACATTTTTGAAAACTAGACACCCAGGGAATACAGGATGGGGTGACTTGTCTGGCTCTCACCAGATTCTGTTACGCAGAATCACTTGCAATCCTCAACATTGTCAAAAAAAACACATTTTCTTCACATTTTAGTGGTGGAAAGTTCTGGAATCTGCGTGAATCCACAAAATTCCACCCACCCTGCATTCCCCAAAGTCTTCCGAGAAAAATGGCACCTCACTTGTGTGGGTAGGCTTAGTGCCCGCGACAGGAAACGGCCCAAAACGCAACGTGGACACACCACATTTTCACAGTGAAAACTGACCCTTTTTTTGCAAAGTGCCTAGCTGTAGATTTTGAACCCTAGCTCTGCCGGCACCTAGGGAAATCTAGCAAACCTATACATTTTTTAAAACAAGACACCCAGGAAAATCCAGGATGGGGTGACTTGTCTGGCTCTCACCAGGTTCTGTTACCCAGAATCCCTTGCAAACCTCAAACTTTGCACAAAAAAAACTACATTTTCCTCACATTTCTGTGGGTGAAAGTTCTGGAATCTGCGTGGATCCACAAAATTCCACCCACCCCGCATTCCCCAAAGTCTTCTGAGAAAAATGGTACCTCACTTGTGTGGGTAGGCCGAGTGCCCGCGACAGGAAACGGCCCAAAACGCTACGTGGACACACCACATATTCACAGTGAAAGCTGACCCTTTTTTTGCAAAGTGCCTAGCTGTAGATTTTTAACCCTAGCTCTGCCGGCACCTAGGGAAACCTAGCAAACCTATACATTTTTGAAAACTAGACACCCAAGGGAATCCAGGATGGGGTGACTTGTCTGGCTCTCCCCAGGTTCTGTTACCCAGAATCCCTTGCAAACCTCAAACTTTGTAAAAAAAAAACCCACATTTTCCTCACATTTCTGTGGTGGAAAGTTCTGGAGTCTGCCGATAAAAATAGTACCTCACTCGCGTGGGTGGGTCAAGTACCCGCGACAGGCAAGGGCCCAAAACCTATTGAGGCGACATCAAAATTACCTATCACAAAACAACCTGGTTTTGCAAGGGGGGTCCCCTGGGTTTTTGGCCCCGGGCTCAGCGGCCATCTTGGGAAACTACCAAACCTATACACTTTTGAAAACTAGACACCCGGGGGAGTCCAGGAAGGTATGGCTTGCTTGGATCCCCCAACGTTCCCCTACCCAGAATCCCCTACAAACCTCAAATTTTGCTGAAAGAAATCAAATTTTTCACATATTTCTGTGTAGGAAAGTTGTAGGATCACAGGGCAGACACAAATTTCCTACCACCCAGCGTTCCCCCAGGTCTCCCGATAAAAATGATACCTCACTTGTGTGGGTAGGCATAGTGGCTGCAGCAGGAAATGCCCCAAATCGTACTGTGGAGACTTCAAAATTACCTATAACAAAACTACCTGGTTGGGAGGGGCACCTGGTTTTTTGGCCCTGGGCTCGCCGCCATCTAGGGAAACCTACCCAACCCACACATGTCTGAAAACTAGACACCCTGGGGAGTCCAATGAGGTATGGCTTGCGTGGATCCCCCAACGTTTCCCTACCCAGAATCCCCTTCAAACCTCAAAATTAGCCGAAAAATATACAATTTCCACATATTTTTGTGTGGAATCACTGTGGCGGCACAAATGTCCTACCCCACAGCGTTCTCCTTAGTGTCCCGAGTAAGCTGATACCTCACTTGTGTGGGTGTCCAATACAGAATTGGCTAAAAACGTATTTTAAAAAAAATGTAGCGCTTAGAATTCTCGGTGCTATACCCTCAATCCATATGTTTTGGGCTCTTCCCAGTCACAGGCCCTTGCCCCACCCACACAAGTGAGGTATCATTTTACTCGGGAGACTGAGGGGGAACGCTGTGGGGTAGGACATTTGTGCCGGCACAGTGATTCCACCCACAAATATGTGGAAAATTTGTTTTTTCCAGCTAAATTTGAGGTTTGCAGGGCATTCTGGGTAGGAAAACGTTGGGGGATCTATGGAAGCCATACCTCGCTGGACCCCCCCGGGTGTCTAGTTTTCAGAAATGTGTTGGTTTGGTAGTTTCCCAAGATGGCCGCTGAGCCCGAGGCCAAAAACCCAGGTGACCCTTCTTGCATAACCAGGTTGTTTTGTGATAGGTAATTTTGATGTCTCCTCAATACGTTTTGGGCCCTTGCCTGTCACGGGTACTTGACTCACCCACGCGAGTGAGGTATCATTTTTATCGGGAGACCTGGGGGAACGCTGGCAGGTAGTAAATTTGCGGATCCACGTAGATTCCAGAACTTTCCCACACAGAAATTTGAGAAAAAAGTGATTTTTGTCATCTATATTTGAGGTTTGCAGGGCATTCTGGGTAGGAAAACATTGGGGAATCCACGCAAGCCATCGGTCGCTAGACTCCCCGGGTGTCTAGTTTTCAGAAATGTGTGGGTTTGGTAGTTTTCCAAGATGGCCCCGAGCCCGGGGCCAAAAACCCAGGTGATCCCCCTTGAAAAACCAGGTTGTTTTGTGATAGGTAATTTTGATGTCTCCTCAATTCGTTTTGGGCCCTTGCCTGTCGCGGGTACTTGACCCACCCACACGAGTGAGGTATCATTTTTATCAGGAGACCTGGGGGAATGCTGGGTGGTAGGAAATTTGTGGATCCACGTAGATTCCAGAACTTTCCCACACAGAAATCTGAGAAAAAAGTGATTTTTTCAACTAAATTTGAGGTTTGCAGGGCATTTTGGGTAGGAAAACGTTGGGGGATCCACGCAACCCATACCTCGCTGGACTCCCCCGGGTGTCTAGTTTTCAGAATTGTGTGGATTTGGTAGTTTCCCAAGATGGCCGCTGAGCCCGGGGCTAAAAACCCAGGTACCCCCCCTTGCAAAACCAGGTTGTTTTGGGATAGGTAATTTTGATGTCTCCTCAATAAGTTTTGGGCCCTTACCTGTAGCGGGTACTTGACCCACCCACACGAGTGAGGTATCAATTTTATCGGAAGACCTGTGGGAACGCTGTGTGGTAGGAAATTTGTGGATCCACTAGATTCCATAACTTTCCCACACAGAAATTTGAGAAAAAAGTGATTTTTTCAGCTAAATTTGAGGTTTGCAGGGGATTCTGGGTAGGAAAACGCTGGGGGACCCATGCAAGCCATAACTCGCTGGACTCCCCCGGGTGTCTAGTTTTCAGAAATGTGTGGGTTTGGTAGGTTTCCCAAGATGGCAGCCGAGCCCTGGGCCAAAACCCCAGGTGACTCCCTTTGCAAAACCAGGTTGTTTTGTGATAGGTCATTTTGATGTCTCCTCAATACGTTTTGGGCCCTTGCCTGTCACGGGTACTTGACCCACCCATGCCAGTGAGGTACCATTTTTATCGGGAGACCAGGGGGAACGCTGGGTGGAAGGAAATTTGTGGATCCACGTAGATTCCAGAACTTTCCCACACAGAAATTTGAGAAAAAAGTGATTTTTTCCAGCTAAATTTGAGGTTTGCAGGGCATTGTGGGTAGGAATACGTTTTGGGATGCACGCAAGCCATACGTCGCTAGATTCCACCGGGTGTTTAGTTTTCAGAAATGTGTGGGTTTGGTAGTTTCCCAAGATGCCCGCTGAGCCCGGGGCCAAAAACCCAGGTGACCCCCCTTGCAAAACCAGGTTGATTTGTGATAGATAATTTTGATGTCTCATCAATACGTTTTGGGCGCTTGCCTGTCGCGGGTACTTGACCCACCCACGCGAGTGAGGAATCATTTTTATCAGGAGACCTGGGGGAACGCTGGGTGGTAGGAAATTTGTGTATCCATGTAGATTCCAATACTTTCCCACACAGAAATTTGAGAAAAAAGTGATTTTTTTCAACTAAATTTGAGGTTGCCAGGGCATTCTGGGTAGGAAAACGTGGTGGGATCCACGCAAGCCATACCTCTCTGGACTCCCCCGGGTGTCTAGTTTTCAGAAATGTGTGGATTTGGTAGTTTCCCAAGATGGCCACTGAGCCCGGGGCCAAAAACCCAGGTGACCCCCCCTTGCAAATCCAGGTTGTTTTGTGATAGGTAATTTTGATGTCTCCTCAATATGTTTTGGGCCCTTACCTGTCACAGGTACTTGACCCACCCACACGAGTGAGGTATCATTTTTAACGGAAGACCTGTGGGAACTCTGCGTGGTAGGAAATTTGTGGATCCACTAGATTCCAGAAATTTCCCACACAGAAATTTGAGAAAAAAGTGATTTTTTTCACCTAAATTTGAGGTTTGCAGGGGATTCTGGGTAGGAAAACGTTGGGGGACCCATGCAAGCCATACCTTGCTGGACTCCCCCGGGTGTCTATTTTTCAGAAATGTGTGGGTTTGGTAGGTTTCCCAAGATGGCCGCTGAGCCAGGGCAAAAAACCCAGGTGACTCCCCTTGCAAAACCAGGTTGTTTTGTGATAGGTAATTTTGATGTCTCCTCAATACGTTTTGGGCCCATGCCTGTCGCGGGTACATGACCCACCCACGCGAGTGAGGTATAATTTTTATCGGGAGACCTGGGGGAACGCTGGGTGGTAGGAAATTTGTGGATCCACATAGATTCCAGTACTTTCCCACACAGAAATGTGAAAAAAAAGTGATTTTTTCAACTAAATTTGAGGTTTGCAGGGCATTCTGGGTAGGAAAACATTGGGGGATCCACGCAAGCCATACCTCCCTGGACTCCCCCGGGTGTCTAGTTTTCAGAAATGTATGGATTTGGTAGTTTCCCAAGATGGCCGCTGAGCCCGGGGCCAAAAACCCAGGTAACCCCCCCTTGCAAAACCAGGTTGTTTTGTGATAGGTAATTTTGATGTCTCCTCAATACGTTTTGGGCCCTTACCTGTCGCGGGTACCTGGTTTTGCAAGGGGGGTCCCCTGGGTTTTTGGCCCCGGGCTCGGCGGCCATCTTGGGAAACTACCAAACCTACACACTTCTGAAAACTAGACACCCAGGGGAGTCCAGGAAGGTATGGCTTTCGTGGATCCCCCAACGTTTCCCTACCTAGAATCCCCTACAAACCTCAAATTTTGCTGAAAAAAATCAAATTTTTCACATATTTCTGTGTGGGAAAGTTGTAGGACCACCGGGCAGACACAAATTTCCTACCACCCAGCGTTCCCCAGGTCTCCCGATAAAAATGGTACCTCACTTGTGTGGGTAGGCATAGTGGCTGCAGCAGGAAATGGCCCAAATCATACTGTGGAGACTTCAAAATTGCCTATAACAAAACTACCTGGTTGGGAGGGGCACCTGGTTTTTTGGCCCTGGGCTCGCTGCCATCTAGGGAAACCTATCCAACCCACACATTTCTGAAAACTAGACACCCTGGGGAGCCCAATGAGGTATGGCTTGCGTGGATCCCCCAACGTTTCCCTACCCAGAATCCCCTGCAAACCTCAAAATTAGCCGAAAAATACACAATTTCCACATATTTTTGTGTGGAATCACTGTGGCGGCACAATTGTCCTACCCCACAGCATTCTCCTTAGTGTCCCGAGTAAGCTGATACCTCACTTGTGTGGGTGTCCAATGCAGAATTGGCTAAAAACGTATTTTTAAAAAAATGTAGCGCTTACAATTCTTGGTGCTATTCCCTCAATCCATATGTTTTGGGCTCTTCCCAGTCACAGGCCCTTGCCCCACCCACACAAGTGAGGTATCATTTTACTCGGGAGACTGAGGGGGAACGCTGTGGGGTAGGACATTTGTGCCGGCACAGTGATTCCACCCACAAATATGTGGAAAATGTGTTTTTTCCAGCTAAATTTGAGGTTTGCAGGGCATTCTGGGTAGGAAAACGTTGGGGGATCTATGGAAGCCATACCTCGCTGGACCCCCCCGGGTGTCTAGTTTTTAGAAATGTTTTGGTTTGGTAGTTTCCCAAGATGGCCGCTGAGCCCGAGGCCAAAAACCCAGGTGACCCCCTTGCATAACCAGGTTGTTTTGTGATAGGTAATTTTGATGTCTCCTCAATACGTTTTGGGCCCTTGCCTGTCACGGGTACTTGACTCACCCATGCGAGTGAGGTATCATTTTTATCGGGAGACCTGGGGGAACGCTGGCAGGTAGGAAATTTGCGGATCCACGTAGATTCCAGAACTTTCCCACACAGAAATTTGAGAAAAAAGTGATTTTTGTCATCTATATTTGAGGTTTGCAGGGCATTCTGGGTAGGAAAACATTGGGGAATCCACGCAAGCCATCGGTCGCTAGACTCCCCCGGGTGTCTAGTTTTCAGAAATGTGTGGGTTTGGTAGTTTCCCAAGATGGCCCCGAGCCCGGGGCCAAAAACCCAGGTAATCCCCCTTGAAAAACCAGGTTGTTTTGTGATAGGTAATTTTGATGTCTCCTCAATACGTTTTGGGCCCTTGCCTGTCGCGGGTACTTGACCCACCCACACGAGTGAGGTATCATTTTTATCGGGAGACCTGGGGGAATGCTGGGTGGTAGGAAATTTGTGGACCCCCGTAGATTCCAAAACTTTCCCACACCGAAATTTGAGAAAAAAGTGATTTTTTTCAACTAAATTTGAGGTTTGCAGGGCATTCTGGGTAGGAAAACGTTGGGGGATCCACGCAACCCATACCTCGCTGGACTCCCCCGGGTGTCTAGTTTTCAGAAATATGTGGATTTTGTAGTTTCCCAAGATGGCCGCTGAGCCTGGGGCCAAAAACCCAGGTGACCCCCCCTTGCAAAACCAGGTTGTTTTGTGATAGGTAATTTTGATGTCTCCTCAATACGTTTTGGGCCCTTACCTGTCGCGGGTACTTGACCCACCCACACGAGTGAGGTATCATTTTTATCGGAAGACCTGTGGGAACGCTGCACGGTAGGAAATTTGTGGATCCACTAGATTCCATAACTTTCCCACACAGAAATGTGAGAAAAAAGTGATTTTTTTAAGCTAAATTTGAGGTTTGCAGGGGATTCTGGGTAGGAAACCGTTGGGGGACCCATGCAAGCCATACCTCACTGGACTCCCCCGGGAGTCTAGTTTTCAGAAATGTGTGGGTTTGGTAGGTTTCCCAGGATGGCAGCCGAGCCCTGGGCCAAAACCCCAGGTGACTCCCTTTGCAAAACCAGGTTGTTTTGTGATAGGTCATTTTGATGTCTCCTCAATACGTTTTGGGCCCTTGCCTGTCGCGGGTACTTGACCCACCCACGCGAGTGAGGTATCATTTTTATCGTGAGACCTGGGGGAATGCTGGGTGGTAGGAAATTTGTTGATCCACATAGATTCCAGAACTTTCCCACACAGAAATTTGAGAAAAAAGTGATTTTTTTTCAACTAAATTTGAGGTTGCCAGGGCATTCTGGGTAGGAAAACGTTGGGGGATCCACGCAAGCCATACCTTGCTGGACTCCCTCGGGTGTCTATTTTTCAGAAATGTGTGGGTTTGGTAGGTTTCCCAAGATGGCCGCCGAGCCCGGGGCCAAAAACCCAGGTGACTCCCCTTGCAAAACCAGGTTGTTTTGTGATAGGTAATTTTGATGTCTCCTCAATACGTTTTGGGCCCTCGCCTGTCGCCGGTACTTGACCCACCCACACGAGTGAGGTATCATTTTTATCGGGAGACCTGGGGGAACGCTGGGTGGTAGGAAATTTGTGGATCCAAGTAGATTCCAGAACTTTCCCACACAGAAATTTGAGAAAAAAGTGATTTTTTTTCAGCTAAATTTGAGGTTTGCAGGGGATTCTGGGTAGGAAAACGTTGGGGGATCCACGCAAGCCATACCTTGCTGGACTCCCTCGGGTGTCTAGTTTTCAGAAATGTGTGGGTTTGGTAGGTTTCCCAAGATGGCCGCCGAGCCCGGGGCCAAAAACCCAGGTGACTCCCCTTGCAAAACCAGGTTGTTTTGTGATAGGAAATTTTGATGTCTCCTCAATACGTTTTGGGCCATTGCCTGTCGCGGGTACTTGACCCACCCACACGAGTGAGGTATCATTTTTATCGGGAGACCTGGGGGAACGCTGGGTGGTAGGAAATTTGTGGATCCACGTAGATTCCAGTACTTTCCCACACAGAAATTTGAGAAAAAAGTGTTTTTTTCAACTAAATTTGAGGTCTGTAGGGCATTCTGGGTAGGAAAACGTTGGGGTATCCACGCAAGCCATACCTCGCTGGACTTCCCCGGGTGTCTAGTTTTCAGAAATGTGTGGATTTGGTAGTTTCCCAAGATGGCCGCTGAGCCCGGGGCCAAAAACCCAGGTAACCACCCCTTGCAAAACCAGGTTGTTTTGTGATAGGTAATTTTGATGTCTCCTCAATAAGTTTTGGGCCCTTACCTGTCGTGGGTACTTGACCCACCCACACGAGTGAGGTATCATTTTACTCGGGAGAATGAGGGGAACGCTGTGGGGTAGGACATTTCTGCCGCCACAGTGATTCCACCCAAAAATATGTGGAAAATGTGTTTTTTCCAGCTAAATTTGAGGTTTGCAAGGCATTCTGGGTAGGAAAACGTTGGGGGATCCACGCAAGCCATACCTCGCTGGACTCCCCCGGGTGTCTAGTTTTCAGAACTGTGTGGGTTTGGTAGTTTACCAAGATGGCCGCCGAGCCTGGGGCCAAAAACCCAGGTGACCCACCTTGCAAAACCAGGTTGTTTTGTGATAGGTAATTTTGATGTCTCCTCAATACATTTTGGGCCCTTACCTGTCACGGGTACTTGACCCACCCACACGAGTGAGGTATCATTTTTATCGGAAGACCTGTGGGAACGCTGGGTGGTAGGAAATTTGTGGATCCACTAGATTCCATAACTTTCCCACACAGAAATTTGAGAAAAAAGTGATTTTTCTGCTAAATTTGAGGTTTGCAGGGGATTCTGGGTAGGAAAACATTGGGGGACCCATGAAAGCCATACCTCGCTGGATTGCCCCGGGTGTCTAGTTTTCAGAAATTTATGGGTTTTGTAGGTTTTCCAAGATGGCCGCCGAGCCCGTGGCCAAAAACCCAGGTGACTCCCCTTGCAAAACCAGGTTGTTTTGTGATAGGTAATTTTGATGTCTCCTCAATACGTTTTGGGCCCTTGCCTGTCGCGGGTACTTCACCCACCCACCCGACTGAGGTATCATTTTACTCGGGAGAATGAGGGGAACGCTGTGGGGTAGGACATTTCTGCCGGCACGGTGATTCCACCCAAAAATATGTGGAAAATTTGTTTGTTCCAGCTAAATTTGAGGTTTGCAGGGCATTCTGGGTAGGAAAACGTTGGGGGATCCACGCAAGCCATACCTCGCTGGACTCCCCCGGGTGTCTAGTTTTCAGAACTGTGTGGGTTTGGTAGTTTACCAAGATGGCCGCCGAGCCTGGGACAAAAACCCAGGTGACCCACCTTGCAAAACCAGGTTGTTTTGTGATAGGTAATTTTGATGTCTCCTCAATACGTTTTGGGCCCTTGCCTGTCGCGGGTACTTTCCCACCCACGCGAGTGAGGTATCATTTTTATCTGGAGATCTGGGGGAACGCTGGGTGGTAGGAAATTTGTGGATACACGTAGATTCCAGAACTTTCCAACACAGAAATTTGAGAAAAAAGTGATTTTTTCAGCTAAATTTGAGGTTTGCAGGGCATTCTGGGTAGGAAAATGTTGGGGGACCCAGGCAAGCCATACCTCGCTGAACTCCCCCGTGTTTCTAGTTTTCAGAAATGTGTGGGTTTGGTAGGTTTCCCAAAATGGCCACCGAGCCCGGGGCCAAAAACCCAGGTGACCCCCTTTGCAAAACCAGGTTGTTTTGTGACAGGTCATTTTGATGTCTCCTCAATACGTTTTGGGCCCTTGCCTGTCGCGGGTACTTGACCCACCCACACAAGTGAGGTACCATTTTTATCGGAAGACCTGGTGGAATGCTGTATAGAAGGAAATTTTTGGATCCACGCAGATTCCAGAACTTTCCCACACAGAAATTTGAGAAAAAAATGATTTTTTCAGCTAAATTTGAGGATTGCAGGGGATTCTGGGTAGGGAAATGTTGGGGGACCCACGCAAGCCATACCTTGCTGGACTCCACCGGGTGTCTAATTTTCAGAAATGTGTGGGTTTGGTAGGTTTCCCTAGATGGCCGCCGAGCCTGGGGCCAAAAACTCATGGGACCCCCCTTGCAAAACCAGGTTGTTTTGTGATAGGTAATTTTGATGTCGCCTCAATAGGTTTTGGGCCCTTGCCTGTCGCGGGTACTTGACCCACTCAACACAAGTGAGGTACCATTGTTCTCGGAAGACTTTGAGGAATGCGGGATGGGTGGAATTTTGTGGATCCACACAGATTCCAAAACTTTCCACCACAGAAATGTGAGGAAAATGTTTTTTTTTTTTTACAAATTCTGAGGTTTGCAAGGGATTCTGAGTAACAGAACCTGGTGAGAGCCAGACAAGTCACCCCATCCTGGATTTCCCTGGGTGTCTAGTTTTCAAAAATGTATAGGTTTGTTAGGTTTCCTGAGGTGCCGGCAGAGCCAGGGTTCAAAACCTACAGCTAGGCACTTTGCAAAAAAAGGGTCAGTTTTCACTGTGAAAATGTGATGTGTCCACGTTGTGTTTTGGGCCGTTTCCTGTCGCTGGCACTAGGCCTGCCCACACAAGTGAGGTACCATTTTTCTTGGAAGACTTTGGGGAATGCGGGGTGGGTGGAATTTTGTGGATCCACGCAGATTCCAGAACTTTCCACCACAGAAATGTGAAGAAAATGGGTTTTGTTTTACAAATTCTGAGGTTTGCAAGGGATTCTGGGTAACAGAACCTGGTGAGAACCAGACAAGTCACCCCATCCTGGATTCCCCTGGGTGTCTAGTTTTCAAAAATGTATAGGTTTGCTAGGATTCCCTAGGTGCCGGCAGAGCTAGGGTTCAAAATCTACAGCTAGGCACTTTGCAAAAAAGGGTCCGTTTTCACTGTGAAAATGTAGTGTGTCCACATTGCGTTTTGGGCTGTTTCCTGTCGCGGGCACTAGGTCTACCCACACAAGTAAGGTACCATTTTCCTTGGAAGACTTTGGGGAACGCGGGGTGGGTGGAATTTTGTGGATCCACGCAGATTCCAGAACTTTCCACCACAGAAATGTGGGGGTTTTTTAAACAATTTTTGAGGTTTGCATGGGATTCTGGGTAACAGAACCTAGTGAGAGCCAGACAAGTCACCCCATCCTGGATTCCCCTGGGTGTCTAGTTTTCAAAACTGTGTAGGTTTGCTAGGTTTCCCTAGGTGCCGGCAGAGCTAGGGTTCAAAATCTACAACTAGGCACTTAGCAAAAAAAGGGTCTGTTTTCACTGTGAAAATGTGGTGTAGCCACGTTGCGTTTTGGGCCATTTCCTGTCGCGGGCACTAGGCCTACCCACACAAGTGAGGTACCATTTTTCTCGGAAGACTTTGGCAAATGCGGGGTCAGTGGAGTTTTGTGGATCCACGCAGATTCCAGAACTTTCCACCACAGAAATATGAGGAAAATTTGCTTTTTTTGATAAATTTTGAGGTTTGCAAGGGATTCTGGGTTACAGAACCTGGTGAGAGCCAGACAAGTCACCCCATCCTGGATTCCCCTGTGTGTCTAGTTTTCAAAAATGTATAGTTTTGCTAGGTTTCCCTAGGTGCCGGCAGAGCTAGGGTTCAAAATCTACAGCTAGGCACTTTGCAAGAAAAGGGTCCGTTTTCACTGTGAAAATGTGGTGTGTCTACGTTGCGTTTTGGGCCGTTTCCTGTCGCAGGCACTAGGACTAACCACACAAGTGAGGTACCATTTTTCTCTGAAGACTTTGGGGAATGCGGGGTGGGTGGAATTTTGTGGATCCACGCATATTCCAGAAATTTCCATCACAAAAATGTGAGGAAAATGTGGGTTTTTTCACACATTTTGAGGTTTGCAAGGGATTCTGGGTAACAGAACCTGCTGAGAGCCAGTCAAGTCACCCCATCCTGGAATCCCCTGGGTGTCTAGTTTTCAAAAATGTGTAGGTTTGCTAGGTTTCCCTTGGTTCCGGCAGAGCTAGGGTTCAAAATCTACAACTAGGCACTTTCCAAAAAACGGGTCAGTTTTCACTGAGAAAATGTGGTGTAGCCACGTTGCGTTTTGAGCCGTTTCCTGTCGCGGGCACTAGGCCTACCCACACAAGTGAGGTACCATTTTTATTGGGAGACCTTGGGGAATGCGGGGTAGGTAGAATTTTGTGGATCCACGCAGATTCCAGAACTTTCCACCACAGAAATGTGAGGAAAATGTGTTTAATTTGACAGATTTTGAGGTTTGCAAGGGATTCTGGGTCACAGAACCTGGTGGGAGCCAGACAAGTCACCCCATCCTGGATTCCCCTGGGTGTCTAGTTTTCAAAAATGTATAGGTTTGCTAGGTTTCCCTAGGTGCCGGCAGAGCTAGGGTCCAAAATCTACAGCTAGACACTTTGCAAAAAAAGGGTCAGTTTTCACTGTGAAAATGTGGTGTGTCCACGTTGTGTTTTGGGTCGTTTCCTGTCGCGGGCACTAGGCCTACCCACACAAGTGAGGTACCATTTTTCTCGGAAGACTTTGCGGAATGCGGGGTGGGTGGAATTTTGTGGATCCACGCAGATTCCAGAACTTTCCACCACAGAAATGTGAGAAAAATGTGTTTTTTTTGACAAATTTTGAGGTTTGCAAGGGATTCTGGGTAACAGAACCTGGTGAGAGCCAGACAAGTCACCCCATCCTGGATTCCCCTCCGTGTCTAGTTTTCAAAAATGCATAGGTTTGCTAAGTTTCCCTAGGTGCCGGCAGAGCTAGGGTTCAAAATCTACAGCTAGGCACTTTGCAAAAAAAGGGTCCGTTTTCACTGTAAAAATAAAGTGTGTCCACGTTGCGTTTCGGGCCGTTTCCTGTCGCGGGCACTAGGCCTACCCACACAAGTGAGGTACCATTTATCTCGGAACACTTTGGGGAATGCGGGGTGGGTGGAATTTTGTTGATCCACGCAGATTCCAGAACTTTCCACCACAGAAATATGAGGAAACAGTGTTTTTTTGGACAAATTTTGAGGTTTGCAAGGGATTCTGGGTAACAGAACCTGGTGAGACCCAGACAAGTCACCCCATCCTGGATTCCCCTGGGTGTCTAGTTTTCCAAAATGTATAGGTTTGCTAGGTTTCCCTAGGTGCCGGCAGAGCTAGGGTTCAAAATCTACAGCTAGGCACTTTGCAAAAAAAGGGTCCGTTTTCACTGTGAAAATGTGGTGTGTCCACATTGCGTTTTGCCTTTTCCTGTCGCGGGAACGAGGCCTACCCACACAAGTGAGGTACCATTTTTCTCAGAAGACTTTGGGGAACGCGGGGGTGGGTGCAATTTTGTGGATCCACGCAGATTCCAGAACTTTTCACCACAGAAATGTGAGGAAAATGTGTTTTTTAAATAATTTTGAGGTTTGCAAGGGATTCTGGGTAACAGAACCTGGTGAAAGCCAGACAAGTCACCCCATCCTGGATTCCCTGGGTGTCTAGTTTTCAAAAATGTATAGGTTTGCTAGGTTTCCCTAGGTGCCGGCAGAGCTAGGGTCCAAAATCTACAGCTAGGCACTTTGCAAAAAAGGGTCAGTTTTCACTGTGAAAATGTGGTGTGTCCACGTTGCGTTTTGGGCCGTTTCCTGTCACGGGCACTAGGCCTACCCACACAAGTGAGGTACCATTTTTCTCGGAAGACTTTGCGGAATGCGGGGTGGGTGCGATTTTGTGGATCCACGCAGATTCCAGAACTTTCCACCACAGAAATATGTGAAAAATGTGTTTTTTGGACAAATTTTGAGGTTTGCAAGGGATTCTGGGTAACAGAACCTGGTGAGAGCCAGACAAGTCACCCCAAACTGGATTCCCCTGGGTGTCAAGTTTTCAAAAATGTATAGGTTTGCTAGATTTCCCTAGGTGCCGGCAGAGCTAGGGTTCAAAATCTACAGCTAGGCACTTTGCAAAAAAAAGGGTCCGTTTTACTGTGAAAATGTGGTGTGTCCACGTTGCGTTTTGGGCCGTTTCCTGTTGCGGGCACTAGGCCTACCCACACAAGTGAGGTACCATATTTCTCAGAAGACTTTGGGGAATGCGGAGTGGGTGGAATTTTGTGGATCCATGCAGATTCCAGAACTTTCCACCACAGAAAAGTGAGGAAAATGTGTTTTAAAAAAAAAAGATTTTTGGAGGTTTGCAAGGGATTCTGGGTAACAGAACCTGGTGAGAGCCAGACATGTCACCCCATCCTGGATTCCCCTGGGTGTCTAGTTTTCAAAAATGTGTAGGTTTGCTAGGTTTCCCTTGGTCCCGGCAGAGCTAGGGTTCAAAATCTACAACTAGGCACTTTGCAAAAAAAGGGTCCTTTTTCACTGTGAAAATGTGGTGTGTCCACATTGCGTTTTGGGCCGTTTCCTGTCGCTGGCACTAGGCCTACCCACACAAGTGAGGTACCATTTTTCTCGTAAGACTTTGGGGAATGCGGGGTGGGTGGAATTTTCTGGATCCACGCAGATTCCAGAACTTTCCACCACAGAAATGTGAGGAAAATGTGTTTTTTTTTTTTACAGATTTTGAGGTTTACAAGGGATTCTGGGTAACAGAACCTGGTGAGAGCCAGAGAAGTCACCCCATCCTGGATTCCCCTGGGTGTCTAGTTTTCAAAAATGTATAGGTTTGCTAGGTTTCCCTAGGTGCCGGCAGAGCTAGGTTTCAAAATCTACAGCTAGGCACTTTGCAAAAAACGGGTCAGTTTTCACTGTAAAAATAAAGTGTGTCCCCGTCAGGGGTGCCCGCTGTCGCCATTTCTTTTTGCCCTCGCGATGGAGCCCTTGGCGGCTTGGGTGCGGATTGACGCACAAGTGGCGGGTTTCGATTGGGCACATGGACTATCGGACCGTATCGCACTTTACGCGGACGATGTTCTTTTCTTTTTGACCGACGTCAATAGGACGGGCCCTAGATTGCTGCGTATTATGGAAATATTCGGGGAGACCTCCGGTCTATTCATGAATGCGAGTAAGTCCGTGCTGTGGACACTGGGACGTCTGGTAGAATTGGGTGCTTGGGCCTCTGCGGTGCAGGTCACCGCGGTCGGTATGAAATATTTGGGGGTTTTTCTGTCTGATTCATCGGGGGAGTCCTGGAATCGTAATGTAGTATCTGTCTGGGCGCGGGTGCACGACGAATTGAGAACTTGGTCTCATATGCCTCTCTCTCTTCCAGGTCGGTCTGCCATTTTTAAGATGGTCTCGCTGCCGCGCTTGCTATACCAGTTACAGAATCATCCATTCCCTGTTAGGCCCTCTTGGTTCCTCCAGGTTAATTCGGTCCTGGGACAGTTTCTTTGGGCGGGAGGGGCACCCAGGGTAGCGTTACGGACGTGTTATCAGTCCACGTATTGTGGTGGGCTAGCCACCTTGGATGTCCAGTCCTACTATGTGGCCTCGCAACTCCTGATATTGAATGAATGGTGGTATGGGGATCGCTCTGATCCTGCCTATGCAGTGGAACTGTGCCAGATGGGATCCTATTCCCTACATACGGTCTTATATTCGGCCTCTATCCGCAAGACACTGCCGTCCGCCACGAGGGTAGTCTTCCAGGTGTGGAGGCAGGCCCTGCGCAGGATGGGGGGGGTGGGGCAGGCTGACACGGGAGACTCCTCTTTGGTCCAATGGTGGATTGCCACAACTTGCGGGCTTGGGGGGTTTCCGAGACTGGGATAATATTGGGATCTCTACCCTAGGGGACGTTATGCGTGGCACGGTCTTAAAATCTTTCCAGGATCTTCAGTATGAATATCAGATGCCGAAAACACAATTTTTTAAATACTTGCAGTTTAGACACGCCATCCTTCCCAGCATTGCGGAGTTGGAATCCCTTCCCGAGTTTAGTCCTGTTGAAGCTAAAGTATTTATGGGTGACCTACGTGACCATAAAATTTCCAAGATATATCAAACTCTGGTGACAAATGGCCCCACTACCTTAGATAAACTTAGGGCGAGGTGGGAGGATGACCTTGGTCCTCTGGATGAAGAGGACTGGACGGAATAGCTTGCGTCCCCTCGATGAGCGGCGATAGCTATGCGCCTTCGGTTGATCCAATTTAAGTATCTTCACCGTGTTTATTATACTCGCATCAGGTTGTGGAGGGCAGGCTTGATAGAGACCCCGGTGTGCCTACAATGTGGCTCTGTGGATGGTACCCTGTTTCACACGATTTGGCAGTGCGCAGTGCTTGAAAGGTTCTGGCGGGGGTTTTGGCCTGCCTTGCTGAGGTCTTGGGGTGGGAGCTCCCATACTCCTCCAAACTGGTGCTATTATTATAATGGAGGGGGTGGAGGGAAATATTTATAAGCGCCATCTGATGCTACTGGGCTTTACGCTGGCTAAACGGGACATTGCCCGTAATTGGAAGGCTGGGGCTCCGCCTCGGCTCTCGGCTTGGAAGAATGGTTTAGATTTCAATATGGGTCTGGAGGTCCCTATCTTTCAGGCACGAGGATGCCCGCTGAAGCATTATAAGATCTGGAAGAGGTGGGCGACGTATCGGGGTTTGGACCTAGAGCCCCCTGCTGTGAGGGACGTGGCAGCTGAGGGTTAAGTGGAGCAGGAGTTGTGGTTCTGGACCTCCAAGGTCTTGCGGATAATGCATCTTCAGGTGCAGGCGAATCTTTATTATTATCAGTGTGATGTAAAGGCAGTGCCGGGGGATTTGTTTCTTTATTATTTCAGTTTCTGCACAATGTATATATTAAAACTCAACGCAATATGTTATGTGTAACATGTGGCAGTCTGTCTCTGGGTTACAGAGCTCTGCATTGTATTGGACAAGTGACATAATAAAAACTGTTGTTAAAAAAAAAAAAAAGTGTGTCCTCGTTGCGTTTTGGGCCGTTTCCTGTTGCGGGCACTAGGCCTACCCACACAAGTGAGGTACCATTTTTCTCGGAAGACTTTGCGGAATGCGGGGTGGGTGGAATTTTGTGGATCCACGCAGATTCCAGAACTTTCCACCACAGAAATGTGAGAAAAATGTGTTTTTTTGACAAATTTTGAGGTTTGCAAGGGATTCTGGGTAACAGAACCTGGTGAGAGCCAGACACGTCACCCCATCCTGGATTCCCCTGGGTGTCTAGTTTTCAAAAATGTATAGGTTTGCTAGGTTTCCCTAGGTGCCGGCAGAGCTAGGGTTCAAAATCTACAGCTAGGCACTTTGCAAAAAAAAGGGTCCGTTTTCACTGTGAAAATGTGGTGTGTCCATGTTGTGTTTTGGGCCGTTTTCTGCCGCGGGCACTAGGCCTACCCACACAAGTGAGGTACCATTTTTCTCTGAAGACTTTGGGGAATGCGGTTGAGTGAAATTTTGTGGATCCACGCACATTCCAGAACTTTCCACCACAGAAATGTGAGGAAAATGTGTTTTTTTTTTTTTACAAAGTTTGAGGTTTACAAGGGATTCTGGGTAACAGAACCTGGTGAGAGCCAGACAAGTCACCCCATCCTGGATTCCCCTGGGTGTCTAGTTTTAAAAAATGTATAGGTTTGCTAGGTTTCCTTAGGTGCCGGCAGAGCTAGGGTTCAACATCTACAGCTAGGCACTTTGCAAAAAAAGGGTCCGTTTTCACTGTGAAAATGTGGTTTGTCCACTTTGCGTTTTGGGCCGTTTCCTGTCGCAGGCACTAGGCCTACCCACACAAGTGAGGTACCATTTTTCTCGGAAGACTTTGGGGAACGCGGGGTGGGTAGAATTGTGTTGATCCACGTAGATTCGAGAACTTTTCACCACAGATGTGTGAGGAAAATGTGGGGTTTTTTTTACAAATTTTGAGGTTTGCAAGGGATTCTGGGTAACAGAACCTGGTGAGAGCCAGACAAGTCACCCCATCCTGGATTCCCCTGGGTGTCTAGTTTTCAAAAATGTATAGGTTTGCTAGGTTTCCCTAGGTGCCGGCAGAGCTAGGGTTCAAAATCTACAGCTAGGCACTTTGCAAAAAAAGGGTCAGTTTTCACTGTAAAAATAAAGTGTGTCCACGTTGCGTTTTGAGCTGTTTCCTGTCGCGGGCACTAGGCCTACCCACACAAGTGAGGTACCATTTTTGTCGGGAGACTTTGGGAAATGCGGGGGGGGTGGAATTTTGTGGATCCACGCAGATTCCAGAACTTTCCACCACAGAAATGTGAGGAAAATGTGTTTTTTTTTACAAATCTTGAGGTTTCCAAGGGATTCTGGGTAACAGAACCTGGTGAGAGCCAGACAAGTCACCCCATCCTGGATTCCCCTGGGTGTCTAGTTTTAAAAAATGTATAGGTTTGCTAGGTTTCCTTAGGTGCCGGCAGAGCTAGGGTTCAACATCTACAGCTAGGCACTTTGCAAAAAAAGGGTCCGTTTTCACTGTGAAAATGTGGTTTGTCCACTTTGCGTTTTGGGCCGTTTCCTGTCGCAGGCACTAGGCCTACCCACACAAGTGAGGTACCATTTTTCTCGGAAGACTTTGGGGAACGCGGGTGGGTAGAATTGTGTTGATCCACGTAGATTCGAGAACTTTTCACCACAGATGTGTGAGGAAAATGTGGGGTTTTTTTACAAATTTTGAGGTTTGCAAGGGATTCTGGGTAACAGAACCTGGTGAGAGCCAGACAAGTCACCCCATCCTGGATTCCCTGGGTGTCTAGTTTTCAAAAATGTATAGGTTTGCTAGGTTTCCCTAGGTGCCGGCAGAGCTAGGGTTCAAAATCTACAGCTAGGCACTTTGCAAAAAAAGGGTCAGTTTTCACTGTAAAAATAAAGTGTGTCCACGTTGCGTTTTGAGCTGTTTCCTGTCGCGGGCACTAGGCCTACCCACACAAGTGAGGTACCATTTTTGTCGAGAGACTTTGGGAAATGCGGGGGGGGTGGAATTTTGTGGATCCACGCAGATTCCAGAACTTTCCACCACAGAAATGTGAGGAAAATGTGTTTTTTTTTACAAATCTTGAGGTTTCCAAGGGATTCTGGGTAACAGAACCTGGTGAGAGCCAGACAAGTCACCCCATCCTGGATTCCCCTGTGTGTCTAGTTTTCAAAAATATATAGGTTTGCTAGGTTTCCCTAGGTGCCGGCAGAGCTAGGGTTCAAAATCTACAGCTAGGCACTTTGCAAAAAAAGGGTCTGTTTTCACTGTGAAAATGTGGTGTGTCCATGTTGCGTTTTGGGCCATTTCCTGTAGCAGGCACTAGGCCTACCCCAGTGGTTCCCAAACTTTTTTGACCCGTGGCTCCCTTGACCTAATTGGCAGTTGGCCGTGGCTCCCCACCATTTTTTTACCGGCGCACCGGGGTGCTGTGGCGCACACTTTGGGAACCACTGGTCTACATGAAGAATCAAGCCTAGACGTGATGAAGGATTCAGAGAGTAGCCATCACCATCATAAAACTTTATTTGCAATCACAAAGATCTTATAAAGTACATCTCAATGCTAGAGAAAGGCTCAAGGAGCTCTGTGGCGTTACAAGAAGTTTACATGGGGTGGGCTCTGATGAACCCAAGATGGCTCACCAGATCCCATCTACCCAGTGTTTTAAGTGGGCTGGGTCCTGCCGGTGCAGTTCTAAAAAGCAGGTGTCAAGATGGGTCCCTATCGGGCTCTCCATTTTGCCTTCAGCCTCAGGATGAAAAAAAATCTTAACTCTGTAGCAGTCACTTCACTGCCTTTGAGGTAACTTCAAAGAGACTTGTTATAGTTCTTTCACAGTCTCATCATTTCAGAACTGAATCATCTTCAATATTATATACAACAAAGCCATAGTTGTTGCTTATTTGTGTTATGCCACTAAGAATCATTGGCACAGCCAATAGTCCTGGCTTGTTGTAGGTGTTATGTTGCTTGTTGTATTATATATCTGGATGCAATGACAGAAGCAGCAAATCACCAATCAGGCAGCACACTATGCTGAGCACAGTAGGAGTACTTCACCCGTCATACTAGCTGCATGAGTGTTGGCTCATCCGCTTCAAAGTCGTATTTTCCTCCCACCCCACACCCCTTTTCGCCCTCAAATTCTTGGTGTAATGATTATTCACTAACAATTTGGCAAAATAACTTCAAGTGTAATTGTGCTGAACTGTAATGCGAAACCAGAGCTACAGGGTCCCTTTGAAACAGCAGCACCGCCTCAAACAGATCGATGCGGTGCAACGCGCACAACAGGAAAAGTAGCACGTTACATTACCTAGCAGTTCTTAACGTTGCTAAATCTGCTGTAACACTTGTTTGTTTTCTGTTCTTAACAAATCTTTAATTTCACAAGCAGTTCTTAGAGAGGGCAATCACCACTAAACAGCACTCGACTGGAGGATCACATTTGGGATCCTTAAGTCAAGAGCTTTCATTCCCATTCCTTTGGTTAGAAGAAAAAAAGAAAAAAGTTAAATTCATAGTGCTGTAAGCAGAGGGGTTTTGGAGTGGAATGTTCTCAAATTTATGGACTCCTTATTTGGCTTGGAGGTCTGAATGTTCTACAAGTAAGGGCATCCTTCAAAAGAGGTGCAGATTTCTCCCAGTGTGAGATCTGTGCCCAGGAATGTTCTTTGCCTTGGCTACATTAAGGGTAAACATGGTTAGAAAATGGCTCAGTTTAGTTACAAGCCACGGAATCTTACACAAAATAGGCAGCGTTACATTTCTCGGCGTGGTGTAAGTGTTGCCATCCCCAAATGCCTTCTGTTGTATAAGCAGTTTTAAGTTTCTTTTTCAGCGCTCACCCTGAAGCCATCTTTCCATTTCAGGACAGTGTAAAACTGCTTCTCAGCCTTGCCAGTCTGTATTTTTGGAACTGACAAGGAGTCGGTGCTCATTAGTTTTGTTCATAAATATGTTATCACCGTCTCTTAGAAAAGATTATATTTACACAGATCTACATGTGTGTCCTTGGTTTCTTTCTTCAAGTATTACACTCTTCTGTTTTTGCACCCACATCCTGCGCGGCGGCGCGGCGCCCTGGCTTCTCATCACGGCGCACCGGGGTGCCGCGGCGCACACTTTGGGAACCACTGGCCTACCCACACAAGTGAGGTACCATTTTTCTCGGATGACTTTGGGGAACGCGGGGTCGGTTGAATTTTGTGGATCCACGCAGATTCCAGAACTTTCCACCACAGAAATGTGAGGGAAATGTGTTTTTTTTTACAAATGTTGAGGTTTGCAAGGGATTCTGGGTAATAGAACCTGGTGAGAGCCAGACAAGTCACCCCATCCTGGATTCCCCGGGGTGTCTAGTTTTCAAAAATGTATAGGTTTGCTAGCTTTCTTTAGGTGCCGGCAAAGCTAGGGTTCAAAATCTGCAGCTAGGCCTTTTGCAAAAAAAGGGTCCGTTTTCACTGTGAAAATGTGGTGTGTCCACGTTGCGTTTTGGCTGTTTCCTGTTGCGGGCACTAGGCCTACCCACACAAGTGAGGTACCATTTTTCTCGGATGACTTTGGGGAATGCGTGGTGGGTAGAATTTTGTGGATCCACGCAGATTCCAGAACTTTCCACCACAGAAATGTGAGGAAAATGTGTTTTTTTGACAAATTGTGAGGTTTGCAAGGTATTCTGGGTAACAGAACCTGGTGAGAGCCAGACAAGTCACCCCATCCTGGATTCCCCTAGGTGTCTAGTTTTCAAAAATGTATAGGTTTGCTAGGTTTCTCTAGTTGCCGGCAGAGCTAGGGTTCAAAATCTACAGCTAGGCACTTTGCAAAAAAAGGGTCAGTTTTCACTGTAAAAATAAAGTGTGTCCACGTTGCGTTTTGAGCTGTTTCCTGTCGCGGGCACTAGGCCTACCCACACAAGTGAGGTACCATTTTTATCAGGAGACTTAGGGTAACACAGAATTGTAGAGCAACTGTTATTACCTATTGACTTTCCATGCATTTCTGCCTTTCAAATGAAAGACAATGTGTAAAAAAGAAGTCACTTTGAAAAATGACCTATAATTCTCATGCTAGTATGGGTACTCACAATTTCGAAAATGTGCAAATATCTACTGTTTCTAAACTCCATATTTAGTTCCAATTTCAGAAATACATAGGTGTCTTTCATACCGATTTTTCCATGTATATATTTTCCGAAATTAATTGCTATATACCCGGTACATGATAAAAAAACCATTGCAAGACGCTGCCCAGTTATTGGCTCTGGGTTCGTCGGGTTCTTGGTGAACCTACAAGTCCTATATATCCCCACAACCAGAAAGGTCCAGCGGATGTAACGGTATATTGCTTTCAAACAGCTGTCATAATTAGAAGTTGTTACAGGTGAAAACGTTGGCACAAATGGCACAAATGGCTGTTTTTTTCAACTAATTTTCAATTTTTCCTATATTCAACTGTTAGTTTCTATAAAGAAACCTTGAAGGATCTACACAAATGACTCCTTGCTGAATTCAGAATTTTGTCTACTTTTCTAAAATGTATAGCTTTCCAGGATCCATTATTGCTTTCATACCCATTTCTACCATTAACTGAAAGAAGGTTGAAAGCACTAAAAATAGCAAAAATAGACTATGTCCCAGTAAAATGCCAAAACTGTGTAAAAAATGTTGGTTTTCTGACAAAAGTCTGTCAGTCCCTAAAAGCTGGGAAAATGGTGATTTCAGCCCCACAAACCCTTTGTTGATACCATTTGCAGGGAATAAAACAGACGCTTTCATTTGTAGCACTTTTTCCCCCAAAAAACAAAATTTAGCTAATTTCTGGGTCCCCTCCAGGGGACTCCACAAACCCTGGGTACCTTTAGAATCCCCATGATGTTGGAAGAAAAGGACGAAAATTTGGTGTGGATACCTTATGTGGTCAAAAAGTTACAGGGGCCTAAGCGCGAACAACCCCAAATAGCCAAAAAAAGGCTTAGCACAGGGGGGGGGGAAGCCTAGCAGCGAAGGGGTTAATTACATTGGCCACGGCCCTTTGAGAGACAGTCTCCCTCCCTCCCACCCACCCCCCACCAGTTTTTTCATCCCACTGAAAGCCCTGGGCTTGTGGTCGTAAATAAAATATTTTATAATTGGTTTCCTAAGTAGCAGGGAATAAAGCAGCTGGTATACTGGGGCCGGAGGTTCAGCCGTTGGCCTCTGACAGGTGGCACAGCGCTGGTCGCACTTAGCACGATGACGATGTGGCATTTCCACAAGTGCAGTTCAAAAGTCCGTGGCCAGGAGAATACTCAGCCAATCAGGCAGCGGATATGGCTGTTCTCCAGCCTGCTCACAACTCACTTTGAGAAAGTGCTGCTGTACCACGGTCAAAGAAGCAGAATCAAACTTCATTTTAGTACAATTGGGACTCTTCACTAAGCGACAGCCACCATTGAATTCAGTCTCAAACACAGGTAACACAGAGTTTGTCACAGAGGCATTTCTCAAATGAAGGGCTAGGGGCCATGGCCAGGAGAATGCAGAGAAATCAAACAGCAGATATATGGCTGTCCTACTAACTTGTAAATAAAAGTGACTAATCTTCATCCACTGCGAGGCGTGGCTGCCGAATCTGCGGCAACCGAGCTGGAGAGTGTAGGGCAAGGGTTGGGAAAGCAAGCAGGTGTGGACGTTTCGATGTTCACCTGCCACGGGAAAGTCATTGGATTAAAGTTCAAGTTCCTTCCCACTCACACATGCTCTTTCTAGCACGTGCCGTGTTCTTTCAGTCACTTGCTGCGTGATCTTTCATTGGATGCCTCACCTGATTTATACAGTTCACTCAGTTTGAAGTAAAGTTCACCCACATCAGGCTACACCCTTTTGAAAATCTCCCACCTAAGGATTCTGGCTACTTATTGGACAATGCTTCATTGTGAAATCAATAGCTGGTTGGTAGGTAAGACATGGCAGACCTATGCAGTCAGCCCTTTCTGCCATTTATCAAGAAATCAGGCGCCGCAAGGTCCAGTATTGCCCTTGCTCACTCAATACTACTACTTGTGTTTCACCTGAGCATTTTTCCTTTTGTTTCCTACACTTGACATTTCTGTGGTGGTGATGTTACATTATTTCACTACATTCACTACACTTCCTATGATTTTTCCTCACTGCTACTCCTGACTCTTCGGTATTATTTCGTGACCTCTAGGTGTGGCAGTAGTCTTCTAAATGCAGTTTCCTTTACTTCCAGGGTCTGAACACCTACCCTCGCCAGGTCTCCTATTATCTCTCTTTGAAAGGGGCAATAGTCCCAGTGAAAGCATAATCTGGAGTGTGGAGTCCTTTCTGCATCAAGGCATCTGGTCCCTGTAGAGCACATGATCTTTAAACACTTGTCAGACAAAGTCTCTCCTGAATTGCAATAAGTGAAAAGCTTTAAAGCACGCTATGAACTTTGTAATGCCGCAATATTAGAATAGCCAACATTTGACCAAAACGTACATAGAGTATCCCTGTTGCATTGTGTATGTTGGTTGTGGGGTCAGTTACACCTATGAAGTTTGAAGTTAATTTTGTAGGGTCGGGCATGTTCACGAGGGAGTATGTCTGGGTAGAGAACAAAACCTGAGCAAGAGGCAGCAGAGTGGTCAACAGGAGTCATGAGATATGATTATGGATCGTGTTGGCTCCTATTTTTGTAGAGGTCATCTTTTAAGAGGAAATTCTCCAGCTCCTATCTGAATTGCATGAAGCTTGAATCCTTTCTAAAGTTCACATGGTTGCTTTACTGTTCATAATTTAAAAGAATAAGTGCTGGTGCCCAAAGCTCTGCTCAGAAGCCCGCGGCTGGTGCAGTTAAATGTCAGCGTTCCAAATACAAAGGCTATATATCCTTAAAACCACTGATGCCTCTTTAATCCATTACCAGACACTCCTGGCCCCTTTTTCACACTCTTGCAGGATCCTGCTTTCTCACTTTGTTACGGTTTTTCCATCTGTCTCTTTCTCTGTCTTTCTGCTTTGTATGTTTTCCCTCTCTTACTCTTGATTAATGTCTGATGCAGAAAAATAAGTGCTGGTCCCCAAAAATGAGTGTCCGTGGCCCCCACCAGCAACCACTGGCCCAAATTAAGCACAGATGTCATGCCATATTCGGGGACTGCTGCTGGACAAGGTCTCTCCTCTGTTTTTCACTTTTTTGTAGTTTTTCTGTTTCCATTCTGGCTATGTCCACCCCTGGTGGCTATCTGTTAGGTATACAGCTGTCAAGGTTTTGAAGGTCTTGTACTTGATGCAGTTGGTCTTGAAGATGATGTGGGCTTGGATGCGTGCCAATGTAGTTCCTGTGGATTTGGGATGCCTTTGAAATACTTGTGTCCTGTACTGAGTTGTCCTGCAGCATGTAGGATGCCCTTTAGGCATGCCTATGTGGTAGCATGGCGACTATACAAAAGGGTATTGCCTTCATCCTGGTGTGAGTGAAAAGGTATCACTTTCTTCTGGAGGGAGAGTTGGTACAAACTGACTTGTTTTTTGTTGCAAGGTGTTTTTTGAAGGAGAATCCCGCGTTGAAAGTTAACTCAAGAGGTTACATGTCATCAGGGAGCTAAAACCATTTAGGTTAATTTCAGAGAGCCTGGCTTGGATTTGCAATTATTTGTTGCTGTTCGAGAACAGGAGCAATTATGCCTTTGTCGGGTTGAGTTTGAAGTGCACACTGGATATACAATTCAGAGTGAGATCAAAACCGAGATTGAGAAGCTGAATATTGTGAGGTGGGGAAATTATCAATGTCATTATTATATTGCTAGACTTTTGTCCTGATGTCAATGAAAATATGTAATAATTGTAGGTGTTGCTGATATAATGAAGCCCTGGAGTACTCTGCAGGAGGCAGGTAGTTTTTGTGCTATTGAGCTTCTTCTCTGGATGAAATGGTGATGACTAGTGAGGTAGGAAGTTGAATGTGAATTACTGAATGACTGTGTTGAAGAAATCCATGTGTTTTTCCAGTTTATGGGTTAACACTTGGTAGTTGGCAATATCAAAGGAAGCAGAGAGGTATCGAAGGATCCGGAGGCGGAGGTTGTAATTGTTGGTGATCCTGAGAACATTGTCGAGCCCTGAGCTCGTCCTGGAAGAGGTTGTTCATGCAGATCTGGTTTTGGATGTGTATGGACATTGCTTTCTGGTTGATTTTTCTGAAAAATAGAGAGTGGCTGATGGGGCAGTGCTTATTAAGACTTGGCAAAGTGAGCAAGGGACCCACGTCTGGGCATACCCTGCCAACTTAGGGCAAACATAGCAAAACCAAAGGGGATGATGGATGGAGTGTTGAACATTGCAAGCACTCATCCCCAGTCAACTGATCTGGGTTTAATCAATCATCATTCTTTAGCTCACTCCGCCACCCCAGTTCAGACATGGCCATATGCAAATCAGTCTGACCCTGTGCCTCATGGGAACAGTCCAGCCCGAACTGCAAAGCCATGTCTTCCCTGGACCGGAAACAAGCATCCTGGGACCGGTTTCTCGCTTACAGCCATAATCAGCCAGGCTATCTTGAATCCAGTGGCAAAGTGAGCAAGGGACCCACGTCTGGGCATACCCTACCAACTTAGGGCAAACATAGCAAAACCAAAGGGGATGATGGACGGAGTGTTGAACATTGCAAGCACTCACCCCCAGTCAACTGATCTGGGTTTAATCCATCATCATTCTTTAGCTCACTCCGCCACCCCAGTTCAGACATGGCCATATGCAAATCAGTCTGACCCTGTGCCTCATGGGAACAGTCCAGCCCGAACTGCCAAGCCAAGAAGAAAGAGAGCTTATGCTTTACAACCTAAATGCAATACTAAAAGAATATCTCTACGAAGATATGTACGCAAGAAATATACTTATAAGACATCATAATGACATGTAAGGATGCATGCACTGAGTAAATTGTCCACAGCACGCAAATGCAAGTGCACCAGTATATTCAATGACAGTTAGTACTATTCTTCTTCTTCATCATCCATGTGTCTTTTTAGACACTTGCACACACTCCCCAAACTCCACACAGATCCATCCTCCAATCACTACACTGCATTTCACCTCTTTTACCTTAAATGGTTGGGAAAACATACTAACCCCCTTCCTGATAATTCTGCCTTTTCTCACTGCCACCCAATGACCCTTCTTTATATCCACTCTTTTGAGACCCTACTTAGTGTCATAATATTTTTTTGATTTTGGTTGTTTCTCTGTCGCACTCTTTTTTACAGCATTGCAGTCAACCCACATACACTCTGTACTTTGTAACCATGCCGGAATTGTCTTCCTCCCTGGTTCCCTTCCTTTAAGGGAAATGAAAGGTGACACTTCTGTCATTGAGTGAGGTGTAACTCTATATGCCCAAATCAATTTCCTTAACTCCTCTTTCCATGATAACCCATTGACCAGGGACAGGTATATGTTTCCCATAATTAGACGATTGACTCTCTTGACTAGTCCATTGGCCTGAGGTCAAAGTACTTTTAGTTAATTTCAATGAAGCCAGGCTGATAACAAGGTTGTCAGCAAAGCTGCAACCCTTTTGCAAGGCTGGTCTTTATTCACATTTGCATACAGCTTAAGCACTTCAGACAAAACATTGGTTACTCACATGAATATGAAATAATCACTTGTTTATGATCCAGGGGTGCAGGTACCCTACACAGACTTCAACTCATCGCCAGTTATGTAAGGATTCACAAAACATATAATGGATAAACGTCCAACTTTATTCTGTCCATTAGATTACTTACAGCTTACAGCTTTCCAATTCACTCCTGCCTCAACCCACCAGAGACTACATTTTCCCCCACAATCTAAATTCTATATTACATATTCAAAGTTCTACCAACTCTACACCCTCCCTCCCAAATTATACAAACCGCCTCAGGGATGGGGTCCCTGGGGCCTCATAAAGGCATGGGGAGGGGTGCCCCTTTCTTTTTTTAAACTTTATTGGGCCTTGGGGGATGGGGTCCTACAGGCCGAGGCCCGGGAGTGGAGCCCACCCACACCCTTCTAAAAGTGCACCAGGCCCCAGGGATGGGGTCCCCTGGACTGAAATTGGCTCAGGGGGGCATGCACGTCCCTCTCTCTATAATTTCAAATAATGAATGTGGTTTGACCCCTGGGCCCTGGCCCACCCCAGGAATCATTTAATAAAAAAAAGAAAACGTAATCATTTTGTGTTTTTTATCACGATCCTGCTGGAGAACCGTGGGATCGCTAAAAAACATTTTTTTTAAATTTTAGCCTAGGTGGGTCCTTCTCAGACCCCTCCCCCCGCCACAAGGGCTATTCGACAAGGGTCTCCCTACCCTGCCCCTTCATATCATTTTTTAACAACATTTCAGGACAGAGAACCAAGCATTAAAGTCCTGTAATGGCCGCTGCACCATTTCTTTTCATGTTGTAGTCATCCCATTAGAGCGCAAGCTCCCACATGAGCCCTCACTCCAGTAAGAGTGAGGCGGCTGAGGGGAAAAAAATGCTCCCTTGGCAATCAGATTGCTCTGTTTTTTTAAGTTGCATGTGAGAGTCCTGCAAACCCAACCGATCAGATATACAAAGTTTTTAAACCTTAATTTCAGAAAAACTACTGAACAGATTTTCACCAAATAACAAAAAGCATGCTTTCTGGACTAAGATCTAGCTTTCTGCCAAATTTGGTGTAATTGCGTTAACACTTTTTCACTGTATTGCTCTTCAATTTTCCTCCCAAAACATTCTGGGAAGGAGCTGAGGTGGATGAACTTTTTTGTGGAAAGTTTAATGAAGATTTGTTAAACGGTGCCAAAGTTGTTTGCAAACAAAAAAATGGTCTTCCTATTGTAACTAGGTTCTAACTATAACCACACAGTGGCAACTACTACTAAGTGTGTGCGTGTGCGTGTGCGTGTGTGTGTGTGTAGAGAGATATTGTTAGGTCAGAGCTTCCATAGGAAGAACGTTTTTGTCTCGCAAATAACTTTGGTGCCATGTGATGAAAAGGGCGGGAGGCCCACAACACGTTTTCCCCATGCAATTTCCCATAGGAATTTTAGACAGTGATACAGAAAAAACAACAAAATCGGCAGAAATCTAGATCTTTACTCAGAAAGTGTGCTTTTGTGATTTGGCAGTTTTTGAGAAATTAAGGTTCAAATATGAGCGATATATTGACAGTTGCTCCTGCAGGAGCACCGCAGGGGTTCTGCGGGACTCCAAATTAAAACAAAATACAGTGATCTAATTGGCTGAGTGGGCTTTTTCCTGCCAGTGCTGTGAGCCTGGAGTGGTCTCTCGGTACCGAGCAATCTGACTGGCTGGTCACAACCCATGCAGAAATGTTGCATCCGTCATTACAGGACGAAATGACTTGGTCCCTGTGTCCTGAAACTTAAAAAAATAAGATGTAAAGAGAATGGTAGGGACACCCTGTTCCCCTTACAGTTATGGGAGGGTCATGGAGACACCCAAGCCCCTAAAAGTGACCAAGCCCCTACTACTCACACCTTTCATATTGCATAGAAATCTTCACAGATAACACACTCACTCCAGACACCCCAACTCCATTAAATGGCCAAGCCGCTACTACACACACCCTCCGCCTTGTATGGAAGATTCAAGGAGAGTTCAGGGGCTCAGATGTCTGGAAGGAATGAAATCTCCATGAAGATTTCGCATTGTACAGAAGTCTTCATGGTGAGTCCACTCCCGCTACACACCTGAGCTCCATTAGGTGGCCAAGGCCCTACTACACACACACTGTGCCTTGTGCAGATGTTTTTCATGGAGAGTCCTCTCCCTCTAGACACCCAAGCCCCATTAGGTGGCAAAGTCCATACTATGCACACGCTTTGCCTTTGCACAACTCTTTATGGAGAGTCCAGTCACTGCAGACATCTGAGCCCCACTAAGTGACCCAGGCCCTACTACTCAAACCATTCACCTTGTACAGAAGTCTTCACGGGGGTCCATTAAGGTGGCCAAGCCCCTCCTACACACACCTTTCATATTGTTCAGACGTTTTCACAGAGAACCCACTACCTCCAGACACCCAAGCCTCTAATAAGTGGCATGGCCAAGACCCTACAAGGCACACCCATCTCTTTGTACAGAAGTATTTTCGTGGAGTCCACTCCCTCTAGACACCCAAGGCCCCATTAGGTGGCCAAGCCCATACTATACACAACCTTCACCTTATACAGAAGTCTTCATGGAGAGCCCGCTCCCGCCAGACACCCAAGCTGCATTTTTTTATGTTAAACTGCCCTGCTGTACTCCTGCAGTACCTGTTAAATACCGGTAGAAAGGAGTTATTGGCCCAATATGGTCCTGTAGAAGTACAGTGATACTAAAACATTTTTTTAAGTGTTTATTTCAAATGACTCATTTTTCAGTTATTAAACCAGAAAAGGTGGTTCTAAAAAGAACCTTTTTTAAAATGTTTGAACTTTTACATTTTTAAATTTTTTTATGGGGTTGAACTTAACAACACAAACAGGGCTTTAGAACTTGGAGAGAGAAGAAAAATAAAAACAATTACTTGTCATGGGACATTGGTGTTCCAACACCAATTTATCCCTTAGATATCTGCTCAGCTCCTTTGCTGTCCTGAGTAAATACTCTTACCTCACCTTCTGCAGTAAGTAACCATCTCCTTATAAGCAGGATTGTGGTCGACTGCTCCTGCAGAACTTCGGTGGTTACACTATCAACAGGTCCAATGGAGAGTCCCGATGTTGAGGTAGATGCCTTCTTCACAACCTTTTGGTGCTCAGCTCTTGCCAGCTGAGTAGGGTGCATGGATCGCAGGCACTTCCACATGCCAGAAGTTCCATGGGAATATTTTGACAAGTCCAACAGGAGAACTGCTTGTCGCAGATCTTGCCTCAACACATTTTGAAGAGACTATCCTCTGGTATCTATAAACTTCTCACACCAAAGTTTCCACTTCCTGCTCTTGCTCACAGGTGCGGCAGACACAGGTAAGAGTGGTGGAGTGGAAGTCAACAGATGAAGGGATAGGTAAAAAATAAATAAATAAATAAATAAAACCACTTATCTTGCGCTCATCGCATCGCCGAGTTGGCGATGCAGCGAGTGCAAGGTAAGTGGTTTTAGGTTTTTTTTAATTTAATTTTACCTATCCAGTCGTCTATCGACTCCCCCCGCCACACCCCCACCGCTCTTACCGGTGCCGGCCGCGCCTACTTGTACATTCGCCTCTCTTTCTCTGATCCTGAAGCTACTCTACCCTCAAAAAAATTGTAAAAATAAAAATAAAAACAGGAGAGCCCAGCACAGGATTTTAGTATGCCAAAGTGCTTATCCCAAATGATGAAAGGGCAGGAACTCCCTATAAATACAGCAAGGGAGTGATTTCAACCAATCAGATGCCTTTTAATTTGTGTGTCATAGGTCCTGTGGTACTTCTGTGATACCCCAACGGGATTCTCATTAGCTGACCAAATCAAATAGCTCTAGGCTCAAACTTTTAAAAAAAACACTCTTTCATACTAAAAACAACTTTATTTGATTTTCAGTAGTTCCACGACACTGCTGTGGGACCCGGAACAAGAAGTAAAACCCACACTGAACTCTTGCAGGGGCCATCAATTGGTTGTATGTGTCCCGCTGGAGTATTGCAGGACTATTGCAGGTGCATACAATGTGCACAAATATACAATTCATAACACACATTAACTTTTAACATTAATGAAAACTTTAGAAAATTGACTACAAAATCTAAAGATAAAAATGATCATTATGGTTCACTTTGAAAATTAGGTTTTAATTTACATTAAAATAACTAGAAATTCACTGAAAAAAATAAAGGTTAAAGTCACATTATAGTTAGGTATGGAAATAATATCTTATTTTACATTTAAAAAACTCAGAAATTCACTGAAAAACAAATATTAAAGGAACGTTATCGTTAGGTGACAATGTCAGTTATAATATATGTTAAACCCGAAAAAAACACTGAATCTCACCAGTTATAGTTCACTGAGCTAACTATAACTTGCACTTCCACGCGCCAATTGGGGATCACAGCGGGCCGGCCCTCATGCGGCTAGAGAGTGCGGTGATGCCTCTTAGCCGCGCTAGGAAAGTTGACATTCAGGTGGGGCTAATGTTATTCAGGCCCCATTAGGTGCTCAAGCCCTGTTAAGCACAGCCTCCACCCTGAGCATAACTCTTCATGGAGAGCCCACTCCCTCCATACACCAAAGCCTAATTAGGTCTCTAAGCCCCGACTAAGCATAGCTGTCGCCCTGTGCACAAACAGCCCACTACCTCTAGACCCTGAAATCCTGTTAGATGGTCAAGCTCCTACTACGCACAACCTTTCTCCTGTGGACAGGTCTTCATGGAGTGCCCACTCCCTTCACACTCTCAAGCCCCATTATGAGGCCAAGCATTTTGCAAAAGCTTACACTCAGCAGTAAAGAGGCTATAGAAAATTAGGCCCAGATGTTGCTGAGTACCTTTCAGTATGATAACCATATACCAAACTGTCCACATCACTTACAAAGGTTTCCAAAGTGAAATACCATGCTAGGCTGTAATGTCAGTGAAAAATAAACTTTGCTGCTTAAATGAAAAGACATTAATTAAATGACAATTGTTCGGTATTTTGCTGCTGAATTAAGAATGAAAATCAAAATGAAAAAATGCATGGACATCAACCACGATGCAATGGGACAATACCGAAGGCAGCCTTACTGAAGGCAAACATCTGTGAAAAGTTGTGTTCTGATTTGATTCAGTTCTACCATAATCCGTCTCTTTCTTTGATTTGTTTATTATCATGAGCTTCTAATAATAGCTTTCAATTGGTGTTTGTATTTTTAGAAATGCATCAAGATTTTATGGCCTTTATTTTATTTGGTTTCTTTTCTATAATGGGTAAGCTATTAAATGATTTTGCGTTATGGATTTTAAGATTGCATAACTGGAAAGAATGTTGTAAATTTTGTCTAAACTATGCAGTGACATGCGATTGAGAAACCATAGAAATTATTCGATGATTAATTTTTCCTACTCTAACCGAAGTCTGTAGCACAGGGAGAAGCTCTTCTTTTCTCGCAATACAGAGTCTGCAGAGATAGTTGTTTACTGACCCAAAAGCGGAACAATAGTCCTCAGAAAAAAATATGCTGATCCTATGGCTGATTTTAAACAGGAACAAAGAATGCATGATTCATCTTCCAAATGTGTTTAAACAAAGCCTCTGGAAATATAGGAGTTATCTTACAACAGGTCAAAGTCCACAAAAGATTAATTCAACAACACATCTGAGAGGGGTTATCTGGTATCCCCATCAGCTAAGTTGTATTTTTTTTTTTAAGTAAGCCAATTGCATCACACCTGTGAGATATGCCTTGCTTTGCTGACAAAGGCACCTTAAAATGAAATGGACTTTAGATTATGTTAATATCAGCAGTGTATGCTGTGAATTTCCGAAGCTAAAAAATGGATGTTCCTTTTCGAAAATGCCTAGTGCTCTCAAATAATAGCCTCATGACAATTTTGCCTCCTCCCCCCCCCCCCGCATCTTCGGGCGGGAGGTAGGTTCCAAGGGCGAAGGGCAGCCCTAATTGGTTGGTGGGTGCTTGGGCAGGGTTATTTAGGTAATTATGGGCATACAGACGGTTGCCGGGTGGGATTTTAGATTTATGGGCACCCCAGCTGACAGGGACAGTTTTACAAGGCTTTTCCTTCGCTTAGGTATTAGGTAGGTTTTTTCCATACTCTGATTTGTCACTGTGTAGGCCATGGCATTAGTTATTAATGAAGAGGTCCGCCAGTCGCTGCTGGTCCAGCAGTATGTGGGCAGGACAGACATTTTGGCGGGCGGGGCCTTGAAGAGTTTTCCAATGGAGGCCCGGCCCTGGCAGCAAGCTGCTAGGGGTGTATCAGCGGCTGTTTTGGCCTTTGTAACCCCTTGAGGCAGATGAGGAGAGGGGGTTTCAGGCACAGAGGGGTGCGGTAGGCAGTGTAATGGTGTGGAGCCCTAGACCCCATGCATAAAGAATGACGACACATGCACATAGTTGGTAGAACTGGCCCAGGGCACGTGCGCCCGGCCCCTTTTATTATCAGGGTCACATGTCCTGTGGCGCCTGTGGTGGATGACTGTGGGGTGGGGTGTAAGCCACCCCACAGGGAGTGGCTGGTACATCAAACAACTAGAACAGTGACCAGCAGGTCACTACATCCCTCCCAAACTTTATTCAAACTGGAATAACAAAGTCCAACCTCTGGGAGAGAATAAAACAATAAATAGGAACTTCCACTGAGTCTGTTCAGCTGCTGGCAGAAACAAGACGATGGTTCAACTGCAGCTAGGATCACCAGTTCTGCTTGGCACAGTTCAGTGTTGCCCTGTGGGTCCGGTACTCCTTAGACTCCAGGCGTGGAAGTTGACACCAATGTCACTCTATATCCAGTTCTCTGTGACGGTGCAGGTGGAGTGATGGTGAATCTGGTAGATGTCATGTTTTCATCAATCAGTCCTGGTTGTTGTTGTATCTTCACAAAGGCAGCATTGCTCCTCGCTACGGAATTGTGGAGTACTTGCAAACATCCCTCTCACCAGGATGCCCCTCTCGCAGGTGTTCCCCTCTCACAGGATGTCCCGGAGGCTCTGTTCACCGGGCTTCCACTGGACTGGGTGTACTTTGCCGTGTCGCTCCCACGCCACCCTCTAGGTGTGTGGAGGAAGCACTACGAGTCCCACCTTCAAGTCTCTAGCTCCACCCGAAGGGTAGTTGTTTACTCCTTCCACTTAGCACAAGATCTCCGTCTTCCAGGGATCTGCGGAAGAGCGGTTGTAGACTCATCATTTGTGGCGGGACCCGCTCTCACCGGCGTCCCTGAGTCCTTTGCCCCTGGGTCGCCACGGTCTGGTGTGGAGTGGTCGGATCCTCTTCTTCAGGACGTCCAAGCAGCCTCACCGTCCAGTTTCCCGTGCGACCCCAAAGTTGGATGTCACAAATGGTCGAGCCTGCTCGCCTCTGCAATCACCAGGTTTGCTCGGTGTTCCGAAGACTCCTGGATACCTAGTTTCTCCAAGTGACACCGTTGTTCTCCAGGCACTGTGCTCCATGCGAGATGTTCTTGCACTCGGTCACCTTTGCCTTCTGGTGTGTGAATTGTCAGATCACGCACTCCTCTCTTCTTCTCTTTTCTTCTTGAAATTTCTTTGCCGTGGCATCATGTCACACAATTTCCTCCTTCTTGTTCTTTCGCTTCGCAACACGGTCTAGTCCCATCAGGTCTTGCACTTCTCCTCTGACCAGGCCTCTCCGTGTGACGTGCACTGCACACGGGTCTCCCTGGTCCTGTCCTACCCCTAGGACAATGCATTCTCTTCTTTCGGTGACCAGACCTGTCGTCGCGACCTTCTTCCGTTCATTACTTCTGACTTCAGGTCAATCTAGTCAGACCTCCCCTTGGTCCTCTTCACGGACCTCTCCTCGGTACTCTTGTTAGACCTCTTCTCAGGTCACTGCTTCTCCGACCTCTTCTCAGGTTGCCACTTCTTCGACCTCTTTTCAGGTCGCCGCTTCTCTGACCCCTTCTCAGGTCGCCGCTTCTCTGACCTCTTCTCAGATCGCCGCTTCTCTGACCTCTTCTCAGGTCCTCTTCGCCGACTTGTCGCTCTCAGGCTCCAGCCCGGACAATCATCCTCTCTGTGCCTGTCTTCGGCGAGCTTCCGACTGTGCACCCTTCATTTGCTACTTGAGGGTACTCCTACTTCTGGTGCCTTGCGCACCCGGTTCTTCCTCCTGCAGTGCCATCCTTACTTCACTGGACGCACTTGCTGCGCACTCTCTTCAGTCTTTCACTAATGGCTGCTTGTTCTGCTGGTGAGTGTTGCTCACCCACTTCTTTTCCTTGCGGTGCCGTGCTTCTGCCACTGGGGGGCAATCCTCACTTCCTTTGACGCAGTGATGGTATCCGACCGCTGGGAGGTGCACACCACTCACCTCACTCTCTCCTGCCCTTTTCCTAGTCTTGGGCACTCTCCACTGGCGCCTTGCGCTTCCATGCTTCCGCCTTGCCTTTGAGCATGTTTACCATTGCACACACAGTCTTTCATCCCTGGGACTTTCCTTGCCAATGATTTCCTTCTGCCATCTGTCCAAATGCACCTTGCACCGTCTCTTGGGACAAACACCCCTCCCTGGCTGTATTTCTGGGCACAAGCACCCATCTCTGGCTGCATTTATAGGGTCTCTTACTGCGTTATTGGTGATGCAGTACCCACCCATGGCCAGTAGGTGGCACTGCAGCTTTCACCCAGGGCCCGGCAGCATTCCAACGCTGCAGGCCTCCTGGATACACAGCACTCTCCAAGTCCTGGGGGCTGCCCTGATGCTCAGACTCTTCGCTCCTCTCATGGAGTGCCAGCCTGGTGGGGTTTGAGATTCCAACTGCTGCCTGACTCAGCTTCCATTCAACACGAGCTTCACGGGCTAGGCCGCGCTACACCATGCTCTGCAGCAGCCCCACCCGCTTACTTCAGTCTCTCCGGCCGCCAGGTAAGGCTGCACCACTGTGCTCCTTTGCTCTGTCTGTTCACTTGGCGGGGCATCGTCTCGTGCGGGCACATCACTCGCTCGGCCCCATCATCGCCGGCTGCCTCACCGTGGCCTGCTGAGTGCAGGTCCACTCCACGACACCTCATTTCTGCTGCTCGTATTTCCCCCACGGGCTGGGCACCCTCGTCAATGGCCACAACTTGACTCCGCGCAGCAGGAGACCTCCTGGAGTACCTCAGCACTTCCTCCCCAGCACAGTAACGTTCATTTTTTCTGGCCATGCGGGAGGGCACATCCGGCCTCAGTAGTGTCTTGGGGCGGGCGCTACTCCACATTCTGCCTCCTCTTCGCTTTATCATTGGCCGCGGGCCGCACATTGTCCTTTCTCACTGCGCTACTCCGCAGCAGCCTCTCCACTCATGGGCTGCGCGGGGGTCGCCGCTGCACGACAGATACTCCAGTACCCTGCCTCTTCTTTGCCGGCTGTGTGCCGGATCCGCTCTGCTGCTGGCGCCTCACTCATGTGATAACGGGCATCTCACGGGCAAGACGTCCTGGTTTCACCGCAGTGCCTGCCTCAACAAACCGCTTCTCCCACGCTGGCTGCAGGGGGGCTGGAGCTGCAGGCGGGAATCCTCCCGTGCCTGACCTCTGGACACAGAACGCCGGTTCAGGTTCAATGCCGGCAGAGTGTTCCACCCGTGGTTCACATGGACAGTGAGCACCACTCACCAACCTGTCCCATGCCTCCTTGCACTATGCAGTTGGCCGCTCAGCATCACGCAGGGGTGCACTTTCTATTTCGGCGGGGCGGCAGTAATCCTCTGTGCTGTGCAACCTGCCTCCACACTTCAGGGGACACCACACCTCTTCACCGGCTCACACTGCCGAATGTTTCTCGGTGCTCTGGCTCAGACCCTGCGGCTCACCTCTGGCCCAGCGGGCAGTCGCTTCCGATGCGGGTGGGCACGCCAGTCACATCAGTTGGCCCTCAACTGGCTGGTGGCAGGGGCATGCCACCGGCTCCCGTACTCGCCACGTGATCTCTCTTTGTTCGTGTGCCGCCACACACTTACGGGCACAGCAGGTGCGGTGTAGGCTCCCGATCACCTCCTTCACCCCTGGGGCTCTACACATGCCCCGCGGGCCATCAGGCGCGTCCTGCGCCTGCTCGCAGGGGGGTGCCTCGACACGGGCAGCCCTCTCCCCCTTCAACCACCAACCAAGGCAGCTACACACGCAGGCTCAGCCCGCTCGTTGCCAATGTAATGGTGTGGGGCCCTAGGCCCCCATGCATAAAGAATGACCACACAGACACGGGCACTTAGTTGGTAGAACTGGCCCGGTCCCTTTTATTATCAGGGTCACATGTCCTGTGACGCCTGTGGTGGATGGGTGTGGGGTGGGGTGTAAGCCAGCCCACAGGGAGTGGCTGGTACATCAAACAACTAGAACAGTGACCAGCAGGTCACTACAGGCAGCATGGCGGGCCGGCAGTCTCGGGTTGCTTTGCTGCTTCGCGCTGCAGAAGGAGGCGGAGCATGTCAACTTCTAGCTCAAGCGCTGCTCTGGTTCACGGGGCTGGGACGGGTCTGAGGAGGTCAGGGGAAGCTCCTGCGCGAGGCCCAGGGGCTCGCTCCAGGGCTGGTGGTGCCTTTATTCATGCTGGCAGAGGATGCTCTGTTTGGAGAGCTGTGCACCCTTTGCCGGCCACCTTAACGTTTAATGCTCCCGCTGGGGTGTGAGCAATGCAGGAGCCTCCTCCAGCCTGTGTGCTGTGCGCAGATTGCAGTGGGCCAGTTTGTGGTCATTGTGCGGTTTCTAAGTCCTCTCCGGCCCACATGCCAAGTGGGGAGCATGGTGGGCTGGCCCTCATGTGGCCAGAGAGTGCAGTGATGCCTCTTGGCCGTGCGCGGGAGGTTGACACTAGATATTTCCAGCCCAGGAGGCAGGCCCGGTCACAGGACACCACATCAGGTTATGGCACTGCAGGAAGGGAGGGCACAGTAGGGAGAGCTTTCTTGGGCCCCAATCAGGCTGTATTTCAGGCCTCTGTTGCTGGTAGTAGCCCAGGGGTCCAGTGGTGACGGGCAGCTAGCAGGTGGGGGTCAACCATTGGGGATGGTAGATTTGTAGCCAGTGACTTGTCAGGCAGTGTTGCTGTGCAGTTAGTGCAGGTTGAGCGAGCCTCCCCAGGCATTGAGTTACCTGTGAGGGGGCCTGGGTTGGGGGAAGGGGATGTGGGTTTTTTTGCGCCCAGGGCGCGTTCCATGATTTGGGTGGGTGGAGAAGCTTTTCAGGATTGGGGCCCAGGTATGTGGGTTTTGTGCCATGACCCCCCATTTACTGGCATTGGACAGGAAGTTCAGGGACAGATTAGGGTCAGCCAGAGGTTTCAGACAGGGATGGCGGCAGAGACTGCACCTGGTCAGCCGGGAGGGTCTAGTGCAGCCTGGCGACTCCAGTCTGAAGGTGGAGCCCACATCCTTACGGCCAGCTCCAGGGCGGTAGTGTACCGTTCGGCGGAGAAGCAAGGATTGGAATCTGCATCTGCCTTGCAGGAATTCGACAATTCACAGGATCTTTATGAGGTACAGTTTGGTGATGGCAGAGTGGATGATAAAGAGGTGCAGGGCACGAGTGCTGGCTGCGGGTGGTGATGATAGATTGGAATTGGATTATGGCGAGGATGAGTTGGAAGAAGGGGAGATTGTGGACAAGGAGGCGAGGGAGAGTGAGTGGTGGTCGGCACCTCAGGGAGTGCAAGAGAGATGGGGCACAAGTAACTACAGGGGGAGTATTGGGGTTTTACAGGCTGTTACCGCCCCGGCAGCGAAGACGGTGTCTACTCAGAAGGAACAGAGACTGTTGTCATGCCAGACGGCTTTAGTGCTAGGTAAGATAAGTTCTGGGAGGCACGGGAGGTGTAGAGGTTGGGGTTCAGGCAATGGAGGTTGACACGCAAGTGCAGGCAGTGAGTTTGCATTTGTCAAAGGGTAAGTATGTGCAGGATCAGGGCACAGGTACGGACGCAGTTGGGGGGAGGGGCAGGAGAAGGAGGGAGTGAGTGTAAAATTTAAAGCTGCAGGGATACAGGTCGAAGAGGAAAAAGGTGAAGGGGACAAGGAGGAGAGTAAGTATGTGAGGTGCCATAAGCTCCTGTACATGGGAATTACGAAGCCTTTAGGAGCACATCTGATGTTGGCAACCAGGGAATGCATATGGAAAGGGGAGTATTTTGAAATTTTTAAGCTGCTGCATTGGGAAATACGGGCAAAAGAAGAAGAGTATGAGCTGTCCCACAGGTCGAGGGTACCTGTTAATATTGAGAATTAGACAGCAGCATTTCTCATATACGTGAGTGTGTATTGTGAGAAGTATCCAGAGAGGTGTGCGGTGTTGTTCAAATATCTTGATGTAGTGCAGAAGGTGCAGGTTACTTTTGGAGCGTGGGCTTGGGTCTGTTGCGATGAGGAGTTTCGAGTGCACCTTGTGGAGGATGCAGATGGGGTCTGGTGAGAGCTGGATTACGTGCAAACAATGACACCTGAACGACCAGCACCACCGACTTATGAGGCGAGTGGCTGTCCGATTATATATGAGCCCTTTTGGGGCATCCCACCCCTGCTGGGGTGGGTGCAGCAGGCATAGTACAGGGGGTGGGACCAGATGGGCATGCTGGGCTTACAACGAAGGTCTGTGTTCATGGGAGTTCTGTAAATATAGACATGAGTGTTCGAAGTGTGGAGGTAAGCACATGCTCACACTGTGTGGTCCCAATGGTGGGGGGTTTAGCCAGCAGAGAGGTCAGTGGTCAGGTCCCAGTGAGCAGAGCAGAGGCTGGGGGGGCTGAATCCCATGGGAAAGGGCGCTCACTCCAGTTAAGGTGGAGAGGTTTCGGCATTGGCTCAAGTTGCTGGGATCATGGGCGGAACGGAATTTGTAATTGCACGGGTTTCAGTTTGGCTTCCGTCTGTGTTATGAGGGTCCCATGGTGCGCCAATGGGCTGACTATTTGAAGTCGGTGAGAGGTCAAGAGGAATTGGTATGGAGCAAACTGATGAAAGAAGTGGGTGAAGGGAGGATGGAAGGGTCATTTGCTGATTGGCTTCTGAAGAACTTGAGGATCTCACCGATTGGGGTGGTCCCAAAAAAAGAGCCAGCGGAGTTCCGTTTGAGTCATCACCTTTCATGGCCGGAGAGCTTGTTGTTGCATGATTTCATTTCTGAGGTGTGCAGCAAGGTGCATTATGCGTCTGTTGACATGGCCGTTCAGTTGGTGGTCGGTGGCCGAGGCACTTTTATGGTGAAATGTGATGTATAATCGGCTTTCCGGCTATTGCCAGTTCACCCTGTGTATTACGAGTTGTTGGGCATTCAATTTGGAGGACAATTCTTTGTTGACAAGTCATTGCCTATGGGCTGTTCTGTTTCATTTTCATTGTTTGAAGCTTTCAGTTCTTTCTTGCAAAAATTGTTTACACACATAATGGGGGAAGACATCATGACACACTACTTAGATGATTTTTTCTTGGTGGGTGAACCGGATTCACAGGATTGTCAGAAGAGATTGTTACGGTTCCAGGAGTTGATGGAGGATGTGGGAATTCCCTTGGTAGCCAAAAAGACAGTGGGGCCAGTGCAGGTGATTACCTTTTGGAGGTGGAGTTGGACTGCCACTGGATGGAAATCAGGTTACCAGAGGAGAAGAAGTTACAATGCTTACAGCTGCTGGACAGGCTTTTGGAGAAGGGCAAAGTGCAGGTGAAGGACATAAAGATTTTGCTAGGCCGTTTGAATTTTGCCTGTAGGGCGGTTCGAGTGGGCAGGACATTTTTTAGGAGGTTGAGTTGGGTTCTAGCAGGGACTGGGATACCACACCACCGGGTTCGGCTCACAGCAGGGTTATAGGAGGACTTAAGACTTCTGCGAGTTTTCTTGACTGAATGCAATGGAATTCCAATGGCCAGATTGGGGAAGCAGTTTGAGTGGTCCATCCAATTGTTTTTGGATTCATCTGGATGCCATGGTTTTGGCCTTTTCTAGCAAGGGAGATGGTGTGCGGCGGTGTCGCCAGAGGCATGGAAACGGGGGGCGGAGCACTGCCTTTCACGAGTCTTTCCCTTTGGTGGTGGCTGTGTGCTTGTGGGGTAGTCACTTTGCCAACAAAATGGTGCTGTTTAATGTGGACAATATGGCAGTGGTGAACATGGTCATCAGGCAGTCAGCGAGGAACCCCCCAAGTCTGGCAGTTGTTATGATTGTTTGTGTTGGAATCTTTGCGACCGAATGTCATTTTTAAAGCACGTCATATAGCGGGAGTACACAGTGAAATTGCTGATGCCCTTTCTCGTTTTCAGTGGGCAACGTTCCGTGGTCTTGCACCATGGGCCTGCACCATGGTCCTACAAGATGAAGACCATGATGCCAGTACATTTGGGGTCTGCAGGCGGGTATGTGTGAAGCAGCTTCTACTGGACTTGTTGTCAGTGTACTCTCGAAAGGCGTATGGTCTTGCATGGGAAGAGTTTGTCAAATCTGAGGCGGTGCAACATGCCAGCGAGAACGGCGGTCAGGAACAGAGAAATTATGTGGTACATTTCATTATGTCCTTGATTGATAAGGGTTTGTCAGCGGTTACCATAGCAGGTAAGTTGGCAGGCTTGGCATTTTTGGGAAAGATGTTTTGGGGATACGAGCCATCGACTGGAGAAATGGGGAGGAGGATACTGGAGGGGTGGTCTCAGTAGAGGGGGCCTGGCGCATGAGTGAGGCACCCAACAGGCTGGAGATTTTGAAGCGGTTCATCTACATGCTGCCACAGGTGTGCAGGGACAACAGAGAGGCGCTACGTTTTTGTGATCATAGTTTGGTTGTTCTTTGGTTCTTTTCGGGTGGCAGAGGTGGTTGGTTCCAAGTTGTAGGCAGGAATTCGTTGCCTTTTATTCCAAAATCCTGCAGAAAGTTGGTTGTAACCTCCTTAGTCTTGTCCAAACTTGACTATTGCAATGGATTGTACATCAATCTGCAATCCACCCTTCTTAGGAAGTTACAGGCAGTGCAAAATGCGGCCGCAAGACTGATTCTGGGCATACCAAAATATCAGTCTGTCAGATCAACATTGCGAGAACTCCACTGGCTGCCAGTTGGCCAGCGGATAAAGTTCAAGGCACTCTGCATGGCTCATAAGGCATTACACAAAGAAGGGCCGAAATTTCTAGAGAACCTCTTTTCATGACATTCTCCAAATAGAACTCTGCGTTCGGCTAGTGCACATCTGATGTCGCCAGTCAGGATTAAAAAGACGAATTGGGGAGGTAGGAGTTTTACTTTTAACACCATCAGGGAATGGAATTCCCTTCCCCTATATCTCAGAAAAATGTCCTCCCTTCTCGAATTCAGGAAACAACTGAAGACCTGGCTTTTTCAGTAGTAGTAGCACTAAGCACAGTATGTAGCATTGGAAGCGCCAAAACACCCGTGGGTATTCGTGCGCTGTATAAATTCTATTAACATAACATAACATAACATGCTTTCAGGGGTGGTTCAAGTGTGGCGTCCTAGATCTAATATGAACCAGTCAGGATGGGGTACATGTATTACGATGAGAGCATACCCAGATGCACTGGTTTGTCCTCAGGAATGGTGGAGACAACTGGTTCAGCAAGGGGAGGGGTTTGGAGAGATTTTTCAACATGCAGATGGGATGCGTTTTTCAGCATCGCAGGTTTTGAGGAAGGTGCTCGGTGTGTTGGGTTATGAGGTGCTGGATTTCAGGACACATTTCTATAGGATTGGGGTGATTATGGAGGCAGAATCCAGGGGTGGGACGGCGGCTGAGATTCAGAGAGTGGGACGTTGGCAATCAGACTGCAATCTGAGCTATTTGTGTTTGGGCTAGGTTTTTAATGATGTTCATTAACATGAGTCTTTTTCTCTTAGGTTGCGTTGCGGGCCCTGCAAGGTGCCACATCGAGGTTTGGATTTGTGGGCACTCGTTCGTAAAATGGGCGATGAGGCATGCTGACAACAGGAAAGGAGGATGGCAATTGGGACTGCCTGACATCGTCATTCAATTGAAACGGTTTGGCAAAGGTGGCATGCGGTGGCATGAACTGCTGCCTAAATTAAATTATTTTGTGCCGGCCTCCCTTGCCTGGACATTTTGATTTTGCACTTCGCCGAAAATGACTTGGTCCAATAGAAAGGTTTGGCTTTGATAAAAAATGTGAAAAATGATTTGTTAGAGATCAAAGCGTCCTGGTCAGGCACCACTGTGGTTCACAATTAATTTATGCCCTGGAGATCTTGGCCGGGGGCTACAAAACCTGGGGCTATTAACAGAGCTCGTCGAAAGGGGAATAGAGAGTTGTGCAAATTTTGGACAGCGGAGGGTTTCTTTTTCATGGAACAGGGTACAAAGCGGTGCAATTCTTTCGGTGGGATGGGGTTCATCTGTCTATTTATGGTGTGGAATTATACCTTATGCAGGTGCAGAGCATTTTAGCTGGATTGCTACACTTGCCGGCAGGAATGTAAGCCTTGATTGGGGGAGAGGCAACACAAAACACTCAGTGGTTTTTCGGGTAGCGGGTGTAGATAAGTTGTAAAGTCTTTGCAACAAAACATTGGTCAGGTTCAGACCCAGTTGAGATTTAGAAAGGAGGAGAGGAGGGAGAGTTGCAGGAATAAATCAAGATGACAACAGTTGGGTAGGCATGAGGTTGGGATGTGGAGAGTTGAATGACGAGAGTTGTGATTGGATTTTGGTTGGTTTGGTTTGTGAAGGGTTGTTTAGGGGAGGGGGAGGTAGGTTTTGGGTAGTTACAAAATGTATAGTGAGGACAGATTGTTTTAGTATGTAAGGCTTTAGAAGTAAGGTTTGTGAAACTTTGTGCACCTGTTTCATTAAAGCAGCCTTTTGCACACTATAAACCCCCCTCCCCCCCAACCTCCTCCCCTGGGATCTTCAGGTGGGTGGTAGGTTCCAGTGGCGAGGGGCAGCCCTAATTGGTTAGGGGGCGAGTGGGCAGGGCCAGTTAGGTAATTATGGGCATGCAGACAGTTGCCGGGTGCCATTTTAGATTTATGGTACACCCCGGCTGACTGGGACAGCTTTACAAGGTTTTTCCCACCCACCCTCCCTATTTTTTGTTTAATGAGGAAGGTGCGCAAGGGTAACTGTTGTCATTGTTGGTTGGCGCTGTTGATGAGCAGGTGCCTTGATGGGTGTAGATAAGTTTTAAAGTCATTGCAACAAAATGTTGGTCAGGTTCAGACCCAGTTGAGATTTTGGTGGGGAGGGAAGTGGGGAGAGTTGCAGGAATATATCAAGAATGCAACAGTGGGGTAGGCATGAGGTTGGGATGTGTAGAGTTGAATGACGAGAGTTGTGATTATATTTTGGTTGCTTTGGTTTGTGAAGAGTTGTTTAGGGGAGGGGGGAGGTAGGAGGTAGGATTTCAATAGTTACAAAACCTATAGTGAGGGCAGATTGTTTTAGTATGTAAGGCTTCAGAGCCAAGGTTTCTGAAAACGTGGGCCCTGTTTCATTAAATCAGCCTTGTGCACACTATAAAGTAGTCAGTCGTTCTTGGATGTGCCATCCCGCCCAATGTCACAGTTTAAAATTTTTTAACACCCTCCTTGTTTGATCAGGCCACTGTTTGCTTCATCTGCCTTCTAAAACAAGGCACAGCCCTGTTGCTAAGCAAAACTGTCATGGATTAAAAAACGTATGTTTGCGCAAAAAATTATTTCCTTATTTTGTTTGTCTTTAGTGATGATGAGCACTTTGGCTAGCTATTTGTAGCTTTGTAAAATTGATGATAACAAGGACGACTTGTATGGCAAACACCCAGAGCAGCCCTTTGTTAAGATAACTCACTGGGCGGAGAAAAATGTGGCGCCCTTGCTAATGTCAGCAAGGTAAATGAGGCACCAGGGAGGCCCTTTTGAGTTTACTGGTCAGTCCTTGGCTGAGCAGTGACTGGCCCCTGAACACAAATGTCTCCAGTCCTCCCCCAGCTCACCTAAATCACCGATGGCTTAGCTGCCTCACGCTGATGATGGGTTTATAGGTGTGTGTCAGCATGGGTGAGACGGTGAAAGGAGGGCAAGGAATGGGGTGTTAAAAACATAGTCCACTGTATGATAATGAAGGAATAAAACCACTTACTGACAAATCAGACAGAAAGTAGCACATAGGGACATGGACAAGGCTGGACCAAGACGACAGGGGTGCTGCTGTTGTCATTACCTTAATGCACACAGTTCCATGCGCCCCTCAGAATATTAGCGCCCTGGGCCCAGCTCACTGGGAGATTGGCCAGCCCTGCATACACTGCGGGCTACATGGGCTCTAACCATGTAAAACAGTGGTGTTATAAAATATAGCCATACTCATTGGAGAAAAGACAAAGCACATCGCTCGGGCTGAAACTTTTAACCTGCATATCTCCTAGGGTCTCCTGTCCCATCAAGAAATGGGTATCGATTAAACAAGGCATGCCTTGGACACAGACAAGCATCTTGCTGCCTTTCCTGGCCACTTTTCAGCTCAGTTGGGAGTTCTGCATTGTCGTAAACCCATCCTTTCCCAAGCCAGCTCCCTGTCCCACCTGCAGGCCAAACACATAGCCTTACACAGCTCAGAGTCATAACAACTGACTGACCAGGCTAGATTCCAGACCGCGGGAGTAGCCAGATCAAATCAATACCCCCCACTTGGACCCGCATCCAGAATGGCTGAGAACGAGGCCGTTTCTCCCTAAAAGGGTTATTTTTTCATATTTTCTACCTTTTCTCTCGGCATTGCCTTCTTCTAAGTAGCCCATCCTCTTTTCCTCTCCTTTTCATCTCTCCTTCCCATGTCTCCCTTCTCCTTTTATCTCTCTTTTCCCTCCTCCATATACCCCGATTTCCTCCTACTTTTGTCTTCCCCTCCCTTTCTTTTCACCTCTCTCCTGCCGCCCCCTTCCTATTTACAACTAACCCTTCTTCTCTCATCTCCCCCATCTAGTCTTGCCCAATCTCTCACTTCCAATCACACATTTGCCTCTCCCATCCATCTTTCTATTCCATTTTTCTCTTCCCTTTTCTCAACAGTAATGCCTCTTCCCATTTGTCTCTTTCTCTCCATCACACAAAGTAATGCAGTTGATTAAATAGAAGCAAGTTAGACAAAATAAGGGCATGCTTGTAATTTTTCCTCCATAAGGGGAAAGAGTAATATAAATATTAAATATGAAAAATTAGTCGTGACAGGTACAAATGAAGTTCAAACACTTTCTGCAGTGAGCTATATGCATTTCTGGTGTTATAAAAAAAAAGGGAGTGACAATTTCTGCGGTCCTAAAAGCCTGGTAGTGAAAGAAGTTGCTGGTCTTTTCCCCGCTCCTATTTTCAACTTATTAATTAGTTAAGTATACTTTTAGTGCTTAGAAAGAGTAGAAATATATTTTGAGCCTAAAGGAAACAGGTTTGAAGTATGTAGGTCAATCTTCCCACATGGACAAAACACTCCAGCTGATGAACATCTTTAAAGGAGGAGGGAGAAAAAAGCCTCTATGGCCTCGCTCGTTCTCCTGTTAAACACAACTTTTTTCAAACTTGCACCTTTTAGTGTGTGAATATAAGTTTGGTAAACATACCTTTTTCCGTCCAGCATTTATGGACCTATCCAGTGCTTTTGATTGTGGAAATAGATCAAAATTGTGGGATATTTGAACTATGATGGGATTTGAAGGGGGCTTGGTGACCTCCCTGAGATCCCTGCATTTGGACTTGGTTGCCTCTGTGAGAAACGGGAAGGGAGGGGAGTATACTGCACTCTTCTCGGTAAAGTGGGGTGTCCTACAGGGTTGTGTGCTGGCACTATCCTGTTTTTGCTCTATGTAAGTGGCCTTGAATCCACCCATGTGAATCTTGGGCTAGATGTACTGGTGGTAATCAAAAAATCCATTCCTGCGCTTCTATATGCAGATGATGCTGTGTTGCTCGCCAGGATGGCCATTGGCCTTAATTCGCTGCTTGGCACTTTCATTTCCTTTATGAAACAGCTAGATTTGAAAACTAATTTATCTAAAATCTTTATTATGGTCTTGTGACACTGGAGCAAGCGTTCACTGGTTATCGTCTTGAAAGAAAACATGCAATTTCTTGTGGTTTTATGTTCCTTTATTTTAGATCAGTCTATCTATTGTAGCATGTTATTCCCTTTTGTTTGGGCTGCTTAATCCAGCTTCGTCCCCTCTTCTTTTCTCTCTCTTTCAGGGTCTTTGGTCCCTCTCTGGAAGGTTCTGGTTCCCCGCCGTCGTCCCTCGGTAAAAATGACAGGACCCAGGTAAGTCTCTTTTCTTTTTCTTTTCCTCTTATTCTCTAACCTGCCTGTTCTTAAGTGGGACAGGGAACGTGAGGCACGTAATGCTTTTATTCACCCACCCTCCACCAGTGTGTTCCTTCCCTTTTCGTTTATTTGTAATTGTTTGAGTCCCCGCTCCCGCCCTTCCTCCCATCCGGTTTCCTTCCACCTTGCCCCTCCCCACTCTGCTTCTACTCGTGGTCTTGGGTAGTTCTAAACCAGTTTCCGATCCGGCCACGCACCTGCGAGAGCCACGCTCCTCCGGGAACGAGGCAGGGCACCGGTTCTCCTTCCTCATGTCTTAGGACACTCTCTTGTCTGGCAGTCCGCGTCCCGCATACCAGCACCGCCTTGGCTCCTCAACTTTGGTCTCCCGAGTCGGCGTCTTCCTCCCGGCTCGTCACTCGAATCAACTCCTCTTCCGCTTCCGGCTGGACTCTTAAAGGGCCGACGTCGCCTCTTGCTCTCCTCTGCGTTTCGGTCTCATGGGAGCCCCGCTGTGTCTGAGCGGCGTCGCTACCCTCTTCACCAGGACCAGCTACCACATCAGGTACCGTAGGCTGCAAGGAAGGGAAAGGAGAGAAAAAGGGGGGGTAGAATGTCAACTTGCTCCTCTCCTTCCCTTACCATACCACTTTGTGGGGGCAGTTTGTGACAGGTCTGTGGCCCCAAAAACACAAAAACTTGTTGTATGAGCATCAACGATAGGTTTATGGAAAAGTGAGTCAGTTCCTATATCTTGGTTTGATGTTTGATAGTTCTTGCGCATGTGCCCCATGTGTTACCAACAGGAAAAATTGATTTTTACAAGCAGTTGTTACGATCTTCTCCCATATTCCCTCTATAGGGAAAAAGCTATACAGCCCATAATCGAGATCTATAAAAGGAAATTGTTGGACAAGGCCCTTCTTAGGCGATTTCCCTAAAACTTTTAGTTTTTTTCCTCCTGGTTTTTGCTGATTCTCTTTTCGTGGTCTTAGGACTCTGGGCACTTTCCCACTGTATTGTAGTGTGAAAGCGTGTGCACCCTTCCTACACATGCTAGGAAGTGGTGCTTACCTGATTGGTTTACATGCTGTACCTGTGAGTACCCTGTAAAGAGGTATACCACATACCCAGGGCAGGTACTGCACTGGCTACTAGTGCGTCGCAACACTGATTGTGCCACCCTTCAAGAATAGCCTTTCAAACATGTCTCAAGCCTGTCATTGCGGGCCTGTGTGTGCGCAGTTGCACTTATGGTCAGGTTGCCATTTCTAAACCATTACACAATGCTGAGTTGACTGTTCACTAGCACCAGGACACCCCTAGGTTAAGCCCTGGGAAGTGGGGCAAGTAGTAGGGGAAAGGCAGGGCAGGTACACATGTGTGTTCTCTGCCACAGGTAGTGAATAATCCCCCTGTAGGTTTTCCCTACCTCAGAGGTCTGCTCTTCCCATGGGTCAACATGGGGGAATTGCAGAATGACTTTTAAACTGCAGTTTTAGCTTACAGCAGGGAGTAGTCTCATGGTGTTTTCAACCATGACTCTGCCATTGCAGGCCTGTGTGTGCACGTTTGCCTTTATAAATCTTTGACCAATGCCTAGGGTGCCTTTCACTAACATTAGAGCACCCTTAGGGTGAACCCTGGGGGGGGTGAAGCAAGTGATAGGTGAAAGGCAGGGCAGGTACACATGTGTTCCCTGCCCAGGTAGTGAAGAACCCGCATGTGTGCTTTCACTACCTATGAGGTTTGCTCTCCACATAGGTTAACATGGGGGAATGGCTGAGATTAGTTTAAGCTGCAGTGGTGGCTTACAGTGGAGCAACCTCATGTTGTTTAGTATCATTAGATTCACAATGACAATTCATCCCGTGTGGTAAAGGTGGATTTGTCATTAATAGCTTAGAAGTGCAACTTCTAGAAATTGAACAAATACACATATACCCAAACTGACTTTATGTTTTAGTCTGCAATGAATCAAAGAATGCTATAATCAATAAAAGCGATCGCTATTTATTCTTTGAACAACATCTAACCAACCATTTATTTTTTGTTTTGTCACACATAAAAAATCATATCTAATTGATCAACAATATCTTTTGTCCCTCCCACCAACACAAATATACACTTCAGTGAATGCACCCTAAATCAATTCACACAAATACATACATAAGTAAATACTATACACAAAACAACATGAATGTAGTACATTAATAGAACAGTTCTTATTTTACAATGCCCAGAGCACAACCTAAAGGGAAATGCATACCCTGTACAGAAAATTAGCAAAATTCTAGAAATTGGGCCTTTCTCTACGCTAAACTCTTTTGTGTGCCTTTTAGTTTGACTCCAGTCCTCACTGGAGGCTGGGAAAGAACATCTGTGCATTCCCCAGAGACAACCAGTAACCTTGGGCATGCAACTAGAATAACAGACCTCTGCCATTTGAGGTCTTGGCTAGATAGAATGGGGGCAGAGGTTTTGACACTTGGCCTCTGGGAAGCCCGATCATGGCCCCACCAAAGATTAAGATCTGCATTCCAAGGCCTCATGGCAGACAGGACTGAAATTTAGGGGAGACATCTGTGGTTCAAAGGGGAAAAATCTGAACCACCCCCAACTTCAAAGGCACATTACAGTATAACTACTGGTGCCATACGTCAGCAGGGGAGAGATACACTTATGGGCACATGGGATCAGACATCCTGGACTGTGTGGTACACACTGCAAGAAGAATCTGTTGTGAACAAGGAGACTGCCATTGGAAGGGACCGTGCACCATGCCTGAATAGTGGCTTGCCTGGGCCGACTACCTGCTGCTGTGTGGCACCCTGAAGTGGGCTCTCCAAGAGCTTGTTGGACTGCCCCTCATTCTTTGTGGAAGTCTCAGGGACACCAAAGACCTCCTGTGAGGGACCTACACCATTTACGTGTTTCACCTGGAGATGAGGGCCCTGTCACGCGCCTATGTCATCTGCTGGTTCCTGACTGCAGCTTGGTGTGAGCGTGCAACTAAGTATTGTGCCTGGAGACTGGATTGCCTTGTGTGACTCGGATCATCGTGCACCGGAGGTTGTGCCTCATTTCCAGGGAGGTATGGGGAACCCAACTTTTGGTTCATTGTGACCGGATTGTCTGGTGCAACTTGTATCATCGTGCCCCAGACGTTGTGCTTCATTTCTAGGCAGGTACAGAGAACCCAACTTGTGGTTAAGTGTGACTGGATTGTCTGGTGCGACTAGGATAAACGAGCACCAGACATTGTGTATCACTTCCTGTGGGGTGCTGGGACAACTGCACCCCCCATTCACCGAGTGTTCCATCTTGCCCTCAGTGCGTCAAATCAACTACCCTCTCCTCACCTGGCCTGACAACTTCTTGTTGGCAGGTAGTATCACCCGGATTGGGCCTGGGTGGTGAGAGTAAGTTACTGGGCTGAGGAACACTTCCAAGAGTGATCGGAAGCGGGTCGAGAGAGTGTGTGACCCCCCTGTGCTTCGCAGAACTGGGATGATGCTGGAAGGTGAATTGAGGGACCTCTTGATTGAACTGGGACAGCCTCTAGCAGGGCCGGACTGGCCGTAGCGGGCACCGGGCGTTTCCCCAGTGGGCCGCCAGGGTGGGGGCCGGTTTTGGGCCCTAGGGGGCTGTTTTTGTTACCGGGGGTCGGCAATATCGGCCCCTGTAACAAAATCGGCCGAAACCGGCCCTAACAAACAGCTCGGCCGCAACCCCCCTCCCCACCTCCAGGGGGCCGGCCGAGCAGTTTGTCAGGGCCGGTTTCGCTTCCCAGTCTGGCCCTGGCCTCTAGCCGTTTTTGCTACGCATAAAGTGGGTGAAACTCCTGAGTGGTGGTCAACCCCCATTTGCCGACTTTTACCTGGTTATGCTGATAGTTACTCTAGCCTTCTCCCCAGGGCCCCTGACTAAGTGTAACTCCGGCTTTAAACCGATATAGTAAGGGGTGGGTGTGTTTGACTCTAACCTGTGGACAGAGTAGTGGGGGGTAACTGAGAGGTGTGGGAGGGATTCTGCCATGGGGTCGCATTCATATTATCAACTGACCTGCTGTTTATCAATTGCACCGCATTACGTTGTCGAGTGCGTGTGTGTGCGAGTGTGCTCCATACAGACTTGGCGATATCCTTTGCACTGCATTACGGTGCTGTGTGAGTGTGGGAGAGTGTGCTGCATGAGAACAGCCTGCTAATAGTTGCACCGCGCAGTGCTGTTGTTTTACTTGTTTGTTTTATTACCTAAGGAATACAACGTTTTGACATTGGTTTTACCTGTGCCGCCTTGGCCCACAGAGCTGCTGAAAAGTGTTATAGATTCCTGTGTGTACACGTTCCTGATATCGTTGTGACCTGGGGTGCACCCTAGAGATGTGTGGATTTGAATTGTGTTATTTGCCTGGGTGGGCCCAGATCTAACAACGTATCACACAGCATAAGGGCGAGGGGGGTAAAATAGGGTTTTTCCCAAGTGTGCATATTACTGATGTCATTTTATGTTGTGTTAAGTAATTTGTGTGTTGAATATAATCTTTGTTTACATACACCATGTATGAATTCTCTTTTGTGATGCTCGGTGTATTTATTGTGTGAGAGTGCTGTGCCAATGCTTTACACATTACCTCTGTGATAAGCCTGACTGCTAAGTGCCAAGCTACCCAATGGTGAGTGCAGGTTGTACAGTTAGTGTAATCACCTAACTCTGACAGGAGGGGCAGGTTTAGCCTGGCTTGGGCACTGCCTCAGCCAACCAGAAAATACCAGTTCCAACAGAAATGTATTCCCTTTTATCCTATGGAGCGTATGGACAATGTTGCGGATTTGATCAAGCTTGCCCCCCTCGTGCTTTGGTGGGGATATAATTCTAGACTGCCTTTCTTGCTCTTATGGGAATAAAATTACCATGCTTAAATATATCAGAGGTGCAACTGCTGCTGCTATTGTCTGCCCTCCTATTTTTGACAGTCCCACTGACATATGCAGGAAGGACAAAAGGTGGATCCAGTATCGTTTTCTAACGGATAGAAGGACCCACAGGGAGGGCAAAGAATTAATGAAGCCCTCCGTTAGGGAATACTGCCTTGTACAAACCATGCTGGGAGTAGCACCTTATTTGTACTTGGCCGCGGGATATTGGGGGCGTATGTTGTTGTCCCGGTTTAGACTGGGCTCAATTAGATGGGTTTTATGTTTCCCACAAGGTCAATTTGGCTCCTTTACTGCATGTATTTGCCCATGTGACGAGGTGTAGACTCAGACTTTGTTGCACTTTGTTTTATTTTATAAATTCTATGTTCCCTTTACACAACGTTATTTATTGCCTCTTGTATGCAAACACATATTTTGTAGGTGCAGAGTGGCACTGCTTTATTTGCAACAGTTAAGTTGCCTTGATGTATGTCTAGCTGTGGGCTCCTTCTTAAAATGTGAAATATGATCACATAATGTAATGTTTTTTTAAAGGGACTTCTGATTTTATGATTTATAAATTTTTACTTTGCTGATGTTTTGATCTTTTGTATTGCATGTATGGTGTGTCTATATGTATGTATTGTATCTTTTATTATCTGCTTTTTAGTGATTAAATAAAGATGATTGATTGATTGAGGTTGAATGCTTTATCAGAATGCTTTATTAGTCAGACCGCTCATGTTTCCTGGGCCCAGGCACAAGCAGTTCATTTAGTCCAGCTTTTTTACTTTTCATTCAGGGACTTGTAGTTCTACCTACCCCCATTACAAATTCAGAACTGTAAGTACTGCCATGCAGAGACAAGTCATGGACTGGATGAGTTGCTCACACATGGATTATGGAAGCATGATAGTTAACATTATACTTTCATAGATTACTATTTTGAGAATCTCAATTTCTACTGCTCCTTTATAACTATTTTGAGAATCTCAGTTTCTACTGCTCCTTTATAACCAGCAAATATTTATTTTCCCCTTAAATTTTCAGTTTTGTTTCTCAATTGTAGTCATTATTGTATAAAAATCTATAGATCAACTAAACTTCACAACAGCATGTGTTTCATCCTATGGCAGGTTGTGTCAAGTCACATATATTGGTTCCCGGTCTACCCCCACATCCTGTAGTAGAAAAAGAATGATTAGTCACGTAAGAAATTCTACCCCTCTTCCCATAGCCCCCGTTCCCCCCATGGTACAAACCCACTTATAAAACCCCTTTGCACGACCTATATCCTCACATCAACACATTTCTTGTACTCTCCTCCCCGCCCTCCTGGAACGTCCTACCCTCCCCTGCTCCCTCCTGACCCCACCACTGCTACAGCCCCCATGCTTCGTAACTGCCTGCCTCCCACAGTTGGCCCCCACCCATTCGACCTGGCCTCTGTATATAGCTTATGATGGAAGGCAGACCTGTCACTCTCCCTTCCAACATTTGGAAAAACAATACCCCTTTGCCAGCGGCCTTCCCTTTCTCTACAACATCGCCACTAACTCATGCCCACTCCTTGCGACCCCGTCTTCTATGACCCACGCTCCACCGCAGCCGTCCGCTGCAACCAAATGACAACTCAACCAACCCAAATCGCCCTTGTCCCAGGCCCAAACCCCGTCCTCCCAAACGTTTCAACTGGGCCGACCCTGTTCTGTCCGAGAAACCCTTGCGCATGGACCACCTCCAACACACCAGGCTCACTACACTACCCCTTCAGCCCAGCCCATGGCCCCCTACCTACGCTCCGTCTTAAACATCTCGTACCATCTCCAAGGTCACCCCCCCCAGACACCCCAGTTCCCCTTGACCTCCATAAAATACCCCTATCCTTGTTCTTCCAAATCTACCACTGGGTGAAGCCCCTCCCTCCCGAATTGCTCAACCTTTCCCGCCCATACCTTGCTTCACAGGTTCGTGCTGCTTACACCAACCTTGCACCTGGCAAACCAACGTCCTCCCCCGCAACATCCCAGGCCACCCTTGAACTCTACCTCACTGTCCCACACCCCCGGATCGTTCTCCCCCCAGCCCAATCCCCCAACTACCTAACCATAAACTGGTAAGACAGGAAAAACCAGAACTCTGAGAAGCACAAATTCCCTTCTTTTCATCCCCCCAAACTGAAAGGAAAATGAACCAATGCCGATCCGTCTCTGGTAAAGTTCCCCAGGATGCGGAACCCACTCCCTATTGACCTCAGATGCAACCCCACCTTCTCTTGCTTCAAAAGGACCTGAAACTCCTGCTCCTCAACCAACACCTCACCGACCAAGTCAACCGACCCAGGACTCAACAACCTAATGAACACCCCTCTCACTTTGACCGTCAAGGATGGTGGTTATCTACCTATTTCAACCCCTTACTAATCCCCCCCTCCACTGCATACATAAGTATGAAGCCTTTGCATACAGCCTTGTGCAACCTCTTGTCCCGTAATGTAATGCAATCTTCCCCCATCCTGTGTGTATGTAAAGCGCTCTGATACCCACGGATCTCGCTAGTGCTATATAAAACTTTAGGCATAAATTAAATAAATAAATAAAACCGCTCTATGGCACCGCCGGCCTGCCCCAGCCATGCCTGGGCGTCAGCACTCTGTCCCCCTGTTACCTCCTCCCCGTATACCCTTTGAGTAACTCCTTCGAACGTACCACCGCTAAATACCCACGTGACCTGCCTGGGGCCCCACTGTGTCCCGCAGCCCCGCCCCACCATGAATATGTCACCCAAGCATTAGCCTATCCCGTCCCCTACCTCGTGTGCTCCTTGTCTGTTTGCCCCTTTTTGCGCCCAATCACTGTGGTGCCCCCAAAAACCCCTACTGCTCCTCAGAACACTAAAACTCCCCCACTGAGTATGCTACCCAGTGTCCGACCAGGTACCCCACATCCGTCTGGCTCCCCCATCCAGGTCTGTGCCTACATACCTCTCCCTCACCCTGCTGCACAACACTTGCTCTCAGCTCCCATGACCCCCGGCGCGCAACTCCTCCTGACAAACCCCACCGCGTGTACAAAACTTGTCCGTTAATGAGCCCCCATACCTTCCCAGCCCCTAGGCAATTCCTTGCCCCCTTGTTCGATGAACTTGACCAAATTCACCCTTACGGTGGCTGATCAACCGGGCCGCCAACACCTCTGTAGTTGACCCCGTTCCCCCATGATGTGCCATCCCTCGTCGTCGTCAACCTATTGCAGATCGCCTGCCTCTCCCGGCCCTCGTGGTCACACCCAACCCACTTCAGAGAACAACTCCATCCTGTGCTGTAGCACCGGCTTCCCATCCGGAGACGTCGAGCACCATAGGCCCATGGCCTCGAAACTAACCGGGTAAGGACCTCCTATCCCGGTCTACCCCCCCACCAACCCATCCCTCTTCATGCTCTTCCCTTTTCCTCCGGGGAGGCCCCAGCTTGACCTCATATGAATGGATTATTTTATTATTATTATTTTATTAATTAAACTTATAATGCGCAACAGCTACCCAAAAAGGGTTTCCCGGCGCAGACGCAGATCAGAGGTTGATGTCAAAGCAAAGGCAGCAGGCTAATGATTGAAAAGCCATGTCGTCAAGGATTTGCGAAATTGGATATAATTAGTTTCGGTACGAAGAGCTAAGGGCATGGCATTCCAGAGTGAGGGGCCAAGATATGAGAAAGACCTACCGCCCATCCGCGCTAGTTTGATTTTTGGGACAGAAAACCTCCCCTGCGTGGATGAGCGGAGGTCACGAAGAGGGACATAGGGATGGACCAGTGATTGAAGGTATTTAGGGGCTGTTAGATTTGGGGGTCTCTAGTTGGCAGAGGTAGGTACCTTTGTCCAAATAGGGACCCTTGAGTCTAGTCAGGGAAAGTAGGTACACTCCCGAAATAACCCCTGCTCACCCTCTTGGTAGCTTGGCACGAGCAGACAGGCTTAGTTCAGAGGCAGTGTGTAAAGCATTTGTGAACACATACAGTAATCAAGTGACAACACTACAAATGGACACCACACAGGTTATATATTTATAAAAATAGGTATACTTTATATAGATTTATCACAAGACCATAAACGACAAAAATAATCCACAATACTGTTAAGAATACTTAGTTCTGATCAAAAAGGCTTAATTCAAGGTTCTGTGCGAGTCGGTAGCCTCCTCCGGCTACGGCGATGTCGAGAACAAACAGAGTCTAACAAATCCAGCTGACCGCGTCGAGACGGGCCAACACAGCGTAGACAGACTCGGTCACAGTACCTTTTACTTGAAGCGGCAGGCACGGGCGTGCGAGCCGAATGGCTGTTCGTCGCGGTCGCGATGCAAAAATGGAAGCGTTGCAGGACGCGTTGTCCCTCGATGCGGTGCAGGCAGCGGCTCGTTGACGTCGTCGAGACGGAGTCGGTGAGACCAGGGCCGTGCGTTGCAGGGCGAGACTGTGCTTCGATGCGGTGCTGGCAGGTTGCGGTGCGGCGACGGAGCCGGATTCAGGAGCTGGCGTCGATCAGTCCGGACAGCGGTGCGAGTCGGGCGGTGCGTCGCAAAGCGTGCGAGCGGTGCCCAACTCCGGTGCGGTCACAGGACTCGAACTCAGCAGCAGTGACCGTGTCGCCAGTTCGATTCGGCATAGCGAAGCATTGCAGGACGCGTTGTCCCTCGATGCGGTGCAGGCAGCGGCTCGTTGACGGAGTCGGTGAGACCAGGGCCGTGCGTTGCAGGGCGAGACGGTGCTTCGATGCGGTGCTTACAGGACACCGAGTCGGTCGTGAGAGTCGGTCACAGCTCCCTACCTCTGCAGCCACTGAAACAGAGTTTCCAGCAGCAATTCACAAAGGGGGTGAAGTCCAATGGTCCTGGGACTTCGGTCAGGGGGCAAGCTCTCTTCCAAGCCCTTGGAGATCCTTCACAAGTTGATGAAAGTCACAGCAAAGCAAAAGTTCCTTTCTCCTTTCTTTGGCAGACAGGCAAACCACTGCAGGCCAATCCCCAAGCAGCCCTTCAGGCTTAGGGATAGTCTCTCCTCAGTTTCTTCTTGGTTCCGCTCCTCAGCAAAGGTTTCTTCTTGTTCCCAAAAGTGATCTAATCTTCCTGGGGTCTGGGTGCCCCTCTTATACCCTGATTCTCTTTGTTCTCTGGAGGCAGAGAGGCCTCTGCCTAGTCCAAAACCAGTTCTGGTCATTCCTGGAGCACTTTGTTTTTCTGACTCCTTCTTTCCTTTCAGAATGTGGGGCAGAGTGCTCAGCCGCCCGGCAGGAGGTGGAGCCAGCATTGTGGAAGGCAGGCACAGCCCTATTCAGACCCAGGTGCAACTCCTCCCTCCACTCTGGATGCAGATCTTTCTATTCAGCCCTGGGCTGACTCACCCTGTCTCCTGTAGCCACCCCCAGCCCCTGTCACTCAATCTCCAGACAAGGAATACACAACCTAGCAGAGGCAGGCTTGGATAGTTAGGCAAGAAAATACCCACTTTCTAAAAGTGGTATTTTCAAACACAGAATGTTAAAACCAACTTCACTAAAAGATGCATTTTATCATCCTGAGTTCAGGCATACTAAATTCGTTTTTCTACCATGTTCCCTGGGTCAGTTCTGACTATAAAGTGTAATAGTCAGTCCGCCCATTCTGGCCTATGGGGAGCAGGTAGCCTTGCAATAGTGAAAAACGAAAATGGCTGTAATTCACTATTAGGACATGCCACACACACCAGGGCATGTCCTACCTTATACTTACAATGCACCCTGCCCTAGGGCCTACTTTAGGGGTGACCAACATGCAGTAAAGGGAAGGTTTAGGGACTGGTAAGTGGGTGCACTCACCAAGTCGACATGGCAGCCCTAGGCTGCACACAGGCTCTGCAATGGCAGGCCTGAGACACACTTTACAAGCTGCTTCTGTGGGTGGCACAACCCGTGCTGCAAGCCCACCAGCAGCATTGGATTTACAAGCCCTGGGCACACTCAGTGCACGGTACTAGGGACTGACAAGTAAACCAATCATCCAATCATGGAGTCACTTAATACATACATCAATTTACGATAGGGAGCACTTGCACTTTGGCACTGATTAGCAGCGGCAAAGTGCCCATGAGCATCTAGTCCAGCAAAAACATATCGGCAACAGTGGAGGCATTACGAAAAAATGGAAGGGAGACCCACGCCAAGGATGCCAGGTCTAACACGTGTCCCCTCCAGCTGAAATGTGGGGAGAACTACCCTACCCCTAGGGAGTTCTCATCGCTAAGGCGGAAAAATCTGGACAGTCCATCAGCATTGGCGTGTTCTGTACCAGGCCGGTGTTCCACCGTAAAGTCCATCCCCTGTAGGGAAATGGACCACCTCAACAGCTTTGGATTCTCACCCCTCATCTGCATCAACCATCTGAGGGGCCTGTGGTCTGTCTGAACCCGGAAGTGAGTCCCAAACAGGTATGGTCTCAGCTTCTTCAGAGCCCAGACCACAGCAAATGCCTCACGCTCAATAGCACTCCATCTCTGTTCCCGGGAAGTAACCTCCTACTGATGAAGGCTACAGGTTGGTCTAGGCCCTCCTCATTGATCTGTGATAGAACAGCCCCTACACCATGCTCTGAAGCGTCCGTCTGAACGATGAACTCATTGGAGAAGTTGGGTGCCTGGAGCACAGGTGCCGTGCACATGGCAGTCTTCAAGGTGTCAAAAGCTTTTTGACAGGCGTCAGTCCAAATCACTTTCCTGGGCTGCTTCTTGGAAGTCAGCTCTGTCAAGGGGGCAACAATGCTGCCATACCCCTTGACGAATCTCCTGTAATACCCGGTGAGTCCTAGGAAGGCTCTCACCTCTGTCTGGGTCTTGGGGGGCTCCCAAGCCAGAATGGTATCAATTTTCGGTTGGAGGGGCGCCACCTGGCCGCTCCCAACCTGGTGTCCCAAGTACACCACATAACCCTTCCCAATCTGGCACTTACTAGCCTTGATTGTGAGGCCTGCCCTCCGCAGCGCCATCAACACTTCCCAGAGGTGACGCAGATGTTCTTCCCAACTGGCACTGAACACTGCGATGTCATCCAGGTAGGCGGCACTGAAATCCTCCAGTCCAACCAACACCTGGTTGACCAATCTCTGAAAGGTGGCAGGGGCATTCTTCATCCCAAAGGGCAACACCCGGAACTGGTAGTGCCCATCTGGGGTGGAGAATGCTGACCTCTCTTTTGCCCCATCAGTCAAGGCGATCTGCCAGTACCCCGACGTTAAGTCAAACATGCTGAGGTACCGCGCAGCCCCTAACCGATCTATGAGCTCATCAGCTCTGGGGATGGGGTGGGCGTCAGTCCTGGTGACGGAATTGAGTCCCCTGTAGTCCACACAGAACCGGAGTTCTGGTGTGGCACCAGGCGCGGCAGCCTTTGGAACCAAGACCACTGGGCTGGCCCAAGGGCTGTTAGAGGACTCAATCACCCCTAGCGCAAACATCTTGGAGACCTCCTCCTTGATGCAGGCTCTGACCCTGTCAGTCACCCTGTAAGCCTTGTGCTTCACAGGAAGACTGTCCCCAGTGTCCACATCATGGACGCACCAATGAGTGACACTGGGAACCAGGGAGAACAGGTCAGGGAACTGTCCCAACAGTTGGCGACAGTCACCCTGCTGCTCAGGTGTCAGGGAGGTAGAGAGGTTTACTCCCTCCACTGATCCATCTTGCTCTCGGGCTGACAGGAGGTCAGGAAGAGGCTCGGTCTCCTCCTCCATTCCATCATCTGTAGCTAAGAGCATGCCCACTTGGGACCTCTCCAAGTGGGGCTTCAGGCGGTTCACATGCAGGACCCGCAAGGGGTTCCTGGGAGACTGCAAGTCCACCAAATAGGTAACTGGACTCTTGCGCTCCACCACCGTAAAAGGGCCAGTCCACCTGTCCTGGAGCGCACAAGGCTCCACAGGGGCCATGACCCACACTTTCTGACCAGGTTGAAGCTCTACCAGAGTGGCATTCTGGTCGTACCACCGCTTCATCTCCTCCTGGCTGGCTTCCAGATTTGCCTCAGCAAGTTCTCTGAAACGCCTAGTCTGGTTCCTGAAGGCCAGCATGTAACTGTATACATCCTGGGGAGGTTTCCTGGGAGATTGCTCCCAGCCTTCCTTGACCAAACTCAGAGGTCCTCGCACCGGGTGTCCATAGAGGAGCTCAAAGGGACTGAACCCTAGAGACTTCTGTGGCACCTCCCGGTATGCAAACAACAGGCATGGTAAGAGGACGTCCCATTTACGCCTCATGGGTTCTTCCAGACCCATAATCATGCCCTTGAGGGTCCGGTTGAATCTCTCAACCAGCCCATTTCCTTGAGGGTGGTAAGGAGTGGTGAACTTGTAAGTTACACCGCACTCCTGCCACAGGGACTTCATGTACTTGGACACGAAGTTGGTACCTCTGTCAGACACCACCTCTTGAGGGAATCCCACACGTGAGAAAATTCCCATCAGTGCCCGTCCCACCACGGGGGCCGTCACTGTCCTCAGAGGGATGGCTTCAGGGTACCGGGTGGCATGGTCCACCAAGACCAGGATAAACCTGTTGCCCATGGCTGTCTTGGGGTCCAGTGGCCCCACAATGTCAATACCCACCCGTTCAAAGGGGGTGCTGACCACAGGGAATGGCTGGAGAGGAGCCTTGTGCTTCCTCCCACTCTTTCCACTTGCCTGGCAAGTCTGGCATGTCCTGCAGTGAGTGGCGGCACTCCTGCGCATCTGGGGCCAATAGAAATGGGTAACAAGCCTGTCAAAGGTCTTGTCCTGCCCCAGATGTCCTGCTAACGGTACATCATGAGCCAACCCCAGTAGGAAGGCTCTGAAGCGCTGGGGTACCACCAGCACACGGGCTGACCCAGGCTCAGCAACCTTAGGCTCTGAATACAGGAGACCATTCTCCCAGTAAACCCAATGTGATCCAGACTGATCACCTGCTGCCTGGTCTGTGGCCTGTTGCCTCAGACCCACGAGAGAAGGGCATGTGTTCTGCTCCTCGCAGAACTCTTCCCTGGAGGGTCCTCCTTCTTGCTGCCAATGGGTCAGCTCAGGTAGGTCCCCCAGTTCAGCTACCTGTTCCCCTGTAGGCTCCAGGGCATCCCCCTCAGGGTCTGCCTCCTCCTGGACCGTGGGAACCTCGGGGGCCGGTTTCCCGCGCCCCCGCCTCCTCTCTCTCCGGCAGGCACCTGGGCCTCCCTCTCAGGCTCCAGGTCCTCTTGAACACCTTTCGCTGCCATTGACCGGGTGGTCACACATGCCCAATCAGGCAAGCCCAACATTTCTAAATGCGCACTCCGCTCCACCTTAGCCCAAGGTGAGCTCTCCAAATCGTTCCCTAACAAACAGTCAACAGGCATGGCTGGCCTCACAGCTACTTGAAGAGTACCCGAGACCCCCCACTCAAAGGGAACCTGAGCCACCTTGCAGTGACTCTCTGTGTTGTCAGCGGCAACAACCGGATAGAATGCCTCAGGGATAACCTGCTCCTTAGACACCAGGTGACACTTGACAGCTGTCACACTGGCTCCTGTGTCTCTCAGAGCCTCCACCCTATGGCCATTGATGGTCACCCACTGCCTGTATTTCTTAGTGTTCTCAGGCAGCAGGGTCCTAGGGACCATCTCAGAGTCTCCTAATGAGACAAGGGAAAACACTGTGGGATCCCCCCCACCTTGGGCACCCAACTCCTCCCCCAGGGCTACACTAGCCAACTGCCGGGGGACTGCACTAGTGGGTGCTGGTTTTCCATGCAAAGGGCAACGAGGATCGTTTGCCTTGTGGCCAGGGGCGCCACACTTGTAACACACCAGTGGTCCCTGGTGAACAGGGGGGCCTGTCAGGGCCACTGGCTTCTTCTCAGGGGGAGGCTGGGAACCTTTCCCTTGGTTCCCTTGGGGTTTACTTTGGGGCCCTTTATGGAACTCCCTCTGTTTACCCTTGTCCCCCCCACCCTTCTGCTGGGGACCCTGCCCACCCTTGGCGGAGTCTCCCACGTGACCCTTGTGGACCCGGGTACTCACCCAGCGGTCCGCCTCCTCAGCAAGCTGCCTAGGGTTAGTCAGCTTACTATCAATCAGGTGCTGGCATAGCTCAGGAAAACAATTACCGGACAAGTGCTCCCAGGCAATCAAATCAAAGAGCGCCTGAAAATCAGTCGCTTTGCTACCCTTCACCCAACCATCCAAGGCTCTGCAAAAGAAGGTCAAATATTCAACCCAGGTACTGCTTTCAATCTTACTACAGCTCCTGAACCTTTGCCTATAAAGCTCAGGGGTCAAACCATACCTAGTCATTAAGGCATCCTTCATGTGGCTGTACGAATTATAGACTTCAGAGGGCAAATCCAACAAGGTATCCCGCCCTTCACTGAGGAACCGTCCCCACAACCCCGCTCCCCAATCCTTCTCAGGGACCCGGTGGGAAGACATGGCTACCTCATAGGCTTTGAACCACTGCCCAATGTCATCATTTTTAAAAACTCCTTCACCACATCTTTGGGAATATATACCCTAGCTTCAACAGGCACAGGCGGTACACTGCCACCAGAGGGAGTAATCTCTAAGCTTTTGGCCTTCAATTCCAACTCCCTCAAAACTTTCTCATGTTCAAACTGCATTTTCTTTTCCTCTAGGGCTAATTTCCTAGTTTGCATTTCGAATTCTAACTGCCCATTCAGCTTGAGCTTGGTCAGCTCCATTTCGTGCATCCTACTCTCTTTCCTGTCCTCCAACTCCTCTGGAGACAGTCCTCTGGCAGAAACACTGCTACCTACTGGGGAAGGTGGTCTTCTAGCCCCTAGACCCAATAGCCCCTCCAGCTGCCCTTGTGCATTCTCAGCCCCCTCCACAGGGGCACTCCTTGACTCGACCCAGGCCCTCAGCGCCTTTTGGAGGTCCTCCTTCCTGGAGAGCCCGGTCATGGACACTTTAAACTTCTTGCAGAATTGCCTGAGCTGCTTGAGGGTGTAGCATTCTAGCCTCTCTTCTTCCCAATCACACTCAACAGAGGCTACTGATGCTGGTTTCTCCATAGTGACTGAACTTGGCATTTGCAAAAATAGGAAATCCCAGAAAAAATGCTATAAAAGTATGTGGTTGCGTTTTGGTCTGCACTCACTAAGTAGTGTTCACCAATCACTGTACATGAGTCACAAATGCAAGTCCAGAATCCTCACCGCTGACCACCAATGTTAGATTTGGGGGTCTCTAGTTGGCAGAGGTAGGTACCTTTGTCCAAATAGGGACCCTTGAGTCTAGTCAGGGAAAGTAGGTACACTCCCGAAATAACCCCTGCTCACCCTCTTGGTAGCTTGGCACGAGCAGACAGGCTTAGTTCAGAGGCAGTGTGTAAAGCATTTGTGAACACATACAGTAATCAAGTGACAACACTACAAATGGACACCACACAGGTTATATATTTATAAAAATAGGTATACTTTATATAGATTTATCACAAGACCATAAACGACAAAAATAATCCACAATACTGTTAAGAATACTTAGTTCTGATCAAAAAGGCTTAATTCAAGGTTCTGTGCGAGTCGGTAGCCTCCTCCGGCTACGGCGATGTCGAGAACAAACAGAGTCTAACAAATCCAGCTGACCGCGTCGAGACGGGCCAACACAGCGTAGACAGACTCGGTCACAGTACCTTTTACTTGAAGCGGCAGGCACGGGCGTGCGAGCCGGATGGCTGTTCGTCGCGGTCGCGATGCAAAAATGGAATCGTTGCAGGACGCGTTGTCCCTCGATGCGGTGCAGGCAGCGGCTCGTTGACGTCGTCGAGACGGAGTCGGTGAGACCAGGGCCGTGCGTTGCAGGGCGAGACGGTGCTTCGATGCGGTGCTGGCAGGTTGCGGTGCGGCGACGGAGCCGGATTCAGGAGCTGGCGTCGATCAGTCCAGACAGCGGTGCGAGTCGGGCGGTGCGTCGCAAAGCGTGCGAGCGGTGCCCAACTCCGGTGCGGTCACAGGACTCGAACTCAGCAGCAGTGACCGTGTCGGTCGGACCAGTTCGATTCGGCGTAGCGAAGCGTTGCAGGACGCGTTGTCCCTCGATGCGGTGCAGGCAGCGGTTCGTTGACGGAGTCGATGAGACCAGGGCCGTGCGTTGCAGGGCGAGACGGTGCTTCGATGCGGTGCTTACAGGACACCGAGTCGGTCGTGAGAGTCGGTCACAGCTCCCTACCTCTGCAGCCACTGAAACAGAGTTTCCAGCAGCAATTCACAAAGGGGGTGAAGTCCAATGGTCCTGGGACTTCGGTCAGGGGGCAAGCTCTCTTCCAAGCCCTTGGAGATCCTTCACAAGTTGATGAAAGTCACAGCAAAGCAAAAGTTCCTTTCTCCTTTCTTTGGCAGACAGGCAAACCACTGCAGGCCAAAACCCCAAGCAGCCCTTCAGGCTTAGGGATAGTCTCTCCTCAGTTTCTTCTTGGTTCCGCTCCTCAGCAAAGGTTTCTTCTTGTTCCCAAAAGTGATCTAATCTTCCTGGGGTCTGGGTGCCCCTCTTATACCCTGATTCTCTTTGTTCTCTGGAGGCAGAGAGGCCTCTGCCTAGTCCAAAACCAGTTCTGGTCAGTCCTGGAGCACTTTGTTTTTCTGACTCCTTCTTTCCTTTCAGAATGTGGGGCAGAGTGCTCAGCCGCCCGGCAGGAGGTGGAGCCAGCATTGTGGAAGGCAGGCACAGCCCTATTCAGACCCAGGTGCAACTCCTCCCTCCACTCTGGATGCAGATCTTTCTATTCAGCCCTGGGGTGACTCACCCTGTCTCCTGTAGCCACCCCCAGCCCCTGTCACTCAATCTCCAGACAAGGAATACACAACCTAGCAGAGGCAGGCTTGGATAGTTAGGCAAGAAAATACCTACTTTCTAAAAGTGGTATTTTCAAACACAGAATGTTAAAACCAACTTCACTAAAAGATGCATTTTATCATCCTGAGTTCAGGCATACTAAATTCGTTTTTCTACCATGTTCCCTGGGTCAGTTCTGACTATAAGGTGTAATAGTCAGTCCGCCCATTCTGGCCTATGGGGAGCAGGTAGCCTTGCAATAGTGAAAAACGAAAATGGCTGTAATTCACTATTAGGACATGCCACACACACCAGGGCATGTCCTACCTTATACTTACAATGCACCCTGCCCTAGGGCCTACTTTAGGGGTGACCAACATGCAGTAAAGGGAAGGTTTAGGGACTGGTAAGTGGGTGCACTCACCAAGTCGACATGGCAGCCCTAGGCTGCACACAGGCTCTGCAATGGCAGGCCTGAGACACACTTTACAAGCTGCTTCTGTGGGTGGCACAACCCGTGCTGCAAGCCCACCAGCAGCATTGGATTTACAAGCCCTGGGCACACTCAGTGCACGGTACTAGGGACTGACAAGTAAACCAATCATCCAATCATGGAGTCACTTAATACATACATCAATTTACGATAGGGAGCACTTGCACTTTGGCACTGATTAGCAGCGGCAAAGTGCCCATGAGCATCTAGTCCAGCAAAAACATATCGGCAACAGTGGAGGCATTACGAAAAAATGGAAGGGAGACCCACGCCAAGGATGCCAGGTCTAACAGGGGCCGCTCCACTTTTGATTTTAAACATGTAGCTCAGGGCTTTGAACTTAACTCGGTTCTCCACCCTGAGCCAATGCAAGTCACGAAGATGGCCGGAAACAGAAGAAGTTCTGGGGATCCGGCATAAAAGCCTAGCTGCGGAGTTTTGAACCAGTTGCAGCCTGCGTGTCACCTCTTTGTTAGATCCCAAGTACAGAACATTGCCGTAATCAAGTCTTGAAGTAATCCCGTGGAAAACCAATGTCGCTATCATACTCTCGCTTTTACGGAGAGGCTGAGCCTTGAATTGATGCCCCTTCCGGTTCAGGCAAGTCTGGGCGTACCTCAGCCCTCCTTGCTCAGCCATGCGAAACCCCCCATCCCTCCTGCCACTCAGCTGCCATCCATGACGTTCCGCAGGGCAATTGCCCTGCCCCCACTCCCACACCGTAAGATGTAGGCCCAACAGTGGCGACCGATGTCCTCCTTCATGTTAACTGGCACCCATGGCTCATTTGACACTCCTGGCCAACCTGGCAGACAACAAGACGTGACCCATTGCTCGAACCCCTCTTTTCGTGTGGTACCACCTTGTTCATCTGGACCCAATCCCCACCAAATCACCAGGCTCCCATAGTTCCCGCAGGATGCCGCCACTGCACCTGCCTCCGTGCCCACTCCCTCACAACCCCCCACACACCCCAGCCGACCAGCTGAAGTCCCCTCTTACCCATGCTCCCAGGACCCCTGCTCTCTGCCTTATTCCTTTACCTGAGCGTCCGTCTGGGACATCCTCATCCTGACCAGCGCTGCTGTGCCCTTCTGTTCCATGTCCACAGTTCCGTCTGAGGCCGTACACGCCTCCTGCAAAACTAAAACAGTCTGGTTACCTCAACTTCCCCCCCACCCCCGAAACCCCCACTCAGCTGCAGCTATCCTCGCATTCCCTCTGACACTCAACACTCCCCTCCCTTCATACCACGCACACTCCCCCAGTCTTTTCCTCTCACCAACCAAATCATTCTTCACAAATTGTATTCATCACGTTGTAGTATGCGCTGCGCAATCCCTCGTTGGAGGGCAGGCCGCCGCAGACCCCCCTACTGCTTCTGGCCAGCGAACCGGGGCCGCCGTGCGCCCCACTGGCGATGCCCCGTTTTCTGCCGGTATCACTTGCCGGTCTTGGATCCCCCCCTCCCCCCAGGTCGCTCCAACCTGGAGGGTCCCAAGCACCACCGGGCCTCATGCCATGCTGGCAGTCCCTCACCCCTATCCTGGGGACCGTGTAGCAGCTAACGACCCCTCGGACCCCCTCCCGCCGCCTTGCTGTGCTGGCCGAGGGGGGGGAGAATGGAGTGGGCGTGGACCCCCCTACCCGCGCGCCTGCTGCAAAAACCCCTACCCGACCCTCCTGGGGGTCCCCCCCCCTCCTCCACCCTGGGAAACCACAGAAATAGAACCCTCAACCTATGAGTGTAAGACTCCAAGCCTTAACCCTTAGGCCACTGTGACCCACAGGCCAGGTGACTCGTCAGAAAAAACTCCAAAACCTAGCACAGCCTCGCCTACCCCAGCACAGCCAACCCCAACATGCCTCCCCCCCACGCCCTCCAGCCGCTGGGAACCCGGGCTGCATGGCATAAAAACCTGCTGCACCGCACTGGGTAGAGCCCGCCGCTGGACCTCCTGCGGAGGCTTGAAGGCCTGTTTTGGACCCGCAGGCACCCACGCTGTGGTGTTGTTTGCTGTAGCCCAGCGCTGTGCTGGCGCAGTAAATTCCCACCTCCATCCGCGTCCCGGGGCATCAATATCCCGGGGCCCCCCCCTCCCTGCATGCGGGTACAGCGGCTCCCACACCCCAATGACAGCCCCCCCGCCGAATTCAATGCGGGACTCCGAGCACACGCGGGCCGGCTGCCTGTTGATTGACAGGGCCCTGACAAGCCTCCGTTCTTCCCTGCCGCAGTTCCAATCAAGCCCTCATTTCCCGCGGTGATTCGGCCGGGTGGGAGACGCCGCCTGCCACAATCGACTAATTTGCAGCCCCCGCCGGCCGCTCCCCGCTGCTGATAAGTGTCTCCAGCTACCTCATTACGCTCCAAAATGGGCCGCCAGACACTGGCTATTGGCCGGCACCCTCCCCCCGGCTCTGAACGTCCCGATCGTCACCTCCCCCCCCAACAGCGCAAAACTAAGGCTCAGCCCCCCCGCCTCCCCTTTGGACATGGACCGGCCTCAGGAGACCAGCCCAGCTGGGAGCACGCAACACCTCGTCGCACCCGCCATGGACTCCTTAAGTGTCGCGTTGAGTACCTGCTGTATCCCCGTGGCCCCCTGGGCGCCTGTCGCACTTCGCCAACCCGCCCCCTGACCCAAACCAACCTTTACACAAACTTTTTCCTCAAATCCCGCCCGCCCCCAGGTGGTGCTAAGGTGTCAGGAAGAGGCCGGATCCTCCTCTCCTGACACCTTATATGCATTCCTAACTCCCGCCCCTTCCCCAATCATCTAAACCCTCCCACACCTTGTCCTTCCGGCCATCGCGCGAATAGCCCCGGGGGAAGACTGGTCTGCGACCTTCACTTCCACCGGGGCCCGTCATTGGCAACAGTAGCGCCGGTGTTCAAACACTCGCTGTCTTTTTTTTTGTATCGTAACTGCCTTTATATTGGGTTAAGGAGCAAAACTTCTGAGGCATTCGGTTTACGGATACTTGACATCGTTCTGACTTTCACCACATTCTACTTTCACGAAAAAACCGTACTTTGCGGTGTAATTTTTTGTTAAAAGCTGGGCAAGCGTGGGCGTGGCCACACTTACGAGCAGGCGCACAAGGCAGCAACAGTCAGCTCAACACTGTGCACCGAGGGGACGCAGTCATGCTGTCCCTGCTCCTGGCCGCGGTGCTCGCCCTGCTTCTGGTCGCCGTGCTCTTCTCCTCCTGGAAGAAGAAGAAGCACCTGCCGCCCGGTCCCGCGCCATGGCCCCTGCTGGGCAACATGCACCAAATCAACAAGTCGGCGCCCTACGAGACGCTCATGGAGGTAAGATCCAGGAGTTTTACGCAGCCGCCTCGCCGAGGGTGTGGTGCAGTCTGTTTCCAGGCTTTCTCACGTTTGACAGGTTAGGGAACTTGGACCGAGGGAAAAATTGGGTAATCTGCACAGGATCACAGAGGCCGCGGCAGGGCTTTAAGTGGGCCGGGTCCTCCCGGTAATGGTGCCGAGACGGGTCTCAATCGGGCTCTCCATTTTGGCCCTCACTGTCGGCGTGAATTTTTTTTTTTTTTATTCTGCAGCAGTAACATCCTTTACTGGGATGTAACTTCAAGAGAATCGTTATAGTACTTTCACAGTCTCATCATTTTAAAACGGAAACATTTTCAGTATTATATACGACGAAGCCATAGCTGTTGCTCATTTACCCTATGAGACTAACAAGCATTGACAAGGCCAATAGTGCTGGCTTGTTGGCGAAATGTTACTTGTTGTGTTATATATCTGGATGAAATGACAGAAGCAGCAAAATACTAGTCGGTGGCACACTATGCTAAGCACAGTGCTTTAAGCCATGCCCTTAATTACATCGGATATCCCCCCCGGTTTTTTCATCCCACTTAAACCCCTGGGACGCTGTGAGTTTGAGAAGCTCACATCTCGTGATGCTGTAGCAAGCTAGTTGCTACTGAGTATTTGTGACGTGCCCTACCTGTGGCCAGGGTTGGACTGGGACAGAAAAAATTCCCGGGCGCCAGAATAAAAGTGGCCCCATTAGTGGATTAGATTTTTGCAAATGTAGGCACCCAGTAGACAATAAAACAGGACCGCAAACAGCCAAGAAACCTGTCAGACAAGCTCATCAGGGGCACTGACTGATTGCGCCTATAGGCCAGTCCGTCCATGTCTGTGGCGATGCTGACTTGCTGGCAGTAAAACTGGTAGCAGATTACTAAAGGGCATTTTCCATCTTCCCACTGGGAATGTAGAAAACATGAGGGTAATGAGGCGGAAGGTAAACGCGTTGTTTCCTAAATTGGTTTTCCATGTTTACAAGTAGGGTAGCTTGCAGGGTGATGGCGTGCATTTGCTGCAGAAGTCAATCTTCAGGTCTAAGGAGTTTGGAGACTACACTCACAGAATACACAATAGGCACGTTACGTATGCACGCATTTGAAACCTAAGAATATTGGCTTTTGAGAGTGCAAACCATGTTTTCAAACGCACTCTGAGACAGAACGAATGAACAGGCGAGGTAACCCACTGGGCTATCAATCTCCAGTGTACCTCAATGGCGTAACGAAACTTGAGGGGGCCTCCCCCGGACTCAATCGGGACCCCCCCCCCGCCAGAGTATTGTGCTGAGGGCCCCCTGTAGCTTGCCCCCCCCCCGCACCACGGGGGGCCTGTGTTACGCCACTGGTGTACCTGTGTTGTGGGTTGGCATTGTAACCATATCCTGATATGACCTGGAACACATACAGCCACCTCAGGCAGGCTGCATATGACAGGCCTGTGAAGGAGAAGGCATGCGCTGCCAACAGAAAGAAAACCAAGCTAATAAGTAACAAACCTTAACGTTTGGACGTTCACACTCAGGCCTTATTGACTGTGGGCGGCACCGCCACAGAGATGCAAAGAAAGCTGCATGCCTGCTACAAAGGTGCAGCCACAACCTTTGTGTTAAATAATATGAGAAGTGGGCAGGACAGGTTTTACCGAGAGCAACTGTAAATTCTTTTCATGTCTGGCAGAGACCAGCGCCACCCCTGCACTTAAGCAAACCCTACGCCAGGAGGGAAGGAGGCCTTAGAAAAGAGCCCCCCCCCTATTCCGGGGACTGTTCCCATGAGGCACAGGGTCAGACTGATTTGCATATGGCCATGTCTGAACTGGGGTGGTGGAGTGAGCTAAAGAATGATGATGGATTAAACCCAGATCAGTTGACTGGGGGTGAGTGTTTGATTTGCTCAAACGCTCCGTCCATCATTCCCTTTGGTATCGCTTTGTTCGCCCTAAGTTGGCAGGGTATGCCCAGACGTGGGTCCCTTGCTCACTTTGCCACTGGATTCAAGCTAGCCTGGCTGATGACGGCTGAATAGCATGAAACCGGTCCCAGGATGCTTGTTTCCGGTCCAGGGAAGACATGGCTTGGCAGTTCGGGCTGGACTGTTCCCATGAGGCACAGGGTCAGACTGATTTGCATATGGCCATGTCTGAACTGGGATGGTGGAGTGAGCTAAAGAATGATGATGGATTAAACCCAGATCAGTTGACTGGGGGTGAGTGTTTGATTTGCTCAAACGCTCCGTCCATCATTCCCTTTGGTATCGCTTTGTTCGCCCTAAGTTGGCAGGGTATGCCCAGACGTGTGTCCCTTCCTCACTTTGCCACTGGATTCAAGCTAGCCTGGCTGATGACGGCTGAATAGCCAGAAACCGGTCCCAGGATGCTTGTTTCCGGTCCAGGGAAGACATGGCTTGGCAGTTCGGGCTGGACTGTTCCCATGAGGCACAGGGTCAGACTGATTTGCATATGGCCATGTCTGAACTGGGGTGGTGGAGTGAGCTAAAGAATGATGATGGATTAAACCCAGATCAGTTGACTGGGGGTGAGTGTTTGATTTGCTCAAACGCTCCGTCCATCATTCCCTTTGGTATCGCTTTGTCCACCAGGAAGGCAGATGAGCAGGCCTGTCATCGTAATAACTAATTTAAGGGTAAATATTCGCAGACCTGTTCTAACCTTGTCTGAATGGAGTTTTGACTTTCTATTTAGCTCAAACCTTTTGATTTAATTTTTAATAGTAAACAAAACCACAGCTACAAATTATAAAGGCCACATTTTTCAAGTGGTACAGAAATAATACCAATGATAAAAGAAACAAGAAAAAGGACAAGGAGAAAAGAAAGTACAAAGGAAAAGAAAGCTAAAACAAGAAGGTTTCAAAGGCGACTCGTGGTGGGAGAACAATTGAGCAGAGAGTACAGCAATCGTGACCGTTATAATAACATAATGGATGTTGCATATACATCATTTGAAAGACAGTTCGCCTGAAACTAGGTCTTCATGCAGACTTTGTTTTATGTACATATTCAAAGAACATACTCACATTCGACAGGAAGGTGCTTGTTTGTCATGTTCCCGCCAGCTGTTTACACCGTCACATTCCTTCCATATACAACCCAGGGACCCTATTCCCACCTCTGTGCTCCAGAAACTCGAACAGTCCTCCTTGTTGTTAATTATGGAGTTGCTCAATGCCTCTTTAAAGGAAGCAATGGTTCCGTCAACATGGAAGCATGCAATGGTTCTCCCACTTAAAAAAAAAAAAGTTAATGCCGACCCCGCGCAACTGTCTAATTTCCGGCCCATCTCTTTGCTTCCGACCTTCTCCAAAATTTTGGAAAAGCACATTAATCTTCAACTGACGGCATTTGTTGAATCCCAAAAAATGTTTGCGCGGCTCAGTCTGGTTTTAGACCAGGCTTCTCAACTGAAAAAACTCTGCTTGGAGTCACAGAAATGTTACGTAACCATGTTGACTCTGGGGACACCGTGGCACTCATACTCTTAGATTTAAGTGCCGCTTTTGACACAGTCTCTCATACCGTGCTATTGCATGCTCTGCAATCTTTAGGAATAACTGGTTCTGCACTCAATTGGCTTGCTGATTTTCTGACTGATCGCACGTTCCAGGTCTTCTCCCCCACGGCCAGCTCCAATACTCATTTCTCACCTTATGGGGTTCCTCAAGGGTCCATCCTTAGCCCTCTTTTGTTCAACATCTATGTCAGGCCTCTGGCGATGATTGCTGAAGATACAGGGTTGTCCCTTTTCTCCTATGCCGATGACACCCAGATTGTTTTCTCCCTTTCTGCTGAAAGGGCGTCAAAATCATCTTCCCTTCAGTCTGGGCTGAGGAACATAGCAGGCTGGATGCAAGCCAACCTGCTCAAACTCAATGATGAAAAGACGGAGGTGCTGATTCTGGGTAAGAACAAAGACCTATGGGGACCTCAACACTGGTCGCCTGAAATGGGTGCTCTGCCCCAGCCTAATCATGAGGTCCGGAATTTAGGTGTTATAATCGATGACCAGTTATCAATGAAGCAACAAGCGGTGAAAGTGTCTTCAATCATCTTCACTATCATTAAATGGCTCAGGAAAATCCTTTGGATGCTGCCTTTGTCTGCGCAACGTACCGTGGTCCAGGCTCTTGTCACTTCTAGACTGGACTACGGAACCATTCTGTATCTAGGAGTCAACAAGGATGTGTTGCGTAAACTGCAGATGGTGCAGAATGCGGCGGCTAGGCTACTTTGTAAGGTTCCTAAAACAGTTTCCATCTCAGGTCCTCTTCGGGATCTTCATTGGCTCAGGGTTGAGAATCGTATTAAATTCAAAGCCCTGAGCTATATGTTCAAAATCAAAGCTGGTAAGGCACCCCAATACTTAAATGCTTTAGTTCATCCTTACCTTCCACCACGTCTCTTGCGTTCCGCCACTCAGGCTAAATTTTTGGTGCCTAGGACCAGATTGTCGCGTATGGGCGGCCGGTCCTTCTCTTGTCTAGGTCCCTCTCTATGGAACTCCATTCCTATGTCACTTCGGACTGAAACTATTTACGAGAATTTTCGTACGTGTTTAAAAACCTGGTTGTTTAATATGTAGAGCACTTTCTTTTTCCTTTTGTTCCTATCAGGCGGTGCCGGGAAACCCTTGGGTAGCTGTGCGCCTTATAAGATTAAAATAACAACATGCCCACCACCAGTTTCGTCCCATCCTTCCAACAGCACGTAGTGGATTCAAAGCAATAACAAGTATCAGATCTTGAAAAGCAAGATCTGGTAGACATAAATCCAAGTGGTGGTATGTGGGTACACACCCTAATATGCCCAGAAGGTTTGAATACCAGCTTAGTGCAGAGGAATTCTCTAGTCTAACTTGTTACCCCGGGCTTAGAATTTCCTGATCACTCATCCAGCATATGAAAGAGGGTGCCTGCCAGTTAATTATGCTGCCACCATATCTGAGAATTCCCCTTACCAAATGTGAACACTTCATGAGGGCTCCATTGCCTGGAGTAGATTAAGTTATACCTGAATTCAAGAACATTGTAGGAGAGTAGGATCTGCTTTCATGGTCACTCCCACTTTTTGCTGGTGTCCTTCTGTTTTCTGACTGGGATCCTGCTAATCAGGACCCCAGTCTGTGCTTCCTTCCTAAATTGGACCATGGTGAGTACTTGGGTACCCCCCCAGATTGGCTACTGGTGTACCGTTGTAAGTCCCTAGTATATGGTACTAAGGTACCCAGGGCATAGGTACACCAGGGGTCCCCCCCCCATGGGCTGAAGCATGTATTATGCCACCCATGGCAGACCACTCAAATTGTGACTACATGCCTGCCATTGCAGCCTGTGTAAGCTGGTGCTAGCACCACTTGCGACACATATACGTTTTCTTATATCTTTGGTCACTACACTTAAAACCCATAAGTCACCCCTAAGGCAGGGCTTTCAATCCTGAAGGCAGTGTGCTTGGATATGAGTGAGGGTGCCCCTGCATGAGCAGGACATGCCTACAAATCCCGGAGTCCATTCTCCAGGCATTGTAAGTGCGTCAGCCATTACGATACATAAAGTGGCCATGTGTCACTACGCAATGGCTAGCTATAAACTGGCTGTAACGAACCCTGGCATGTTTGGTATGAAACATGTTGGAATCATACCTCCAACACCGTAACAGGTGTTGGAGGTATGATTCCATGCACTGTGGGGCTTCTCCGGGAAGCCCCCGCACTCCTGGTACCAGTCTTCCAGAGTCTGACAGCAAGCTAGGGCTGCTGCTGACCACAGGCACAATTCTGCCCTCCTGCTGCTGAGCCCAGCTCAAGCAGGGTAAGGTAGAACAATAGGTTTCCTGTCACAGGGAGGTGTGACCACCTCCCAGACAGGACTTAGTGTATTAGGCTGGGTTGGGGTCGCTTGCCAGCACCACTAGACTGCTTTGAAGGGCACATTTGGTGCCCTCCTTGCGTACTCCGGTTCAGGGAGCCGTTGGCCCCGCTCTGGCGCAAAACTGGACAAAGGACATGGGCGTATCCTCCCCACTGTCCATGCCCTCGTGTGGGAGGGACCTCTGAATCGTTCCAAACCTTTCCTTAGGGTACTTAAGGGCTTACCTTTTGGGTGGCTCTTCAGATTCGTCGCGGGACAAGATTCAGATCCGAAACTACTTCACCTTCAACCGTCTGGGCATTTTAACTTCGTTGGACTTCGCTTTGGGAACCGAGACTGCATCCGGAAGACTCCTGCTGTGCCTGGTCTCGTTGTCCTGCCAGTCTTCTGCGTCGTCTGTGTTCCATCCAGGTTCTTCTCCAGGCCTGTGGCCATCAAAGACGCCCAAAGGAATCTCCCTTGGAGTGAAGGAGTCACTCCCCTGCATCTGCAGGCACCACAACTAAGCTGACCAGTCTGCTGCCCCTGACGTCCCACAGACTTCGAAAGGCCCAGCAACACAGGTGGTGGTTCTGCAACTGCCTCGAGGCCTGCACTGACTTCTCACCGAGTTTGAGGCCAGTATCCCTTGTCGGAACCGCTGAAACAGAAACCCTGTGCACCTAGTCGACTTGCCATTGCCAAGGCTTGTTGACTCTCTTCTCCCGAGATCTTTGGGATCCAAGAAGCTCCAGCATCTCTTGCTACCAATATCTTCGGCCTCACCGCATACTCTGCACCGTGGGCTTGCATCACTGGTGAGCTGGTTGAGGTCCTCTTGCGACTCCTGTGCCTTCAGCCTCTGGGTCCTCTTGAGGGTCTTCTTTGTCTTCTGTGTGCTCCCCTGCTTGCAAGGGGCCTACTCTGACTTACCTGCTCGTGGTGAGTCCCTTGGACCTTGCTAGTCCCGACACTGCACCTTTTTCGTCTGCCACGTTTGTTGCCGCTGCCAAGGCTTGTTGGTGCTCCTGCCGGACACCGACCCTCAGGCTCTTGACATCCGACGTGGGACAGCTTGTGAACGGCTCCTGGTCTTCCACAGCATTGCCTGGTCCGCACAGCTGGACTGCCAAGGTCACCGTCAACTCTCCTGCATCTTCTGACATCGGTGGGCATTCGGCTCTGTGCCTCCTGGTCACTCCTGAGTTGCATAGACTCTGTCCCTTCTGCTTGCAGGTACCTCTCTTCCTGAATTCACCCTTGGATTCCACCGTACTCTTTTACCTTTTTCACCAGCTGCATCTTTACTGAAGTCCTCCATTGTGGTCGACGGTCGTTTCTGACGTCACTTCGCACCTATGCACCCGTGTAGGTATCCTGGTTCACGGGGTATCCACGGGTGGGGTGACTCTCCAACCTTCCATCTTCCACTGGTATTCTTCAGGGTCCTCCTGGAAGGGTCCTTCTTGAAAACTGCGACTTCCCCATTGACTTGTATTGAGCACGCGGTCATGTTTCCACTCTGCACACGGCCCCTGTGAGGTTCCTGGGTACTTACCTTGGGTGGTTCCTAGGGCCCTAGGCACTTCTAAGTCTTCTGGGTCCAGTCTTGACTTTGGTCGTGGTTCGTATTCCACTTTATTAGTATATGGTTTGGTCCCCACCCTGGAGACCGCTGTGTATTTGTGATACCTGTTCTATTACTGAAGTATTGGGTGTATTGTGATTATATCTCCGGGGAGGAGATATTGCAGTGTGTTAGTGAGTGTTTATAACACATACATATTTTTATAACTACACTGTGTGGTTCTTTTTCACTTAAACTACACTTCAGGGCTCGAAAAATCCACTTGACCGCTCGCATATGCGAGCTAAATTTAACGAGGGCGAGCTGTTTTTAGGTCCTACTCGCCCTTTCTGGCGAGTAGGAAGACAAACCAACTTTTGTCCTCCATCTCTGAAAACGGAGCAAATGTGACAAGATAACGAGATTTAAAGGCATTTTTATTGCTCACAAAGTTAATGAGCAATAAAGATGCCTTTAAATCTTGTTATCTTGTCACATTTGCTTTGCTTTCAGAGACTGAGGTCAAGTAGGTTGCAGTTAGGTCGAGGAGATTTTTCAAGGTACTAGACCTGCAGGACTAGTACCATTTTTTGGATTTTTCGAGCCCTGCGCTTTATGATTGGCACTGGTAAAACAAGCTGCCTCACACTCCTTTTGGACTAAGCCTGAAGGCTGCTCTCCACATCTGCCACTTAAGAGCTTTCTAAGGTTGTCTAAGACCACTAAAATCACCATAAGGGTTGTCTGGATTAGTGCAAGGTGTTCCACTTGAATAAGTGTGCACCATATACTAAGCCAGCCTCCTAAAAACAGACATTTTATTCTTGAAGGCCAACCTATGAATTTATACAATATTCCCTCTATATAGAAATCAGTCAAGATCCTGGCCCTTTCGTGTTGTTGATTGTGTCATTTAACTTCATAGTGTCCTGCAAATTATCATGAAACAATAAGCCAGTATATTTCAGAGGTCATTGGGTCAGTTTTAGCCGAAAATGCTCAGCCATTGATCTGGTGCACAGCCTATTACAGGCATATACTCCAGCTTGGTTTTATTTAGCATATTACCAGAAACTGCAGCATAAGCATTAGTACATCGCAAGACAGCGGGTATAGAAGTTTCAACATGTGAAAAACAAAATGTCATAAGCTGCAACTTTATAGCTCATTGACTTGAGATGTCACTGGTCTGATCTGTCCCTCAACTGACATAGTAGAATATCAACTAAAAGTACAAATCCGAGAGGAGACCTGTGATAACCCTAACAGGTCACTTGTCCAAGCTGGAAAAATAATCCTAGGTCACACCATTGGCCCTTACTGCTGCTTTGGGCTGATGATACAGTGACAGTAGCATCTCCACAAATAGCACCCCTAAATTTACTTAAGCATTGAATCAAAGAACCCCCTACACCAGCTTATCAAATGTTTTTTCAGCATCTAGGGGCAATAGAACAAAAGGAGACTCTTGCTTCAGAGCTGCCTCCAGTATGTGACCCATTGCTCTCATATTGTTTCTAGATATTCTGTGTTTTAAGACACCAGTCTGGAATGGATGTGTAAGACTACTAGTGACCACCTTGGCATACGCTTTACAGTCTGAGGTAATTAGTGAAATTGGCCAGTAGTTGACAGGCACCAAGGTTTCCTTCATCCATTGGTAATAAAATAATGTTGGCATCTGTAGGTGTATCTAAAATTACACCTCATCTTTGCTAACAAAAGAAATGAAAAGCCATCCCAACAATCTAAAAAAAGAAGGGATGATTGAAAATAAATACATGTCACAATGCCAGACCCAAGTTTCCACCCAGAAGGTAATTAGGAAACCGACTTCACAAATCGAAATCTGTTTATCCAGAAGCTTTCTTTCTGCTCCACTAAATGTTGGGAGTGAGAGGTAATTTTGTTAATTGCCTATCATACTTTGTTCATGAACTGAGCCCGCAGTTTGCATTTCCCCATAGAAGTTGCCTTACATTCCCACCATTTCCTCATTGTCATTTCTTATTATTTATTTCCCTTAGGTTTGTTGTGTGGTTTCTGATTTCATAATGTTAAAGCAATTAGCTACTATTTCCCTGGATCTGTCAGCCCTTTACAGAAGACAAACGTTATGTAAATGAATCACCAGTCCTGCTGATGAGACAGGAGTCTGTCATACGTATTTTAACATTTTTCATTTCATATAAGTGCCATTGTCCCTGTAGGTCATATGTAATTTTCTAGCCTCCTAATCTCCTGTCCCTTATCTAGTTGGACATTCCTATTTCTTTTGCTTTCAAACGCAGAATACTGATACAGACTACCCTCCCCTTAATTCTGCTTTCAATCCATCCCACAAATGTTATGATCGGGACAGGAGGACTCCTTTTCCTGAAAGAAAATAATAAATACGTAGGGGAAAAGATGTTGTCTAGCGGCTAGAATTGCTTACTTTGGAACTAGAATCAGGATTGAATCACCATCCTGTGATTCTGGACAAATCACTTAATCTCCCTGTGCTAAAAATGTGTAATGTCTGCTTCTCTTATAAAGCAATCTGATGCTCTCAGGCCAAGTTTGTGCTATATAAAACTTTTTAAAAAAAGGAAGTGACTTTTGAATAACTCCAGAGTGGAGTCACATAAAATCATGTTATTGATTCTCCTGACCTTAACTTGCGCCATTGTTCCAAGCATATCAAGACCTATTCTGACACACATATGATCCTATATACACAAGGCCTCTGTTATGGAGCCCTCATTCTTGCACAGCATGTTTAGATTCACTAAAAAATAGTCCAACCCGGAATACCAAGTCATCTATCCATTCCCATTTCATCTGCAACACCAACCTGCTTTTAATCCTTCTCTGTTATAAGGGGGACATATCGCCTCTCAATGCACCCCTATGTTCAGAAATGTTCCTGCACTTAACTGATATTTGAGTCCATCAATATTTATTGAGAAGACCTTTAACTTAACCTTTAGAAAACCAAAATATCCTGACTTCTTATAATCTGTGGCCAGAAATACTAGGAACTATCAAATTACCATCCCAGACAAATATAGTCCAGCACCACCCAAGTAAGAATGTATCCACCCAGGTTATTCCCTTTACAGGATATGAATGCTCAATTGGAACCAATAAAAGTAAGGATAAAAGGAGAAGGGAAGCGACTGAGTGGGTAAAGACCCATGAGAAACACAACATGTAACATGCAAACCCCCCAGACAGTTCCCCTAGTACTCCTAAACATAGAGGGAGTATGAGAAAAACCCAACCCTCGTCCCAAGTAAATATAGAAAACCATAAAATATATGGCTTCATTTCAAACGCAACATGAGAACTAATATCCTAACCACCACAAGAGACATAATTATACGTTTGAACACACATTCCTCATGCCCTTTCAAACTTTACTTCATTTAACACATATTCCCTTTAGTAAAACCTGAGCACCACACTTGAATGCTGACATATATCAAATTACAAATGAAGAAGCAGATAAGCTGTTTAACTTCAAAACAATGCATAACCACAAACGAACATATATTCAGCGACCACGTTCAAGTATCCACAGACCACCACTCTCCATCACAACAGACATTCAGTGACAACCTTCAAAAGAACAATGTGTTCATCCAACCACATCTTCCTGGCTCTGAATGCTTTTTCAACACCCCACATCCTCAAATGTATAAAAATAATCTATTTTATTGTTCATCGGTGACAGCCCTACATAGCAAAATTTAATGCCTATAGCACTCATCTTTGTTCTCAAATAAAAAGCTGTTTTCCTGCGCATATCAGATTTATAGCAAGGCCTTAAAAACAAAATATACGTTGTGACCCTGATATTTGACCTGCAACTTCTATCTTGCCCATAGCAAAATCTTTTCCATGTGAGCAAAGCTCAGATGGCGAAAGATCAGCACCCTAAGATGTTGGGTGCCTTCAGTAAGATGCATGGGCACCCTGGGGGCCCTTGCCACTTTAAATTCTGTGAAAGTGCCAAAATCCCCTATCGTGGAAACCCATGCTTTAATAAAATCGACACAAGCGTTTTTATCCTTCTTTGAGGCTTCTGGGAGGTCAAAGCAACTAATAGTATCTCTCCTATTTCTATTTTCTAGCTCATCAAGGTCTGTTTTAATGTGCTTCACCTTTAAAATCGTGTCATTTAAATATTTATTTTTAATAAAATCTCTTTATTCGTGTTCAGTACTACAGGGTAAAATGTAAAAAACACCACATTAGAGACACTGTATTACAACCTGGTTGTAGACTTTTTATACCTAGACCTTCTGCAGTCAGTTCGAACCATTTAAATATTTTTGATTTCTAATTGATTTTTGAATTTGTCCTTTAGAACTCTGTCTGTTAGCTAGGTGACAAAGCATAATCATTAAACTGCTTGTAAAGTTATCAGACATAATTACAGACAAGCCAAATGAAATTCTGTATAAAAGATATGATTACATTTACTCAAAGGTGAATTTAATTGTTATAACGTTTTATATAGCATTTCATACTGCTGTCCTGTCAGTTTTAAGTGCTGTGAATATGTTTTGCTATTACTCAATTTAATGGAACTCAAATGTAATTTGAAATTGGTCCTTAGCAGATGTACCTCTCCTTCCTTGTTGTTTATAGTTATGTTTAAGAATCCACACACATAGATTGGGTTTAGGAATATAGGTATTCCAAGTATATTAAGGAGCAGACAGGCAAGCGTCCTATAAGTGTCTTATCCAGCCAACCGTCTCTACACTCTCGAGCTCCCTACCTACGTACATGCATTCTACTCTTGGCAACACATTCTATCATAATATTCTACAGTAATAAAGACCATAACATATTCCCCTTTCTTAACAAATTAAAGAATGACATGACACTCAAATATAAAAACTTCTACACATGTAAAAGTTTCTAGTAAGTATACAGCCAAAATATTCCAGAAGTTTTTCCAGAACCCCATCCCTACATTCCCACAAGAACATAAACAAACAACAAAAAAAAATGTATAAAAGAAAACAAGGTAAAAATTTACATAGAGAAATTTTCTGAGATGTAATCCATTATCCACACAAAGTTTCCTCTGTCACTTTGAGTTCATCTGTACTTCAACTTGCTGTTATCACTACTATTCTCTAGTGCCTTTGAGGTTCCATCACAGGTAAGACCCACGCCAGTAGTCTACTATCAGTATCATTAAGACGGTCTGTATTGTAAGCACTAGAACAATCTGGTAACTAATTTGACCCTCCAATTTAGTCAGTTCCAACCCGGTATTCCACAATGGTGCCTAATAACACATCATTAGTGGACTCATGCTCAGAATGAATCGCAGGCATGTCGGGTGCAGAACATTTTGCTATTCTCTCAAGATTCCAAACTCTTCCATGTGCAAGATGCGCCGCATTATTCAACTCTTCCACAACTTCCATGGGTTCATAGAATTGACATTCTCCCCTTAAACGTTTATGGGTTTCTTGACTCGCACCCATTGGCCCACCATAACCTGACATTCCTTAGTTCCATGTTTGACATCATACATATTCTTTCTTTTTGACTATGGGGACTCCACTCTATCATGTACCTAAGCCTACGACCAATGTACTACACTGGAGCCAAATAACCACCCTGAATTATATTTGAGTCCAAGCTTTCTCCCACGCTTCATAGCAAATGGAGAGTAGCCTGTGATTTCACGTATATACACCCTATATGCCCACACAGTTTTTTAAAATTGTGTTTCCCAGTCACTACCCCCTGAATAAGTTGGATGATGTTCTTGATTACTCTGTTGAAGCATTCCACAATACCATTATAGTTCAGGTTGCATAACAATGTCCTTCTGTGTTCAGTTCTTAGTCTGTCAAAATATTCTTTTGCTCTTTTGGACATAAATTGTACACCATTATCACTTAAGTTTGCAGGAATTCCCTCCATTGAAAACTTTATCCAAGAAACTTAAAAACAGCATCCGTATCCACTCTTTGTACAACTTTTGATAACTGGCCACCTAGAGAACTTATCCATCAATACAATGATGAATTTCTGCATGTCTCCAATTGGACACATTATATCAATAGCGATTGAATCCCAAGGTGACTTTGGTACAGGAAATGTGCCCATAGGGGGTTTCAATTATACCAAAGATTTGTTTCCAATTTTACACTTATTCTCGAACATACCTCTCAATTTCAGTGTCCATTCCTGGCCACCAAAATGATGTTTTTACCATTTGTTTCATTCTTATTATCCCGAAATGGCCTTCGTGACAGTTCAGTGATCAATCCACACAGACTTTTTGGGGGTATTTCTCTGTCACCCCTCCAAATATACTCCCCCTGCACACACAATTACATTTGCACTTCCCAAAAAGTCTTTTCACCTGCTTCTAATGCAGCTTTGTGTGGCCATCCATTCTGAAGTTATACTATACCATTTGCTAACTCTTTATCCTCCTTGTATGCTAGATCCCACACTTCTCTCTTTATGCAAGAATTACCCGAATCATGTACACACACAATTTGAAAATCATTCCAGACCTCATCCTCACATTCAACCCACTCCTTAGGCATGCGGGAAAGAAAGTCAGCGATTACTTTGATCTTACCCAGTGCATATTCCACCTTGGAGTTGTAACCTTGTAATTTTACTGACAACTATGCCAATGTTGCAAAAGTATTGATAGTTCCTTCTTTGGTCAGAATCTTTGCCAAAGATTTGTGTAAAATGCCTTTCCCACACAAATGCCCTAAAATGGTCGACCACCCATGTGAGCATCTCCTTTTCTATCATTGGATATCTTTCTTCTGTAAGAGATAAAGATCTTGATGCATACGCCGAGTCAATGTTACCTACCATCTGGATCTGAAACGCAAACTCTTTAAAAACAAGCATTGGCATAGCCAATAGGTCTCGCTTTTGGGACCTTAGAAGTATTTAGTTATGCAGCACAATATCCTTGGTGCAACAACATCAGCTGTTGCATGGCTAAACCTTGTACCTTATAAGTGTTTAGCCAGGCAACGGTTGATGTTGTTGCACCAAGGATATTGTGCTGCATAACTAAATACTTATAAGGTCCCAAAAGCGAGACCTATTGGCAATGCCAATGCTTGTTTTTGTTGTGTGCTAGAGAAAAAAAACGTCCTACACCCTCTGCCCTACATGCGCACTTAGGATTGTCACATAAATTCTCTCAATTTGAAGTCGGAAAAAGAAAACAAAAAAACCCAGCTCCGCAGAAGAGAGAGCTTGACATTTGACCTCTGTCTTTGAATGCACAGCAAATGTGACAAAATAAGAACAAGATTTAAAGGCCTGTTTACCGAAAGCAAGTTTAATAAAGAATACAGTAAACATGGTTTGGGCAATGGGAGGGACGAACTCAAGCTGGCAGCCTAAAGAAAATAAAGCCAGCAAATAGAAAGCAAGAAAATATGAGTAACAAACCACAAAGCCAATGGTAAGCAAGGGCGAAATGCATTCCTAGGTCATATTTCTGAATGTCCCCAATATGTCTTTATCAAACCAGACAGCTATGCAAACATAAGATCACATATTCCAAGATGGAGAACAGTATACTTCTGAAGAGCTAACATTGCAATTTGGAATAGGTAATATTCAAGACTGTAGAAACAGACAATTAAAAAACAGTGTTGTATGTATGATGGGGACATAGAGGTGTCAGCTAACCACTTCCCCAATATAGGTGCATATGAAAAATGGTTCCCTAACAAGGAAGGTTTAACAAGCTTTAATAATGTGAAAATAAAAAGTTAAAAATGGCAAAATAAACAGGAAATTGAGTACTCCTAAGAAGAGTGGACCACACTACTGGAAAAACATGACAAGAAGTTACGAGGAACTAGATTGGACATCACCAGGTAAATGGTAGGATGAAATTAATGGATGGATCGATGGAAGAGACAAGAGATATCTTCTGGGGAGGGTCATGATGATTTGCTTCATTTGCTTGGTGCCATAAGAGCTTTGGTTCGAAGTGGGGGTATTTTCAGTTTCTTCCTACTCATGTGCTCAAAAATATACAGTATTGTGCCGAACAACAGCAATTAACAGTATGGCATTAAGAAGGTGCAACTATTGAAAAAAAGCATTGGAAAGGCAATTGGTCTCGCATTTGTTTGAGTTGGAGCTATTGGCATTGTAAAAGGCAATGTCTTTTACCTATGTGTTATGGAGTGTATGTATGTGGTGTATAGTGGAATTATGTGGGTTGGATTGGATTAGTTAGGTGTGGAATTGTGTGGCGTGGAATTGTGTGGTGTGGAGTGGATTTGTGTAGTAGAATTATGTGACATGGTGTGCTGTAGAAATACATGGATAGTAATTATGTTGTATTCAGTGTAGTGGAATTATGTGGATTGGGATGATGTGTTATGGACTGTAATTATGTGGAATTGTATTTTGTGCTGTGGAGTGGCATGTAGTGGAGTTTAATTCTGTGTTGTGCTGTTGAATTTTGTGGCACGATGTGGAATTGTGTGGTGCGGATTGGATGTATGTGGTGTGTTGGGTAATTGTGGTGTTGAGTTGTATTATGTGGTTTGGTGTCGAATTATGTGGTGTGGATTGGAAATGTGTGGAGCTGAATTGTGTGGCTTTGAACTGTGTGGATAGCTTTGCGTTTTTGGTGATGAAAAAGAACAAATAGGTAGGAGCTAAGCTCCAGATCTGTGTCTTTGGACGTTTAAAAAAGGAAAGAGTTAGAGCTATTGGCTTTGTAAATGCTTCTCACCTATGTGTTATGGATTGCAGTGGATTTATGTGGTGTGTGTAGTGGAATTATGTGGGTTGGATTGTTGTAGCATTGTGTGGTGTGAAACTGTGGTGTGGAATGGATTTGTGTAGTGGAATTATGTGGGATGGTGTGCAGTTGTATTGTGTGGATAGTAGTTATGTGTTTTTGAATGTATTGGAATTATGTGGAGTGGGAGTGTGTGTACTGGAGTGTAATTATGTGGAATGGTATTTTGTGTTGTGGAGTGTTTTGTAGTAGAGTTGAATTATGTGGTGTGCTGTTGAATTTTGTGGTATGATGTTCAATTATGTGTTGTAAATTGGATATATGTGGTGTGTGGTGGAATTGTGTTGTGGAGTGGAATAATGAGGTTTGGTGTTGAATTATGTGGCGTGGAATGGATTTATGTGGAGTTGAACAGTGTGGCATGAAACAGTGAGGTGTTGAGTGGAATTATGTGGCATGGTGTTGAGTGTGTTTATGAGGATTGTTGTTATGTGGTACTGAGTGGATTTATCTGGGGTGGATGTATGTGGTATTAATGTGATAAAACAGATAAACATACAAATTTAGCAAAACAACATTATCGTACGTAGGATAAATCGATTTATTTATCCGGCACATTTATGGTGTAAAAAACATTCAAATCCTACAGCAGTTAATGCAGAAGTCAAACTATGCCACACACGTAGTTGCCACAAATATAGTTAACACAGCATATGTGTTAGACATCAAAGTAAGAACAAAGCTCTTTGAATTAATGTTACAATGTGGCTCAGATTACACCAGCTTCTGCCAGGAATGATATTACGGTGTGAGATGTGCGGGTAGGTTTTAAAGTAAGGACAAGGAGAGAAACGAGAGTTAGAGCAATTGGTGTTGTAAATGCAAATGTGTTTTACCACTGTGTTATGGAGTATAGTGGAAGTATATGGTGTATAGTGGAATTATGTTGTTTTGGAATTGTTAGTTGTGGAATTGTGTGGCGTGGAGTGGATTTGTGTAGTGGTATTATGTGGCATGGTGTGCAGTTGAATTATGTGGATAGTAATTATGGTGTATTCTAGGGTATTAGAGGTATGCTTAGTGGGATTGTGTGTTATGGGGTGTTATTATGTGGAACGTTATTTTGTGTTGTGGAGTGTTATGTAGGGGAGTTTAAATATGTGGTGTTTTGTAGAATTTTGTGGTATGGTGTGTGATTATGTGGAGTGTATTGGATGTATGTGGTGTGCTATGTTATTGTGTTTAGAATTATGTGGTTTGTTGAATTATGTGGTGGGGAATGGAAATCTGTTGAGTTGAATAGTGTGACTTGGAACTGTGTGGGGTTGAGTGAAAATATGTTGATGAAATTATGTGACATAGTGCGGAGTGTTTTTATGTGGGTTTTTGCTATGTGGTATAGTTTGCTTTTATGTGGTGTGTAATTATGTGTTAGTGAGTTGAGTTATGTGGAGTTGAATTATGTAGTGGTGAGTGGTATTACGTGGAGTGTAAATATGCTGGGTGGAGTTGATTTGTGTGTTGGTGAATTGTGTGGTATTGGGTGTTAGACGAAACATCCAGGTATGCCACATGGTACCCAGGAGAGTGGAGTAAAAAATAAATTAAACTAGATCCTCTGTTAAATTTATGAAGTGTAATTTTATCCTAAAATGCAAACAGTTTAAGTAAAAACTGTTTAAACAAGAATAATCTCTCTCTCTCTCACACACACACAAACTCCTTAATGCAACAGTGGGGAGGCGCACACGGAGCAAACACATCCCACCATTATTTAGATTTCCCTTGGCAATGGCCATAAAGTTTACATGGCTTGACCCAGGCCCCGTAAATCCACCATTAGAAGTCAAGAATGCAGAGAAGGTAACCCAGGCAATGGGGGACTCCGAAGCATGTGCGCTGGAGAATCAGCACAGCTTCAGACATGGGTCAATTTCAAATCCAAGCAGTTTGCAGAAAGAAAAAAAATGCCTAAAACTGCCAACAACGCTATTTGCCCTGTTGGTTCATGTTTATAGTGCCGAGCACCGGTGGGGCTTTATTAAGCGATTATGTAGGCAACTGCTTTATGGAACCACCACAAAAGGGCATTAGATCTCCTGAGGCTTGAGCCGGGAGAAGCACGAAGGAAGCTGTAATTTGCACATTGCGTTTTTGCACTGGTGAATGTCTAATTGTTACTGTTTTTAAATAATTTTAGAAGTTTTTAAAACTGTTATTTTATCGTATTTTACCCTGGGGCAGGAAAGAAGGATTCCGATTTTTGAAGTAAGAGGCGGGCGTGGCCGCCATCTTAGGGAATGTTGGTCAGCGGGCTAGGCTCTTCCCTGACTGCATATAAATTGCCAGGCTGGCGCGAGCGCGCAGCATTAGATCTCCTGAGGCTTGAGCCGGGAGAAGCACGAAGGAAGCTGTAATTTGCACATTGCGTTTTTGCACTGGTGAATGTCTAATTGTTACTGTTTTTAAATAATTTTAGAAGTTTTTAAAACTGTTATTTTATCGTATTTTACCCTGGGGCAGGAAAGAAGGATTCCGATTTTGAAGTAAGAGGCGGGCGGGGCCGCCATCTTAGGGGAACGTTGGTCAGCGGGCTAGGCTCTTCCCTGACTGCATATAAATTGCCAGGCTGGCGCGAGCGTGCAGCGGACGCGCGCAGCGGGCGCGCCGCTGGCGCGCCGAAGGCGCGCCTAAGGCAAGCCCGTCTGCGCCCGTCCGCGCTCGGCCTGCGCTCAGCGCCAGGACCCCGGTTGGTTATAGGTTAGGCAAGGCACCTATCCGTAGCTATGACAGATCCACCCTGTTAGACCTGAAGGGGAAGCAAGAACCAGGGATTGCACTTGCCTTTTGATGGATGCTTTACCGGCAATTCACCCAGGTATCTGTCCTAATTGTAAAATAAGCTTACCAAGGATATTAGACTTGCCTATTTGTATAAGAGAAGACAAGAGGACAGAGGGAGCTGGTAGTGAGACTCGAGTATTTAATTGCATTTTGCTGAATGCAAGGTCTTTGGTCAAACATAGTGTAGAGTGCGCTAGGCTCATTGAGGAAAAGGGAATTAAGTTGGCCTTCATTACAGAGGCCTGGACAGATGATTCATCTGGCCCAGATATAGTAAAGGCCACCCCTCCAGGGTTTTTATGCTATACTCTAAACATACCGATGAGGAAAGGAGGAGGCTTGGCGGTGATCTATCATGGATCAATTAAGGCAGCCTTTCAACCCATCCCAATAGATACATGTGAGGCCTTGTTTTTCAACCTCAGTCTCTCCCATCATCACACCTTTAAGGGGTGTTTATTGTATAGGCCGCCAGGAATTAGAAATCCCTTTTTAACATCCCTTGGAAACCTACTAGAAGAGGGGATCTATTCAGATGCATATACAATTATGGGAGATTTTAACTTTCATTTGGAAGCACTGGGTGAGCCAGATACGGTGATTTTAAACGATTTGATGCATGGTGCTGATCTGAAGCAGCAGGTGGCTGGCCCTACTCATGTGGCTGGACATACCCTGGATGGGATCTTTTCTAATCATCCGAGTCTTCAATTTATGGGCCTCTTACCCCTGGTCTGGTCTGATCACGCTGCCGTGCAATTTGAGATAACATTGAGTGAGCACGGCGCGTGGGATTCGGGTCCTAAGGAACATATAAGAGCGAGAGCCTGGAATAAAGCCGAGGGGACAATTCTACAGGAGCTGCTCGCCTCCACAACAATTCAATTGCCACTGGAAGTGGAAGAGGCGAGCCTGGTATACACGGAATGGCTGGAGCAAGCCTGTGACATAATAGCTCCAATTAAAACCCTCCATCCAAAAAGAGCACATCCCTCCGCCCCATGGTTTACAGAGGAGTTAAGAGATCAAAAACTCATTTGCAAACAGTTTGAGCGGAGGTGGAGGAGAGGCTATAAGGAACCCGAGAAAAAGTCCTACAAACTTAGCCTGCAAAACTATAAACAACTTATTTTTGCGGCTAAACAAAAATTCTATGCAACCCGTATTGAGGAAACAAAGAATTCTGCCAAAGAATTATTTAGAACGGTTGCCACCTTGGCCTCACCTAGGCCCACCATAATTCAACCAAGTCAGGAATTATGTGAAGAAATTGCTAATTTCTTTCTGTCCAAGGTGGAATCCATTTTTGTGGCCTTTAGTGGGGCAAGCTTGGCCAGGACGAATGTAGGTGGGGAAGAATTCAAGGCAGGGAGGGCCCCCACCTCCACTTTTGAGATATTTTTGCCAGTGTCCCCTGCTGATACTCAAAAGATCCTCATGGATGTAAATTCAGGGTCACCATATGACCCATGTCCAGTTGCGGTGATCAAACTGGCCCCGGGCCCGATTGTAGGAACCTTGTCATCCATATTTAATACTATGTTTCTAACAGGGCATTTCCCCATTCGTTGGAAATTGGCCTCTATCCTGCCCCTTTTAAAAAAGCCCAGCTTGGACCCTAAAGACCCGAACAATTTTCGCCCTATTTCGAGACTCCCATTGCCAGCAAAATTGATCGAAAAAATAATGAATAGGCAATTAAGCCTTTTCTTAGCAAAGACTCAAGCGTTGGATCCCTCTCAATATGGTTTCAGAGAGGGACACAGCACAGAGTCCGCACTCATTAAAACCACAGAGGAGATCAGGGAGGCTGTTGATCGAGGAGGCAGGGCGGCCCTGATCCTTTTGGATCTGTCCGCTGCCTTCGACACGGTCCATCACGGTATACTAATGGACCGTCTAAAAGCCTTTGGAATCTGTGGGAAGGCCTGGGATCTTGTGAGATCTTTTCTTGCTGACAGAAGACAAATCGTGGCACTGGGAGACTATCAGTCCAATTCTTTTGCACTGCCCTGTGGCGTCCCACAGGGGTCCTCTCTCAGCCCAACGCTTTTCAATGTTTATGTCAGTACTTTAGCCCCTATTATAAGCGCATTTGGATTTGGTCTCACCTCCTATGCGGATGATACCCAAATTGTGGTATCGTTGACACCAGGCAATGAGGCAGGCATTGAGGGACGTTTCCAGGACTGCATGCTGTCAGTGGGAAATTGGATGGCAGAGAACTGCCTAAAGCTTAACTCGGGCAAAACCGAGGTAATATTGTTCGGGAACAATGCCAACTTTTGGACACCCAAGTGGTGGCCGGACTCGATGGGCACTCTCCCCGTTCCCACAAATAAGGTAAAAAACTTGGGTGTAGTAGTGGACGAGAGACTTACCTTCGGGCCCCAAGTAAATGCAGTGGCATCAAAAACAATGTTTGTCATGAGAATGCTAAGGAAAATATTGCCATTCTTGCCCCTAGAAAGTAGATAAACTGTGGTCACGGCTCTCGTGATGGCGAGATTGGACTATTGTAACAGTCTTTACCTAAATGCTCAACAGAGATCCTTGAATAGGCTACAGGTGTTACAAAATGCAGCAGCTAGACTGCTCACAGGAACATCGAGATTCTCTCCGGTATCTCAAGACATTAAAAAGTTGCATTGGCTCCCAGTAAGGAGCCGAGTACGCTTTAAGGCTTTATGTATTGTTTTTAAAGCACTCCAGGGCACAGGGCCGGAGCACTTAAAACGACGATTCCAATGGTATACTCCGGAAAGAACATTACGATCAAAGGGGGCCAAGCTGGTCGTAGTGCCACGTGTAAAAAAAGCCCAATGGGGTGGCAGAAGTTTCCTTCATGGTGCGGCAAAAGCTTGGAATGATTTGCCGTTTCATTTAAGAAACGCCATGGATCTTCTGTCCTTCAGAAAGGGCTTAAAAACATGGCTCTTTTCACAATGATCCGGTCACAACGTTCTTTATTCCGCCTACGGCACTCAGAAGATTAAGCTAGCGCCAGGACACCTCCGGGTAATCGACGCGCTTTATAAATGTCATTAACATAACATAACATAAGGTGCCAGATAAAAAACGGTCTCAACATGTCTTTGTCGATATAGGAAATGGAGCACCCAAACTGCAAAATTCACTTTTTCCCCATGACATTCTTGCACCAGAGTTGGTGCCAAAAGACCATTCAGTTTGGAGAATAAGCGATGCAGAATTTAGTATAGTCCATGAACAGGCAAAATCTATTGAATTTAACAGAAACACATTGTTTTCACCCTGTACAGTAGTTAAACAAATTAACTTAATGCACAGTGAGTAAAATAAGGTAAAAATAACCCTCATTTTCCTACTCGTTATAGGAAATCCTGTTTGTGAAGGGTTCACAGGCGTGAAGAGTTGTTACTGGCCGGGTGTGACGTTCCGGTCACCCCCTCAAGTGGGACTATTGGTCTAGCTTCATAGCACATGCGGCAGGATTTCACGAGAAATGAGTCTGCGTGTGTTGCTCTGTTTCGCTGAGGACAGAACTCCGCTCTGAAGGGGTTTGTAAGTTGCAACGCAGGCACAATTAAATTAGTAATGCTTATGCTGCGAACCGCAGCAAGGGAACAACAGGCAACTGCAGAGGCAATTAAGATTGTAAAGGAAACGAAAAACTTAATTAAGCTAAAATCTAACAAAAAAGTAAATTCTGATCGCACCATAGCTTTGCAATCCCCCGCATAACCCTTTTATAGAAAATGAGGCATTCAGGTGATGCAGGAATAAACAGACAACAGTGCATGGCAGAAAAATTATCAATGGGCAGAAGACAAGATATGACAAAGGAGGAGCGGAGGACGGTGCGCAGCCCTGATGATGGAGCGAACAAGACATTGCCTGAGGTGGAGCAACAGAGGGTGGACCTGGGAAGGATTTTATTATCCCTGGGTGATGAGAAGCTTTGAGGACCAGGTAGTCTCGGGGTGATTCTCACTACCGGAATGATAAAACAACGGCCGTCAGAAATGTGGGGCAGAGAGGTCGGTATTTCTCACTCCCCACACTTTGTTTCAGGTCTCTTGTGCTGTGATATTTAGAAGGAGAGGATGTGGTGCAGCGGTCAGAGCTGTCAACTTCGGGAGTTGGAGAGCCATGTTCGAGTCTCGGCGTAGGCTCTACATCCTGTGATTCTGGGCAAATCACTTAAACTCCCCATGCCCCTATCCACTAATTTAATTAAATAAACAAAGGAAAAAACAAGCAGATTAAGTGACTGCACTGCAAAAAACCTCGTGACCTGTCATGCACGAAGTAAACAAAAGAAAAACAGAACCCTTAACACGAGCAGAGGCAGGCCAACACAAGAGAGGAACGGGGGCGAGCGAGCGCGGCAGCCTGGGCTTTTGAAAGCTGACCAGACGCTCGTGCGTCATGGCCTTTTCCCCGCACGGCCAGCATGTGTTTCCAATTATCGCGCCCGCGTCTGGGCACGATAATTGGAAACAGATGTCTGCCGCACGCGTAACCGCAGGGAAAAGGCCATGACGCACGAGCGTCTGGTCAGCTTTCAAAAGCCCTAACTTAAAGTCTCGCAGAGCAGTGCTTGCGCGCTACTCGAGGCTCGACCTAAAAAATGTAAAACCCTCCTCTTCTTGTGACGTCCGATATGGACAAAATATCTGGCATTCTACTGGTTTCATAACACATTCCTGTCATTTTCTGTTTAACTGATTGCTACAGTCAACGGTAATGTGTAAGATATGCGTGTTTTCTTCTGCGACCAATAGCGGAAGTGCTGAGAAATTTAGGGAAAATAATGTTCAAACTCGGCATAAGCTCAAATGGATTTTGCTGCTGACAATTGGCGAGCTAGACATCATGCTTAAAGGCAGCAAGATCCCTAGCGTGTGTTTATTCCCTAGCTCCCCGGCTCTCCCTTCCCACTTCAGGAGACGGCTACAAATCTCAGCAACACCATCAATGCCACAGCCACTGAGACGAGGGCTTAACTGTTGCCTCCCAGAAGGTATTTATAAGACGAGTGCCTTTAAAGACAGGGTTCTCCATGTTTTTTAAACGGGGCTTCTGTTTCCCATTTGTAACAAAGGAGATTTTGAAAATACGAGCAGTGAATGTTGTCATAAGAGGCACTGTTGCTGCATGGACTGTACCTTATTGTAAACAGTGCTTGTTTCTTAGCTTGCCAACGTGCTTTTATAAAGAGTAGAGCATTGCTTCATTTTAACGTCATCTGTGGGTTGTTGCACTGGGGCTCTTGGGGCGGGGTGGGTCTCAAGCTCTCGATTACGCACCAGTGTGAGCCAGCGGGGTGGGGTTCAGAGTTTTGTGACCATCGTTGGCCTCCCCAGTCCCAACTCCTAAAGGGCTGTTTACCACGGGCACAAGACTGCGCTGTTTCCCACTACAATCAAGTAGTTTCCTTTTCCATTACACCAATAGCTCTGATTTCCCCCCCCCAAAAAAAATGCAAGTCGTATTGCATTGCAAATGCTTGTAGTACTTGGTACTACCAATAATTTTCAACACAATGTCGGATTCTTTCGCGCAGGTTTTCAAAGCACTATCACGCCTGCTAGAGGTTTCTGCTTTTCTAGCAATTGCCCATACAGCATTAAAACACGCATCACCATTTACCCACAAAAGTTCTTTGATTGCAGGATTTCACGCATGCGTAATCACCTGGTCCCGTATAGGGTGTTCTTGAAACCCCCCCAAATGCACAATCGTTAGCCAATTTTCTTAATTCGTGAACATAATCGTCAATGGATTCATCCCTCAGTTGTTTTCTCTGAAGCAACTTATAGCGTGATACACCTATGCAGACTTTGGGAGCAAAGTGCTTATTTAGATTTTCAATTGCTTAGTTGAAAACATTTACATCCCCACTGCCTATCACAGCTTTATGCATTTGATTAAACGTTTTCTACCCCTTTGGGCCTAAAGAATGCAATAAAATTATTTTCTTGTGTTCGTTTCATTTTCTTATCCGCATCCACAGTTTTTTTTAATGATTCAAAAAGTACTCCTTCAATTCACGTCATCTTAATGCAGGTTCCGAGCCAGACGACCTAAAAGCTTGTGGCGCACACAATGAGAATGTTTGAGTCATAACAAATGTAATGTGGAATTGTTAAGTGTCCTTACTTCACCAGTAATAAACTAGTTTAGTCCTCTGTCCAAACTTCACCACACTAAAGGCAATATTCTCTCAACATATAGTCCACCTAAACTGAGAACCCTCCACACAAAGGGCCCCACAGGAGGCATAGAAGATAAAATTTCCTGACCCAAAAATATGTATAGGTAGTATGTGATTCACCAATTTCGTTTTATTTGTATTCCCTTTTTTTTCTAAAGTTTCCTTTCTATTGCCACTTGTTGATGCTAAACTGTAATGGCTTTGTTTCCATTCACAACTCAAGATGGCTGCAGCGTACCGTAGGAGCGTATCTGAAAGTCTCCCCAGTGATGTGATCCGCTCGGTAAAGCAATCTGGCCTTTGTAACTATTGGATCCGTGCGTAGTCTGTTGCTGCGTGAGCTCCCTCTAAGAGCTTACAGCTTCCATCGCCCACAGCAACGAGCTTGCAGCCTCCAACGCCCAGAGGCAGAAGGTTTAAAGGTAACGCGTACCTTACGGCCCAATTTGTAACAAATGATTACATTCACTGGTGAAAAGAAGCCGGCCACACACAGGTACAGTGCCTATCGTTTATTTGTGCATCGCCCAACAACCCCCGGCAGCAACTGCTGCTCCAACCCCCACCAGAATTCTACGCAGGGAACCCCACGAGACAACATTCCAAACCCAACACACCCCCTTCCTTCGCAAATGGTAACAAGATAAATATAGCACAAAATTGAAAGATACAGAACAAGATACAGTGGCAGAATAAAAGTAGCCATATCTTTTAAATAATACAAGAAATGTATAGTATAATCCTGAACTTTTGCAGGAGCAGTTCTCACCCTGGATGAAGCTCTCCTAAAGGGAACACCAATGCAGTCAGAATGCACCCACATCTCGGCATTCATATATCCTGCTTTGGATTCAGGCACCACAGAGATCGCACACTTATTCCATGTTTTCCCATTTTCCAACACCACTACACAATCCTTCACCACCTTCACTCGAATAGGTGCAGAAAACCGTAATGACCCTTTGCGAATAAAGCCTGGCCTTTTGATTCTCACTCACCAACACAAACAGGGGAAACTCTGTAGCTATCAGCCCCAGTACCATACTTCTTCTGTACTGCAGCTCTCACATCAACCACTCTTCCCATTTTCCCCAGGTCGACACCTTTCCTGGACATCCAATCCTTGTTCAGCTTGGAGCCTGCAATCCTACTCCTGAGTAGTGTAAATGGAGACACACAGGTACTGATGTGTGGAGTAGTCCTCACAGCCCACAACATATCTGCGACCGCCACCCTCCAATGCAACCCGTTGACCAGGGCCAATTGCAACTGTTCCTTGATAACCCGGTTCATCTGTTCCACTAAACCATTACTGCGAGGGTGATAAAGAGATGTGAGGATGTGTTTGATGCCATTTTCCTTCAAAAAGTTCTCCATCTCCCTAGATACCAATTGTGCGCCATTGTCAGTCACCAGCTCCTCAGGGAATCCCTCTCTGAGAAACACTTCCCTGAAAAAACGAATGACCACAGCAGAACTCGCATTGTCCACAAACTTCACTTCTGGCCATTTTTTCATATAGTCCACCAAAACTAAAGCATACTTTGGTGAGCTACCTGTGACACCAAGAGGTCCTGACACATCAAAAGCAAGTTTGCACCAAGGCGAGTTTTTTACTGCAATCTGGTCAACAGGAGAAGGATATGTAACTTGCAACTTATCGCTCAGGACACGCATGCAGCAGTCTTCAACATAATGTTTGATGGCCTTGTCTAAACCAGGCCACCAGAAATCCTCCCTAATCCTACATTTCGTGGCTCGAATCCCCAGATGACCTTCATGAGCAAAATCCGAAATCTTCCTTCGCATGCACCCTGGGACTACCAACCGACCACGCCAACGCAAAATTCCCCCAACCGTGGACAATTCGTCCCCAACTCTCCTGTATGGAATCAATTCCGAGGGTGTATCCTTACTATTAGGCCAACCTGCAGCAACAAAATTCGCCACCGTCTTAAACTCCTTGTCGTTCAACACCGCCATCATCCATTCCTGCTATGATAGTGCCCCTTTGACTGTATCATCCATGGAACACACCACACACACCATCTCTAGATCGTCAATTACTTCTTTGCTCTCAACACTCTCCTCCAGAGGCAACCTTGACAAGCAGTCAGCCACATAATACTTTGCCACAGCCACGCACTCCAACCTGTAGTGAAATTCCTACAGTCTGTACTGCCATTTTGCGCTACGCGGAGTAGTTCTCTGGCACCCCTTTGAGATTAAAAGATCTACTAACGGTTTGTGATCCGTTCTGAGAACAAATTCATTCCCCCCACAAGAAGTTCCTAAAATGCTGGAAACCCCACCACAACGTCAGAGCCTCCTTTTCTATAGTTAAATAAGTGCTTTCTGCACCTTTTAATGTTCTGGATGCAAAAGCTATGGTTTCTTCACGGCCATCACATCTTCTTTGCATGAGGCCGGCGCCAAGACCCACATTGCTTGCATCAGTGGAGATGATACACAAGTCATTGATGTTGAACAATTTGAGAGGACGTGCTAGTTCGATCTCCTTCTTAATGAGTTCAAAATTGTTCATTCACTCTTCGTTCCATACATACCTGACATTTTTCTTGAGGAGCTCCCGCAAACACACAGACTTATCTGAGAAATTGTTCATAAATTTAGCATAATACTCCACTAACCCAAGAAAGGAGCGGAGTTGGTCCTTGCCCTTGGGTTCGGGTGCACTTTGGATGGCCTCCAAGATCTTTACTTTAGGTTCGACCCCCTTGCCCGAAATGTGATGACTCAAATAATCCACCACTTCTTGGAAGAACTTAAACTTGTCTTTCTTCAAGGTCAACCCACTCAACGTCACAATCTCCAAAACCTGCCTAACCCTATCATCATGCTCCGATTCAGTTTTACCATATATCAGAATGTCGTCTTGGAAAACACAACCCCCAAAGTGTCCTTGAATGGATTGCCCATCAAACGCTGGAACACAGCAGAAGCTGATGCCAATCCAAAAGGCATCCGTATATAACGGTAAGCACCTTCGGGCATAACGAAAGATGTGAGATGTCTGAAATCCTTACTTAATTCGACCTGATGATAAGCTGAAGAAATGTCTATTGAAGTGAAAAAATTGGCACCATCCAAAGTCTCTATCTCATTAATATTGGGTAGAGGCTGGCAATCCACCCAAATGTTGGAGTTGAGATTCCTCAAATCCACACACATCCTCAAGGACTTGTCAGCCTTGTGCACTAAAACTATAGGGGCCAACCACTCCAAACCGTCGATGGGCTCAATCACACCCATTGAACACAACCTTTCCAATTCTTGACTTGGTTCATCGCCCAGGCTTAGTGGTACTTTACACACCCTGTGAGCTGCTACTGCTTTTGCCCCCTCCTTGAGAATGATACGATGTTGGAAGCCTTTTCGTTTCCCCAAGTTCTTACTGAACTCTTCAGAATAACTACAGATTCACTCATCACCTATCAAATGTCCGATCACACTATCATTAGCTGGGGTAGCAGACAGCGGTACACAGTAAAACTCCTTCACATCTCTTCTGGACAGAACCATGTCAGGATGGTTGAGGTCCTAAATAATCCCAAGCTCTCCTTGCTCCTCCGACCCAAACAAATTTGCCCCGTCCTTAACAATTTATATAGATCCTGTTGGAAGTTTCCTCCAAATTCCAAATCTGCCTCCGATTTCCCTAGGACCTCCACCCTCTTGCCACCCCTAAGCAATCATTTTTATGTTTGATTGGTGCAATTGAATGGACCCCAACCCATCAAAATCCTTGGCAATAATCAGCGTGAACGGGGAACCCGAATCAGCTAAGAAATTAATCTTCTTGCTGTTCACACTGATCACACAAGCTGGAGATTTCCTCTTGCGTGACCCCACCATGGATGCTATTTCCACCACACCATCCGCCTGTATGGACAAAGAAGACAACATTACTATCACATTTTTCTCCTTGTCCAAGCTATTGAGGTCTTCCTCAATGGTTTTGATGGTTTGTGCAGTGATTTTCTGTGCTAAGGTAGCCTTACACATCCGCGTAAAGTGCCCTTTATTCCCCACACTTCTAACATGTTTGATTTAAAGCAAAACAGAACTTAGCATTTCCAAGATGCGGTTTGCTACTACAACGGAAACACAAGGGTTCTACCTTCTCACTCTTGGCTCTAGACGATCCTGTTTCTGGATTGCGCACCAAACCAGTACTGGTCCCCTTTGTGGGTTTAGCATTGTGCTTCGCACTAAGTTGTTTAACTTCCCTAGACTGTGCAGTCCATTTTTTTTTCCATGCAAAGCTGAGAATGTTCAATACTTCTGGCAAGAGTGAGGGCTGTTTCTAGATCAGGGTCTTCAGAGGGAACAGCTTTTCCTGAATTTTCCTGTTACATGTTCTCTCAATTAATTGATCACAGATTATTTCATCCCTAAATTCATTCCCTGTAATTACAAGTGACAGCTAGAGTTCTAAGGTCGGCAACAAAATCGTCGATGTATTCACCAGGAATTTCAGCACGTTGAAGAAACGTATGGTGTTCTAACACTACATTCTTCTTGGGATTGAACCTTTTGTCCAAAGTTTTAATGATAGATGCGTAATCATCAATCATAATAGAATCTCCATCATCCCCACCACTCACACGGGTGCTCACTACTTCTAGAGGTAAAGTCTTTAAAATGTTCCTGCCTTCAGAGCCAAAATTGTAAATTAAAAGTGCTTTTTTTCTTTTTCGAAGTGAATGTGTACCCATCATTGGCTTCCAAATAGGCATAAAACGTGTCCTTCCATTGTTGCCAATTCAATTGGGGAGTGCCTGCTGATTGGAGAAAAGGTGGTGGTGCTAATACTCGATCCATTAGGTGACCGTATGTCGGTGAGTTGCTACCTCACAATAAGACCAACACAGGATAAAGTATTATGAGCAGAAAACTCAAAATATCACTGTGCTTGCTTTACTCGATGTAAACATTGAGAGAAAAAAATAAGAAAACGGATGTGCTTGTCCCTGGAATTCATTGTCAGATGATGGTAAATTACCATAGACGTGGCCCACTGTAAAATGGCCGACACGTTGTACATGCAATGCGTGTTTCTGTAGGAACTTGGGCTTAACTGAAAACCCAATCCAAAATGGCAGTTTCTTTGCCTGTCAATGCCTGACGTCTTAAGATGGCCGCCGCGTGGCAGAGTGCGCATGCGCGATGGTGGAGGTCTACGAAATTGGCAGTTTCTTCACCTGTCCTTGCCTGACTTCCTTAGATGGCAGCCGCGTGGCAGAGTGCACAATGCCGATGGTTGGGATCTCCAAAATGGATACCAAGTCCCGAAACGGGCACTTCATGGGTGGCGCGGAAGGCACAGAAGGAGCACACTTTGCCAATTCACCAGAGGAAACACTGCGGCGCAACGCTCACCTTGGGGCACGGCTTCCTAGCAGGATTCAGCCTGGCAGGAGACCGGCAGGCAGATCGCTGATGTCCCCAATCGCCACAACATCGAACGCGGTGTCGGACCAGGGCACCCTTGGCAAGCGGAAAAGGACACTGTAGGCAACAGACCGCTCTTAACCACTGAAAAGAAGCTGGTCCCACACTAGTACAGTGCTTCTCGTTTATTCGTCCATCGTCCAACGATCCCCGGCAGCAACCGCCGCTCCAACCCCCACCAAAGTTCCATGCAGGTAACCCCACGAGACAACATTCCAAACCCAACAACCGCATAAAAATGCTTGATGAATCTGATTGAAATTTCTCCAGACACCCTCTCTGAGTTTTCTGCGGCTGCAGTTACCGATTCCTCCTCACCCGGTTCCTGGAATGTTCACTCGCTGCTCCTTCACCTCACAATGGTTCTTCCAACCCGTCGCCAACTTTGTTACATTCAAGAATCCACACATATAGATTGGGTTTAGGAATATATGTATTTATTCCAAGTATATTAAGGAGCAGACAGGCAAGCGTCCTATAAGCCTCTTATCCAGCCAACCGTCTCTACGCTCTTGCACTCCCTACCTATGCACATTCTACCCATGTCAAAATTCTAGAGTAATAAAGACCATAACAATGGTAGGGTTTAGTTTTATTTTTTCACAGTTTTCTATACCACAGAGATTGTCACAGAGTGGTGTGAGGTTCCTGGAGTGATGACGTCAGCCTAATATCAGATTTCTGGATTGTCTAATGTTGTAGAAGTCACAGTCTGGTTTCAGGTCCAAGGCTTGCTGTTCCAATAAGAGATGATTCCTGTTGAATTGTCAGTCTCATGACAGGTTTCCTAAGAGACATCAGATGTGGATGTCAGATTACTTAAGTTAGCTCACAGTCATGTACCAGGTTTCTGGAGTGATGTCAAAATATATGTGATGTCAAAATACATCCTTTCCAAAACATATGTCAGCTTCCGGTAATGATGGCAGCAGTAGATTACTGGCTCCCAGAGTGATTTTGATTTAAGGTTTCTGTCATTCTGCTCATTCTGGTTGCACAGAGACTTCAATGTCTTCTGTCTGCCTGTGAAGTCCAAGCTCCACATTCCCCTTTGTCTGTCCGTTTCTGGACCCAAACTCTTCATTCTGTCTTTCTTTGGGGAACTGCTTTTATACTGTCTGTATATATTCTTCAAGATCCATAAAATGCTGTGTGCTGTATGTCTTTTTGGATGAGTTGAAGAAGCAGTCCGCCTGAGTAAGACTTTTAACTTGGGTAAGAAGGAGTAATATGCTAATGTAGTATGATGGTGTCTTCCAAAATGGTGGTGCAGCAGTTTCTTCAAAAGTTTACCCTAGTGCTCTGTATACATAGGACTTGCAGCATTAAGTATACACAGTGTATAAAGTATTTTATAGACATAAGTCAGACTAATGTTGCCAAAATAAATATACGGTGCACATAATATTATGCAATTCTTCCATCAGTGTTCATTGCAGTGTCCAGTCTGTTCTTGTTCTGTGTTTTATGTCCTTCATCTTATCTTGTGTTCTGTATTCGAATTTAAGAGGGCAGAAATCTTGTGTGACGCAACAGCTCTTTGGACACGGCAGCTGGGTAGGGAATGATCCACAATCAAGTACAACGTTTTGGAGGTTGGGCAAAGGAGTTCTCATCACATTCGGTCACGGGGGAAAGGGTAAACTAGCAGGGTCCTTTTTGGTGGGTGCTAAGGCATTACTTGAAAAAGTGAGTGTTTAACCCTTTTCTGAACTGGGAGAGTGAAAGTATGAGACTGACCTGTGGCAAGTAGTTAATTAAGAACATGCCTTCTGATTTTTACTTCTGACTTTGAGCCTGATAAAAATGTGGGTTTCTGTGTTATGTTGGCCTCATTTGTGGGTCTCAGTGGCATCCTCGAACGGTTCTCTTCCCACCTGATCAGCAGATAGTTGCTTGTCTGAATTAACATTCTAACATCCAAGTTCAGTACTGGGTCATTGAGGATCCCCAGCACCGCAACCTGTCAATTCATCACCTACATATTTCCCCTGGTAAATCTCCTGGTGGGCAATAACATTAAGATTTAAAAGTAATCTGATGATATATGACCTTATTTGAATGTCTTATCTGGCAGTGACCTATGGTAGCTAATTAGCTAATGAATCCCTCCTCACCATTCAGTCATGAATGTCATAGAACTATTTGTAGATGATTCCCCTTGAAAATAGTTTCCAAGTACAAAATGAGTGAACCCCAGTTACCCCTAGTGGTTCCATCCCCAACTTTCCATCTACATGAAGTTCCATATCTACACTGAGGTTTTTTTCCTGACCAACATTGCAAAAAAGACTAGAGCATCTGGCACCAGCCCTCACGTCTCTGAAAAGTCAAGTCATCCTCCAGGAGCCAGACCTCAGAACACCTAGACCTTGGAAATGCCTATCAGTGGTGCCACAAGGCCCCTCTTTGCACCACTCGAGCACACTCCATGCAGCAGCATGCTTCACAATGGATTGATCAACCAAGTGTTATGTCCTATATTCTGTTGAGTCATTGTTGGGGAAGATTCTCTAGAACCTGCAATGTAGGTTGAACCTTTGTGTGATCGGTTGGTGGCAGACTGTGTTGTGGGACACTCTGCCTGGTCAAGTCTAAATGCTATTTCTGTTACTTTCTAGTGTGGAGCACTCGCTTATGGGCACCAAGGATGAGCTCCACACACAAAACAAACCCACTACAAGCTGTCATTGGATTCTCCCTTTCAGGCACCTTGTTTTTGTGCCTCTGTGGGAAATTTCTATTTTTGCCATCTTCTGATTAGCTGAGTGGCACTGGAAGGTCATGCCGAATAAGCAAGTTTCTGGTCAGTGTGTCATGGATAGTACAGGTCAGACACTTGGCGGCCAATTCATCTTTACTTGCCTGATTGTTTAGTTACTACAATCTGTATTTCCTGAGTGGCTCTGGAGAGGCTGTGCTTGTCAGGCTGTTGTCATTGGTGAGTATGCATTTGATGAGGGTTGCTTTGTTTGTTTGGATCAGTGGCTATCTGCTATTGCTAATTTGAGGCTTTGTAAAGATAGGCAGTGGATGGAGTAGTCACCTTGCTGCTGCCAACCACTGCGTTGAGCTCTACGTTTCTCTTTTTCATATCACAAGGGACATTTCATAACTGTGCTTGTTCTTCATACAGAATGTAGGGTGTTCTCTTCACAGGGCAGTGATTTACTGCTGCCATATATTTCTCAATTTCAGGATCTGTTGTGTTGAGCACCAATTATCAAACTTTCCAAATATAGATTCTAGATTTCAACTAAGTTTTTAAATTGTTACATTTCTCAGTTCAAGCTTTTGAATGAAAGCTGGCATATGCATTGGATGCTGCATTTTCCCTAGCCTGATGTTCCCTAGCCTGATGGATGTTGTCACTTTTTTAGTTATGAATCTTTAGTGAAATTGGGTATAAATATGGAAGAATTTTAAATGAAGACTGGGGAAAAAGTCAGACAGGACACAAAGGAAATCCAAGAATCCTTTTTTTGAGATCCCACACGTGTGTGCCAGGTAAGTACAGCTCCGATTAACTGACTAAGAACACAGTTACCAATAAAAAACCCTATTCACGTTACACAAGTCGAAAGGCGGTATATCTTGATTCTCCGCCCTGTTTAAAAACGTGACCGCATCATCATTGGGTTTCTTTTATTTGTCGTATGCTTCCTCCATCCGGAGGTGAACCACTGGTTATTACAGTAGTGATCAATGAAATAAAAACAGTGAACGTGCTCTAGTGAAGTGAAGTAGAAAGGTGGCTCTAAAAACTCGTATACCTAGATTGTATTTTAATAAGTCTAGGATCGAGATAGATTAAAATAAGTGTTGTGCGTAGGAAGACCTATTATTAGTCTACCGCATATAAGTGTCCATATCCATATGGACACTTTAGTGCGGTAGACTAATAATAGGTCTTCCTACGCACGACACTGATTTTAATCTATCTCGATCCTAGACTTATTAAAATACAATCTAGGTATACGAGTTTTTTAGAGCCACCTTTCTACTTCACTTCACTAGAGCACGTTCACTGTTTTTATTTCATTGATCACTACTGTAATAACCAGTGGTTCACCTCCGGATGGAGGAAGCATACGACAAATAAAAGAAACCCAATGATGATGCTGTCACGTTTTTAAACAGGGCGGGGAATCAAGATATACCGCCTTTCGACTTGTGTAACGTGAATGAGGGTTTTTTATTGGTAACTTACTCAAATGTTGCAAACCGTGGTTACTCAGGTCAAGTGATCCATTCCCTTTTGATATTGAGTACTAATGCAAGGAAGCTGAATGGGTCACAATCCCTTCTCTCTCGATTTAATATAAGAACACAGTTAGCAATGAAATGCAAACAAACCTCGAACTAGAACTTATAACATAGAATAGGAAAAGAGGCATGCAGGACTCAAGGCATGCAAACAACTAAGTACAGAGTATCCATTGCCACTCACCTCTTCTGTGCCATATTTTAGACAAATGTAAAATATACAACCAAATAAAAGAAATTGAAAAATTAAGAACAAAATTGAGGTCTATTGCAATTAAAAATGTTGTATACAGAACTGTAATAAAAGAAAAGGCCCTGCTTTTGTTTAATTCTTTCTCCTCTTTTTAAAAAAAAATTGAATGTACTATTCAACATAAAGTATACTCTTGTTTAACATATGACATGGTACCTACTGATTTAATTCTTAAACTTAATTAGAAATTTCCCTATTATGTAGAGGATTGGAAATATCATCTCTCTTTGGGGCAATCCCACACTGTCGGCAAACATTTTGAAAATCAAATGGCACACATGTTGTGATACTGTTGAGCAGTCATTCACAACTCTTTTACAGTTCTGTTTTTGACAATTGAGACAAACATTCCTGTACTTAAAAGCATGCACTTTGTTCAATGTACGGTTGCACTTGTTTTTTGTGCAATTACACACAAGTTTAATATGTAATTCTGTAGACAGCTTTCTGGTACAAGTTAGGAAAATCAGGAAAGGTCTCGGCTATTGCAAATTTTATATTTTCATACTTTATATTTATATATATATATATATATATATATATATATATATATACTCTATGGTTTATATTACAAAATGGCCGAGTAATTGACTGTTCTAGTTATTTATCTTTATCATGTGTAGGAAAGTAGGATCTGCTTTTATGGTTACCCTCACTTTTTGCTTGATGTAATGCTGTTTCTGACTAGTCTGACTGGGATCCTGCTCATCAGGACCCTAGTCTTTGTGCTTTCTCCCCTTAATGGTAAGTATTTAGGTACTTCCCCGATTGGATATTGGGGTACCCTTATCAGTCCCTAGTATATGGTACTAAGGTACCCAGGGCATAGGTACCCCAGAGGTCACCCATACAACAAAAACAGTGCTGCTGCCAAGTAAAAGTTGAGTGCGATCCAGAAAACAAAGCTTACATTCTAATTACCTAAAGAATGTGTTCCAGGTGAGCGTTCTAAAAGTGTTCCAAGCTTGTTTTCCAATAGCTACGTGTGATCAGATTAACTTCCTGCTGGCAAACAAAAAGGAATGTGTTACAGTTGTGCATTCCAAAAGCTTTCCAGCACGTGGAGTGATGACGCCGCCAAATAATCTGACACTCTCCAGGAGTGCAAAGTGGGCATGAGCTTGAGGAAAGAGCACACACCAACAGTTGGGCAAATGGAAACCGTAGCCAATGAAAATTTAGCTGAGTGGTGAAATTACTCACTGCACCCGGCAATCCAAGCAGAAATAGTCGAGTTCACATAGTTCCACAATGCAGGTCTATAGAAATAAATTATGAGAAGGTAATAATCTTAACTTACGAAAACGGCACCTTTGCAGTGTACCGTAAGGTCTGCTGTGGGTTCTGGGAACTCATCGCCAATGTGAAGAAGTCTACGGGAGACAGAAGTCCTTTTATTGAAAGCCCACAGACATTTGTGTGCCAGGTAAGTACAAATACAAAAACACAGCCAGCAGTGAAGTACAAACAAACCTATAACTGGAACTTAAAACATGGAATAGAAGCATGCAGACAGCTCAACACATAGCCATCACCAGAAAGATTTTATGACATATGGATTGGCTAGGGATAGCAGCTCTCAGCAGTGCAGCTCCAGCACTGTGTGCATTACGCTTCTTTGAAAGACAATAGGTTATTCATTTTTTGCTTGACTATTTTGTGATGTGATTACATGTAATTTTTTTGAGGGTGGTCCTCTTCTTTCTGCTTTCCATACTGTGGGGGTTTTTTTTTTCTGTAGTACCTCTCCCGCCTTTTTCACAGCTGGCCGGGGAACTTCCAGTTGAAATTATTTAAAGGCAATAGATCAATTCAGTGTCGGACCATATAGAAAAAGATGTTTTCAGAACAGTCTTTGGGTATAGAAGGCTAGAAAAGTTTTTGAGCATTTGGCAATTTGCAAAACATTGCTTGTTGCAGAATAAATTGAGTCCCAGGACTCTGTAGACCTAGATAGTACTGAAAAGATGCATGTTTTTCACTTGGGAACAATCAGCAAGAGTTCAAGTTGGTTTGCATTGAGCTGACGAATAAGAAGATTAAGTTGTCCCCTTTTAATCTTTAATTGTATTGAGAAGTGCATTTTGCAGAATTCAATTGAAATGTACTCCCACATACTGCAGAATAAGAAAAAATATCTGCCCACCACTATTTGTAATATTTCGTAATTGTGGGTTTTGATCCTCTTTATGGACATCCGGGTATGTATGCAGCGTGATAAATGGAAACTCATTATGTGCAACACCTGAAGATAATTCATTCTGTGCACTCATTCATACTTCAGTTCGAGCAGCCCCTGTTACTTGGACCTTGGCTTGTTAAGTGAATTGAAACTGAGACCTATTCTTTTGCCCTAGGAACACACTGTTTCATGAGAACTTCCTGGCACATCTTCTAATCATGGAAGCTAGCATCACCAACCAAATACTCCTCCTTAAGTTTATTGCCTTACCCTCTACAGAATTATACTGTCCCACAGGTTCCGCACCCTAACTTTACCACATGTTTTTAATACTCCAGTCACTTTAGAAGGATCCGCCCACATCATTCTGCCTTTCTTACCATTTGAGGACTTCTTTACAAGGCCCAATTTGCACATCTAGTATAGTCCCTGTCTCCTTTCTCCACACCTTCAGTTCATATACTCATCCATTTTGTTCTCTATTGTTACCAAAAACTTGCTTATTTAGATTATTCTTGCCCTAACAACATCTTGCAAATAACCAATAAAAACACAATTCTATTAAGGAGGTCATCCACTTAACCAATTCTTAAAGTGTCTTTCATGTATGCCAAATGACTGTTTTGTAGTATTTTCCACCAGCACAATATAGATTTACAGCTACCTTCTTTGACTTCACAATTCATATCTGAAAGGCCCATTACCTTTCCTGTGGAATAAGGCAACCGTCTATGTACTATCCAAGATTTGGTAACACATTTTGCCAGTTTCTCAGAGATGAATTGCACACCTTTGTCGGAAATGATTTTCTGAGGGATTTACTCCCTAGAAAAATTTTCACCAAAAACTCAATTACCAAATCAGTATTCTCCTTATATACCATCTTGACTTAAGGCTACTTTGAGTTGTAATCTATTAAAAATAATGCCTAAGACTCCAGTCAGTCAAGAATAACTTTATTTCGGTTCAGAGAACCATAAAAGTTTCACAATAAAAATATTTACAATTCATAAAAACAGAGAATGATTTAAAACAACAATTCATAATATTTCAGCAAAGACGATTAAAATAATGATCAAGCCCTGGCATGCCTATACTAATTTCATTCATAACTATTTCTAATCACAATAGACCCCCTTATAAAATTTGCCTCAGCAATGCAGATATCAGAGGTGGCCAATGTATGCAAGTAATTAAAACCATCATTATATGAACAAGGACGAATGTTCCTTAATAATGGGAGCAGAAATCTGGTTCTCACTGACTTATATAGTGTGCAAAATAATAGGAAGTGCAACGTGCTTTGCCTAGAGGAATTATCACACGGGCAAGGAATAAGCTTTCCCGCCCATCCTCCTTGACGAGGAAACGCCAACAAAAAGTGCATAGTCGAAACCAATTTAAGTCAAATCTGATCTGGGAGTTAGTAGAAAAAGATAGATAAAATTGTGAGGGGGCAGGAGGTAAATAAGACACTCCCATCTCACCTTGCAGTTGACAACTACGCGTATTGCCCCTTGTAAAAAACGCCTCTCTAATAATGGCCTTAGCATTTGAAGGGATTCTTTGAGGGTTTTCAAAGAAATGTCCTAGGCCTATCTCTTGAAACTTTTCCTTCACAAAGCGGAGCCAGGGCATCTTTAGTGCATTATACGTATTGAGGGAATCCTTAATAACATCCTTTAAAAACTCTAGGCCTTCTGAGAGCCAAAGGGGCACAGTGAATACAATCTTCTATGAATTCTTGACCCAGTTCAGTATGGCAAAATAAAGTGGGAGCGCTTTTTGGTACCATCAGTAGTTTTTAAATAAATGTATTCTCTATTAGTTGGAGCTGTTGGCTTTTATTGTACCCCCGGCCCCATATGTGGCAATAGAGAGGCATTTAGCTTTGTAAAGGATTAACCATTCCTTCACTGGTTTGTGCCACAATTTACAGGCAAACCGAAACAATCCATCCACAGCCCTGCTTGTCTGCTGTGCTCTGGTAGTTAAGAGTGGTTCCCACTTCATCTGATTGTTAAATAAATTACCCAGATACACAAAGTTGTTGACTTTTTCTATCTTCTTTCCTTGGACAATAAACGTTTTGGTTTTTGTGGTCTTTGGGCAACACACCATTATATATGATTTCTTAAAATCAACTTGTAGGTCAAGGGAAGTCACAAAATCAGTTAAAGCATCAAGACACTTCTGCAAGCTCATAGCTGTCCTTGCCATTAATACTGTATCATCTGCGTATGAAAGCAGGGGAACGGTTTTATTACCAATTTTGGGGGAGTCAAGCTCCCTTTTTAATAAAAAAGCCTCCAGCCCATTTGTATAGATTAAAAACAAGAACGGGGCTAAAGTGCATCCTTGGCGGACCTCCTCCATGGAGATAAATGGATGGTCCCCCCCCCCCCCTCACTGCCATATCTTATGGTGGCTGTTGTATTTATATGGATCCTACGCAGAAGGGTTACTAGTGCTTTTTTCATAGCCCACAATTTGTCCCGATTGACCGTATCAAAAGCACTAGATAGGTCCATGAAGGCCAAGTGAATAGAGCACTTCATGGACCTCACGTGCTTACTGACAATTGGGGACAAATGAAGACATTGTTCAGTTGTTCCCAGCCCCCTCCTGAACCCATATTGTATTGTGTATTTGACAGGACCCCATTGGTAGATGCCCACTCTTCCAGACGTGCTAAGAGGACCCTACCCAATACCTTGACTGTTGCATCAATCGGTGAGATAGGTCTATAACACGCCAGATTGCTTCTATCACCCTTTTTTAAAAACGGGGACCAAAGTCGCCTCTTTCCATGACACAGGCAGTGGGCCTATAATTGCTGCTTTAAAAATGTTCATTAAAGGAGGTGCCCACAATTTCGGATTTCTCTTAAAAAGATCGAGGGGCACCCCATCTGGGCCGGGGGCTTTCAAACAGGTGCCTAGGGCTAAAGCCACCTCTACCTCTTGGACTGTGATGGACAAACTAAGTTGTGTGGCTGTAGTGAGGTCAAAGGGTGTTTCCCATGAAAAATCCACAAACTTTTGTGCGGGGTTAAAGATGCTGAAAAAATGGGCTTCCCAGGCTTCACCCATAATCAATGAGTCCAACTGTCTCACATCTTCGGTGAAATTGGGCCTTTAAGAGAGCCTGCTTTTTCCAAGTCCTCCCACGCCAACCTCCTCAAATCCATCTTCCTGCTTCTATTACTTTTTTTTTATATTTACTTCTCGTGATTTTAATTAGCTCTTTATCACGGGGGATGGCACGAAGGGCACTTTTTAATTCCTTATGAGCTTTAAAGCATTCAGTATTGAACCAACTCGCCTCTGGGGTTTGCTTTTGGGGGATATTCCTGAGCAGCCTCTGAGCAATGTTGGTACAGAGCATCTCAAAATCCCGTACCATTTCATCTGAGGTAAAATCTAGCCTCCGGCACCCATCTATTAAATTATAATTTCTTAAAATGATATCTTGCTCAAATTTAGATGGGTCTACCTGATCCCATTTCAGTATAATTACTTTGTTAGAATTGTATTGTAACGGAGATTCAACAGAGTGCCCCAACTTAGGCTTGATATTAAGAGAGGCAGTAAGAGGATAATGGTCACTAAGCAGTTTGGCAAGACCTTAAAGTCCCGAACAAGAGAGGTAAAATTCTTTGTCATTAGCATAAAATCGATAGAACTATTCTTACCACCACCAAAATAGGTTGGGCACTGCAATGGGGAATTGCTGGCATAATTATTTTAAAAAATTAAGTCATTTACAACCAAGATGGAGTTTAGGGCTTCACCTTGTGGGGAATAAATAAAATGATCCAAGGGCTGCCCCTCAGAATCTTCCAGCCCACACATGCGATGTGGACTGTACTTACAAAGTGTGCAGTTAATCTCCAACCCATAAAATACATAACGGCTGCCATTTCACTGAGGCTAGAGCAATTTCCATTTGCTGGGACTCTATTACTTGGCAGTAACTTTTATCAAAGATATTATGGTACAAGTTCACCAAGAATATTTCAACCTTAACCAAACCAGCAATTACTGTGAGTTGATACCAGGCTGATGAACCTATGCATTTAGCTTTTACAGAAGCATATTTTACCGCAATACCACCCTTGGCCTTTCCTGAAGGGGATGAAATCACAGGAACACATTTAGAGCGATTTTATAAAATGTCATCTGTAGTCCAGGTTTCCTGCAAACATAAAAGATCAAAACCTCTGATACAATCCAACCAACCCTCGTTGCCCAATTTTGAGCAGACTCCAGCTATGTTTCACGACAATATTTTAAGATTAGTAGTTGTATCACCCTGTATAACATGCCCCAAATTTGCATTAACGGATGCATCAGAGATACCAATGGAGAACAAGGCCACTTCTCCAGGTGCATCTTCCTCTTCGCAATTCGTTTACCGTTTGGTATTACTGACCCCCCCACCCCCCTCCTCATCTACCAAGCACGACAAATCCTGCAGTCATTCAATATCAGTAAGCCCTGAAAGGGCTTCAAAACGGTTTGCCTGGTTAATTGGCTGTGAGTGGGTAAGGTTGAAGTGTTTAGGCTGCATTTGTACTGGCCTCTGTAGAGAACTGAGTCCCATGTGTGGAGGATAAAAGAAGCCCAAGGGATATGCCCTTATGGGGCCATTCTCGCCCATCACTTCCTTAAGGAGGGTCAACACAAAAAGCACAACCTAGGGCCCTTGAAGTTTAGGACCACACAATCACCTTCCACAGATTTCGGTGTATAGCCTAACCAGATAACCCGCCGTGCCATAATGATGTTCTCAATTAGCTTAGTCTGACATCTTATTTTTCTAATACACCAGTGGGCTGATTTATTTATAAGACTTTGACAGTCTTCATGTTGGCCCAGTGGCAGTGGGGGAGCTCCTGTTAGTATCACAGTGTAGGGGGTGCTATGTTTAACAGGTCTTGCGCCCCTACCCCACAAATGGATGCATTTAGGGTACAATTAGGTTGCTCACTGTCATTATTCTGCAGGTCCTGACTGGATCGATTAGCCTTTATAATGCTAACCCTAGGTCCCTCTTTTTTTGTTTTTCCTTGGTGGGACTGTCTCCTAGGAGTCCCTTTCAAATGGTAAGGTAGGAGATTTAATAAGACAAGCCTTGTTCGTATAAGGGGCTAGTGTTCTTGTTGGGAGGGTACCCCTTTTGTGAGGGGCAACATCCTGTTTATCAGTGTGAGTATGGGTGGCCTCAACACTCAGTGTAGTATATCTTGTTTTCTCTTTTGAATCCCTCACCACATAACGGAGCTGTTCTTCAATATGTCCCAACCTTTCTAAAATGAGTCTCGGCCTCTGTTAACAGTTGACTAACTCTATTGAAGAAAGAGGAATCTACTTTCTCAGATGGTGCCTCCCTACCCACTCCGCCTCTTGTCTTAGTATCCTTCCCCTTTACAGGTTCTTGCCGGGTTTTTTTTGTCACAGGATGCTGCCCTTTTGCTTTGGGATTCTCCTCTGCTCTTTTCCTTTTACCCCCCTAAGGCTTGTGGCCACCTCATTATTCACAATACAATTTTTTTAATTTATTAGTACTAGAATCTTCAGAGACATTAATGTTATCAATAATATTCACTGTTGGAGATAATGGTACCAAAGTCCTGGGCTCTGTATCACTGGTAATAATATCTGCAGAGTCCTGGGGAGGTAATGATGGGATAGGGACTAGTGATAGCCTTCGTTCCGTGAGTTCAATCTCCTTGCTAATTAACCCAACCGCCTTTTGCAAGAACCATCCAATGTAGAACTGGTGGGATTAGGAGCCGGTGTGATTTTCCGTTTGCCCATGACTCCAAACTCACTGGGCTAGTGCTTATAGTCCAGTGGAACCAAGACACAATGTTTGCAAGAAAAATACCTGTGTGGTCCCTTATTTAATTCTTACTGGTATGATAAATGAGCCCAAAAGGAAAGTTGCCTCTGGTAAATGCTTCAGATTATAGCAGGGTGTTGTACAATGTTTCCAGTGAAGGGACCAAGAGAGCAGGCCCAGCCGTGGACGCAGAGGGAGCCCAAAGCAGAATTAGTACGTGCCTTCAGGCGCGGGATCAGGGCGTGGGTGGCGGCTGCCGCGAGTCACTCTTAGGCCGGTAGTCCTGCCCCACTCCTCCTTCCTTGACAGGCGTGCCTAAGACTCATTAACTGTCAATGTAGGGAAAGGGCCCATAATATCAATTGCCAGTTTACGCCAAGCTCAGTGGAACATCTTCTGCTACTGCAGGAACTTTGCAAGCCTTGGCAGACCTATCATACATGGTACACATTCCACAATTCTGCACTGCCCTGCCACCTTCAGCACCTAACCCAGGCCACAAAAATATTGAAAAATCCTGCATTTCATAAACCACATGCCTAGATGTTCAAGATAAACCAACTTATCACTGCATACAATCGCATCATTTTCCAGTGCTAATTCTCCTTTAATATTTGAAAATTTGTGAAGCTCACCCCTCAATACTCTTTCTTCAGACCAGTCATTGAGAATTAATTCCTTAACTTCAACCATACATTAATTTTTGTTTGCTTCTAATTCCCAATTACCTTTTGTAAATGTATCCCATTCCCCCTCTTAAATCCTTAACTGTTGCAGCCACTTCATGCTTCAAATCATCCATACAGGTGTCATCACATGAAGATTCTAAAGACAGAAAAAGGCATCCAGCCAGCGTTAGAATTTCCCCCCAGAAATGTATATGAAAAGGTCAAAAACACTTGCATTTTAGCTCAAAGTCCTTGCTGTAAGAGTCCTTCCCACACCTGGAGAAAAAACATTTGCTCACAGCCTCAAGCAGTGCGACTTATGATTTTGTGGCAATATTATCAAATTTTGATTGGTTCCTCTTCCCCATACTATTCAAAGTGAATGCAAACACAAGCCTCCTCCACCTCAACAACACTAATATGAATGCCCAGTCTTGTGAGGTGCTGTCCTTCTGGTTGCTGTGTGATATCTGATCTTCTGGTACCTGCTTGTCACCAGTATTACAAAATAGATGAGCACGCAGGGTTGAATTCTTCAACAAATTTATTGCATCAACAAACGGATCAAATGTTATTTGGAACAACCAGATGACACCCCTTGCTGTGAGTCACTCCTTCAGCTGACACTTCCCTTCAAACCCATGCACGTTCCCCCCCCCATAGTTCTTAAGTTGCATTCTATAGACATTTGCACTCCTATCCACAGACCACCCCACAGACCACCATTCTGCCATTCAGTGCCACTTGCAAAACACTCCAGGCCCTTAAAATAAAAAAATGCATTGTGAAGGCCAGCAATCTCCGCTTCATGCAAAAATATGTTGGTAATAAGCTGAGAGTAACCCTAGTGACAAGTGCACTGAAGGTGATCAGGAACAATCGTTCATGCACACACGTTCAGATAATCATAATCCGTAGTGTACAGACCATGCACATAATGTTTGTAAACATTCACATTCATTAAAAAAAAAATAAACATGCAAATTGCCCCATTTGCCTCATGGCAAATAGGAGGGAGACAAATAGAGTATCTCTCCAATCTGTAGGAAAATCGGGTGTGTTCCTGAGGAGCAACCAGTGTGAATTTTGAGGTGTCCAGTCGGATCAGATTCCCTACATAATATGGCAAAAAGCGCAAAAATGCAGAGGAACTGCAAGTCCATAGGAATTGGGAGGTATAGAACTGCTGTACAGATGGTCAGGAACTTTCTGTCTCACAGTGGAAATAATTGGAATACAGCACTTTAACCTCCGCTCCCTTCTCATTGGTGTGGGACTAAACTCGAGAGTAAGGACTTTGGAGAGGCACAGCAGGAATATAAACAAATGGGATTACCAATAAATAATCGGAAAATTATACAAATTACTTTTTGAAAGCTGGGCAGCCTCGCATAGGTTGGGGAATGAGGCTGTCAATTGTAGGGCTTGTATTGAGGCTACCTAATTCTATAGGGGTACCCCGTGATCTGCAGCCTGATCACTGCAGCACAATGATGACATTTACACACACATATTGAGGGTGCGGGTTAGAAGCCTTGTGCGGTCTATGCCCCTTTATTATATAGCCTCTGGCCATGCCTGGCTAAAGGATGTTACATGGTGTGGTTCCGGGGAAGTAAGCTACCGCTGTCTCCTGCTTTAGTTCGCTCTGGTGAGTTGAGTTGTTGACTGGGGCAACGCTGTTGTGCCTCTCGCTCCTGGGTGTGCCTTCTAATATAGCCCCCCTTGCTTCCGCTTTCAGCTCCAGTTGGTCCGGAATATCTACCTTACAAAACTATGAGATGTTTCTGATGACTGTCTCGCTGTCTTTGCGGGCTGGGACCATGATACCATCGACACAGATCACTGTCCCCACTGCAGGTTTGAAAGGTTTCCTGAACTTCCACCAGGGCTTTCTTTCTTTAATTATCACCTTGTCACTCGGCGAGATCATCCGGGTTGCGGCTCACTGCCTCAGGCTTATGCGCATGTTTTGCGTGTGCTGTACTTTGGTGCTTACAGAGTCATAAAGTGATGGTGTCCAGTCCGGGTGTACTGGGATGGTGTCACGTCTGGGTCCTCTGAGCATTAGAGACCATGGTGGGCATTGTGTGGTGCAATGCGGTGTTCCCCAATACTCTTGTAAGAATCTTTGAAGGCTGAAGGTTTTGGTGTGCACATAAAGTGCTCCGCTTCGCCGTTGGCCAGTGGCCACTGTGGTGGGATGCGGTGATGTCCCTAGGTGCTCGAATAGTTCTTTGAATTCTGTCCCCTGTAAGGGGGGCCCATTGTCCATCTTGATCTCCTCGGGTAGACCGAACCGTGCAAAGGTCCTGTCTAGCACCGGTGTGACATTGACAAAAGCCATCGAGTCGACCACATTGACAATGCAGTACTTCAAATAACTGTCCACTAGGACTAAGGTCACCCTCCCATCAGGGAAACTCCCGAAGTCCAAACTCGCTTTGGACTGCGGGGTGGTGCAGGGCTCATCTGTGGGCTGGTGAGCTGGCAGAAGGGACATCAACGTACCATCTGGTCAGTGGCGGCTTCAAGGTCTGGGAACTACACCGTCTCACATCCAAGACCTCATCCTCACTGTCTTAATGCCCGCCATGGTCCAGTGCTGTCACCTGATGTTGTAGGCTCTCTGGTATTACTAGCCGTTGGCCCTTCAGTACGAGGCTGTCTCGAGTGACGCTGAGTTGATCGCGCACACTTCAAATCTTTGTGAGCCTTTCCTTTTCTGGGCCATGCCAGTTATAGGTGTTGCGGAGGAAGTTCTGCCACAAGACTCCTCAAAGCATCCGTCACCTTCACTATCATGCTGTCTTTCTTGGTGGCCTCTTCAATCTTGCTTAGGGTGAGCGCCTCCGGACATGCTGCTTTTGATACCATGCTGACGTACTCTTCAATTACCACAGCATTGTCATCATTTCCACCGTGAGGTGTGGCGGATGCCATGAGAGGAAGTCTGTTTGGTTCTTGGACCCTTGACAATAGACTTCCTCCATATGGTAGTGCTGTAACTGGATGGCCCAACGCTCTCTCCTTGGAGGTGGGTGTGGTGCCGTCCCTCGAAACAACTGGATGAGTGGTTGATGGTCCGTGACCTCTCTGAATGGTCTCCTGCAGAGGTACAGGTGGAAATGTCCACAAGCCTATTTGATATCAAGTGCTTCCTCTTCTATGTGGGCAGAAGGTGCTTCGGCGGTCTTTGTGCTTTACTGGTGAATCCTAGTAGTGCCCATCTCCCTGGCTCTACTTTCTGGATGAGCATAGCCTGAGGACTACCAGGCTCTCATCAACGAGCAGCTCAGTCCACTTCTTTGGGTTGAAGCAGACCATCGTTGGCTTGCTCAGTAAGACCGCTTTTCTCTTCTGGAACACCTCTTCCTCTCATTGGCCCCATGTCCCGGGGGCATCAATCTTGGCTAGGGCTCTCAGCGGCTCTGCGGTGGTTGCGAGGTTAAAAATGAATCTGCCGCAATAAGTGGCCATGCCCAGGAAGCTGCGTATTTCTGTAATGGTGGTCAGTGCAGGGGCCTGTTTGATAGCCTGCGATTTGCGGTGATCAACTTGCACTCATCCTGATTTCACACATATCTGAAAAACTCTATGGATGTTTGGAAGAAAGAGCATTTTTCACTGTGTAGGGTGATACCGTACTCCATAGGAGCTTTAGGGTTGCTCGTAGGTGTTTGTGGTGCTCCTCAGTGGTCGCAGAGTAGATCAGGATGTTGTCGCTCACATTCATGACGCCCTGAAGTCCTGACAACGTCTCCTGTATGGCTTCTTGGAAAAAACTCCACTGTCAAAATTCAGTCTTTTGTATCAGCGCAGCCCAAAGTGCATGGAGAAGGTCGTTCTGTATTTGTTCTCTTCTGAGAGGAGCAGCTGGTGGTAGACTTCATTTAAGTCCAGTTTGGTGAACCACCTTGATCCGTTGAGATCAGCAATAATATCCCCCATCTTGGGCGCGATTTGCCTCTCCCGCTTGATTGGGGAGGCGCATGTCAATGCACAGGTGTGCTTTCCCTTGCTTTTTCCGCTATGACCATGGGGGGACATCCAGGGGGTCAGGCCATACACCTTCTCAATCACTCCCAGGCTCTCAAGCTTGTCCAATTCTTGTTCCACCAGTGGCCTCAGATGGAACGGCATACAACGATGGCGAAGGGCCACTGGCTTGACTGACTTATTAATGTGTAGCTTGATTGTTGGGGCTTTTAGGCACCCTAGGCCACTGAATAGCCTGGGAAATTGGTTCAGCCATTTGGTAGTCTGATGGGCTCATACATTCCGTGCAAAGGACACGAGGCCTAGATCTTCAGCCATGTGGATTTCTTACAGGGTGTCAGCTTATTTGTTGACCACGTGGAACGTCGTCATGATTTCTTGATTATCGGACTTAAAACTCACGATCATGCATTCCTTTCAGGGGCAACGGGTTCTGGCTCTTATATGCAAAGCTTTTGGTGTTCAACAGAGATAGTGCCGGAGACGTCGGTACTGTTGCCCATCACGTTTACCGACGCACCAGTGTCAGTGAGGGCCTTGACTTCCAACACCATGATCTACACCACACACGAGGATTGTGGCCTTCTGTGTCTCTTCAGGTCGCTTGTGGATAAGATTAGGAAAGCTTCCTCCTCGTCATCTGGCGTTGAGTCTTCAAGCCGGTGTCTGAACTGCGGTGGCTCTTTGGCGGCCCCAAAGGGTTCTGGTTAATCCAGGCACAGCTATCGTATAGCTCTGGACAGGGTCTGCCTTCCTCTAGCGCTTCTCCCTCTCGATCGCCCTCTGCATGCTGTTACAAAGTGATTCAGTCTGCACAGGGCGTGTGCGGCCCTGCGCAGGGCAGTTGTCTAGGGGGTGTTGGTCGTGGCCGCAGTACCTACAGCAAGACCTAGGTGGAGGAGGGGATGGTGCTCTCAGCTTACTTGCCTTCCCTCTAGTGTACACCGCATCAGCTCTCTATTTTCACCCCTGGGGCGGTTTTGGGTGGCTGGGTAATGGCGATGTCCTTTTCGGTTGCTCTTGCGGCCGCCAGATGATGGGACCTTGCCATGATCAGGATGTCGTCGAGGCTGAAGTTCGTCTGCCGCAGAATGAGGCCTTTGAGCGTCTTGTTTTGGCACCCCTGGCTGATCTGTGCTCATTTTTCTTTTGGCTGGTTGTCTGCTGGGCACGTGCTAGCCAACTTGTGTAGGTATGGTCTCACCTTCTCATTGGCGGGCCTGGCGGAGTTTGAAACGCTCGAAGTCTGGATTTAACTGTGGATCAAAATGCTCATTGATGGCTCTTACTGCTGCATCATAGTCGGTTGCTGCTCCAGTGTTGAGGAGGTGTTCAAAGAGTTTGTAGATTTCTTCTCCTGCATAATGGAGTAGGAGGGAGTGCTTGATGGCTCCATCATTTTCACGGGTGGTGACAAAGTAGTTCTCCATCCTCCCTACCCATGTCTTCCAGCAGGGTGAAGGTGTTGCTGGATCAGCAGCTCACTGAACTAGTTGTAGTACCCCTACTAGTGCATGTTGTGGGGGAAACTGTCTGGGTGGTTGCTCCTGTGGGGGTGTGGAATTTGCGTTATTGGTCATGGCTGGGCTGAGTGTGTGCAGTACACTTCTCTGTGCAAGGCCTGCTATTGGGTGCTAATGCTGCTGGCACCCTGTCACATAGGAAATGATGCACTTGGCTTTGCTGTTGTCTTTCTGTATGTTTGAGACAGGGGCTTGGGCCCAGTGTCTCATGGCTGCTCATTGCTTCTGCCCACTGTTGTACTGTCTATGAATGTCTTATGGCACATGCAGCGAGCGCCCCTTTGGCATGTGCTGTACTTCGTTCCTTCTCTATTAATTCGTCCTTTGTTCTGTTGGGTTTTTTTCTTTCTTCTTTTATTTATATATATTTTTTATTGTTTTTCCACCAAAATCCTTTCTGCAATATAGTGAGGATATTGTTGTATAGCAAAAGTCCAGCCCAGTGACAGAGCCTCATTTGCTTCAGCGCACACCTGCAAACCTTACAGCAGGATGATTCCGAGCTCCAGCTTCCGTGCGAGGACAGGCCTGTAAGCAGGCAACAGGGTGTGGTGCACGTAGTTCCTGGGTGGCGTGATGCGGCTCAGACAGACGCCACAGGCAGAGTGGGTCGTGCGGCCGAGGCAGTCAAGGGGTACAGGCTGTTGATGGGAACCTGCATGAAGCAGCAGGTGTTGAAGATGAATCGCAGTCTGTCTCGTCGACAGGTAGTAGTTCCGTTCGCAGGGTGGCGCACCAGCTGCTTGGTCCAGCGACCGCGTGTAGGAGGGGGCAGGGCTACTTGGGCACCAGTGCTCGGGTGCAGCAAGGTTCTGTGTGGAGCAGCCCACTGTATCTTGTTGCTAGCAGTCTTAAGGAGGCACTCGTGGTAGACCCTCGTCATCAGTGTAACGAGCAGTGGTGGCTGGTGGAATTTGAAACTGGTGGGGGCGTATGCAGAACGAATCAACGTGAGCGAGCGCAGCGAGCAAGCTCGACGGCAATAAGCGGGTTCGGGGGGGTTCTCCCCCGTGAAGACATTTTTTTTAAATTGGCATCTTTTTTGGTGCGATTTTCAGCACTATTTCTGTGATAAATGGACTAAAAATTCAGTTCTTCTAGGCATTCATAAAAGAAAACTCATACATTATTTCAGAGAATTTCTGGGTTGCCAAGCAAGGGGAGAGGAGTTGGCCTAACGGCTAGGGCGTTCGACCTCGGACCTGGGGAACTGGGTTCGAGTCTCGGTAATGACGCTGAACATCCTGTGATTCTGGGCAAATCACTTAATCTCCCTGTGCCTAACAAAAATGAATGTGTGTCCTCATGTAACGTAACTGGTGCTATGTAAAGCGCTCTGATACCCGGTTGCGGGTCAAGTTCGCGCTATATAAAACTCTGCAAAAAAAAAAAAAAAAGTCTGACTTCTGAAAAGGGCTAGGGTACTAAGCAAGACTGCTTTGGCTCTACCCTTTCCAATAGAAAACACTAGGTAGTGATGTGAACAAGTTCAATGGACAAACCTGGGGTCTAGGGAGGGTCCCTCTCCTGAGAAAGAAATTTTAAAAAGATTGGCAAATGGTGCATTTTAAAGCAAATGAATGCAGCGATAAAGCAAGGCTTATTAAGCAGTGGGAACGTATAGTCTTGAAATATTAAACACATTAAAAACTGCCTCGTATCTTCCTGCATTAATTTGTTCAACAGTTACTGTAATGTGTAAATTGATCTGCATGACAACTTTAGCCCTTTAAAATGTATGCTTAGCTTGCCCAGTGTCTTGCACTGCATGCAGCATTACCTTTGGCAAAATATGCTCTAACCAGACTTCGGGAAGCACCCACAGCTGCTGGCTGTAACCAGTCCTATAGAAATATGTGCAGACAGGTCTTTAAGTGAGATGAAAAAAGTGGGTGCTCCCTATAAAGGAACATGCCAAATACATTTCTGTGATTCCCATAGTGTGCCATCAGACCGGTATTTTGGTTTCTCTCTGAGATGTAATTTTATCCAGATAAATAGCACAGCAACTGACATACGCCTAAAGCCTGTCAGTATGATTGGCTTTGTCACTGGGTGTTAGCTGTTTAAGATAAATGAGTAACAGCAATGATTTCTTATAAATAAGTAATGGTAGCTACATGGGTGGGAGGGCTTGTGGTGTCCCGTGGTGGCTTCTCATACTGCGGTGCTTTTACCCACGTTAGCCTGCTAGGCAGTGGCCAGCGCTGTCCCAAGCATAGTGTCCCCTGTGACGTGTGGTACTAATACATTATTGCAAACTACCCCCTTTCTTTGGAAGAAACCGATCGGTCACATGATGTCTCTGCGTTTAACTTGCTTCTAACTTGTTATAGTTGTGGCAGGACGGAAGTAATGAAACTAACTGGTCAATGTAGTGATCTGTCCAGGATCACAGATTCTGCTTAAGCTGTATGCGTCGGATTACAATATGCACCCAGCTCGTTTGTGCGCGTGTGCACTGCTCGTCAGAACGCACACCTGTGCACCAGGGTTCCGTGGGAATGCGGTTCATGGCGGTGCCTTGGCTTGGGTCCGGTGTCTGTAGTGCGCAGTCACCACGTCTCCTGTGACACATGGGGCAGCTGGGGGGTCTGCCGATGGCGGGTGGAGGTGTTCGTCACACCACCCTCTCCTCACATTCTGCAGCTGTCCTTCAGGGTCACGCGTGGGAACGTGAATTGATAAGTGGTTAATGCATGTTGGGGCTGGGCAGTGGCGGGGCACTGCAGTGAAGAGCTGAGGTGTGGTGCAGCGTTAGGGAGAAGTATTCAACTGTTGGTAGCTAGGTGTGGTGCTGAGGTATTTGCGGCTGGGCCGACTTGCAACGGGGTGAACTGCAATGGGTGGCCAGGTACAATTGTGAGGCTTGAGTGGATGGTTTCAGGTCTGTGGTGCCGGTGAGCAGTGTCCGCCTATGGTTTTTTGCTCAAACCCCCACACCCCACCCTTCCTGGATTCCTCTGCAGCTGTCACTGTCCTGCCCGCCCTTGTTTAAAGCCCCGGTGCAGAACCGTATTGCTCTGCACTTAAGTGCCTGTCACATAAATGCACCGACAACTCTCACTTCCTCCTCCCTCCTTGGATTTAAGATCGGGCGTGTCCTAACCCTCTCGTCGCTGGCACTGTCTGCAAGCATAGTGCGTTGTGCTGCAGGGAGGTAGTGAATGGCTGTTTATGTAGCTCTGCTTCCTAGACTGAATCGCATCTAAGCGCTTACAAGCTGGCACAGTTCCCTAAGACTTCCTTTAAAACATGCACTTGCGATTGTGTGCACCTGAATTTTGCAAATTGTGAGTTAGTTGTACTACACGACAGGGTAACTGTCTTGCCGAGTGTTAAATTTTAGGTTCATGATCCAGCTGGATATTCTCGCAACTCTACCCTTTCCTATTGGCTCCTTTGTGTACCTGTTAGCATGCTTTAAAAACACGTATAAAGATTATTTTTCAATTAAGCCGCCCACTGCATTACATTCAATAATTACTTGGGGCTTTGTACTCTCGCCCCAAAAAGAATGCCTCAAAGGTCCACTGACATTACGATATGCTTCCATCATGTCACGACACCACTCTCCTTCACCTTGGCTCATTTGCAAGTTATGATAAAACGTGTCTTTTGTACGGAAAGCCTTCGACGTGCAAGATCTTGCTACAAGTGAGCAAAGCTTGGCCACTAATATACCCACGTGTTACAAGCCAGCGGCCTTAAGCGAGTGAGACGGCAACCGATCATTTCAAACCAAAAACTAAAAATCAAACCATGTTAGAAAATACCTTCAACTGAGAAAGCAAAGTGCATTTTTAAAGATCGTGTTCTAGTAACTTCTTTCAGTATCCCATATTCTATTTTCCGTTCTAATTCGGATGCGGGCATAAACAAGTCTCTGCCTAAATTGGAATTACAAAATGTGCGTTAAATCACAACTGGTGTTTTTCTGGTGAAATGTAAATGTAGAAACCCGACCAGCATGGCGGGAATCCCTGCTGCAATTGGTGCGGAAGCTGAGGTTCTTCATGAAGTTATTTCCGAGCACATATTAGTGGCCCAGTATCTTGCAACGTGGAAACACCCATCTTCGTGGTATCGTTACTCCCGGGTGCGGTATTACTAATGGAGTTCCCTACTAATGAGAGCTTTAGAGTAGACTGAGTGGCAGCAATTTCTAGCCAGTAGGCCTCCCTTAATTTAATGAATACAATAAAAAAATAAACTTACCAGGCATCTCCATTCTCCTCCGGTCCCGCGTGTCTCTTCTGCAACGTGGTGGAATTAACTTCTCCCCGCTCTTTTCTTTTGCATACTAAACTGCCAAATCAGGAGACTGGATGCGACGGGAGGCGGCTGACCCTTGTTTACTTACTTTGTATCCTGGCATTTGATAGGGGATGGGGCGTCTTTGCGAAAAACGCGTCACCGCCCGAGCAGGATCCTATTCAGAGGCCTTCACGCTACACTAGGCATGCGCAGCATACCTAATGGTTTGTGAATGTGAGTGAGGGGCAACGCTCCTCACTCACATGCGCAGTCAGACCACCATCTTCCGGACTCCTGCTCCGAGTGCTCTCCCCAGTCTCCACCCGTCTCCCCTGCATGCGCTGTGCGTTGACATGCGCACTTTCACCCGCCCGGCCCGAGAAATGTAAACAGACAAATTGAAAGCTGTCAATTCGTCTGCTTACATTCCGTTGCCCAAACTGCAGACAGTGAACAGTTTCTTTTGTGGGGCGCCGCCCCGGCGCCCCTATGGACCAGCCGCCACTGGTAGCGAGGCTACCCGGTGCTATAGGGGTAGCCTGCGAGGCACGGCCTGGTCGCTGCAGCACAATGATTACACACATGCGCACACAATGAGAGTACAGGCAGAAGAGCCTGTGCTGTCTACGCCACTTTATTATATCGCCTCTGGCTAAGCCACAGTGGGGGTAGTGAGCTACCTCAGGGGAGGACCTGGTGACTCACTACAGGGGTGTTCTGCTGTCTGGGCGCAGGGTACATTGTACTATAAGCCCAAATCCTGTAGTGTAGCCCCATTTGCAGAGACACATTTTATGCATTTCTCTTTCCTAAAGAGAATCATTCCCCCAAGGGGAGCATGCTAACTGTTCATGGCTCAACAGGAAACGGACACATTCCTCTGGTAATTCTTCAGTAGTGAGGGTTATGTCCGTAGAAAAAACTGGCTTTCTTATTTGCTTGGGAACAACCCGATAAAAATGAGGGAATACTCCCTTTGCAATGCACAGGCAGGGCTGGCTCTTTCATAGTGTAAAGCAATTTTACGGTGCCACAAAGTGGTGGCATCAAATGGCAGAGGCTGGACAAATGCTCTTTACTACGTATGGGAGTGCTGCAGTAGCAAAATAGCAGTTTGGCTGGAATGTTGAATATCCTGCAACAATTCCTGTCTGCAGGGACTAGCTTTCCCTAGTCATGACCTCTAATGCAACTAAGCGCGGCCCGAAGTGCAAACAGCATGTTTACGTGCCTATTATGTGTGCAGAAGTCTCAGCATTCCTTTGCCTCACTAACCACGTTCTTGTTGTCTGGATATAACATTTGATGCTTAAAGCAAGAAAGTGAGTTAGTTTAGGGCCAAACATACAACTCGCCTAAAAGCACAAAGCTTTTCAGAAACAAGCAGAGATGTATCAAAAAAAATGTTTAACCATAGTTTTTACCTTTTGTCTAAGAGGTAGTCCATTGTTCCTGAATTTTGTGCTTTTAAACTACTGCAGTTTGTGGTGGGAACAGGTGTGAAACCAATGGGTGAGCCAGGAAAACTACATGTTTCTGAAAAGTAGGCAGAATTCTGCATTCAGTAAGTGGTAATTTGTGTAGATCCCTGAATGTTTTCCCAAATAAACTAATCGTTGAAATTAAAAAAATAATGCAAAGAAATTGAAAAAAATTGCTATTAGTCACAACATTTTCATCTGTAATTTTTTTGACATAATGGCCGATTTTCAAAAGCAATATATTGTTACGTCCGTCTAACCTTCTAGTCACGAGGATATATAGGGTTGCTAGGTCTTCCAAAAGCACTTATTACCCAGATCCCACAACTGAGCTGCAGTTTATAATGATTTTTCGTTGTGTACTGACCATGCAGCAATTCATGAGATGAGGAACTGTGGTTATTTGTACACCACTGCCTTGCATTTGGAAGCCAAACATGCTGAAATGTCCAATTGGTAATAACAAATGTTCTACTATTCTGTGTTCCCACAGGTCTCCTGATTAAAAACGCTACCACACTTGTATGGCTGAGCCTAGCATCCAGGTCACAAACCTCCCCTCCCCCCCCAAAACGCAACCTGGAGACATCACATTTCATCCATAAAATCATTGCTTTTTTACAAGGTGGGTAAGTCCAGCTCTATCTCGGTGGACACCCAGAGAAACCTACCAAACCCAGACATTTCTGAAAACTAGACACCAAGGAGACCTTGCAAACCTCAAAGTTTAGCTAAAAACGTTCATTAGTGTGAGAGAAAGTTCCAGAGATTTGGGGATCCACAGAGTTTGAGACACCCAATGTTCCCACGTGCATCCTTAAAAAATTCTAACCCACTTGTATTTTGGACATAATGCCTGCTACAGGAAAGACCCCAAACACAACTGAATTAAATCAAATGTTTCCACTCAAAACCGACCATTTTTTGCAGTGTGGGTAGCTGTGGATTTTGGGTCTGGGTTTGGCCGCCACCTAGGAAATCTACCAAACCCAGACATTTCCACACCTAGACCGCCAGGGGAGTCCAGGGTAGTGTGACTTGCATGGAATTCACAAGGCTGTTCTAACAATCCTCAAACTTTACATAAAAATGTTTCATTTTCCTCACATTTCTGTTAGAAAAAGTTTTGAAATCTACAGTGATCTGCAAATTTCCTACAACCCAGCATTCCTACACATGTCTCAATACAAACGATACCCCGCTTGCGTGGTAAGCTTACCGCCCACAACAGGAATTGCCCCAAATTGCAACTTGGAAAGATCAAATTTTTCCAATCAAAACAGACCCTTTTACAGTGTGGGTAGTGGTGGATTTTGGGTCTAAATTCAACACCTAACCAGGAAAACCTACCAACTCCAGACGTTTTTGAAAACTAAACTCCCAGGGGAGTTCATGATAGTGAGACTAGCATAGATCTCACAAGGTTTTGTTTTTACTCTGATGCTCCGGCAAACCTCAAACTTTGGCTAGTAAAAAAAAGTTCCCAAACCTGCAGAGATCCACACATTTCCTGCCACCCAGTGGAAACCACACATCTTAAAATGCTACCCCATTTGTATGAGTGGCCCAGTAACTCCGATACAACAAGCTGCAAATTGCAATGTTGAGATATCAACTTTTCCTGTTAAAAAAATTACATCATTTGGCAATGTAAGGACATGCAGTGTAGGGACCAGGCTTAGGTGCCACCCAGGAAATCCTACCAAACTCAGACATTTTTGAAAAACAAGAGTCTCGGGGGAGTCGAGGCTGGGTGCCTTGCATGGATCCAATAATGTTTTTTTACCCACAATTCCCTGAAACCTCAGGAGTTGCCTAACCGCACTCATTTCCCTAATATTCCTGTGACGCAAACGTCTGAAATCTGGAGGGATTCACAAAATACCTATCACCCAGCATACCCACACTCACTTGTCCCGATAAAATGAATAAAGTCATTTGTGTGACTGGGCTTAGTGCTCACGACAGGAATGGTTCAAACCAGGGACAATGGGAGTCCACGCAAAGTAATTTCATTGTCAATGGTTTGAGCCATAAAGTGACTGAAGGCTCAAATCTAATTTAGGAAGAAAGATCTTGGATTAGAACTTTATTTCCAAATTATATGGAAGAATTTTAAAAAGCTTCACAGCTAATCAAGTAATGGTCCATGGAAGGTATGTATCCATGAACTGCCATTTGGGGACAGATAGTAATTCTTAATATGTATGGTGCACTTCAGCCAGAAAAACGCAGGCCATGCTAAGATAGGCCTGGGGACAGTAATATCCACTCTCCTGCCTCGTTCATCGCAGAGCACAAACTCTGCATCTGCAGTATGGGCAATTCTTCCATAACAGCCAACTGAAAGTCAAGGAAGGTAATCAGTCTTCCTCTGGTGATCTGACGATTGGCAGCATGCACACTGTATGTTTCTAAATTGAATCCGGTGAGTAGCCAACTTCTTATAGCATGTGAGTTTTACAACTTGCATTATATGGTTGAAGAATCTGGTCATTTTTATCCACTCTACTCAAGTGCTTGTTGTAATCAAGTATACACGTAGGCTTGGGGACATCTTGTGGACATCTGCCAATTTATTCCAAACTGTGAACGGAGAAATGATGTGATCTTAAAGTGTAGTATATGCTCATATACTGTCCGCCTGTCTCAGAATTTGACAGCAAGCAGTTAGTTGCAATGCAACACACTGATGTGGTCTTTTTGGAGATTCTTACAAACAGGCTCCCGACCGAATTCGTTGTGGTGCTTTCCCGTTGTATGGCAAGCTACAATGCCAGCGTTGTACAGTTCGATAAACAGATGTAGTCCTATAGAGAAATTCTGTACATAAAGATTATAACCTTTATGAAGGAGAAATGGGGCAAGCCACCATACGAACTCTCACTAATTTCTAAAGTAGCAGGACAACCTACAGGATTCATTGTGAAGCCCTTCACTGTATATTCTCTCAGGCTGTACACATAACCAGTAGAGCACTCACACAACATCTACAACTTGAAGATCTTTTTCCTGGTAAGCACTGTCAGAACAGCAGTTGCCTTTTGTATAAGATCAAGGACTCTATGACTGCTGTATTCTTTTGCTGGAAATCTCTGGAAACTTGGCAAGCAAATGACCATGCTGTCTGCCGTAGTGGGGAAAAAAGAAAAATGTGAACAACACAACAGTCAATCAATGAATGAAGAGAGCTGACTCACAGTCCATATAAAGAAATTTATATACACTTTTAGAAAGATCAAAAGGTCTTTGGTAACACCAGACCCAATCAGTTGGTAAGCGTTTAGTTTTAGTAAATAAAAAGGTCTTCGCTAATGCAAGGCGTAAAAAAGGAAACGTGTTGCTGCACACATGTAATAGCCATATGCAATAAAAAGTTTACATTTAAAAAAAACAAATTAAGCATTACATAAAATTTCAATAAAGCAGAAAGGATGATTCATGAACTGAACAGGTATGTAAAGACTTTTACTTTTAATGCACATCACAAGAAAATGTGGTTTTAGTTTTAATGCACATCACAAGAAAATGTGATTCTTATTGGTACAAAGAAGAGGTAATATTGGCTTTGAAGGCAGTTTAAGCACACAAGGATGACAAAGGATAAGGAATGGAAAGAAAAAAGTATTGGCAAAGCAAAGTATTGGCCCACAATCCCTGGCACTGAAGCGTACTTTTTTTTTTTTTTTATACAGATCTCCACATGTGACCAGCGAAATGCCATCACTCAAAGTGCAAGAAAGCCAAAGAATGGAGTGTGACAGCCTATTACCATTGCTGTATATTGTGGGGGGTGGAAGTGAAATGTGAATGACAGCTGAAAAACCAAAGTCTGTAGAGGGCTGACCCACAGCCCATCTTTGTGTACGTATGTGTTGTTTGTTTATATTTTTTTATTACATGAGGCTAGGCCAGCCTTAAATATCACTCCGGTCCAGGGCCAGTTTTTGACACCAGTGTATTGGCCTCGAATTGATAAAAACAACTCTAGGCAGATTGACATTACTTCTAGCATTCATTCTGCAATGTGAAAAATGCAGTGCTAACCCTAGTCAGAAAATTGGGTTAATGGCAGTGCTTAATTTGAGCCGGTGGAACTCTTCTGTTCACTCGGTGTGCTGCACTGGTAGTGCAACTGCAAATGGAACCTTAGGGAACAAAGGCAGTAACACAACTAGAGCTGCAATATAAAAAATGCACTCTTTCATTTAGGACAATAATCACTCTGGGTAGGATTTGTTTTAGAAAAGATTGGATAAGAGATTTATTGGGAAAAGATATGATTGTTTTTAATATTTACACCCTTTGCAAATTGGGAGACCTCCTTTCGGCATATTAAGGAGTCTGTGATTCTTGGGAAGACTATCAAAGGACACCGCTTCAATTCTCTAAAGCAGAGGTTCTTAACCTTTTGACTTCTGTGGACTGCCATTTAATCATTACTGGAATCCAGTGACCCCAAATGAATCATTTTTGGATTCTGTGGACCCTCACTGAGTCATTACTTGGAAGCAAGGTGCCCCAGCCAAAGCATTTTTGATCATTTGAACCACAAAACAATTCATAAAAAATAGATGGAGCTTTTCTAAGCGTTTCCAGGCACACAACCTGCTCTCCCAACTCACACACACACACACACACACACACATCAAGTGTGCCCAGTTTCCAAACACACAAAGCTACTCTCCCAGTTCCCATGCACATTCACCTGCTCTGCAGGGGCCCAGGCACACATCTTGAGCTGACCAGGCGCAGGTAGATATGCGATACTGAAAAAGCGAGGTCAAACACCCAAAGCTCAAGAGACTCCCCAGCACGGAGTGCCCAGTCAGCCACAGCAGATTGTGATGGCAGCCAGCACAAGTCCTGGAGATGTCCAATAAACATAGAGGCATAGATGATAACTCCCATGCCTGAAAAGCATTCTAGCCCATTGGCTGCACCATCATAACACCTCACCGACACGCCGCACACAGATGCCACACTTCAGGCTTTCCCACTTCAGCTAAAGGGTCTCCTATAGTTGTGCAAAATCAAGGGAAGCTAGAAGGCCAAACTAACACTATACTGTCAAGCCCTGTGCCTCTTAGATCAATGGGTCTAGATTGACAAAAGGTTTCCAAGCTTACTCCTGGAAAGCAGAGATACTAACATCTCCTAGAAAACATTTGTGAATTTCCAATTACGTCCTTGTGAAAACTTTTCCCCATGCATTATTCTACATAGAGAACAAATGTGTCTGCAAACTGTGAGTAAAATTGTACCTTTTGCCACAGCTCAGTAGGCAGTCCCCTTCTCATACAACCCAAGCAATTTTGGGGATGTTTCCGTGCAATTCCAAGCCCAAGAAAAGTATTTCATTTACTCCTGTCAAAGACTTAATTAATCACCAGTTCCATTGTAGAATGTGTTGTGAAATAGTGCAAGTTAGTTTCCAGCGCATCTCACTCTAGAATACCCACTCGCTTCCCTTGGGTGAGGTTTTACTCCTGCAGAATTTTGCCCCATACTATACTCCATTTTAATCCCTTGGAAAATGTAAATTCACTTTTTGGGCATTTCAGAAATCAAGCAATTTGGGCAGGAAAGTTAGTTACTGATGGTGGCAAATGTTCTGTCCACACACTAATCTGCATCCATACTCCCTCCACTTCCACAAACCTCAATGGGCCCTATTCACAAAGCTATTGATGTGTGCAAATAGCTTTTTCTGCTATGGTAAAATCCCCTGTGCAGTGTACAAATTGAGGTATTACACTTGTACATGTATCCACTCAAACAAAGATTGATATGTGAATACATCTACTCAAACGGGCAGAGAGTTTGTATTCTAGGGCAGGTATTCACAGTAAATCATTTTCTGAAGTGGAATGCAAAGGGAACATCTCCCAAATCTATGCAGTGTTGTGGAAGGGATTTCTCCTGTGGGAAAACACATTTTACCTTCCTTCCTTTCTCAGGAGCGAATATGCATGTGAAAATTGCATTGTTGAATGGCTCTCTGGATTGCTGTTAGATACCTAAAGCTATCCTAGGTCTGAAGGATTACCATTGGAAAAATTTGTGACTGTAGGAAGCTTGTTAGTGCGGATTTCTGATTTATGTATTCACCTTTAATAGATAGCCTAATGTGTGTTTCTTACAATCCAGGTATTTTTTTATTTATTTTATTTATTTTTAGTGTTTTATAGAGCGCGAACTTGACCCGTGAGGGTATCAGAGCGCTTTACACGGTATACAGAGGTGAACAAACAAAAAGTCTAAAGTGCAGAGATATACAAAAATATACAAAGACGGTTGGCGAGGGGCAGGGGTGCTGGGAACATGGGGGGAAAAAGGGGATACAAGTTTATGGTTACAGTTATAGTTAGAGTCAGTAAAAACAGAAGCCCCACATTTTCTCGGCGGGGTGAATTGGTGATCTGAGGAAGAAGCGATAGTCTTAGATTCGTCGGGCACATTTTGGTGGTTGAGGGCAGGTCTTAGACGAGGAATTTACCCATGAGGAAAGTTTTGGCCTCCTTCTTGAAACGTGCTAGAGAAGGGATTCTTCTGATGGCGGGTGGGAAAGAGTTCCAAATTCTTGGTGCTGCCCCGGAGAAAGCCCTATTGTAGGTTCTTTTTTTCTGAAAACGGGCAGGTTGGAGCAAGAGGTTACTAGCGGACCGGGAGTTTCTGCTTCCTCCAGATACCACTAGTTTCTGTGCCAGATAAGCAGGGGAGTTTGCGTATAGAGCCTTGTGTGTAATGCATGCCAGTTTCAGCTGTATTCTGGCCTCTAGAGGGAGCCAGTTCTGCGCTTTCATATGTGGAGAGATGTGGTCGAATTTCCTGATGCCGGTGAGTAGTCTGGCGGCTGCGTTGAGGCAGGCTTTTAGAGGTGCCAAGGAGATCTTGGGTAATCCCGTGAGGGTGCAACATCCATATTCCAGTCTAGAGATGACTAGTGCTTGGACTGCCATTTTTAAGTCAGGAGCATCGATGAAAGGTTTCAGCTTCCACAGGTAGCTCAGGTGGTATCTGGCTGATTTAGCCATCGAGTTAATGTGGTCTCGCATGTTCAGGTTACAGTCGAGGATTATGCCCAGAGATTTGGCAGAGTCCACAATGGTCGGCGGGCAGTTTAAGGCTGTGATGGCCTTGATCCACAGCTGAATCTCCGGGTTGGCTTTGGAAGGGGAGATTAGGAGAAATTCAGTTTTCTTTGCGTTGAGTTTGAGTTGGTTAGCGGCTACCATTGGACAGTCAGTTTCAGGGTCTCGTTCAGGGAGAGGACCTCCTCGAGCGATGAAATATTGATGTATATTTGGGTGTCGTCCGCGTACATATGGTAGGAGATGTTGGCGGTATGAAGAACTTCGGTGAGTGGCTCTAAGTAGAGATTAAAGAGGGTGGGGGACAGGGTTGAACCTTGGGGGACTCCAACCGTGACCGGGGTGGGAGCTGATAGGTTGCCGTTAATGAGGAATCTCTTAGATCGGTTGTGGAGGAAGGACCTGAACCATTCTAGGACAACGCCATCCAAACCCATCCTGAGTTTGAGGCGTTCGAGTAGATTTGCGTGGTTCACGGTATCGAAGGCGGAGGATAGATCTAAGAGGATTAGAAGGCAGGTTTTGCCTTGGTCTAGGGCTTGGAGGGCGTCGTCCACGATGTGGAGCATAGTAGTTTCAGTGCTGTGCCCCGGTCTGAATCCAGATTGGAAGTCATCAAGTAGGTGGAAGTTGTTGATGTGCTGACTTAGTTGCTGTTGTACACACTTCTCTAATACTTTGGCTAACAGAGGGATATTGGAGATAGGTCTGAAATTGTCGGGGAGGCTGGATCCAGCGATGGTTTTTTAAAATAGGAAGGACTTGGCCGGCTTTCAAGGGGTCCGGAATCGATCCCTGCTGGAGAGAGCGTTGATTATTGCAGTCCAGCAAGGAACAATGGATTGGGAGGCAGCAGCGAGGCAGTTGGATGGTAGCGGGTCATTAAAGTGGTTGTTTGGGTTTAAGGTAGAGAGGATTTTAGAGATGGAGTCTTCGTCATAGTATTCGAAGTTGGTCCAGTGTGCTTGGTTTTTAGGTGAGGCCAGTGGGGGTAGTGCGGAAAAGGGGGCAGGTCCGGAAGGGGTTGAGAGTAAGTGGTGGTACTGAGTTCAATTCCTAATGCCGTGATTTTATCAGCGAAGAAAGAGGAGAATTCCTCCGACGATATTAGAGACTTGGGAGATTCTTTCGGTGTTTTAGCCAGTTTATTTGATTGGTGTTTGACCAGTTCAAAGAGCTTGCGGGGTCTATTCTTGGCATTCCCCAATTCCGATCTGAAGTACTCTTTTTTGGAGTTGAGGATATGCTTGTTGTATGAGTTTCTCGCCTGGCGGAGAAGTTTTAGATGCGTAGCAGAGGGGTGCTGTCTCCAGATTCTTTCAGATTGCCGTAGGGATCTCCTCTCCAAGTTGAGGGAACCAGTGAACCAGGGGTTTCTGTCTTTGATTTGTGTTCTTTTTAGTTTTAGAGGGGCAAGGTCGTCCAGAATGTTTGATATAGACGCCGAGTAATGCTCATTTAGGTCACTGACCGTAGTTATGTGCGAGGGGGGGGGTCAGATTTGCAGCGAGCCTCCAGTTTCATAAGGTCAAGGTTCTTAGTGTCTCTGATCCAGCGTTTGGGAATCACCGGTTGCGGTGTCTTTGTCTTGTGGGTCCCAGGTACCACGAAGGAGATGGTGTGGTGGTCAGACCAGTCATGATATTTTCAATCTAGGTATGATATTTTCATGTCTCTGGCAGTCAAGTCCACTTGTAGTTGACCTAGGTCTATTGTAATTGTGATTTTTCAGTGTTTGAATGCTATAGTAAGTTTTTATAAGGCAAATACCTCAGTTGATTTTCAGAATCTGATATCTTGTGACTATTACTTGTTTATATCCAAATTATCTTTAAATTGTAGCCAATCATTATCACTTGATAAAATATTTGCGAGGTAAAATGGTAAATTTAAGACCTCGAAATCGCTATAGAGAAAGTCAGAAACCGAAAGGTTAGTGGTTGGATCAGGAGTGATGTTCCTGGCAGGAACCCGGATGATGCTTCTGGAAGAGCTACGCTCATTGGTTCTACATTGGTAAGGGGAAGTGACTTTGTTAGTGACTCATTAAGGTTGGTAGAGCATTGAGAAGAATCAATTTGCACATATTGTACATTTAGATCATCAATAGACACACCATTACTTGTACAGTACCTATGGAGGTTGATTTGGTCTGAACTAATGGGTACACTCATCAACTTGTGTACTGCTAAGAGATTGTATCAAGTAATTGTGTACCCAAGAACTCAGAAATAAGCAGTGTTGGAGACCTATGACTGTTTAATAATTGATTACAGAGCAACATTATGCATATACTCTTACGATAATTCATTAAAGGATGGACCTGTCAACATAGTAAAAAATGTCCGATTCAACCATGAAGCCAGAGGTAAGTGTTCTAGTTTGTTGTTACTTTAGAGCATTACACACCAATGTTAATGCTCAGGAACATCTAGCAGAATGGCACTATGGCATTCAATAATTTGTATAAGAAAATAAATTCTAAGTAAAATAGGTCTCAGTTTGTCAAATGGAATGCATGCTGGTGACTCTAAGACCTAACAATAAAAAAAAAAGTTGGAGAGAGAATTGCTCCAAAAGGAATGAATTGTCTTAGTGCTGAGAATAATAACTTGTCCATTACACAAAAGAAATGTGAATCATATCTCTCGCAACTATATGAGCAGTTAACTGATTAACCACCATTAAAGATGAAAATTCCAGTCCGGTTTGTCGCAACTTTTCTCGTACCTTACAGGAGTTGGGCACCAATTTAGTGCCTGTATTCTAGGCAACATTTGTTTGTTTCATTGCTTCCACAGGTTGGAAGGGCTTGACCCTCGTCCCCATCTTTAAAAAAAAAATAAACAAAAAATAAAATTGTAGTGATCTTTTGGAAGTATGGTTTGCTTTCAGTGCAAACTCTGGGGCCACGTATTTGCTAAATCACTGCATATTGATCTGTTGTAGTGGGTCGATAATTATAGGTTACTTCCATTCACACAAACTGGTATTAAATCAAATTCTTAAATCCTCAATGTTGGTTAGTAGGGTAAACTGAATTAAAAGTAGTTTTGTGCGTGTTGGACTAGTCTGTCTCCCATACAAAGAATTGGAAAAATTCAAATTGTATGCTATAGGTCATAGGACAATCCCGTCGCAGTGCGCACTGCTTCATATTGCAAAAAACGTTTTGTGTTGCATTCAGCAAAAACAGATATATTCTTTCCATAAGTGTCCTCGTTCGCCTGCACCAGGTTTAACATTAACAGTTATGATGTGGTTGACTTACGGGCTAAAACTCTCCCAGATGAAGGTCAACATGTGTCCGAAATGCTTTGGGGTTTTGTAGCAATATCGGAATTGAATTTCCTAATTGATTTGGAATGCAAGTCCTTCATCAGGGCAAACATCTCAATGCATTCATGAATTTAGGATGCAATTGTGTGAATAATAAACCTATTTTGCAAATCTGATAACATGATTTATAGAATCGTTGAACATGACGCAAACAGTTTTTTGCAATATTCATCAGTGCAGACCAAGACTGTATTGTCGTAAGATGTATGTAATCCACAATTTTGGTGTTCCTATTGATGATCTGAAAAGGAATTTTCAATCTGAAGATAGAAAAATGAGGGTGAAGAATATGATGAAAGGCTTAAATTATTTTACTAGAAGCTGTCCTGAATTTAGTTTTGCCCATTTACACTTGCCTATTTTTTAAATTAGTTTGATTCCGGTCAATTATCAGGTGGAGTCCTGATAGATTATATCTTGTTTTATTTGGAAAGACGTTTTTGAATTGTGTTCCTCCATTCTAATGCAGACCTTGGACCTTGAGAGTGAAGTCAGATCTGCCATTGGTCATTAAGGCAATATTATCAACTCCTGGCATGCTACATTTGCTACTCCAAGGCCTTTTGTGAAGTATATTCAAAAGCAGGAAGCGGAGTAGGTTGAGACTGAGTTCATGAAATCTGACGGCAAGAAATGAAAAAAGTCTGACAGATGAGTGTTTCAAAATTAATTTTAGCTAAAAAATGAACGATGTTTCATGGCTTGAATAAGGGGAATTAAATTGCCTTTTAGAGAAAACTGTTGGCAAATGAGATGTACTTAATATCACTTCAAAAAGCAATTGTGAACAGACCTTTGCATGCCAGGTTATTTAAAGAGGACACGTGCTTATTACTCTTGATTGGATTAGACAACTGCCTTTAAGAGTATTGACAAGGAGCCCCAAGGGTTGTTTTTCGAGTCTGTTATACATTTGCTTATGGGGCCTTCACAATGAAATCTGTCATATTTTGTTTAATTGTTGTCAGCTGTTGAAGAAGAGGGGCCAGCACGTTTCCCCAATATTACTATCCTTTGAGGGAGGGTCATTGAAAGATATGCTGACCCATTTTATGATTTAAAATTCTATAAACCGAGAAATCGATCTTTTTTTAAAAGCTGTTCAAATCAAGCTTTGTACATGCAGCTCATGTAATGGGGTTTGTTAACTATTATGATCTGGATTGTTTCTATGCTCTTTTAGCGTCTAGTTTGTATGATTTTTTTTTTTAACCAAGTCAAACTTTGTGATAAATAATTAAACAGTTAATTGAAAATTTCTTGAAGCTGCTTTAAGAAAAAAACTGCCTTTGTGGCTCATGTACCTTTTGAAAAGAGTTGGACATTTGGGTAGCATTTCCTTAATCACACTTTCCCTGCAGCTTAAAGTGAATAGGAAGTCTTGTCTCGGGTCACATAAGGACTCTTGTATCCTTCTACTTGAAATCCATTTTAGGTTACAATGTCTGCTAAAGAGATTAGTATAGAGACACTACCATACAGTGTGATCACATACTAGTTGTGATCAGAAACAAAACGTATGTTGGCGCTTTTTCATGCTGATTGATCCAGTGAAGTGCCTTTGGAATGCCTGACTTTCCATCTATTTTTTTCCAGTGCAAAGGTCCATTTCCTTTTTTATTATCACAGTAGAGTGAACTTAGCATGAGTAAAACACTACTCACTCCTCATAGTTTGTAATTTACAATTACCTTACACATGGAAATAGCTCTCCTAATGGTCACAAGGCCTCTTCAATGTGATTTAAATTTAATGCAGAAATGTACCTCCTTGCATGCAGGTTTAAGCTAAGATTAATTGCATTTTTTAAAACATTACAAATTGTGAAATAAACCATATTAACAGATGAACAGAATGTAATTATTTTATTACCAGTGTTGAGTGAGTGAAGAGGCATCCCCTATTTATGGCACCTCCATGTTATTTCCTTTCAGCTTGGGCAGAAATACGGCGATGTCTTCACCATTTACCTGGGTCCCCACCCAGCTGTGGTCTTGTTTGGGTACAACGCACTGAAGGATGCACTGCTTGGCCAGGCTGATGACTTCAGTGGAAGGGCCATACTTCCTGTCTTTGAGAGGATCGCCAACCATAAAGGTGAGAACTGCTCCTTAGCCCCCCCCCCCCCTCTTTTGCTAATGTGTAAACTAGGCAGCAGCATGCATTTGAAATACTCATTCATGCATGAAATCTACCTGATGTGATCGGTGAGACTATGGTAGTTCTGTGAACTTGTTCAGACCTGAGAGGAAGGGGGAAGTAAGGAAGATACTAGTGCTGTGTGAAATTTAAATTGGACGTGCTTGGCTGGTATGCTGGTTCATTGAGTTGGCACACTCGTACTGGTCTATGGGCTGGATTGCCTTGAGAATGAAATATCACTGGTAACACTTTAGCCAACACATGATTTCAAAGCAGACATGCTAACAGGTGGACATCATGAAACCTGGCAAATCCTGGCTGGTGGGAAGTTCTCCTGCCCTGGTCAGGCTAGGAGGCTCTGCCTGCTGGCTGGCACCCTGGCCTTCGGGGACCGGGCCTCCCAGATGAAAGCCAGTGTTTTGCCTTCCTTTCACCAGGGATTAGTGGAGCTGTTCAGCCCGGAGGTGTCCCCGACTCCTACCTGGTCCGACACCACCTGGCTCCAGGTAGGCCTGAAGGCTCTGCCCACCAATTGGCAAGCTGGCCTGAGGGGACAGCGCTTTAGCTTCACCTGCTTCTCACTGAACATACTGGAATTGTTCAGCCCTCAGCAGCCCAGGAAGCCTTCCTGTTCTGATGCCAGTCAACCCCAGGTAGAAAAAGTGGCCCTGCTCTTTGCGTAGAGCCATAGCAGGTGGGGTCCGGGGCTGCATGGCAAAAGCCACGGCTTCTACTGCTACTCATTGGGGAATACTGGAACTGTTCAGCCCACAGGAGACGAGACTCTTCCCAAGTCTTTGGGTGGAGAAGGGCAAAAGAGCAGTGTGGGGCCTGGCCCACTAGGTGGCATCTGGGATTAGCGTCATACAACCCCATACATTCTAGTCAGACCACTGTGGTAGGGCACAAGCTGCTAGGCTGCTTGGCCTTCAATCTGCTGGGTGGCCTCCACAATAGGTAGACCCTCAAGTCGGACAATCTAGGTGGGGTGAAAGGTCTTTGTTGAAACAGCTGAGGCTGGCCAAACAGTCTGTTCCTAAATGGACCAAATATGTCCTATCGATCAGAGTACAATGATGGCTAGCCTATCCCCAAGCAGGCTGCCTTGCACTTGGATGTCAGTTCCAGGGCCCTGCCTACTGTCCCAGAAGCCAGGCTCAGAGGAAAGGCCCATCTCATGGGGCTGAAAGGCAGGATGTGGGCCCCCAGGACAGGCTAGTCTAGACCCTCCCACACCCGGGTAGTACAACCATATGACAAGCGGGTCCCTAGTCCCTACTAATCCAGAGGAAGGTCTGCCTTTCTAATTATCTGTGCACACAGTGACAGATGGGTACATTTGATCAAATTATATGACCTCCTGGAGCCCTGGCTGGGCTCAAGGAGTCAAAGGAGCCCTCACTTGGACTTTCAGAACAGCCGCCATCTGGGTGTGCCATTCAGTCTTATGGCATGTGCAACCAGATAGCTGCGCTAAGAGCAACAACCCGATAGCGGAAGAACGACTGTCTAGTCACACAGTCTCTTATAAATCTGATTCAGCTTTCCTTTTGAGGCGTCTGGGCCTTACGCACAGGGTTGTTTGAGGGGTGCCTCATGAAGTTCTGACCTGGAACCTCGATGCACCTTTTCACAAGGGAGTACTCCTAGGGCCTGCAGAACCCAGTCCCGGGAACTTTGCCACACAGGTGGGCCGAAGAAAGCAGGCCAGGGGCTTCCACCACAGGCTCAATCCAGGAGGCTTTTTCACCTGGCCAAGTAGGGGAGCCCTACATGGGCCTGCGGGACCCCGACCTGGGTTCTAAGCGACACAGCAAGCGAAGCAAGAGATGCCAGGGCTGGGGACTTTCACCATAGGGCCAACTAAAGCTCTGACTTGGGGCCAAGAGATTTGTCACCTAGCTAAGCAGGGCCGCCCTTCCCATCCCTGCAGGGCCCCATCATATGCTATAAGTGACACGTAGGACTGAAGAATGGAGCCCAGGAAAGGAGGCTTCTACCCCCAGGCCATCTGAAGCACTGACCTGAGCCCAGTCCTAGATTCTTAACACAGCCAAGCATGGGAGGCCTCCGGGTGCCTGCGGGACCCCTTGCCTGGCCACTTTGTGACATGCTGGGCCGAAATAGAACTCCTAGCCAGGGGCCTCACACCCCCAGGCAAGCCAGAGCTCTGACTCTGGGCCCGGTTAGAGCTTCTAACCCAGCCAATCGGGGGAGCCCTCATGGTGCCTGCAGGATGCCATCCTGGGCATTTTGGGACACTGCAGGCTGAGAAAGGGAGCCCAGGATAGAGGGCTTCCACCGCTTGGCCAACCAGAGGTCTGACTCCAGGGCTTTTCTCTTAGCCATGCAGGGAACGCCTTTTCACCTGGCCAAGTAGGGGATCCCTCCCTGGGCCTGTAGAACCCCGTCCTGGGTTCTAAACGGCACAGCAGGTGAGAGAAAGAAGCCCAGGGCTGTGAGCTTTCATCCCAGGGCTAGCCAAAGCTTTGACCCTGGGTCCAGTCAGATTTTTCACCCAGCTAAGTAGGGCAGCCTTCCCTAGGCCTGCAGGACCCCATTGTGGCCACTCTGCAACATGGTGGGCTGGAGAAGGGAGCCCAGGACAGTGTGCTTCCATCCCCAGGCCAAAATGAGCGCTGATTCCAGACCCAGTCTGTTTTTAAACCCAGTCATGCAAGGGAGACCTCCCTGGGCTTGTGGGTCCCTACCCTGGACACTAAGGACACAGCAGGTTAGAGAATAGAGCCCAGGGACAGAAGTTTCAACTCCCATGCCAGCTGGAGCTGTGACCTAGGCCCGGTCAGAGCTTTTTCACCGGACCAAGCAGGGAAGCCCTCTCCGGGCTCGCAGGACCCTGTCCTGGGTTCTAACCAATACAGTGGGCGGGAGAAGGGAGACCAGGGCAGGAGGGTTGCTGGGTGGGGGTTTACACCCTAGGGCTAGCCAGACCTCTGAGCTAGGGCCAGGTCACAGCTTTCTCATTCAGCTAAGTAGGGGTTCACTCCCCAGGCCTGCAGGGCCCCATCCTGGATTAAGTGGCATGGCGGGCTGGAGAATGGAACCCAGGGATGGACGCTATCACCCATGGGCCAGCCGGAACTTTGACCTGCGGCCTGGTCAGTGCTTCTTAACCTGGCTTAGCAGTGGGGCCCTCCGGGTGCCTGCAGGACCCCATCCTAGGCACTTTGCAACATGGTGAGCTGGATAAGGGAGCCAAGGGCAAGGGGCCTACACCCCCAGACCTATCAGAGCTCTGACTCGGGGCCCAGTCAGAAATTCTAAGTCTCACCATGCAGGGGAGTCCTCCGTGGGCTTTCAGGACCATGTCCTGGACTCTAAGTGACACAGTGAGCCAAAGAATAGAGCCCTGGATTGGCAGAGCTTTTTAACCCATCCAAGCAGGGGAGTCATTCGGGTTCCTGTGGATCTCTGTCCTGGCCACTATGAGACACGGCGGGCTAAATAATGGAGACCAGGACTGCAGGCTTCCACTCTCATGCCAACCGGAGCCATGACTTGTGGCCTGGTCAGTTTCTAAATCCAGCCAAGCATGGGAGCCCTCACTGTGCCTGTCAGCTTTTTCACCTGGCCAAATATGAAACCCTCCCTCGGCCAGTAGGACCCCATCCTGTGTTCTAAGTGAAACAGCGGGGTCATACATGAGAGCCCAGGGCTGAGGCCTTCCACCCAGGGCCAGGCCGACTGCTGACCCAGGCCTAGTCAGCTTCTAAACCCAGCCAAGCAGAGAAGCCCACCCGATGCATGCAGGATCCTGTCCCGGGTACTTGGCAACATAGTGTCCCAGAAAAGGCAGCCCAGGAGAAGGGCTACCATTCAAGGGGATACTGGACCTGTGATCGGGGGCCCAGTTAGAGCATCTTAACCGGGCAAAGCAAGGGAGCCCTCCCAGTGCCTGCAGGAACTTTGCAACACAGCTGGCTGGGGAAGAGAACCAACGACTGGGGGCTTCCACTCCAAGGCCAACCAATGCACTGACTCTGAGCCTGGTCAGAGTTTTTTAACTCGCCCAAGCAGGGGAGCTCTCCTGGTGTCTTCGGGTCCACGACTGGGCACTTTGCAACATAGCGGGCCAGTGAAGGGACTGCAGGACTGGGGGGTTCCACACCCATCCCATCCACAGCTGTCCCAATGGGCCCAGTCAGAGCTTCCTAGCCAGGCAGAAGACTCCTGTGCTCCAAGTAACTTGGCGGGCTGGAGAAGGAATGCCAGAGCTGGGGGCATTCAGCCCAGGGCAAGCTGCACATTGGACCCAATGAGAGGTTCTTAACCCGGCCAAGCAGGAACGCCTTCCTGGTGCCTGCGGGAACCTCGTCCTGGCCACTGTGGGCTGGAGAATGGAGCCCAGGGCCAGGGGCTTCCACTCCATGGGCAGCTAGAGCTTTGACGCTGGGCCAGTCAGGGCTTTTTCACCTGGCCTTGTATGGGAAATCCTCCCAGAGCCAGTGGGACCCCGTCCTGGGTTCTATGTGACATGCTGGGCCGAAATAGAACTCCTAGCCAGGGGCCATACAAGGGAGCCTAGAGCTGAGGCCTTCCACCCCAGGGCCATTCAGAGCTCTGACCCAGGACCCGGTCAGTGTTTTTTTTTCACCCCGCTAAGCAGAGGAGCCCTACCAGGCAGGGTTGCCATCCTGAGGTCTAAGTGAAACCGCGAGCTGGAGAATGGAGCCCAGGGATGGAGGCTTCAACAAAAGGACAGTTGGAGCTCAGACCTGAGCCAAGTCAGAGCTTCTAAACCCATCTAAGCAGGGGAGTCCTTCTCTGGCCTGTGGGACTACATCCTGGGTTCTAAACGACATGGTGGGCTGGAGAAGGAAGTCAAGGGCCAGGAACTTTCATGCCAAGGCCAACCAGAACTCTGACCAAGGGCCATGTCATCGCTTCTAAACCCAGTCAAACAGGCGAGCCCTCCCTAAGCCTCCTGGACCCTGTAGTGGAATCCAAGGGACACAGCAGGCCAGAGGATCTAGCCCAGGGATGGAGGCTTCCACACCAATTGGAGCTCTGACCCAGCGTATGGACAGAGCTTCTTAACCCAGCCAAGAGAGGCCCCCCCCCCCCCGGGCCTGTGGTGCACCATCCTCTGCTCTAGTTGACATGCCAGGCCGCAGAAGGATCCAGGGCCAGCGGCCTTCACCCCAGAACCAACCGGAGCTTTGACCTGGGTCCTGGTAAGTGCTTTTTATCCCAGCCAAGCAGGGGAGGCCACCCGATGCCTGTGGGACATTGTCCTTGGCACTTTACAACATAGTGGCCCAGAGAAGGCAACCACGGACAGGGACTTCCATTCCAGGAGATACTGGACCATTGATCTGGGGCCCAGTCAGAACATCTTATCCCAGCAAAGCAGGGGAGCTCTCCTGGTGCCTACAGGACTTTGCCACACAGCTGGCTGGGGAAGGGAGCCTATGACTGGGCGCTTTCACCCAAAGAGACAGCCTGGTTAGACGGTTTCTTTAACCCAGCCAAGCAGTGGCCCTCCTGGTGTCTGTGGGACCACACCCCGGGCACTTTGTGTCACGGGCTGGGGAAGGGAGCGCAGGACTGGGGGCTTCCACACCCAGGGCAACCAGAGCTCTGACTATGGGCCTGGTCAGAGGTACTAAACCCAGCCAACAGGGGAGCTCTCCCTGGCCACCCAGACCCCGTACTGGGCTCCAAGTGTCACAGCAAGCTGGAGGGTGGAGCCTAAGGATGGAGGCTTTCATGCCAACAGGAGCTGTGCCCTAGGGCATGGTTAGAGCTTCTTAACCCAGCCAAGCAGGGGAGTCCTCCTTGGGCCTGAAGGACCCATCCTGGGCCCTAAGTGACATGGTGGGCAAGGGAGGGGAGCCCAGGGCCAGACAGAGCTTTGATCCAGGACCTGGTCAGTGCTTCTAATCACAGCCAAGCAGGAAAACCATCCTGGTTCGTTTGGCACCCCGTCCCGGGCACTTTACAACATGGCGGCTGGGGAAAGGCAGGCCAGGTTGGGGAATTCTATCCCAGGGTCTACTGGAGCTGTGATGTGGGGCCAAGTTAGAGCTTTATAACTCTGCAAAGCAGGAAGCTCTAGCAGTGCCTGCAGGACCCCGTCCCAAGCACTTTGCATCACAGCGGGCCAGCTAACTGAGACCAAAATGGGGGTCCTCTACTCCAAGGCCAACCAGAGCTCTGACACAGGGCCTGGTCAGCGCAGCTATACTCACCTATGCAGGGGAGACGACTTTGAGACATGATGGGCCAGCGCACAGACCCTCATTTGGGGCCCCGCAGAACATGATCTATTCTTGTAATCCATGCCTACTGAGTGACCGCAGGGGACATTTGAGAGAATGTATCTATCCTCCTGCGGCCTTGACTGGGCTTGAAACTTCAAATGAGCCTTCTTTTAGACTTCTAAGGCCGTTTCAATCCTGAACATCGAATCACTTCAAGGAAATTACATGTTTTGTTTATATATTTAAAGTACAAAATGTCACCAGGAACATTGGCATGGCACATTTTGTACAATGTAAGCGTGGTAAAAGTTCCCATGTGTAATTTTACACAACACTAATTATAATTTTGCACAGCCCTAGAAGAAACATGACGGATTTCTTGTGTTTTGAGGAGGCAAATGTTGAATCCGAAGTAACCGAGACCCCACTCCAACAGGGGATTCTAATTGGTGCAGTGTCCTAGTCGGTGCTCCTGCGATGTACATGCAAGAAGCGGGGCTTACTAGGAGGATTGATAGGTGTGCTGGAGAGTGAGACACCTTGAGGAAAGTGTGACAACAGGGTCCACCCCCTCAAAGCATCCCATGCAACGATTGACTACAATATTACGAAATTGTTCGCAAGAAGTGAATTTCTCCATAACTGAACAGGTTTGTAATTACAAACCTTCATTCCGCATGCTGTAGCGTGCATGCATGTATGAGCTTTGGTGCTGACGAAAGCCACATTGACCCTTAGAGGCACTTAGTTGGATGGCTGGAACAAGTCACCAATTAGGTTGATGAGTGAGGGTTCTTTAAGAACACCCTGTGGGTTCCAAGGCATTTTCCCCTTAAGCATTATTAGAAATGCACCCTTCTAACTGTATTTGAGTAGGTAGCGAACTAGTTCTTTTTTGTTATAATAGTTATTGCTTGGGAAGGTGAACACTTTCTCTTTTCCCTCACCCTGTTTGATTAAATGCAACATTAATGTCACATTTTGAAATTCATAAAGATTCTCTAAAACTGTCTGGTTACCTTTTCAGTAGTTTATGAATGTCAATTTGGCCACTGGGGAATATTTTATCTTCCTTATTAGTCATCTTCTCATTCTTCAAATCTTTCTTTATTCCCCTTCTTTCTTCTATCACTATCTCAACTATTCATTGCCTTGTGTTTTCTATTTTTTTCCATGTTATCTCCCTCCTCCTACTTTTTCTTTTGTTATGGCCTTATTTCTTCTTTTACTTTTGTCTCTCTTCTGAAATGTCTCTTAATCCTCAGCTATACCATATTCCGATACTTCCAGGTTTGGTGTTTTCTAATGGTGACCACTGGCAGCAGCAGCGCAGATTTTCGCTCGCCACGCTGCGTAACTTCGGAATGGGAAAGCGCAGCATCGAAGAGAGGGTGACAGAGGAGGCAAAGTTTCTTGTGGAGTTCTTTGAAAACAAAAAAGGTATTTTCCAACTGGATTCCTGTCCGTCATTCCATGCTCCTTTTATTTACCAGATCTACACTGCCTTTCTGTTTATCACATTTCTAAAGGTTTTCCTTGTCTCGCTCCTTGAATTTCCTCTGCCTCCTTCCTTACCTATCCATATATATTCCCTTCATCCACCTTCCTCCAAGTTGCATGTTCGCCACTTCACTCACTCATAATTAATAGTTGCGAACTTATATATTTCACACTCCTGGCCACCTCATAGAGCCCAGGACACAGAGCCCCTTTGTTTGAAAGGGGAAATCGAGTTATATTTTCATTTTATATTCATCATACAAACCATCACCTAGTCCCTGCAGCCCTATGCTTCTCTCACATCCATAAATAAAAAACACACTGTGCATCTGGAGCAGCAACTTTCTGAATGGTTTCTGGCTCCCATAATCCTATGTCAGGGAGCTGTGGATGTTAACAAGCATTGGCAAAGCTTTTGAAACCTATTGACTTTTGCCAGTAGTTTTAAGTGATGCTGTACAGCATCCCCAATGCTATGCGCTATGGCTAAAGAAGAATATGAAAAGGCTATGATGCAACTGGCCGCATTAAGTTGTAGGCATGTATGCCCCCATAAAATGGCGCAGATACTTTTATCTCCTTTTTATTTATTGATCTGTTTTGGATTGGTAAATAAAAAAAAAAGTGTGTGAAAGGGGAAGCAACATGTGGGGTTGAAGCTACATGGACGTAGTGGGGGTGCAAGCAACATGGAAGGCACACGTTCAGGGGGCAGAAACAGAGTGCAGTTGAGAGGAAGCAATATGTTGGACGTGGCTAGGTGGAAGCAAAGAACAAGGGGGACAGAGCACGTGAGGGGGGTGAAAAAAGCAAATGGGTGAGACAGATAGAAACGTGGAACTGGGACGAAGAAGCACATGGGTGAGAAAGCAACACGGAGAAATGCACAAGGGCAAGTGCATCACGGAGGGTAGTGGGGGAGAAGCACACAGGAGAGAGCAACAAGTTTTGCAGTGGAACAGGAAGGGAAGTACAAGAGGGAGACAGCTGGAAAACACATGCACTCTTGTGGAGTGCTTAATCAAAATGATAAAAGTGGTGCCTGAAAAGTGAGCAGTGGAAGGCCACAAATGTGGCCATTCTCCAGGGAAGGGACAAATACAAGAAGAGGAAGTAAAGCCTTAACAAGTTAACAAATACAAAGCAACCAAATGAGGGTGACAATAAAGCCAACCAGTGGTAAGCAGTGGGCAAGCTGACAATAGGTCTTTGTGCAAATACTGTCTGGTAAGTGAGTCCTAAAAATGGGTAACAGTGGTTTCTAGGAAACCCACTGTTTTGTCATAGGTTAGGTCTCTGAAATGCAGTTTGAGTGTGATCAGTTAGTGCTGAGTGAATTGCTTGTTGAAGTGTAAGTGCTGCCCCACTGCCTTGCAGGACCAACTGTTGTAGCACTAAAACATATGATGTATGTTAAGCCCATTTAAGTGCTTTTATTTCTGTATCATTTGTGCTGAATGTGCTGGTGCTGTGAACAGGTCAGACTCAATATGCAAGGGTTGGAAATGGTATGCTTTTATTGACAGCCTGATTTGCAATTTTCTTGTGCAAGTGAAACACTGGAAACAATACACAGCTGAGCAAACAGAAAAGGCATTTCAACAACCTCTACTTCAGAACAGAGAGGCAAGAATGCCTGGTAGAACAATGTGCATTTAATCCGCTCCATGTCATATGCCACCATTACCAGTTCCACAAACTACACATTTACAAGGGAAGTCTATGATCGCAGCCCACCTCTCATTTCTGACGTTACCTAAACATGTAACCTCTCGAGGCTGAGTAAATTTGGTAACTCCATTAATCAACTTTGCCTATTCCAAAACATTATGTTCAAAAAGCGGGATCTAGGCTGGAATTTATATTCTTCATCAGGGTACTGAGGGTCTCATGTTCAACTTTGAGTTCTTACAATTTAAGTACCATCTGCAGAAAAAAAAAGATATCATCTTATGGAATCTGTCTCTTTTATGTATGGTTGGGTACTTAAAATCTAAATCTGTATTTGTAAAGCGTGAACTACTCACCCTTACGGGTCTCAAGGCGCTGGGGGCCGTTGTGGAAATTAAGTGAGCTATTGCCCAGAGTCACATGGTGCTGAGCTGCCGCCGGAGCCGGGGATCGAACCGTGAGCCCTGTACACCGAAGTCAGCTGCCCTGGCCGCTGCACCACACCTCTCCACTATGACCTACCTGGATAGAATTGTCTCTAGATGATACAGTGCTAGAATCTTGAATGTGCCCAGAATGTTTGAAGGTGTTGATCACTCTAGGCTGATGACCAAAGGAAGGATATATTTAAATACCAGCTTGAACGAAGATGTGTGGGGTGTGATTATATCACACTAGATCAAAGACCTTAACTGACTAGCACCTTAATATCTTCAGCAGAAAATAAATCTACAGGAATCGGTAGCTCCCTAATTTTATCATTCAAAGTAATTGTGCTTCTTTGCCTAGAAACGGCATCAGTTGTTCATTCTTGTGCATTGCTTTGGTACTTTTAAAGTGGTAGAGTTCTACAGTGGCATTTTTTTAAATAATTAATTTTAGGAACATCATACAAAAACTCTGCAGACCTGTTCTTTCTTGAGGATTCACAGCACACAGGATTTGTCACAGGTGTTCAGATGAATCGGCTGCAAAGACATATGTTGGAGGCAACAAAGAAGGATGTTTAGTAAAAATCTAGATGCCACCCTCATACTGACACCCTACTGAGTAGAGTACACTGGAATGGAACCTGTATAAATAATTGCTTTTGAATACATAGTGAAGTCTAAAGTTCTTTTCTGGTATTATATTCATGAACTTGGCTTAGATATGCGATATTGCATTTAGCCGAGCTAGTTCTTAATGTTAACAGCTTTGTATCGTTCATATTTTGATCTGGACTTTGAGACTGCTTTAGCTGTGTCGCCAGACTACCATTGTGTTTTTTCTTTTTCAAAAAAATCATATGTAATATACATCTATAGAGGGGATTTTGGGCAGCCAATGGGTTTCATCCATTGATCTGGTAGGTTGTAATTCACTTTTAGCTTCCTCCCACCACACAATAAAGGTTATGGCATTGGGACACTTTGCACACTGACTTCATTTACTTTGAGGGACTTCACAAAGCCTGTGGACATTGCTCCTGTGCACATTGCTCATATTGGCTTAAAATAGTTTCTTTTACTTCAGTGGCAAAGTTGGTTCAAAGTTGTTTGCTTAATTTTTCTTGTTAACTTTAAATACTTACCTTTTAATACCTGCTCGTCTGGTAGCCGCTTAAATGGTCTTCTGCCTCCTTTTTAAATTTGCTGCTATAAAGTGTTAAGTAACATTGGCTGCAATGTGAGTACTTGGTTAGGTGATTAATTTTTGCCTCATTACAAATTAATAATTCTTTATTAGGGAGTGACTTATTTTACTCTCCTTCACAATTAATTATAATAAAATGCATGGCACAATTTGTTATATAAAAAATATCAATAGTCAAATGGCCACACTAGTCATTGTTTAATTTTAAAATGGTTATTGCAAGTATATGGCCGCTACATTTAGGTGGCTGCATGTTTTCATTTTTTTTCTTGTAGTAAAAAAAAAAAACATTGCACCAGTTTGTCAAGGCCAGACACAATGGTGTTAGCAATGTTTGTTTTAAATTGTGCGTTGTATTACCCTGTTTCTGTCTTAGTGCTTCATTTTGGTGTGTCTACCATTTTTTTGCTCTTTTATTTCTTTTTTTTAAAGATAATAAGCATTTTTGTTCGAGGTTGACCCTGAAGATTACGAAGATGCTGTGTTACGTCTGTCAGTCCTTCTCAGTGCACTAGTCTCCCTTCGTAAACCGTCTTGGGTTTACTGGTAGAACCTCTACCAGCTGATGTCTGAATCCAGAACTTTTGGCTATTTCATCTTGGTGGTGCAATGTATTTAACAACATGTCTATTCCTAACAGCATAATTGTAGCGCCTTGGAAAGGAAACCGAAAAACATAGCATTATGTTGGGCCATCGGGAAAAGGGGTGGAATGGACTTCAAACCATCACAGATGGCCCTATCACCACGGAATGGATTCAACAAAATGTTGCTTTGCCTATGGCGCCAAAGTTCATGGCACCATCTTGGTTGGTTGCTGTTTTGCTCCCAGGGCTATCTCCTGTGAAATTTAATTCAAAGTACTTGTTCAACCAATATGGGATCGTGGGCCAAAAGTGCTGTTGTGCTTTGATGGGGAAGACTACCATTTCTACAAACAATCTTTTTACACACCCCTTAAGTCTCACTCACTAGTTGGAGTCCCACAATTTGCTAAGCTTTTGGCCTTTCTTGTTGGCTCCACTGACCTGAATAAAATCAAATTTGAGGTAAAACACCATTTTTATGCGAGTATATACTTCAATTTCCAAAAGCCTAAAAGCTCACCTCTGTGAACTCTCAGACATTCACATCTCTGTATTTTGCCATCTTCGCTGAGTTCTGCTCCACATCAATTGAATTCATAAAGCCTGTACTATGCTTATCCTTTCTTTTTGCAAAGGTAAGCCCTTCAACCCAGGGGAGAGGATCTCTGCTGCTGTGTCCAATATCATTTGTTCAATTTTGTTTGGAGACCGCTTTGATACAGAGGATGAAACCTTCTTGACTCTGCTAAGAATGGTGAACGAGAACATCAGCTTTTTGGGAAAACGTGGCTTTCAGGTTGGTGGATTTTGCAGAAGTGGCCAATTGACTATGAAAGTGTGAGTGAGTAGACGGGTCAGTGGTGATCTTCAAGCTTGTTGGCTCCAATCTAGCCCAGGTTGTTTCTGTTCAAAATGTATTGCCAACTGTTTTATGATATCAGCTGTGGACTGGTCCAATAGAGGAATCTGGAGATTATTCAACAGGTTGTTGCCTCTGCTGCTGGAATGACTGACACTTGATTGATCTTGTAACCGCTTTGCTGGCCTTTAATCAAACCTGTTGTCCTGTAACCATACTGAGTTCCGTCCAACATCTCGTGTCTATGGGTGGTTTTAATGCAGTTCTTGGTGGGCTCTTATATCATCACAAACATGACACCTACAGGAACCCTAATTGTCCAGCCTACACACTTATTGTGTTTGGGTAGACTTAAGCCAGAATGCCTGGTTGTTTGTGAACAATTGGACAACTGTTGGCTACCAAATACAGAGAATTGTGGAGAGTTTGTTTCCGTAGCTCTTAAAACAGTAATATTCACTAGGGATATGCAGAGTTTTTATTACTATGACGTAGTTACACATTGTAATTCAGTTGCATCCTTTCTCTTTTCCTCCCCTCTGCTCAAGTATTGTCCTTTGCACTTTGAACTCATGCGTTGCTTCAGTTCTCTCATTACGTAACACTTTGCAATAAAACATGCACAAAATAACAAAGTATCTTTTAGTTTCATTCTCTCACCCATGATGATGCATCTTCGTCTTATCATTAAGCTACCTTGCGATTGATGGTGAACATTTTGTACTCTAGTACATGCCTTGCCCGGTGGCTAAACACTCACAAAGGAAAGGCACATCACATTATACTAGTCTACAAATTGGTGGAAAGGATGTGATATTAAAATCGTAGCAAAATCAATTTCCCTCGACAGTCCAAACGCATAAGATCATCATTTTTTTGGGGGCCATGAAAAACAAACTTTGCAAGCTAAAATGAAAACCTCATCTGCCATAGCACATTTATACTGATTGACTTTCTTCAACAGATGTACAACACATTCCCTGGCATTCTCAAGTGGCTTCCCGGTGAACACAATAAAATCTTTGAAAATGCCAGGATGCTGCAGAGCCATTTGAGAGGCCTGATTGAGAACCATATTGCCAGCCGGGATCCTAACTGCCCACGGGATTTTGTTGATACATTTCTGAACAAAATGGATGAGGTGAGTGTTGCTTCTCTGTCCTTTTAGTTACTACTTAGAGTGGTTGGACAACTACATCAATTGTTGGCAAATGAATACATTAATAAAATACTTCTATATGGATTGCTCATGGACTGTATCTGAGATTTTGCCTAAAATGAAGGTGCATTAACCGTAGACCCTGGTAAAACCAAAAAAAAGTGTAGTTAAAAACATCGAATTTTCTGGAATGGTTAGTGTCTCATTAGACAATAGATATGTTTTGCCTGTGTCATAGGCATTCAAGTCACTGCAGTAATTTAATCCACTTGCCACCGTGTCCAACAAAATAAAGATGTAATGAAAGTGGTTCTCTTTGGCTTCTAGCTGATTTCTATGTATCACTTGTAAGTACAATAAATCTTTGTAAAAGCTGAACATCGTGCCACATTGAGCTTTCTCTTTTGTTTTTGTGTCCATTTCAGTGTCTGTTTTGTAAAAGCACTTCTTTGGTTAACTTACAACAGATGAATTGAAAGCTATTTTGTTTTGTGAAGAGAATTATTGTGCCTCAGATACACACACATCTTTCCAACTATTAGTGATGTTAATCAAGTTATAATAGATCAGCAGTTCTCCATCTTCTCAATTCTTTCTTACTGAAGTTACAACACACCTTACCTTCTTTCGACTATTTCTTTACTTGGATAGTAATATACCTGAAGAATTTAAATTGCTCACTGCTGAGATGTGTTGGACACCTACAACTTATCTAATTGGCCTGAACACAGGGACCATCTAATTGGTCACTGGTTAACCAGTCTGACTGCTTGACCTTCCGTCAGGTCTGACTGGCTGTCCTGTTAGCAATCGGAATAGGATCTCCATTTAGCCTGATCTGATTGCTCAGAGGGGCTAACATAACATCACTTTCCTTTAACCAGCTTAAAGCTTTTGATCTTTTACCTCTCCTTTCCACATAGGTTGTTTATATGGGACTAACAGCCAGACCAGAAGAAGTAATCTGGTGGTACTCATTTGGAGGACTCTCACAAACAATTGAATTGCTTAGACTAAATGTGGTGGAAAGATATCCCTTGTCGACTGGCAATAACCTCAGATGTTTACCCTCTTCTGATGCTTCAGCTCTTCTGCTTAGAGGTTATAGAGAGAGAGAGAGAGCGACCCCAACAGACTGCCACACCATTTTGGGAAACAAACATTCAATAAGACATCAGCCTAAACAACAAAAACTGTCAAATATATCCATTCTGATTTTTTTCCAACATGCATTTTAAATTAGAAAAGATCTACAAGTAGACTACATAAAATATTGAAGACAGACAAAATTCTACTCAAGTGTTCTGTTGCAATTCCTTTAACAGTCGTCCACTTTTTGTGGCTATAACTGCATTGCATTAAGGCTTTATCCAAGTTGCAATGGATGCTCATATCTCTCCAGTCACTTCAGAGAATTCTCTGAATCCAACACAATCACTGGAATGCCCATCCATTTAAACTGTCATGTTGTTGGCTTTTATACAGAGGACACCCACCACTGATTATTTTGTTTCATAGTATTGTGTTGGTAGCAGGCATACAGTGGGCAACCACTTTCTGTGTACTCATGTTTGTGGTTTTATTGAAGGAGATATGTCCCTATATGGTGCAAAGATGTCTGGGTATAGTATTTCAAAGTTTGATAGTTGGTACTGCGAACGAGGAATCTCCTGAAATGTTTCTATAGTAGTGTGGCACAGTGAGAACATGACCAAATGTTCCAATCGCACTACTTGAAGGTATCTAATCCTGCCCTGTTTGTACTGTGCAGTGTATGAGATAGGGTACACTGAAGTGGCTGAAACATATAAATGGAATACCTTTAATGGCATAATGTAATGTTTTGATCTGAGAAGGAATAGAAGCCAGACTGCAGTTAAGTTTGAACCTGTTGGCATCTGCATAGTAGTTTGGCTGGAAGGCCAAGTTGAGTGAGTTGATCTTGTCAGTGCAGTTCCCAAACAACTGTTGCTAGGCTTCTTGCTAGGAATGGTAAGATTTGCCTGATTGTATTGACCTGTAAAATGAAAGCGTGACTATTGACTTCTCTCAAGGAATAAATGATAGTCGAAGGTTTATGTCGATGTCTAGGACTGAAACACTTTTTGGGGGGAATTGAGTCATGGCCTAGGGAGCAGCACCATAAAAGATGCAATGAGTTGAGTGATATGCTGCCTCATAAGTGTGCCTGTTCTTTCTGGTTTGAGATTTAGATTGCTGTGGAACATCCAACAGTTGGTTTTAAGAAGGTATAGGTTATTGCAGGAGGTGACAGTGATAGCTCTTTATCGAGTTGAAGAATGATTTTTGTCATCAGCTTGGTTGTAGTAGCTAAATTTAAAGGATCGGAAAAGTGTTGGAAGTGTACAGAGTTGAGCATTCAAGGGTATTGGTGTAAATATGGAGCATTCTAGAACGTATCTGATGGCTTCCATACTTTGCAACTAAATTGGGTGAGGCAGATTTCTTAGGATATGCCTGAAAGAAAGAAGGCTTCTTGTGGAGGTGGTGATTACTGTTACCCAAATAAGTAACCAGTTAGGATGCAGTGGTTTACGGTGTGTAAAATCTCAAATTACTATCTTCTATAACCCTTGCTGCATACCTGTACATTAATATTAGTTGTTCTTGTGTTCTACAAGTTTCTACACCAGCAATTTACCTACTAACATCCCATCACCCACCTCCCATACCTCCGCATGCTTTAAGCAAGAGCTGGGGTACTACAAACACAGATGGCCACAACCACCAGAAAGGCCAACCAATCGGGCTTCTTTTTCCACTGCAGCTCAGGACCGTACCACTGCAGAGTATCATTTATGTCCTGCTATTCATGAACAAATGTAACAACTGCATCTAAATCTTCTTTGATCTCTTGGCTTCATTCAACCCCATCAATCACCTTCTCAGCATCTTGTTGTACCCCATCTCTTCGACACTTGGCTTCTGTTTTTCTTATCCTGTTTCTTTCAGCGCCCTGATTTTCTTGGGTAATATGTTCCAATGTCAGTACGTACAGATACATACATAACCTCAGTTGGTTAACCTCTTTTTTTTTTTTTTTTTTTTTTTTTTTTTAAGCCAGCAGACAATAATTGTGCTCCGATACCTTCATCCAAATTCCACCTCCTCTTGTCATGTTGCAAGTTCCCCAGAGCCTCACTCTTTTCCCAATGATTTTCAGGCCCCATGATATCCAGGCCCCCGGAGAACATATTTACCCAATAAGACATCAACCTGTATTAGTTTGTAGACACCACATATCTGTACCCCAAGGTGTCATCCTCAGTAAACGTCCTGCTACGTCCACTAAGCTGGTTTGATGCAATATATTGGCAATTCCCTCTCTATTAATATTATGCTTCTGCACCACATCTTTAAAGCACCAAACAATCTCAGCACACCAAAGTAGGAAAGTCTGCCCAACACTATACAATCCTGCTACAGACTGCATTCTCCCCCTTTAATACTGTGAAGACCTCCATCAACAACTCCTCATTGTTCCAACATTGACTATCTGGATCCAACTACATGTAGTCCTGTTAATGACCTGTTACAAGTAGGTTGAGTGGAATAATGCTTCCCTCCTTTTCTTTAACAATATATAGATTCTCCTAACATCTACATGAAAATCACTATTTTATGTCTAGACCAGAAACTAGCATTATACACATTTAAGGCCCTCCCAAAACCAGTGGGGACACGTGCTAAATTAGTTTCAGATAAAACTTTTAAAGTGGTGTTGCTTAGAATCGATCTGGAACCTCCAAAATAGTATTCAACATTCTAGATGATAAAATCATGATTTGCCATAGACCTGACGACAGAATGCGCCGCAAATACCTTCATGTCTACACTAGCCTCTTTCATATTAAACTTTTACCTCCGTAAAATAGGCCCTGAAATGGCAGCAAAAGACCTTTTGAAAAATAGCAATAATTGATAATCTCACGAAGGATGCACTTCCTCTGTCCTTCGCTCATATGTTAGTGCACACCAAACATAACGATACCCAAAGCAAGCACCTGCAATGCAATAGGTCTTGCATTTACGCAAGTTTGAGCTATATGCATTGTGAATGACCATGCCTTTTATTTATCTTTTGGTTTTTAAAACCTAATAAAAGGTGTTGTCATTTACAATGTCAATGGCTTAAACTCTCGCAAATGCGAGACGTGTTGCATTCCAAATGCTTGAAGGCAACGCTGAGTTGCCCCCTTCTGTCTCCCATGGCCCCTAAAGAGCTCCCCGTTTGCTACGAGTTAAATAAACTAGCCGGTGGTCACAACTGCGCACAAGAGACCCTCCTGCAGTAAGAGAAACTCATTAAAGAAAATAGTGCTTACAGACTAAAGAAGACTTGCCATGTAACAACCGAAGTAAAAGGGCCAGTCCTCATGGGAGATTACAAATGAAGACAAGGCAGTACTAAAGAGGGACTAACAAGCCTAATAACAAATCATAAGCCAGCATTTAAGAAGGGCAATGACAGAAGCCAATGACAAATATGTGCGGAGAGTGGGCGGGTCTTCAAGTGCATACTCCAATACAGCATGGCTCGCAGCACATGCGCTGCCCAGGCTCGACCTAAAAAGGATGAACATTGACATGGAAAAAGTCTGTCATCCTAGTTAGCAAAAAGGTAACCACAGAAGGAGTGTAAAAACAAAAACTTGACCCCAAAGTTTCAATGAGAGAGGCTCTATGAAAGAATATTGGCACAGCAAAATACAATGAATGGGATGCTGCGATCTAATATTTTTGTGGCCTCTGCACCATTTCACCTAGGGAGCGACCATACGCAAATCAGTCCTGGACCAGTATAGTTGCCCAAACTGCCAGGTCACATCCTCTTATTGGGAAAACAAGAAACCTCACACTGCTCTCTGCCTTTTTGGGCCTCATCAGTAAGGTGCTGTGTAGATCCTGTGACATAGCAAGCACTTGAAAAAAAACGTCTAAACTTCTTGGTCGCACTTGGGCCGTCACAATAAAATAACAAAAAATGATTGATGGAATGCTTGCAAAGGTTTCTGCCACCGACAGTTGCCTTTTAAAAGAATATTAAAAATCCCAAAGTGCCCAATTTCATGGAAAGGTTGCCCCAAAGTGAGAAAAGGATTCAACAGCCAGCTTTTGAAAATCTGCATATCTTAATTAACATCTCCTAAGACACATCACCTGGCCTATGAGACCTTTCTGAATTCCTCTCAAACTTTTGCAACTATATACATGCCTTCCTTGAGACTATAGTTTGCTGAAACTGCCGACCTATACAAATCAATAGTCTTATAGCTCAAATCCTTTAAGAACCCAGGTACTCTAAGCTGATTGATAACCTTTTCCCAACCTGCGACCAATGACTTTTTGAGGATGCCACAAGCCCCCTCCTAATGTTGTTGATATAAGACCGATCTGATATTCATGAAACAAGAAAGGCAAGGATTTCCTGACTCACTGTGGGGGTAATCCTCTCTTTCTGGTTTGAGTAAGAAATCTAGTTCCTCCAACCAAAAATAAGGCCTCATAGCCATTTCTAATATACCTGAAAACAATGTATGTAACACACAAAAGGAAGTCACTGACAAAAGAGAAATCCTTCGAAAATGTGCACAAGGAATAAGCAACATGGACGCTGCCATATCTGCCTAGATCTTCAATCATTCTCTGGCTGTTGCTGTCCTGTATTATGTTGGTAATCTTTTGCCAATGTCTGACTGGTAGGGACATTATTTCTTTGCTTGTTTGAATCTTTGCTCCTATAAAATCCAATTTATGAGCAAGCTATGCTCTTCTTGTAGAACATTTAGAACTCTTCCTTTGTCCTTGAAAAGTTGCTCCAATGAAGTCAAATTGGAGAACTGTGAACTAAAAATGTTGGTTTTGAAATGGAAATCTTAAATATATTTGACATTTTTGAAATATTGAAATATGAAGAGAAGTATCCTGTAAGTCTCTTGCAATTAAAATGTCGCCCAACATTACCACTGGAATTACCCTGTGAAGACTATCCATTTTAAAATGAATTGTTTTTATCCACTGATTTACCACCTTTAAATCCAAAATGAGCCTGAAACTTCCTTAACATTTTCCTACCTGGAGGAAGATTGAATAAAACCCCTGTCCTCCTTCCTTCCATGCTACTAGTATTATGGAATTTTATTTTTTAAAGCAAAAACACTCCTTTCATTCGGGCATTTGCTTTTGATTTGTTCTTGGGGATGGGAGAAAGGATGCTTCCTGACTCGGGCTTGGATTCAATTACATATCTTTTTTAAACATTCAGCACCCATTTGTCCTTTACATTTAAATTCTTAATTTGGTGATAATGCTGAAATCAACCTTAGATAGGGAGAGCTTCTAAATCCCTTGCCTGATAGTCCGGATCTTTTTGATCTGATCTGAAGGATGCAGATTTTGAATCCATCTAGTTTCTCTTCGGGTGAAACCACTTTGTGTGAGTTTCTATTGTAAGAGTACCCTTTTCGGTTGCTGTCAATTCAAGAAGATGATTTTCCTTTATAAGGTAGAGCATGTTTTCTATCATTGAAGGCCTTGGTGACCATTTGATCCTATCGGTCACCAAATGACTTTCTACTTTGGAAAAGAATCTTTAATAAGCTGCCTTTTCAAAGGATTCTGCTTTCCAGTCTTTTAGTCGCATATGCCTCCTTGCTAAGATAGAAGCTCCTGTAGCTAAGGTTGAAATAAAGATCTAAGGTGAAAGGACAGGTTATGTTCTTCTGATGAGAGGTAGGGCTTGTCACCTGATGTATGTTTTGGTTTGGAAACTTAATAACCAGTCTGTGGAAGGCATTAACACCGCTTGATGTAACAGAAGGAGTAAGGAAGTGGGAAGAAGAGGTAATGTCATTTCAGTCCAATACTGATGGTAGTGGCGCGATCTTGACCCACCGTGGAAGCCAAGCTTAGAACTCGTTCTCCTGATCATTAGACAATGCCACACAAAAACTAAAATCTTCACAATCAGACATAAACCTAGAACTCTAAGCGGTAGCTGTGTAGGAATTGTACACCTTGGAGAACTAAGGAGTCTTGTAGAATTTAGTCTTTTACCCAAAATAAGCCTCCTGCGTATAAATATATTCAGATGGGGCAGGTTGGAGGTAAATTTAAGATCATAATGCATTTTGTGACTATCCGAAAACGTATATATATTTTTTTTTATTTTTTTTTGGGAAAGTCCCACCAGACACAAGACCTGGAAAATATTTTGGTTGAGCGCGTAGTTTATTTAAATATTAATTTGTGAACATGGTAGAGGCATCAGGCTCGATTTTCTCATCCTGCTTAATAACAAATAATTTAAAGTGTATTGTTTCTCAGCTCCAAAACAAATATTCTTTTATTTTTATTGTTACAGTTGAGGGACCTGGTTCATTAGCTTTTCCATCTCACTTTTTATTTCCACAAATGTCTTTTTGAAAGGTGTCCAATTGAGGCATTAAACCTTACTACCACTTGCCCACGTCGTGTGTGACGCCTCTAGACAGTTCAGGTATCTAGCCAACCGCATGTTCCATCCTGGGACTTGTACATTTTGTTTTAAATTTAGAAATTTGAACAAAAACATTCTAGTTTACAAAGTGCTTGGGCTAAAAAGCCAGAACTTGCTAATGGTATCACATATACAATGGAGCCGTTTAGTAGTTGTGTAATAAAATGTTTTGAAAAAGTTTTGTTTCAGAAAGCTCACAAGCAAACCATGTACCATTCCTGCATCTAATTTTCACCTATACTTGTAAAGACCTCAATCAGAGTGACCGCATGATATTTTCTCCAGGGGGGAAAAAATCTGTTTTTTCCCTAAACTTACATTTCGGCAACAGCATCGATCCAGAGCCCAAACAAAAATACAGACCTGGGGCCGTATTACAGAAGTGCCCCAGGGGCGCACCGGGGGTTTGCGCCTGCTTTGTGCGCGCTCCTGGGCACTTAGTTATTGCAGAAGGGGCCGCAGATGCTTATGCGGTCCCTTCTGCAATACAGATAGCACTGGCGCACTTGTAGAGTAGGCTATCAAAAGAGGGCATTTCCTCATTTGCATGGCGCCATGGCCCCATGCAAGTGAGGGAATCTCTTTGCCTCTGCGCCAGCACCTTATTAGTGGCGTGGGCGCAGCGGCAAACATGCCTTTAGGAGGCGCACTGAAAGTGCACCACAAAAAGGTGGTGCACTTTCAGTGCACCTCCTAAAGGCAGCTCACTGGTGGGGAGAAAGGGGTCCCATGGACCCCCCAGATATTTCCTTGCAGGCGGCTGCAGTCACTAACTGCACCCGCCTGCAAGGGATTCTCTCTCCCCTTTTGAAAGTGCAGGCAGGTTGCCGCCTGCACAGAGAAACACGGAGCAGCTTTTAAACAGCTGCTCCATATATCTATTGAATGTGTTGCGCTGGGGGCAGCACAACTTCGCGGTTGCCCCGAGGGCAGCACATTCTTCCTAATAGGGCGCACTTTCTCTGTTTGCACCCAGTGCACCTGTTTTATGGTGCGCCGTGTTTTGTAAGCAGGAAATTGCGCCCTATCTGTAAAGGGCCATATTGCCCATACAGCGCACTTTCCCTGTTTGAGCCATGGAGCACCTTTAAATAGGTGTGCCGTGCATTAACAGGGAAGGTGTGCTGTATTACCATGAATGCAATGCCCCCAGGTCAGCAGCAAACTCATGCTGCCCTGGGGGCAGCGTATTCAAGCAAAATACAGAGCGCCTACTTCAAAGCTGATTCGTATTTGACTGTGCAGGTGGCACTGGCCTGAACTTTGAAGAGGGGAGAGCAGCTAGGTGCAGTGAGTGACTGCACCTGCCTGATAGGGGATGTCTGGGGGCTCCATGGTTCCCTATTTCTCTCCTTCAGAGGGCTGCCTTTAGAAGACGCACTGAAAGTGCACCACCTTTTTGTGGCACACTTTTAGTGCGACTCCTAAAGGCATGTTTTCCTCTGCTCCCGTGCCCATAATAGGGCAAAGTGATTCCCCCATTTGCATGGCGCCACAGCCTATGGCCTCTTCTGAAATACCAAGAAGCCCCAGGGTACACAAAACTGGCGCACATGCTTGTTCCACCTCCGGGGCACTCGGTGTAATAAGGCCCCTGATGTGCTCCGTCATCAACGATATGTTGGTATTGCACATTTGCTGAACGCAAGCACAGGGATAAAAAAAAGGACTTGTCCCTTCCTCTGAAGATCACTGACTTCCTTGCTGTCGTTTGTTGTGACTTGTATTCTCATTATGCATCCTTTCCCATAGTTACCTGTTCCCTGCAGCTCAGCCAGTACGGATGTGGTGTGTGTATGGAATGCTTGATGAGGGTGTGGAGTGCTGGAGTACCTGGTGTGGTTGACAGAGAGACAGTTCGAGTGTGTGGGCTGAGCAGCAAGGATGCTGCTCCTGGTGGGGCTGAACTTATTATCCTACTTACCATCCTGTAACTAATATACCTCTTATCTATAACCTACTACATGGCTACCCTTGGACTTCCTTTGGATTGTAACATAGTTATATTATTCCGCTACCTGTAAAACTCTCTCCTCTCCCCAGTCAGTTCCTTTTTTACATCAATCAAGTGCAGGTCCAGCACTAGCATTTACCCTGCTTTCTAGAAACCAGTAACTGAGCCATTTTGAGAACAATTCTCTTGGAAAGGCTGTGCAGCATGTAAGTGTCAGTGCAGGGTATAGGGAACAGATGTAGATTCAGTTGTGCGGCGTCCCCATGCCTTGCTCCCTCTCTTCCGGCTTCTCCACCATTTTCGACTGCAAAGTCAAAAGCGAAGGGAAAATTACCACTGCATTTTCCCTTTTCAGACCCGGATAGATGCAATTTCAATAACGCAGCAACATTGACAAGTCATCAGGTGGCATACTAGTGGCTACCTGGTGATTGACTAATGTGTTTGCAGGCCCATGTCCTCCTTATAAAAGGATGTGCGAGTGTGGGACCTGCAATGACTGTACTGATGCATAGCTATACATACACTGAGGCCGTAGAGCATAAGTGCATACAAAATATGTTCATGGTGGGAGTTGATGGAAGAACAGCTCCTTCAGAGTGATGTCTGTGAAACCAGCCTCCAACCGATCACAACTGCTTCTGGGGTGAGTCCTATTGGGCAGAAATAAGTGCAGGTTGAGCCTACCAGCACAAATTAGTCACTGCTGATGTCCTGTTAGAGATCACGAAGACCAGAAGGTGAGTAGTAAGTCTCTTTATTGGAGAGCAAGCTGGTAGCAACTCGCTTGCCACTGGTAACCCTTCCCAACTGCCCGTTCTCCACTCAAACCCACATTCCAGAACTCGTGGCATCCCGTTACCTGGACACAGGTAACTAGGATACCACATGTCCCAGCAGGAGAACAAGCTGTACACGGCTAAGTCTCTGCCTTTAGCTGCTATTCCAAACCTCCACACACACACACATCACTCTTGCATCATAACATTCCACACTGACTAATGCATCACAGGCAGACACAGGGAATGACCTACTAATCACAGGATATCACACAGTTTCCTCCTCACACAAAATAATTCTCAAACAAAATCGACAATGCCCAAGGCGTAACAAAACAAATGAAAACGCAAAATATCGTTGATCAAGCTAAATGCTAATCTAACGTATATGACACACGGTACACAAACCATATGTATAACGCATGATCACATTTCAGTACTGCACCAGTTTCACTTACAAGCATATAACCAATAGTAGCCCAGCTCCCCATACTCATACAACACCAAACACAACCTCTCCAATCATCATACGCATTCAAAGTAATTACTCCAACTTCGCAAACAACACCCACATTGGGGAACACTTTCACTTAACACCTTTGTTCGTAAATACCCCTCAAAATATTCTCGAAACACCACCATGCCTCGCCACTGTAGGGCTATACAGAAACAATCAGGGCACAACCTATCCAGTGTGTGGAACACACATCCTGTGGGGACCATCACACATTAGGAAATACGCCAATGTAAAGTAAACCAAGCAATTAAGAAATGGGCATCTTATCCAGTGGATACAACTAAGTGGAAACAATGGGAATACCACCAACTAGAGTCTGCACTCTCCATGCAACACAGCACAAATTTGCGTCTCACCCAGTGGAGTCCGTACTCTCTAGACAATGCAGCATGACCGGAATATCCCTCAGTGGAACTCGCATTATCCATGCATTCAGACATTGTATTGGTAAATTCCAAGGCATTGACAACCTATTAGGAGTAGTGGAAGATCATACCTCAATTTCGACATTCATCTGCCGCTCCTGTACTCCATGCATGCAGAAATTTCTTAATCGCAACTATCCACTTAGTAGAGCTACACAAAACAACTAAGGGAGAGTAACATTAAGTACAAGATACCACATCATCTATATACATCTACCTCCTCTATTCTTGAACCTCAAGTGCATCTAGAGTAACCCTGTGCCCGCACTGCAATTTTTCCTCTCTTATACATGTACTGGTCAACAGTATTGCTACTTTTTCAGTTTTGTCTAGCTGCATGCGATTTGGTTAAAAACTAAAAATGAAATGGAGTTATTCAAAAATGTAGGATGGATGACATTTACCAAGTTTGTTTTCAAATCCAAGTGATTTTTGTCATCAACCTTTTTGCCCTTCACTCCAAGTTCGCCTTTTTGTAAATCAAGAACTCTACCCTCTTCCTCGCTTTTAGGTCGAGCATTCGAGACCTCTTGTATATACTTTAGTATATACTTCTGTGTATGTACTTTGTGGGCTCTGAAGATCAGCCCTAGGACTTGTCTGCTTCCGCTTAGGGACTTTTTCTGTTCAACTGCCTCTATTTAACTGTCATAATAGAAAACTACCAGCAGAGCTCAGTAAAATACCAGAATTGCTTTCTGCTTAGGTACTTAACTTTTTTGATAGAAAACGACCAGCAGAGGTCAGTAAAATACCAGAATCACTTTAGCATTCTCTAGATTCCAGTCCATAGAAATTGTCTTCCATGAGCACCCGTAGACAATAATATTTTTTTCAAATCTTGTATTTTCAGTGATCCGAAGGCCCTGATTTTATATTAAAAAAAGAGCTTTGGACTCTACCATTTCACGCTGAAAGGCAATATTTTTCTCCATGTGTTCCCATACCTGGCATGTCACGCAGTTTGGTGCTTATTTTCCCTCCATGTTAAAGAACAGTAGATGTTTCAGTACCCAGGCTAATGTGCTGCATAGCTAAATACATATAAGGTCCCAAAGGCGAGACCGATTGAATTGCAAATGCTTGTTACTTTTGCCCCGAGTTTATCACTTAACTTCCCTTCCTCAGCCACCATGCCTCTTTTGTTCTTATGGTGACTTTATTTCCTCCTCACGAATTTTAATTCTTTCTGTGGGGCTATGGATCTTGAGATTAACGTTTCAGAAAACAAAATTATGGTAGTCAGACCCCATAGTCCTTAAAAAACACCTTCGCCTTAGGCAATGAGAAATTGGAGTGGATTTTTAGATTTGAATATTTGGGCATTGTGCTAGATAGTAGAGCTTAGTGGTCCCCTCACATCCAGAAGAGAAAGGCGGTGCTCTAACATCAGGCATCAATTGTCTATAAAAAAACATCAAGGGACAATTTCAAGAGTCCTACTTCCGGCCATGGAGTTGTACAAACTAAAAGTCCAACCAGGTGCCTTATATGGCGCCGAACTTTGGGGCCACTTAAATATAGACTGACTCACCCTTAGTGAAAATAAGTTTGTGCATTCGCTCCTTCATCTCCCCAAGAGTACCCCCTTAATACCTATGTTTCTTGATGTGGCACTCAAACGGGTGGGAGTATCTACCTGGATAAGGCCCCTTATGTACTGGGTAAGGATCTAGACCACAGAGGAGTTTAAGCTATAACGTAACGCAGTAAAGGACCTGTTGTCCATCGACCTAGGTCTTACTTTTCCATGGTTTAGGCATGTCCAATCCTGTATAAAAAACTGGCCCTTGGATCTTTTTGGTTGAACCCTCGATGACTCATGCCTCAAAGAAACAGTTAAAAGCCTGCTATTGGGCCTGTATCCAAGCTAATCTCTTCCATTCATCCACCCACGGTAGACTGACAAACCAATTTCTCCTTCTTAAAGACACTCCCTCATAGGAGGCATTCTTGGCTATTCCCCGACAGCAACTGGCAAAAACTTTACTTTTGAAGTTCCGTTATGGCACACTCGAGATAATGTCCCTTACATCCATGTGGAATGCTGGCAGAAGCACTGACCCTCAAGACCTCTGTACATTGTGCACCTTGACAGGAAGAGAACAGTATAAGCCATGTCTTGTTTTTCTGCCCTGCATATAAAAAACCGAGAAACAAGTGGATTTGCCCACTCTGTGACCATCTAGCCATTAGGAGGCACACTGAGGCCTTAAGGGTACTAAAGGGTGATACATCTATTTACACAGTGGCTACTTATTTCTATTAGGCCTAATAAGGAAAGAAAAATGCCAAAAACATTAGGCATGGTTGAGCAGGCTGATTGGTAAAGCACGCTTGGCTATATAAAGCACATCCGTTCCCCTGTCCGATCGACCATTTAAGAAAAGAGCCAACTGTATAGTTATTTAGAAACGTGCTATGGACTGATGCACTTTCTTTAATTCGCGATATGAGTTTCTGTGCCCATTCTATTGCAATTATCTAGAACCGCCCTGCGGGAAAAAGCCCATTAAATAGTATGCTTGTTTTATAGCATTACATAGCATTATGGCACTAAATAGTTTTTATCAGCTTTTATTCTATGTTTTATCTGATTTTAAGGTATAGGCAATATAACTTATTATTTCCATCCAATGGAAGGTGGGAGTCGAATGGACATGAAATGCTATAACCGTTATTAGAACATTGGAATGTTGTGAGCTCCATTGCAGACAATGGAGTTCTCCCTGCTTCTACGGGCTGATAAAGGCCCGCAGAGCAACATTCCAATCTCTTACAAAGGCCTCTCGGAGCTAGAGGGGATTTAAATCCCCTCGAGCTTCGAGACGCATTTGTTTTATTTGTGAGAACATTCTGCCCTCTAGTGGCAGAATGTTCTAATAGCCTTATAGCCCTTCGTAGCAGGGCTATACCGGCTATTAAAGTCCCGCTTCCTTGTTAAAGTCCCTCGCCTTCGGCTCGGGCTTTTAACGTGTTAGCGGGCCTTTAATAGCCGGTATAGCCCATATTATGCACATTGCAGTTTATGCTTGGATTTAGCGCTTAAGTGTTTCACCAAAACGTTGGTTTATTTTATGAAATGAAATAATTTGTGTGTGTTTTATGGAATGAAACCTTCCGAAATAAACATTTAACCCATCCTCCTCCCCAGTCTCATCCAGTGCCTTCTTACGCAGCCCCCATACTCTTCAGTTTATTTTCATCTGTCATCAGGCCTTTTTTTGTGGTGGATTTTTGTTTCTGTTGGGAGTCCCCTTTCCCCTTCATTTGATCAGATCATCTAAACCCTGACAATTGTCATGTTTATTAACATCTGTTACTTCCCAGCTACCTTCATACTCCGTCTCTTCTATTGACACTCCCTTTTCATCTCACCTGATGCTGTTTTCTGTCATCTTACTTTTTTTGTCTTTTCTCCCTTTTCCCTGCCTCCTTGCCTCAGTTTGTTTTGCTGACCATCCTCCGCACCAGACCTTCTCTGCTACATACTTTCTCATCAGGTTAGTGCTAGAAATAAAAAACAAACTATTGTGACCCTGCACTATTTACTTGCCTTTCTTTTTCCCATTTCTTTTTTCTTTTCTGTGCAGATGTCAGAGTCATTATCTTTTCAGAACTGTAAAGATTTATTTTATTTATTTTTTTGATTCCCCCCCCTCACCCCCCTCCATCATTAGGACCTGCAAATAAATACTTGGTCTGTAATGTATTTTATCGCTCTCACTGTGATAAATTAATTTAATGAAAACTGTCCCAAGCAAAAGGGTTTACGAGAGCTTGATGTGGATGTCCCTTCATGAAGCTTTGACAACCAAACCTAATAAGGACTTCTGGAGGACAGCCATGGCTTGTTTAAATGGCCAAACAACCACATTAGATTTTTGTGTACGACCTCAGGAGTGGGTGGCCTATTTCAGTAAATTGTACACTAATATGTGTGACACAGATCAGGAAGACAGTGTGCCTTTAGGAAACAGTGCTTCGTGTAACTCCATCCTTACGTTTTAGCTAAATGAAACCATAGATGCGATTACTTCGTGTATCCCTGCTCGTGCCCCGGGTCCGGACAGGAGTCCAAGCGATTTACATAGGGCAAATAAGGAAATTTGGGGGCATATATATAAATTTTCTCTCCAACACAATCCTCTCTGGTATGGATAGCCCTTCCTCATGGAAATGAGCAGAAATGATAACAATATACAAGAAGCGGAATCGGTCCAACCTGGGGAACTACAGGCATATAAGCCTGATTGATTCCCTGCAGAAACATTTTTGTAAGCATGTTTTGGCCCATCTACATGACCGGATTAGTGAAGAGTGTCTTGTTGGATTCGCAGTCAGGTTTTAGAGCCAATGTAAGCACTATAGACCAGGGTTTTCATTGTATCTGTATTTACTGGAAAGAGGTGATAATTAACAAGGGTAAACTTTATGTTGCTTTTGTGGATCTTCGATCGACTTTTGATCTGGTTCCCAGAGGCAAGTTGTGAAGGGTGCTGGAAGAGAGGGATGGTTGTGATGTGCCCAAAATGGGGGGGGGGGGGAGATTCCTGCCCTCCTATTTGCAGGCGACACCCTGCTGATTTCCAAGTCACCACATGGGATGCAACAACTATTGAAGACCTTCGAATTGTTTTGTGAAGAGCCGGGCTTGGAGCTTAATAGCTCCAAGACCAAATGTATGTTACCAAACAGAAGGTGACGCGATGCAAGGGACGTCTGTTGGTGGGTGACACCCAAATAGTTGCTGTGGCTGAATTTGAATATCTAGGCAAAAGACTTACACCACATTTGTGTGGGCACCGCACTTGGAAAAGGCACAGTTGTCCCTAATACAGCACACTGCAAGCATAGCAAAGATTCTTAGGAAAACTACTTCTAGAAGGGTGGCCCCAGCCCTCGAGATCTAGAACATTAAGGCATGTATGGGGCAGAGTTATGGGGTTGCACCAATACACAGTCTTACTTTAGTGGAGCACAGATTTTTAAGATCTCTATTAAATCTCCTAGCGAGTACCCCATTGACCCATCTTTATTTAGACCTGGCCCAAAGAAGGATCTCTCATAAAATCGAGTGTAAACTTCTTACTTTTTTGGCATTGATTTTGGTCTACTCCAGCCCTAGAATCCTATTGGGTGGGCCTTAGAGACCTCATGGATTTCCAGTGTGTTGGAAACTTCCCCTGGTTTCAATATGTCAAGCATCTACTTCAGAAATTGGGCCTAGAAATATACTGGTCCTCCTCTGAGAAACTGTGTACCATTTCCAGAGCCAGTATAAAAGCAGACTATTGGGAGTGTGCCACTGTTGAAAATGTATTGAACTGCAAAGGAACGCTATCACTAGCTTTCATTGCTTTCGAACCCTGTGCGCAGTACGAGCACACAATTGATGAAAACATTCCCCCACTGGCAAGGAAGTTGTTTTTGCAATTTAGGTATGGATCTCTACCCATTAAAGCCTTCAGCAGCAAATGACCAGAGAACGGCAATGCTGATGATCTATGTCCTGCATGCCGAGAGGTTTCAGAATCATTAACCCATGTTTGCTTCTTTTGTCCATCTTTTCACTGTCTCAGAAATTTTGACACCAAAAAGTGCATGGAGGCTTTTAGACAATTGACAACCGATGCAAGCAGAGTAGTGGTTTTTGGTATAGCCAAATACCTAATGGCCCTGTGGATTAGATTTATAAAGTGTACACAAGGTAATTACTGCTCTGACAGTTCAGCACTGGAATCTAGTACTCTTGCAGATACGATTGCCAAGATTGGATGCAAGTGCGGAGGGGGAGCCTTTATAAGGTTTTTTCATAAATGCACTGGCCACCGAAAACTGAAACTAAGATGTTGTCCATTACTGTAGTATCTAATTCCATCTTTGGTTGGTCCAGTTTTTCCATCATATTCCATACTGTCATTTAGAGGCTTTTGATGTATTTATGCATTGGTCACTTTAATACAATTACATAGTTTGCACTATACAGTAGCATTCAGGATCATTGTTATGGTCGATAGTCTATAATTATCTTGGATTTCGCAGTTTCCTTGCTGCTACTAAGATGTACCGATTAGCTCTTTTTGTCTTGAACTTCAAATTGGTTAGGGGCTTTTTATAGTGTACTAGATTTATCTTTTTGAGCACACCTTGTTTACATTGTATCCTGATATTTTAGTCCGGATGTTATTAAAGTATTATCCAGTTTGAATGCATTTTAAATGTTTTATGTGATGTATTGTGATGTACTCTTATGATCCCAATGATCAATAATAAACCTTTGGTGATAAACAGTTGCCAAGGATTTGGTTTTACCATTTATTTCTTTAAAAGCTTTAAACATAATCTTTATACTACTGTATTGTGTTCCCTCATCATTAATTTGGTAAATGTCCACCCAAACACCAGTAGCACAAATGTCTCTGTTCATGAAAGTGCCATGCTATCCGCGGGCTATGTTAAAATAAAAACATTTAAAAAATGTTTGAGATCAAGAAGGAGGAATGCTGCTGAACCAACTGCATTAGGTCACATTCTGCAGTCATCTGAAAGTACATAAAGGAAAGCTGAGGTCCTCTGGAATGTCCAAAACTGTTCTCTATAGTCGCTGGTGAATCATTCCTTAGAAGGATTTACCTGGAAGAGGGATATTGAGGATTAGCCTGTAGATATTCATGTTTGCAGGGTCTAATGTGCTCTTCCTTGGCAAGGATTATATATTTTCAAAGAGATGATTGATGAACGGATGACATACACATGGGTCTCTTCGTGCAGAATTTATAACTTGTTACCTCCAAAGAGATTTGTTTTGAGTCGTTTTCTGAAGCTGGAAAAGCTGCCCAATACTTAAGATATTGTGGTAGTGAGTTCTAAAAGAAACACACTAGGCTGAGAATGTTTTACTCGCTTTAGTTGTAAGCTTGATCAGTGGCATGTGTAACCTATTTTTATCTTGGCTTCTTAAATTTCTTAGAATTTAATGTATGGAGCTCTACTTAACCAAATAATGTTGCACCAAATTATAGGGACATTTGTCCGTGCATCTTACCAATTTGAAAGTGATTTGGTCTTGGACAGAAAGCCAATTGAGGCTTGAGTTGTGTTGTCTCTCCTGCCCAAGTCTGACATTAGCTTGGTAGTGGCATTCAGAGCTCTCTGTAAGGGACTACTTTGTGGTCTGTTAGTCCTACATATAGGCAGCTAGAATAATCTAATTATGGGTTAACTACTGCCTCTAGCACCAGTGTGGATAGTAGTGGTAAAAGGGCCTGTAATTTTATGATTTGATGGGACCAGCAACGATTCTTATATAGCTACTGAGGACCATTTTAATATCAAAGATATTTAATATTTTTTAGTGTGGGAGTTTGAGTAAAAATGCCAAGTGTGACCCAAACATCACTGGTGTTGAAATAGATGGAAAGATTTTGTGCCGAATGTAATGATGTCTGTCTTCAAGTTGAGTTAGAGAGAGTTATTTCTAAGCAGGTATCAGCTTACTTCAGCACTCCATGTCCGCTATCATGGAGTAATCCCAAGACTACTTGATGTATAGCAGTGCATCATTATCAGTATAATTTTACTAATAGTGGGCTCAGATATTAAATAAAATTGGTGACGGTGTGAAAGGGAGGAAGTGAAACAACTGATTAAATTGTGGTCTGTGTCAACCATCATGGACAACCTCTCTAGCAGACTGGAGTGGTTTACGGTGTTGAACGCCGCAGACCTCTCTGGTATAACCCATAGATAGTCTCCTTCATTTGTGAAGCCAAAAGTAATATCCCAGAGGCCAAGAATGGCGATTTCATTGACTTTCTTTGGGGAAAAAAACGTATTGTAGGGGAGATTGGCAACTGTAAGATTGAAGATGCTGTTGAAGTTGAAAAACAAAAAAAATAGCCCGCAATTTTTTTTTTCTTCTTTCTCAGTACTGGCAAAATTGTATTTGGTCTAAAATTGGATAGCACTGAGGATCTAAGCTGAAGTGTTTTTAGTGTTTGATGCTGTCTTTGGCACTGGTGTTTGCATTGTTGGAGATACATTTGAGTTAAGCATTGCTGAAATGAATAATTATATATGTGGTCATGCAGTACACAAGATGATGTAAACTACATACAGACCAAGTTGCTATGTCCTTCACAACTGAATGCATGCTTCCATTCCTTCCTCAGGAGGCAAATAATCCGAATAGCCATTTTACCCTGGAGAGCTTGACCTACACAGCATTTAACTTGTTCATTGCGGGAACAGAAACCACATCATCCACAATTCGCTGGGCAGTTAAATTAGCATTGAAATATCCAGAGATGCAAGGTAAGAATTAAGACCCAAAATCTTAAACTATTTTAGTATTTTGTAAAATGGAAAACCTGCATCTAACTTAGTTATTCTGGTTAAGTGTGGATGACGACTTAATAGGGACCTGTGGATGATCAGGGGACTTTATCAAATGGAAAACCTCTCTAATAACACTTGCAAGGGCTTCCAAAAGAGTTTTAGTTTCTTGGGCTGTCTTTCTCTGAGAGGTAAGCCACCTCAGAAAGTGAAATCCGGTATGAATTTGATGGCCTCCCATTGTCCAGTCTCTGACCTTTGCTTCCTAGCAGAGGGCCTTGTAAGGATGGTGGCTTTTCTTGCCCAGTATTTTTTAGTCCATTTATTTATGACTGAAGTCCTAACAGAGTAAAGGAGAACTAATGGCACAGAAAAATAAAACAAACAGTAGATTAAGTGAAAAGATAGGTCATCAGCATTTTCTGAAGAAGGTAGTCCGTAATGCCCATCAGTAGCACTGAAGCCTGGAGCAATGGCAATGTTTTTGATTTGAGCATCAAGTTGCGTGCTGGCTTAATGTTAGATTTTTCAATCCCTGTCACTATCACTGCTTATTAGGCACTACAGTAGCCCAGTAGGCTTTTTCTCGGGGTAGATGACATTGAGTGTGGAAGTATTCATTTTTTAAATTAACAACAATTAAGTTTACATTGACAACCAAACAATTAACTTTAAATTAAGTTGAAATTAAATTCCTTTTACATTCTATTCATTTTCAATGTAAGAAATTAAATGTAAATTAAGTTTAAATTGACAAAATATATACTAGGTACTTTTCTGTTATAGAAAAGTCATAAAATGAGATTATGGATGTTAGCTCTGCGAACAGTGTTGGCAAGAAGGAAAATAACACTGCATTGGGCATGGTAGTAAATGGATAAGGGACTTACAAGGATGGGCTCTGGTGGTTGATGATATGGAAATTATGAGAAAGGATGACAAGCACACTCAGGCCTTTTCTGTATGAGCTGAGATGTTGAATAAACTGGTAGACCCACCAAATAATAGGCCACCCTGATTGGCTTATACAGTTGGTACTTTCTCGGGAGTGGTTAGCCTCTCTGTGGTAGATCAGTGGTTCTATATATGTATAGCTGCCTGCATAAGAAGATGTACAAAACTTTCTACCCAACATAGATATGTGAAAGTTATAAGATTTGAAGTGGTGATTGTCTGTCTCTCTGGCCGAACCCGACTCTTTGTTGTTGAACAATTCAGTAAAAAGAAGTTTAAAAAAGGTTTAAATTGACAAGTAAACATCTAAGCTTAAAATAAGCAACAATTTTAAGAAATGTGGTTCAATTAGGTATGCTCATGGTGGCACTAGAAGTGTTTATCATACTGGCCATTCAAGAATATTGGTGAGCGGGAGGCACATTTACAATTTTCTTCCAACGCACGTTCTCAGAGGCTTGTGTTTCGTAAAAAGAGAAGGCACACATTCCCATAATTGTCCCTATTCTTAGCATAACACATCTACCTGTCTAGAGGCACCACCAGTTGATGCACAATGGTTATTGAATGGGATATTCCACCCATTACATAGTTTTCGGTATTGTATGGCTACCAATAGAAAAAATCCCAGAATGTATTTTTATGGTTTAAATCTTTTTATTATTATCATCATCATTACTGTTAACACATCACAATTGCATAGCACAGGATACATCTTTTGTTCGAGCAACTCCCATCTCGTTGGCGCAATTACATTCAACAGTGGGTAGTATAGTAGGTGTAGTGTGATGGTTATCTAAGACACAAGAAAGCACACTATTAACATTCCCCAACTCCTCCGCCCTCCCCCCTGCTGGTACTTAAGTTACAAATTATATGCATGCCAATTATACAGAGGTATCACCAATCTGCTTATCTACGGTCCGTAGAGGGGTTTATTCTAGTTCTGTTAGTCGGAGGATGCGAAGGTATTTCGGGCAGGTAACCTCTCTGAATTCAGTGGACAAGAGGGTAAGAAGTGGTCTTCAAACTTCTGCAAAGGCGGACACAGAATTTGCAAGGGTAGCATTTATTCGTTCCATCACTGGAATGTACCAGAGTCTGTGAAGCCAACCTAAATATGTGGGTGTTTGCGTCCCCCAGTGCGTTTAGATATTTTGAAGCGCGGCGCCCAGAGCTAGTCCCATCTGTCTGTCCTTGCGCGATTTTAAGTGGATATGTCAAGGGATTAGGCAGCCCCAATACAGTGTATGCTGGAAACCTTGGAATCTGTGTCAAATTAATGGTCTGTTTCGTCCAGAATCTTGGTCCCGTAAGAAGTCAAAATGGGGCAGTCCCAAAACAGATGTAGGAGAGTACCATCTTCCCACAACCGCGCCAGCAAGTAGGACTGCCATCCGAGTTTCCCCTGTTAAGGAGCACCGGTGTTAGGTACCAATAAGTAGCTATTTTAGTAGCTGTTTCTATACTGGACGTATTGTGCGCTGTTTGGCCCTGTAATAAATTTCTCCCCATTCCTTACCAGTCGGGTCCCTCCCTATTTCTTTTGCCCACCTCTTTTGGCAAGGCGTGGGTTGCGAGGGAGCCAGCTGGCGGAACATGGTATAAAGTTCGGAGATCTGTCTCTTGTCTGTGTCTTTCGTGACCAGCCACTTCTCGTATTTCGTTAGTCGGATAGTGGGATGAAGCAGCCAATGTCGTATCTTCAAATAACATAGCCTCTCAGATTCTGGCAGTGTATATTGTTGTCTTGGTTGTACGAATTGAATAATGCCCTCAATGTCAAACATATGCCCTGCTTCCCTACATGGTGTATTCTGCCACGCTTCGAAAGCTTTGCCTTCCATTCCAGGGGAGAAATCCCCATTCTCGAACAGAGGTGTCATGGGGGAGGGGAATGTAGCTAGCCCCCTTCGGGTGGTCACCCCATCCCACACCTCCATCACCGTCTAAGTAATGGGAGACCTCTATAGGCTCCGCGGCCTATCTGTTTTCTTCAAGAAGGGTACCTTCCAGAGGGGGAGCATCGCTATTGCCCTATCCTGGAATAACCAGTGCTTTTCTGACTTGTCCCTGTTCCATTCCACCAGGTCTCGCATTTGAGTTGCTCTAAAGTAGTCCTGCAAGTTTGGGATCCCCAACCCTCCGTCATCGGGGCTCAAATAGCCCAGTTCCTGTTGCATGCGCGGTCGGGTTCCCGCACAGACAAAGTGGAGTAAGTCATTTTGTAGCAAAGCGAGGGTACCCCAAGGGGGTGAGATCGGTAGTTTCTGAAACAAGTAGAGAGCTTTAGGTAGAATTGCCATCTTAATGGCCGCAATTCGCCCCAGCAGCGACAGGTGGTGGTGTTTCCAGTTGTTTAAATCTTCTCTAATTTGTCGGGACAGCGCGGCATAGTTCAGTGTGACAGTGCGTGTTGTTGGGGACAGTTTAATCCCCAAATATGAGATGGAGTCGGTAACCTGAGTCACTGGGAAGCGGTTTCCCATTGCCGTCAGGCAATCGCTTGTATTTGATAGGTGGAGGGCCTGAGACTTGCCAACATTTACTTGAAAGCCCGATGCCAAACCGAAGGTGGACAGCTCCTCTAGAAAGGCTGGAAGTGACGTCTCCGGGGCCTCAAGTGATGCTAGTATATCGTCCGTGTAAAGACTAATTGAATGCTTCTCCCCTCCCAACAGAATGCCTTTAATGTCTGGATTATCTCTAATCCGCTGCACCCGAGGTTCAACATACAGGGCAAACGAGTGGTGACAAAGGGCACCCTTGTCTGGTCCCCCTGTGGATGAAAAAGGGGCGGGTTGAACTGCCATTTACCCTAACTGTAGCTCCGGGTCCAATATAGCAACTCGATGTCCAGGCCCGGAACCGGTCCCCCATGCCAAAGTGGGACAGCGTACGTTCCCGGTACCTCCAATTGACCCGATCAAACGTCTTCTCTGCATCGACCGTCAACAGGAGAGCGTCCATATCTGTGTGGTGGGCCTCATCGATCAAGGGCAGGATCTGTTTGGTATTATCACTGCTTTTTGGGTTTTGGACAAATCCTGCTTGATCAGGGTCTATAATGGCAGGCATCAGTGGTCCTAATCTTGTTGCAAGAATACTTGTGAACAACTTCAGATCTACATTTAGCAGGGATATGGGGCGATATGAGCTGCATAGTTTTTTGTCTTTTCCTGGCTTATGTGGAACCACAACAGATGCCACTAGCATGTTAGAGCCAATCGATCCCGGGCCCTCAAAAGAGTTGAATAATCTTGTTGGGAGCTAAGAACTGGCAGAAAGTCTTATAAAAGCCCGCAGAGTATACATCTGGATCCGGAGATTTGAGAGGCTTGAGGAGAGATATCGCCGCTATAACGTCTTCGATTCGTATGGGAGCTTCAAGGAAGGTGGCTTGGTCTGTTTATTCTGAGAGTATGTGCCTCTTCTAAGTAAGAGGCCATGTGTTGATCTGCTAGAGCCTCTCCTTTACACAGTTCTGCGTAAAAGTCCCAGAATTCTTGTTCTATATGGTCGTTGTCTGTCAGTTCCCCTCCCCCACCCCCTGTCCTGTAAGGGATTGGACCTTTGTCTGTTGTCGAGCTCTCAGCTTGCTTGCTAGGAGACGTCCTGTTTTATCTCCCCCTATGTAGTATGAATGTTTTAATCATAGCGCAGCGTATTCAGCTTTATCCAAGTCAAGGCCCGCTAATTGAGCTCTCGCTGCACGCAACTGGCGCCAAACTCTAGGTGCCCCTGTACCACTGTGTACCTTTTCGAGTTCTTTAACCTGTGCCGTTAATAGTTCCCACTTTTCTTTACGCGCATTATTGTCTGCTGCAGAGATTGCTATAAGCTCGCCACTGCCTTTAACACCCCCCACAGTGTAGCGACAGAAGTGTCTGGGGTATCGTTTATGTCCAAATAGTCTTGTATAATTTGTATACGTTGTTGTGTCACTAACGGTCTATGCAACATGTTTTCTCTCAAATGCCAGGTCCCAAAGTGTTTCTTTTGTGGTGGAAATTGTAGAGTGAGGGTCACTGCGTCATGGTCTGAGAGCGCCGCTGCCTCTATTTCAACATCTCTCGCAATACGGTTTCTCATTCGTGCTCAACAGATAATCGAGACTTGCATATGTTTTATGGGCATGGGAGAAGAAAGAATATTGACTTGAATGGGGATGTGCCTCTCTCCACAGATCTACTAATCTCATCTCCTGTAGCCATTTACCCCCTCCCGATGACAGAACCCCAGTTTGGGTCAAGCGACCGCTTGATCTATCCTCATCCACGTTGAAGACTGTTTAGGTCTCTCCCCACTAATGTCATACGAGTTTGTGTGGTCATTACATCCGAAAGTGCTGCCTGCAAAAATCTCTCTTGTCCTGAATTAGGTGCGTATATAGACCCAATGACAATGGGGTGGCCCCCTATACGGAGTGTGTAAGCTAGTAGTCTACCTCTAATTTCTGCAACTTTGGAACCCACCTCCCCTCTGAAGCGCTTGGCCACCAAAATAGCAACTCCAGCTTTCTTATCTGGGCTGGAAGAGAAAAATTGTTGGGGGAAGGCACAAGACAGACGGCGGTGCTAATCTTTAGATAAAAGATGTGTTTCCTGGAGGAGGCAGATGTCTGCTTCAGAGTTTCCTAAGTATGAGAGAATGGCACATCTCTTAATGGGGTTGTTGAGGCCTTTCACGTTAAGAGTAAGGGCCTTTATTATGTGAGTTGTCATGTTAAATGTATTAGTGTGCGGCTTTGCTGAGCTGGCGTTGGGCTACATCCATTGTACCACCTATCCTCCCTTAATCTTCAAACCCCTCCTACATTGAAAGTGTGCTACCTCTGTCGACTCATTTCTGTAAGTGCCGGTAACCCACCAAACTAATCCTTACCCCAACAGAAACATGAAGAAAATCCCAATTAATCCAGGACCCGTAGGTCGAGTCCATGTGTCCTTGGAAAACAAGTTAGTTGGGAGCATGATGTGGCATATGAAGCACCTCCCTGCTCCCTGGGATCCCCCCTGCCGACCGCCAGGCCCAGCTATGTCCACTTATCTGTCCCCTTTAGTTTCAGACGCCATCTTTGGAGAGTCTTTCATTTGACAGTGTTTCTAGAACTGCTTGTCTCTCCATAGCTATCGTTGCAGTCTGGTTTCGCCTTATTCTCCAGGGGGCGACCCCCCGTCGAACAAGTTGTCGTCACTCTCTGGGTGCTGCGGAGCCGCCTTTCTCCGAATCTTCATTCTGTGGGTGATCGATGCCAAGGACACAGTACGTCTCTTGAAGTGAACAGAGTTGATGGAGTTTGCCTTCCCATTTAAAGATCAGTCTGAAGGGATGGCCCCAAGAGTATGCAATCCCCAAATTGCGCAGGTGTGTTGTTGCAGGCCGAAAATCTCCTCTTCTGCAGGGTTATCATAGCTAAATCCTGGTATGGAGCAATCGAATGTCCCTGGTAGGTTAGGGGCTGCTTATCCCTAGCTTTACGTAGAATTTGTTCTCTTAATTGGAAGTCTGGAAGATGAGCCAAGATGTCCGGGGCGGAGCTGACGAACGTCTTTGGAGACCCACCCTATGTGCAGTCTATTTTTATTTCAGACTCTGGAGGAACTTCCAATAAGAGTCTGAAGAGGTCTTGGAGATGGAGATAAATTTCCGAGCCTTCTGCCTGTGACGGGACACCTTTAATATGGATATTGTTCCTTCGAGAACGATTTTTAAGGTCCTCGGTGTGAGCTTGGAGATAGATTTGCTGGGCCCGTAGGCGAATGACCTCCTGTTGAAGCTGCTTTACCTCTTCGTCACAGGTCAGCTCGTGATCTTCAATACTTGTTACGAGGTCTCCAATTGCGTCGACATCTTGTCAGATTTCTTTCAGTTCCCTAGAGAACTCCCCCATAAGAGTCTGCAAACCTTCTCGTAGCAGAGTGCTTCAAGGAAGGAGCGCGAGACTGGCTCTTCAGCGTTGTCCGATTCCTGCCCTATTTGAGTAGCAGGCGATACTCAGCCTTCGCCTCCAATGGCCGTTGGGATCTTGGTCAGCATATCTTTTAAATTCCTATCCTTCTTCCCTCTTAACAAAGACATGGCTAGATTAGACGTGGGGAGGCGCTATGAGGTTGATGGCGGCACCGCTATTTGTGTTCAGGGCCCCAAGGAGAAGAATGTCCAGTACTGACAGTTCGGTGAACTTGTATGTAAATTCCCTGTATTCTCGCCGGTAAACGCTGACCAGGTCCCTCAGCAATATCTGGGCCTCTCCTCCCTGTGCTCCCTGGATCACAGGGTCCGGTGCAACTTCACTCTCCTCGTTTTTTGGGGGCTGTGTACTTCTGGTCCCTCCGTTTGGCTTGCTCAGTTGAGGGCCAGTGAATAGAGCCATAGTTGTTTTGGCCGGGCTGGCCTGGAGTAGCTTTGCGGTCCAGGTGATGCTCTGTGAGCCCCACGTTCTCCTCACTCTCTTCTTGGGGCCCTTGTTAGGGGCAGGGCAGCACTATCCATCTGATTCACCCAGGCGCGGCAGAGCGCTGTGGAATTGTCGCCCCTAAACTCAGGGCCGCGCCACAGGACCTCACTTCTCAGCCTTGCGGGAACCACCTGAATTGCAGCCTCTGGCCCCACTCCAGCGTCGTCTTGTGCTGCTGTGCAGCCTCAGCTCATGGTCTTGTCTCTGTGCATGGACCTGGTGTCATGGGTTACTCGCGAGGAACGCTCATTGTAGGGGGCAGGCGCTTCCTGCCGAGGCCCCACTCTAGCATCTTCTCCTACCTCGCGTGTTGCTGCGTGGCATGTGTCGGGCGCGCCGGCCCCAGGTCTTGCTTTGGCGTCCTCCCTTGCTTTTGTGCAGCTTCAATTGCCGGCCGCGCCCCGCTCCAAGTGTCTTGCACTATAGGCAGGCCGTGCGGGCCAAGCGCCGAGCTGAAGGGGTGCACGTGCTGGAGTCGCCCACTCTCTTTGCTGCCCTCAGCCATGTCCCCCGCTGGCAGGTCTGTTCTCCCAGCTCTGGCCTTTAAGCATTCCCGAATTAGCAACACCTATGAGCCGGGATCTCCGGTCCCCGTACTCAACCGCAAGAAGGTTCTCGATGAGTTCCAGCCTAATTTTAAGCGCCGAGGTGTGGCCCGTCCTCCGGGCCAAGCTACGATGTCTGGGCTCCGCCAAGGCCTCCGACCGCGTCCCAGCATCTGTTTTCTACCTTTTAGAGTCTCGCTGGAGGGATCTGTAATTCCCCAGAACAGCCCACGAACACGCTCCAGAGGCAACGTTCCACGGCAGCAGGCGATGCGTGTCATTTTCTTGATGTCGAGCTGCCGTCCTGGGCATCAGCATATATCTCTAGGGCTCAGCCGCCATCTTGCGCTCCAGAGCCCGTCGCCTTTGTCGCTTCTCTGGCGTTGTAGACAGCCCCGGAGGCTGCGTGCCCCTTAGTGGTGCCTCCGGGGTGTCGCACTATATCTCCCTGTAACTAAGGGGTGCTTTCGATGCTTAAGCCCTCAGCTGGTGTTGCGGCAGGCAGACGGGAGCGGGAAGACAAACAGAAGCACGTCTTACCCAGTCGCCATCTTTGCCACGCCCCCCAGAATGTATTTTTAAAGCGCGAACCAGGCCTTGTGGTTGTTTGTCCAAGTGCAGTATGTTCGATCTAGAAATTATACATTGAAGAAAAGAGACAAAAAAATTATTTGGAAAATTTTCAATGAACATAGAGAAATGCGATAAACAGTATACAATGGCAGCGGGACGTTAGGGAGTGAGAAGAAATAATGAAACAACTAAGCCATCACGTGGGATGCCATTTGAATCTGGCAATTGAACTAAAATCCAACTTTAACATTCCAGTCATTTTATTATTTTTTTCAGTGCAGCCTCTGTCACTTTTACTAACTTCAACAGCTAAAGTTAACACTTGGCAGCTACAAACTGGACATTTTCAGACTCGGACACATTTCAAGGGGAAGAGAAGCACTTGTTGCTCTCTGTTAACCATCTGCTGTTAAAGTCGGGGGAAAAAAGAGACAGGTTAAATTGGAAAAAAAATAGAATAGTGAATGATTCTGGGACTTAGCATTCAGGGTCAGTTAAGTGCCTAAATAAATGGCCAAATACATGTAATAATTTTCCTTGAAAGATCTTTTCTCACAGAGAATACACAAAATGTTCTCACATTTCAGAAAAAATCCAGAAAGAAATAGATGAGGTGCTGGGATCCCAGCGCTGTCCCTCCATGGAAGACCGTCTCCAGATGCCCTTTACTGATGCCTTCATCAATGAAGTCCAGAGGTTTGCCAGCATCATTCCCAATGGGCTTCCGCATGCAGCACTCCATGACATCAAATTCAAAGGCTACATCATACCAAAGGTAAGGAAAAGAACAGGGTTAGGGTGCATTGCACCAAAGAAAAAAAATGTAAGTTTTACCATGTGTTTGATAAACATGTAGTATTTCCCAAAACTAGTTGCTTAACGAAAAAAATCCTTTTTCATTCTTACTGTAATTTCATAGTTTATTTTAATCAGGAAGAGATGCAATTTAACATGATGTTATTTCCATTTGCAAGCTCATATAGAGCAGCAAGATAATAAAATAATTGTGCTTAATATTGGTTACCTAGCCTCCCTATTATGAAATGTTGAATTAAAACTTTCAAGGTAAATACCTTTCTAGCATTTAGTAGAATCAATCTATAGAAATTTTGTTTGTAATTGCCTTTTATATACTTTTTTAAGGTGTCAAAGCCAGTAATCTTCAAAATGTGTTCTCTGTTCGCTTGTGTACAAGGTTTGCATAGATCCTTTTTCTTTTCACCTCCTACCATCCTACCTTCTGTCACTGCCATGTGTTTAGCATATTTTAAAATGGTGTTTTATGGCGATATTTCTCAAACCCCCATTTTCTTTCCTCTGCTTATTATGCCTTTGCCCTGTCTTATCACCCACTACCACTTTCTCCCTCTTCCCTTTAATATGGAAGGACACAGTCCCAAACACGCTCCTTCACCCATTTTAAAATTGGATTGTTTTCCCCCATCCTGCACCTTTTTTTTTTTTTCATTTTTTTTTTCTCTACTTTTGTTTGTGCGGTGCCCTTATTACACCCTTTGTCCTAGTCTTAACCCTGCACCTACCTTGCTACGCCCTACCATTATTTATAGATCTCTTTTTTACACATTAATATTAGAATTATGGGGCAATGATGTATTCCCATTCGCAAACCCAAGAATGTTCATTGATAAATGCCACTGAGACTTCCAAATAGGATGGGAACATCTTTCACACCCCTTCATAGTTACGATTTTGAAATGGATTGTAAACACCCTTTTACGAGACAATCATTTTACTTTATTTCGCCAGTATAAAAAAAGGCATAAAAAGTATACAATAGTGCTAAAACTTCCATTCATGAAATTACACACAGTATGCATTTTAAGAAAAGAGGTTAAACCATACTAAAAGCTATTATCGTATTTCCCCACATCACAGGTTTTGCTTTCTCTTTTTTAAAGCATACTGAAAGAATGATGCCAGACAGCAACAAGTAGAAGAATCATGTAATGACTTTAGAAAGTACATTGTCTAAATTTTAGTCTGCGCATTAACGGGACAATATAAGTCCTCCTTTCCTCATTATACAGACTACAGAAAAACAAGAGGTGGAGATCCGTTTGGGGCGAGCAAGAGTCGCATCGGCAAGTTGTAAGGGCATCCAAAGAGTATTTTTTAGATGGATAACCCAACATAAGGGGGATATAATTCAGCCGGAACCTTGCTAACAGAAATCTATGCTTAGGATGAGTTACAAAAGTTAGATATGATAAAACATTTGATTCGATTCTAGGTGTTGACAAATATAATTTAACAGTAGACTTGCTATACATAGACTCCCAACGCTCACTCCTTAACTTTTCTAATAGACCGTTTAGGTTCGACCTTGAAATGTTATTGCATGAGGATGGATCATCAAATAGTTTTTCTTGACCAATGCTATAAAAGCTATTCCTAACAAATTGGAGCCACTTTGCTTTCGATAGCCCATCAAGTTTTAAAAAGTCTTGTAAGATTTCTTGTGTGAGCCTCAGCCGGTCCCCTTCTCCATACCAAGTGCCATTATGGAGGAAGAGCAGATCAAATCTGATCCGATTTGAACGGAACCTCTAGTTCAAGATGACAATTAAAGGAAGAACAAGTCTTTGGAGCACCTATCAGACACTTCCAAAAGCAGTCCTCTACTAGTTGTAGAATAGTTATACTAGCGGTTCCCCACACAGCAGCCCCGTAGGTGGCAACGGACATCGTTTTTGCTTCGTAGATCTTTTTGTTTACTTCAATGGGTTTAGACCCAAGTCTTTTTACAAATTTAAATAGTGCACCTATGCTTCTTTCCGTTGTCCCTCTATTGGCCACAATATTTTTCCATGTATTTTTGGAGTCAAATAATACCCCTAAATAGCAGAAGGTGTCCGCCACCTCCAGCTTTCTTCCCTCAATGTTCCAGTTAAGGTTTATTTTTGGTCGCTCTCCTGCCACAAGTACAAAAGATTTTGTTTTGTTAACTCTAAGTTCAAGACTTTTCATAAATCTAGTATACCTCGTGATCAAAATCTGAAGTGCGTTGCCAGTCCGGGCCAATAGCACAGCATCATCTGCATAGAGAAGCAAGGGTACTGGGGTGGAATTTATGATGGGAACATCCGAAGTGGACCCAACCAGGGCAGCTTCCACACCATTACAGTAGAGAGAGAACAAAAAAGGAGCGAGTACGCATCCTTGTTTTACACCACGTGTAATATTAAAGGGTCTAGTGCTTTCGCCCTCTCTCCCGTAGCGGACACAGGCAGTAGCCCCAGAATACATTTCACGGATAAAGTTAATGATAGTTTTGTCTATGCCGATACCTTCCATTATGTCCATAGTTTTGTATGTGCCATGCAGTCAAAGGCGGCTGTTGGGTCCATAAAGGCCACGTAGAGAGGACCTCCCTTGACCACAGTATATTTAGAGATGATCAAATCCAGGTTAAGGCATTGATTGATCGTCCCTTTACCCTTACTAAAACCGTACTGTGCATGTGATAAAATGTTCCTATCTTGAACCCAGGCTTCTAATCTGTTCAGCAGTAATCGGCCCACTAACTTTGCTGTGCTATCAAGTAGCGATATGGGTCGATAAGTTTTTGGTAAGGTCTTGTCCCCCTTTTTAAAAATCTGGATAATAAGACTTTTTCCAGGACGGGGGAACACCCACTCCGGCAATAGCATTAAAAACATTTAGTAAGAAAAGGGCCCCATAATTCTTGATTAATTAAAAAGAAGTCTATAGTTACCCCATCAGGTCCAGGTGCTTTTGCTGGAATACATTGATTCAGAGCGGTTTTCATTTCTACTGAGGCGGTCGCAACAGAGCTTGATGGCAATATTCCATCCGCCTCACGATGCTCAAACTTCTCCAAAGTAAGACACCCAGACCTCCTCACTAACATGTAAATAAGTGCTAATTTCCAAATAGTCTTTAAGGAATGGGGCATTAATTATACTCCAAAAATCCCCACTGTATTCAAGACTGCTGCCCGGGTTAGCTTATCCCATGCCTCCTCTTTCAAAGCCGCTAATCAATTTATTCTCACTGTTTTGTACAGGAAACGTAACTGCTTTACCATGCCCATATCTCTTGTTTTTTCTCCTAACGCCAACTGAAGACTTTTAAGTGCTTTGGAGCAGGCATCATCGAACCAGCGAACAGCCCCCGTCGCTTTAGGGGCGCTCGGGAGTTGTAAATTAATACTAATTTCTGCTAAAATTCCTTCGAAAGCTTGGGGAATTGCTATATTCAAACATAGGGGCTCTTCACAAAATATGATTTCCTTCATCCTCTTTGCTACGATATTACTGGTGAATTTGGTTGTGTTGATTTTTCCCCATTTTTGCACACTCCCATTTTTCCTCGCAATAGCTGGTTTTGGAAATCGTTGTCTAGGAGAACTATGTTCAGGCCCCCAGGGCAATTGACAGGTCATCGCATCGTGATCACTAAAAGCATAAAATGTGGCCTCAATTTGTAGCACTTGACTTCTTATAGGTTCTGAAACAAAAATATAATCTATTGTTGAACAGTGAGAACGGGATGAGAATGTGTAATCTAATTGGCCCGTATTACTATCAATTGACTTGGTTATCACAAGATTATTGATCACTAATAGTCTATTTAGTGTGTTGCCATACCTGTTATGACAGAAGTGATATATTGGGTCCCCAGAATCAGCCACCAAGCCACATACCCCAGAATCTGCCCTGCTGTAACTATGGGCATTAAAATCACACATCCAAATGATGTCAAAGGGTCTATGATGGTAATTCATTAGCTGGTCGATGTCCTTCTCTATCAAATCTGTGACTGAATCCATACTGCCTGCAAAATTATTATAAAAGTTCATTAAAAGCCAGTCCCCCCCCTTGTGGCCCTCATTTAAAAGAAAATGATAATACTGTGAATTATTTAGAAAGGAAATGACCCTGATCCTAGCACTGGCGGCTACAAGGGTGACCAAACCTCCGCTCGGTCTCCCTGCTCTAGATGGCACCGCATCTGATTGAAATGTAGAAAACCCATTAATATGAATCTTTGCAATTTCCCACGTTTCTGAAAAGCAAGTAATATAGTTTGAGCCAAGCAATGGCCAATCAGGGTTATACCTCTTCTGATTATACCCTGCTATATTCCAGGACATGAACTTTAAAATAGCTATATGTTGTCTAACATTAGTTGTATCTGTCAGCGCAGGGAGTAAGCTAGTGCCACTCTTGGTTTTAGGCAGAAAGGACTTCTAAGGAGACGCTACGAGTCAGTCACAAGCTTCAAGATCAGTCAAAGGGGCATATCTATTCCTAGTGGGGACAAGTGGAGTAGCCAAAGCAATATGAGTTAAAGTGGGTCTCGAGCTTTGCCACGATAAAATATTGTGGGTGAGCCTTTGTGGCTCATAAAAGAAGCCCAGCGGAAGACCAACGATCCAAGTATCTAAGCGCAGGGCATCTGGCACTATATTAAGTAAGAATTCGACCAATTGTTGGTTATTAAAATTAACAACTACACAGTCCCCCCCTCCCCCCCCTCTATTGATTTTGTACCACAGCCCACCCATGTTACGTGTCTGGCCATAATAATATGGTTATATACCCTGGGATAACCCACTTGAAATTTTGAAAGCCAATGTAGAACTTTATCCATAAGCTGCTCTGTGGATTCCTTTTCCTTCCGCAGTTCCATTGGCGTCCTTTACATGAACAGTTGTGATGTTGGTGGCCGGCCCCGCTCCCCACTGACGACAGGGTGTGCCTAAAACAGCAGGGTTGAGGAACGGGGAATTAGTGGTATTCAATGCCCCTGGTTGATTGCAGAAATAGGTGGAGGCTTCCGCTACTGAACCTGGAGTCACTTGTGAAGAAGTTATGGGTAAAGGAATTTTGGTGGTTAAAACAGATTAGGGGTTGGGCGCTCCAACTGTAATTGTGGGGGACTATGAGATTGGCTGTGGGGTTGTGAATGGCGTGGATTTCCCTCTTGCGTACTTCTCCACCTAGGATGCTCATTCCCCTTTCTAATGGCAAGGACAAGATTTATATTCTCCTCAATATTAGACCGTCTAGTCCGAATAGGCTGCAAGAGGTTGTTAAATAACCGGCTCAGCTTTTGGAACGGAGAATAATCAGGGGACGGGTGCTGTGATACTTGTAGTAAATCAGTGGCCTGGAGGGGTATGCAAAGCCCGTGTTGATGCCATTTGAGTGTTTTTCTGTGCTTTAATGGGCTTTGTTGCTGGTACGGGGGCAACCTTAGACCTCCTTCTCTTTCTTTTACCCGGAGGTTCCACTAAGGGGCTCCTGGGTGTTGCAGTAACCTCCGAAGGTGATATATTTAGAGCATCGCTTTGCCCCCCCCTTTTTGAGTCTTCCGCTATTTGCACCGGTCCTGGGACAACAGGAGTTAGATGGGCAGTTTTACCTCCTCTAGGGAGAGGCGGCGCTCTGTGATCTCTATTTCCTTGGAGAGGACATCTGCAGCCCTTCTCAGGAAGGAGTCCAGTGTGTTAATAATTTCTCCACCCGTCTCAGGTGCCCTTGATTTTCGTTTGACCATGCTTAGGTGGAAATAATGGTGAACGCGCTGCTAGTTAAACCCCAGATGTTAGGGGGGTGGCCCAGCCCAGCCTCCTCCGGGCGTGGTCCCATGCCGCGGGCCAACGTCTCGGTCTTATGCGCGTTTAAGCGCAAGGGAAATTGGCAATTGTAGTCCCCAGCGGCACCTCGGGTGTGGCACGTCTTTTCTCCTAGCAGCAGTGACGAAAGAAGAAAGGAAAGGGCCCAGAGTCCAGCGGAGAAGTGTCCAGCAAAGAAAATTGCAGCTACAACTGCCGCGGGCTGATGTCGCGGTCTTATGCGCGTTTAAGCGCAAGGGAAATCGGGAATTGTAGTCCCCAGTGGCACCTCGGCGTGTGGCGCGGCTTTTCCCCCCAGCAGCAGTGAAGAAAGGAAAGGGCCCAGCGTCAAGCAAAGAAGATTGCGGCTACAACTGCCGCGGGCTGACGTCGCAGTCATATGCGCGTTCGAGCGCAAGGGAAATCGGGAATTGTAGTCCCCAGCGGCACCTTGGTGTGTGGCACGGCTTTTCACCCAGCAGCAGTGACGAAAGAAGAAAGGAAAGGGTCCAGCGGAGAAGCGTCCAGCAAAGAAGATTGCAGCTACCAAGTCAGAAACACTTTTGGGACTCATAATAAGGCTTTGATATTGTAAAAAAAATATATATATATTTTGCAGTCTCATATTCTGTGTTTTTGCGAATTGCATAATTTGCAATCACAAAATACATTTATACATGAGGCTTATGTTTCCTAGCCAGGATTTACCATGGTGTGCAAATTTATTTTACATTTATACATTTAGTTTGACTTTTATACTAAATTCACATTTTAAGTGTTACAGCTCTTTTTTCTACTATTGCCCTTTAAACGCCATTTCTATTAATTTGTTTTTTCACTAACCTTATTTTGTTTATCTAGGTTCTCAGAAAAGGGCTTCTTGTATTTTGTTTTTCTGTGAAGTTGCACGCTATTCTACATTCTGTATCTGAATTATGAATGGTTTCTGCTAGAAAGTTTGGTAGACACTAAATGCAAATAAGTGTCCAAAGACGTCCAACAATGTTGTTTTCCCCAATTTATTTGACAAAATGCAAAACTAATTCTCTGGGGTAACTTTATACCTGTGTCTGAGTATTATCACTGATTGTAACATACACCTCTAAGTAAGTGCATAATTATTTAAAATGGGACTGAACGAAGAGTGCGGTCAGCCAAACCAAGGTTCCCTTCCTGGGGCAGCTTCAAGGCCACAAGAAATGGTAAAAACAAGCTGCAGAGGATTTTGAGATGACGTAGGTCGCAGTCTGATGGGTAAGTGAACACTTATGCTGCGGAACCTGCAATCTGAAAGAGACACGTTAGTGATAGATTCCTTACCTTAGAATATCCCCAGGCGTCAGACTGGATCCGGAAAGTTTTTCGTCAGCAGTACCCCTGCGCGTCGGTAGGTGGCGTCGTGCGGCTCCGCGTCCGTCGCTGGCGTCGTAAGCGCCGAGATGACGTCACGGAGACTACTTGGGCGCCACCCATGCGCGCTGACGTCAGTTCTTTCTTATTCCGCGCCAGCAAGCGCAGATCCGGTTAGAGCACGTACCTTAGTTACTTTCTGACTATTTATTTTTGGGACTTTTTGTCTCTACTTTGAGTCTTGACTCCTGGTGCCACGTAGGGATGCCTGGGTTTAAATCCTGCGGGGCCTGCCGCCGTACGATGTCGGTGGCCGACCCCCATGGTGTCGGTCTCTACTGTCTGGAGCGCGACCATGACTCCCAGTCATGTTCCGACTGTCTGGCCATGGCTCCGAAGGCTTTGCGAGAGCGGTCCCGAAAGCTGCTGGAGGCCGGACAGTTGTCTCCGCGCCGTTCCAGGTCCAGGGGTCGCTCGAGGGACCGGCCATGGAGTCATCATCATCACTCCTCAGGGTCCAAGTCTTCACCCTCGGAATCGGGTAAGCGACGTCATAAGAAAAAGTCGAAGAAGTGCGTGCGCTCTCCGACCTCCCCCTGTCGGTCTCCGGACGAGGGGGCCCGGGGTCCTTCCCCCGCGGCTCTGTTGGAGCCCGTCAGTCCCGCGGCCTACCCGCCATACCCGGGTCCGTCGGCGACTCCGGCCCAGGTGCAAGAGTTTCTTGCCGCCATGGACCGACTTTTCAGGCCTAGGGCTACCGCCGGCGCGCCTTCGGGCCCCGCGGTCCCTATTGAGGGCCCTTGCTTGCCGCCGCAAGGTCCTCCGCCGGCGGCTCCGGTCCCGGCACCCCCTGCGGCTCCCTTCCCGGCGCCGCCCTGGGTTCCGTTCGTCCCACCTCCGCCCTTGCCCGCGTTTCCGGGCAATTTTGCTCCGGCTTCGGACCCTAATTGGGACATGGAGCCGGAACGGCACCGTTCCCGGCGCCGGTGGAGCATTTGTTTTCCCCTGTGCCTCCCCCACCGCTGCAGCCTGTGCCTTGGGCCGTTGTGGAGGGGGAGGACTGGGAGGGGTCGGAGGACCCTCTTGCACGGCAGTGTGAGTCCGAACAGGAGTGGGCAGAGGACTCAGAGGATGCAGGTGGCCTTGACCTCTCCTCTGAGCCTGGGTTTGTGTCTCCTCCCACTGTCATGGAGGAAGGCGCCACATACACTGTGGTGCTCCGTAGAGCAGCTGAGGCTCTTGACCTTGACTTGCCTACTGTTACCCTCCGGACTAACCTCCTTACTGAAGTGCTTCAGCCGGCGGCAAGTTCTATGGAACCTCTGCTTCCGTTCAATGAGGCCTTGACGGATGTTTTGATGGGTACCTGGTCTAGGCCAGCCACAGGGGTTCCTGTGGATAAGAACGTGGCCAGGCGTCACCGCCCGGCACCGGGTGACCCTGCCTTTTTGACGACTCATCCGACACCGGAGAGCCTGGTCATTCAGGCCTCCACTTCCCAAACTGCATTCCCTACCGCTCCGCCGGATAAGGAATCGAAAAAGCTGGAGCAGTTTGGCAAAAAGTTTTTTTCCTCTGCCAGCCTGGGGCTGCGGTCAGTCAACACCACATGCCTCTTGGGCCGCTATTCTCATGCTGTGTGGGACACGGTGGCGCAAACTCTGCCCCAGTGCCCGGAGGAGGTTCGGGCTGTACTTTCCCAAGCTGTTGCGGAGGGGAAGGATGCCGCGAAGTTCGCCATTCGGTGTGGGTTGGACACACCGCGTACTCTTTGGGGAGAGCCATCTCCACGACGGTGGCCTTGCGGCGACACGCCTGGCTGCGGTCCACGGGGTTTTCGGGGGATGTCCAGAGTTCCCTCATGGACATGCCTTTTGATGGTACTCGCCTGTTTGGCGATAAGGCAGACAGTGCGCTGGAGCGTTTTAAGGACTCTTGGGCTACAGCCAAGTCCTTGGGTCTCTCCACCACACGCCCGGCCACGTCTACCTTTCGTTCCTTTTGTGGCCACGGAAGGGGCGCCCCTACACGTCCGTTCAGCCAAAGGCCTGCGCAGAACCAACCTCGGCGCGGGCGTGGTGGCCGCCGTGGCGGCACAGGGGGCCAGCGTGCGGGTCTGTTCACCTCCGCTCCCGCAGCATCCGCCTCAAAGCCTTCCTAGTCTGAGCTTTGGGGTGTACCCCACACCGGTGGGCAGCAGGATTCAACATCACCTCCCCCACTGTCGCTCTGTCACTTCGGACAGGTGGGTGCTGCAAATCGTCCGAAGGGGCTACTCCCTCCCCTTCGAGTCTGCCCCCCCGGCCATGCCACCTCAGTTCCACCGCGTGTCGGGGGATCACTTGGTGCTTCTCCGACAGGAAGTCACGGCCCTCTTGGCCAAGGGGGCCATCGAGCGCTTTCCTGGGCCAGAAGTAGGACGTGGTTGTTATTCCCACTACATTCTGGTCCCCAAGAAGGAGAAAGGGGGCCTGCGCCCTATCTTGGACCTCAGGAACGTCAATCGCTTCCTCCGGAAGGAGAAGTTCAAGATGTTGACTCTGGCTCAGGTCTTGGCTGCCCTCGACCCTGGAGACTGGATGGTAGCGTTGAACTTGCAGGACGCATATTTTCACATTCCCGTCCTGCCGGCCCACCGGCGTTACCTGCGGTTCACGGTAGGCCAGGAGCATTTTCAGTTTGCCGTGCTCCCTTTCGGCCTTACAAGCGCCCCTCGGGTGTTCACGCAAGTGATGGCGGTGGTCGCAGCTCATCTGCGCAGGTCCGAGGTGTCAGTCTTCCCCTACCTCGACGACTGGTTGTTGAAGGCGGGCTCGCCCCAGGCCGTCGTCACCCAGCTTCAGACTACGGCCGACCTCCTGCATTTGCTGGGGTTCTCCAGCAACGTGCCGAAGTCGCACCGGAGTCCCTCTCAGAAGCTCCCCTTCATCGGAGCGGTTCTGGATTCGACGCAGTTTCGGGTTCATCCTCCCGAGCAGCGAGTCCGGGATATTCAGGCTATGATTCCGATCTTTCAGCCTCTATCCCGGGTTTCAGTCAGGATGACCCTCCGGCTCCTGATGGCCTCCTGCATTCTGCTAGTGCAACATGCCAGGTGGCATATGCGGGCTCTGCAGTGGGACCTGAAGTTCCAGTGGGCACAGCATCAGGGCAACCTGTCCGATCATGTCCAGATCTCGGAGGGCACTGCACGACAATTGCAGTGGTGGCTCACGAATCGCGATTGGGTCAATGGCAGATCCCTCTCCCTTCCCCAACCGGAGCACACAGTGTTGACGGATGTGTCCCTCCTGGGATGGGGTGGCCACTTGGGAGAGGCGGAGATCAGAGGCCTCTGGTCTCCGGCGGAGTCCCGGCTCCATATCAATTTTTTGGAGCTTCGGGCGATCCGACTTGCACTGAAGGCATTCCTTCCCTCTGTCCGGGGAAGTGTAGTGCAGGTGTTCACGGACAACACCACCGCCATGTGGTATTGCAACAAGCAGGGCGGGGTGGGGTCGTGGACCCTATGTCAGGAGGCTCTGCGCCTTTGGACATGGCTGGAACATCAAGGCATTACCTTGATGGTTCAACACCTGGCAGGTTCTCTGAACGCCAGGGCGGACGAACTCAGCCGCCGGTGCTTGATGGATCACGAATGGCGTCTGAACTCGGACGTGGCGCAAGGTCTCTTTCTGCAGTGGGGAGAGCCTTGGTTAGATCTATTCGCCACCGAAGAGAACGCGCAATGTCATCAGTTCTGCGCGTTGGAATTTCCAAGGCGGCACTCGCTCGGCGACGCTTTTCGTCGCGAGTGGAGCTGCGGTCTGTTATACACCTTTCCGCCTATACCACTTCTGCCCAGAGTGCTGAAGAAGATTCGGCGCGACCGGGCCCAAGTCATCCTTGTTGTTCCGGATTGGGCACGGAGATACTGGTATCCCGAGCTACTCAACATGGCGATCGATCCCCCGATCCGACTGCCTCTGCGGGAGGATCTTCTGTCGCAGCAGCAGGGGACGGTCCTCCACCCGAACCTGTCCAGCCTCCACCTCCATGTGTGGAGATTGAGTGGCGACAGTTGACAGCTTTCGATCTTCCTCCCGAAGTCTGTGATGTCATTCTGGAAGCCAGGCGTCCCTCCACTAAGACGGTGTACGCCTGCAGGTGGAACAAGTTTGTGGCATGGTGCACAGCAAAGTCTGTGGATCCCCTTTCTGCCCCTCTTTCTGAGGTCCTTCTGTTCCTAATATCCTTGGCCCAGCAGGGCTCTGCTCTGGGCACTATCAAAGGTTATCCTTCGGCCATCTCCGCCTTTCTCAGGCTTCCAGATCAGCCTTCTCTCTTTAAGTCCCCGGTTGTTAACCATTTCCTGAAAGGCATTACACACCTTTTCCTCCCGTGTCTTTCATAATGCCTCAATGGGACTTAAATCTTGTCTTGACCTATCTGATGTGCGCTCCTTTTGAGCCCCTTCATAACTGTCCTTTACGTCTTACTCTCAAGACGGCTTTCCTGGTAGCCATCACCTCTGCCAGAAGACTGAGTGAGCTCCAGGCTCTTTCTTCTAAACCTCCTTTCTGTTCATCCAGACAAGGTGCTTTTAAGGACCCGTCCTTCTTTCTTGCCAAAGGTTGTCACGCCCTTCCACATCGGGCAGACCATCACTTTGCCCACCTTCTTTCCGCCTCCGCATCCTTCAAAAGAGGAAGAGGGGCTCCACCGTCTGGACCCAAAACGTGCGCTCTCGTTCTATCTGAAGCGCACACAACAGTTCCGGGTGGATGACCAGCTCTTTGTTGGCTACGTGGGCGCCAAAAAAGGTCGGGCCGTGCACAAACGAACCATCTTTTGGTGGGTCGTTTTGTGCATCAAAGCGTGTTACTCGTTGGCTAAGAAGGAGCCTCCTGTGGGGCTGCGTGCCCATTCTACCAGGGCGACGGCAGCCACTACTGCCTTGGGACACGGCGTTCCCTTGCAGGATATTTGTCAGGCAGCTACGTGGGCCTCGCTGCACACGTTTACCAAGCATTACTGCCTTGACAGTCAAGTCCGGAGAGACGGCTTTTTTGGCCGTTCTGTTCTCCGTGACTTTCTGGTGTAATCTATTCGCAGACCCACCACCGGGGTTGGTATTGCTGGGGTATCTATTCTAAGGTAAGGAATCTATCACTAACGTGTCTCTTTCAGATGCACAAGTTACTACTTGTGTAACGATATATCTGTAAGAGACATTAGTTAGTGATAGATTCCTTACTGCCCCACCCATCCTCCCCGTTCTGCGAACTGATTCTAGGGTTAAGGTCATCCCTTTCAGGGCCCTAGTTTCATGGCACCAGTGGTCAGTTTCTTGCATGGCTCTGCGTTCCTGGCGCGGAAAGTCGTGTACAGAACTGACGTCAGCGCGCATGGGTGGCGCCTAAGTATTCTCCGTGACGTCATCTCGGCGCTTACGACGCCAGTGACGGACGCGGAGCCGCACGACGCCACCTACCGACGCGCAGGGGTACTGCTGACGGAAAACTTTACGGATCCAGTCTGACGCCTGGGGATATTCTAAGGTAAGGAATCTATCACTAACTAATGTCTCTTACAGATATATCGTTACACAAGTAGTAACTTGTGCATTAGCCTCATTTTTCAGAAGTGACTGTCTCCGCTCTGTACACTTATCCCGTGGAGCAAGATAGCGGGGGTGCCAATGTTCAGACCCAATACCATCACCACCCCATACATCCATAGAGAGGTGGGGCTGCACTGGAGCCCTCCAGCTGTCCCAGCAAAATAACGGGATTGGTGGGGGGTGCCATTGTGGCAGTATTTTCTAGAGAAACATAACTTAAGGAGGTGGGTGCCGGTCGCAAGCCCAGGGCATGGGTTTAGGCTGTGTTGAGTGATTAGTGATTGAAACAGGCTGTATTATGATGCTAGTGAGAGCTTGCAGCTCCTATATTTCGAAGGGGGAACCCCGGCTCCATGATCTATGAAGGAGAACTTGAAATTAGTTATCATATCCCCCCAAAAAGGAAGATCAAAATGGGGATGTTAAAGTGTGACTTCTACCCAATGCTTGTCAGTTGCAAGTGACCCTTCGGTGAGGGTGATGTGATTGGCGACTCTTCTGCCTCAGTTCAAACCCAGAGGAAGCTATGCTTTTAAAAGCCATGTGAGACCTACAACAAAACTCCATATGCATTCAAACCAAAGCCTTCGAATGAGGTACTGTAAGAAGTTAAGGGACAAGTGTCACTAACCGAGGGGGTGGTGGTCCAACTAAAATAGGAACTTTCAAGCTAGAGAAAGACAAAATTTAGTGCTTTGGGTGTGCTTTCACACAATCACCGCTTCCAACAGTGTGCAATTGCAGCCACGCCCTGTTTGGAAAACTGGACTCACTAAAGAACGCATGGAGATCCTTCTTATGAGTGTGGATTGCGCCCTCATCTGCTGAGGATACAGACATAAAGCGGCTAGTGGGAGAGTTCCCAAATTAGCCCCTGGCATGGAATTCTGAGTTCGACACATAACTGGTGGAGTTTGCTAGTCCTACACAGAGGAAATAAATTGTCAGAGCGGAGGCAGAAATGTCAGAGCTTTACTTGCTGGGGGAAAGGGTTCATGTGTTCCCGGATCATATAATGATAACTCTCCAGGAAAAGCAATATCGGCAGCAAATTAAGGGGTTGATTTCCTGGGGAATGGTGGCATTGTAAACATTCCCAAAGCAAGACATGATTTTTGGGGTCCCACATGAGAAGGTGACAAACCTGGGCCGCTAGATATTACTCGTGTTGGGACGAGTTAGCCTGTGATGTTGTGCAAGTCATTATCCTCCATTGTAGGATTGGGATCATGAGCTCAATTTACATGTTGGAGGAGTGTTTTTTTTGTAATGGTTCCTTAGTGCACACTGTTTGTGTTCTGGGTATCCTTTTTCTCTTCCTCCTCTTTTTTTGGGGCCCCATGAGTTATATGCAGACTGTTGCTATAGGCAAATACATTAAGTATTCACACACAGTGCATTTAACTTGGAGTTTAGTAAATGTATAAATTGTTTTATGCGAAACCAATATAAATTATTGAAACTTAAAATTGGAATCAAATATCCCAAGGAGAGGAGTAGCGGGTTGTCTCTTGCCAAAGTGGCGAGGCGGGCCGGAGGAGGGAGATGGCGAGGGGACAATAAAATAACTTACCTGAACGCCGCTGCCCTCCGCATTGCGCTCTTCCAGTCTTCTTCTGGGCACAGGCTCCCAGACTGCACTGTGGCCAATCCTGACGCTGCTTGAAAGCAGCATTGGGATTGGCCTGAGCGCTGTCATCTTGCGCTCCCAGGCACACTGGGAGCCTGTGCCTGCTCTCTGCAGTCCCAGTAACACAGCTGGGGCTGGAGAGCGCTTCAGTGCGGATGACGGTTTGGCCGGCTTGAGATGGCCGGTGAAACAGTAATGCGCTCTGTAACAGTGGCCACCACTACCCCACCAGCAGTGTCATCCCCCTAGACCCGCACCCAAGACTCGTCAAGGTCCTGAGGATTCAAATAAAACGGGTTTAAATAAAACCCGTTTTATTTGAGGGTGGTGGCGGGGCGGCGCTCCTCTGCCCTAATGGAGGGGCCGCCGCTGAAGGAGTGCCAGTCTTACCTAAGTGAAGAAAACCTAAATAAATCCAGTGGTCTCTGGCTTTTAAAGAAGGTTGTATGGGTACTACTAGAAGTGTGTCCAGGGAGAAGGTGCATTGGGTACTGTGGGCACAAGGGCTGACTGGTGCTGTGCCCTTGGTAAATTTCACAGCGAGGGTGGCGTAGGAGATGTCTGACTTAAATCCCTTGCCCCCCCCCCCTTGCAGAAGGGCCGTGGTAGATCATGGAACCCAGCTGTGGTCAGATGATGCATATAGAAGCAGACTGAAGGTGGGCCGCGAGGTAGCACATTAGTTCACTCCTTTAGCTGACATGTCCAATTGCCACTGTTTGCAGAAAGCATGAAGACAAGCAGAGGAAGATAACCGGGCTGATTTTTGTCTGAGGTTCTTATTGGTTAAGAGCGCACAGACAGGCACATGGACAAAGCTCTGTACGGCAAAGGCCTCCAATGTCAGTAATTATTTTTGTCATGAAAGCTCTACCCAAGATTTTTTTAATGGATATCATTTGGGGGGACAACCAGCAGTAGGGAATCTCTTGTGTGTCAAATCTGTCAGGCATTAGAACATAACATGGGTTTGCAGGTGGAAAGTATACCTTTCCTCTTGTTTTATTGTCGCTTTGTGCACTTACAACACGTGCATTGATATCACTTGTTGGCAATAGCACTGTATTAAACGTAATTATAAAATAGCTGTCTATGGCCCCTTTGAACAGCATATGAATGTCATTTTGTAGGATGTCTTCAATTTGATTTTAACTGTTAATGTTGAATCAACCTATTCAGTCAACATTAAGTTAAACTATTATAAAGGCATGATTTAATGTAGGATATGTCTAGAAGCTCAGATTTCCATAGATGAGACTGGCAGTAGACATACGAATATGGCCACACATAGGACATGTTTGACCCTGAGAAAGATGAGCAATATCTATATACCCGCATTATTGAATTGCCCTAGATTTAGACACACAGATGCTGGATTTTTCCGTGTATTGTAGAAATGCCCCCGGTGAGTCCGTTCTGAGGAGCAATGATGATGTGCCTGGTCGATGTTATTTGCTGGGCCTTTTCCCTAGACCAAGTGCGAGAAAGTTAGGCAGTGCTTTCATTTTTTGTTTGCAAATATTTTTATTGATTTTACAAATAACAATTGCTTTGAACATCGAGACAGTACCAATAAGGGGTAGGCAGAGTCGGCCCAGGTACCCAGCACAACAATACAGGGGTGCATGTACAAAGGAAGAAAGACATTATCAAGTAGACAATTGTCCCCTCGTCCACATACAGAAGAAGAAGGTACATGGATTTGGGCAGACATCTAATCAGCAAGTCAAGAAACCGCTCAGCTTGCCCCTTGCCCCCCTCCCACCCTGACGGACGTGTACACAGTATCTCGTTCAGGGAGCCACTCGTTCATATAGAATAGCTAGGCAAGGACCATCATTGGATGTCAGTAGCCTGAGCAACTGGAGTGAGCAGGTCTTTTTATCGGGTCAAGTAGTCAACCCACTGGTCTATGAGGGTACATCTCTCATCCCTAGCCCTGGCATCAGTCTGCAACGAAAGCTGTGCTGAGGCCCAACAAACTGCATCAGTCTGCTATGAGATGATCGAGGGAGCTGTTGCCGCCTTCCAGGACATGGCAGTGCAACTTTTCGCAAGTACCAGTGCTGGGCCCTGAAATCCAACCAGCTGTTTTGTCCATTTAGTCACTACCCTAGTGTTGAGAATGCAACAACCAGGGTCTCGTGGCAGAATAGAGGCCGTGACCTCTGATATGCATGAGGTCACTGTTTGCCAAAAATACGGCTATCACCGGGCATAGCCATACCATTTGGAAGACGTCCGCTTCAGCATGCTGACATCTGGGGCACAATGCCCTAGTGTCTGGAAACATCTTTCCTATCCTGTCAGGTGAAGGGTATGTATGGTGCAGGTAATTGAACTGCGTAAAATGGAATCTGGTACTCCGCATGATTGTTATGACCGACCCCAAACACCTCTGCCAGGTCATGTCGAAGAGTTCTATCTACTGTTTTTCCTCCCACCAACCCTTGAGGTCTGGAATGCATGCACCAGTGCAATCCCGAAACAAAGCTCCATCGATGTGGGACATCTCCCGTCTCATGCCTGTCAAAGTTAACATTATTTTCAGTGGACCAGTTACCTGTGGTAAGTCTCCAAGGCCCCACATCCTCCATGCCACCCCATGGAGAGCCGAATACAGTGGAAATTGTCCCGTGTCCAAATTACCTCCCTCAATCAGGTCCTCGAACATGCGCAGTCTTCCTTCAACCACCACGTCCCCCCATGTCATATACCCCACTATAGTCCAAGTGTCTATCTGGTAAATCGCTATCGGACACCTACACAGTGGCGTTGCCCATAAAGTCAGACTAGGTGCATATGGTACTCTCCTCTTGCCTCGATGAGTGTTTCCTCCAGCACCAATTCGCTACCTTCACTAGCACGTTCGGAATGGCGCAGAAGGAAGGGTATTCCAGGAACCACTCCAATAGTGGGGTGCTCCCAAAATTGAAGCCCAGCATATACCGCTCAGGATTTGAAATGTTGTTTAGCCGTTGCAGGCACCATTGGAGCTGGGCTGCGGCATAGTGGAGCTCTCATTTGGGGGTCCTAGGCCCCCAGCACCTATTGCAGCATATAACATATCAATTACTTCCCTTTGTTTCTTATCACCACAGATCAAGGAGGCGAGCAGTCGCCACAACTCCATAAAGAATGGTTTCTGCAGTATCACCGGGAGTGCTGCGAAAAAATAGGAGTTGGGGGAGTGTTAACATTTTCACAGTTGGCACTCTACCTATAGGTGACAGCAGTAGCTGTGTGCAAAAGGGCGACGACTGTCCGATCTAAATAAGTACTTTACCCAGGTTACCTTCTAATAGGTCATGCTCCGAGTCGTAAATTTGGACCCTTAAGTTTTTAATGGTGTCATATTTCCATTGTATGGGGTATATTCTCGTCTGTGTATCGTAGCAGTTTGTGTGTCTGCAATGGAGGAAATGAGCATGATTTTCCCCAGTTGATCTGGAGCCCCGAGATGCGGCAGAAGTCATTCAGAACCAACATAACAGCGGGTAAAATCGACGGGTCTGCCTTTAGATAGATCAGGGTATTATCGGCATACATGTAGACCACATGGGGCGCTCCACGACGGAACATCCCCATTCAAGCTCCTACTCTTGCAACAGGAATGCTAGGGGTTCCATGGTCAGGGCAAACAGCAAGGGAGACGGAGGGCAACCCTGCCTAGTACCCTGTTCGGTGGCAAAACTGTCCGAGATGATGTCACCCGTGCTTACCCTTGCCATGGGGGATTCATAGAGAATCTTTATCCACCTGCGAAACCCCAGGCCCAGCCGTAACTTTAGCAGTCATTTTTTCAAGTAGGCCTACCCCAAGGTGTTGAACGCTTTCGCAATGTCCAACGAGGCCGCCCAACATTGAGTATCCTTTCTGCCCAGCCAGTCCATGGTGCTGAATAACTGACAGCCATTCAGGAACGTATTCCTGCCCGGGATAAACCCATTCTGGTCTGGGTGGATCACTGTGTGCACCATTGGGGTCAGTCTGTCCGCTTGCACCTTTCTCAATAACTTGTAATCCAGGTTGAGTAGTGAGAGGGAGTGACTGGAGGCTACCTCGAGCGGGTCCCTCCCAGGCTTCGGAAGCACTGGGATCAAAGCCTCCCGCATACTGTCCGAAAGTCTGCCACGTTCCCTGGCCTGTTTGTACAGCCCTCGTAGCTGGGGGTCAGAAGGGCTTGATACGTGGCATAGAACTCTATAGGTAGGCCATCGGTTCCAGGCGTCTTGCCTCTGGCTATTTGTTTAATGGTCAGTTTGACCTCCTCAAGAGTCAAGGGGGGTCCAGTTACTGCATCAACAATGGGTTAAGTAGGGGTTTCTCAAGAGGCCGCAGATGGGCGGTGATCGCCTCTTCGCCTACTCCCACTGGGGCCCAGTATAGCGTCCTGTAGTAGGCTTCGAATTCCTTATTGATAGCCAAATGCATTGCCACAGGGCTTGCAAGGAACATGGAAGTGTTTGATCCAAATTCATCGTGCTTTCATCAGGCATTGGGCCTTTTTCTGCCTCATTTCGAATTCAGAAACTCGTGTGCAAAGGCGATGGGGTTGGTTGCCCGAGTATTGGCTGTTTCACCCTGAATAACATTGAGTATTATGAGCTGCTGGTTGGCGTTTAGCTGCACGGTGTTATTTTCAGCTGTTGGGTGTTCATGAAGGGCGGGGATGGAGGGGCTGGGACTGTGAATGACTGTGAATGAATGAGCTGTTTTTAGGTCTTGAAGACCTGGCTGTTGCCAAAACAATAGTGCCTGTTATTGATGTTATCATTCTCTGCTTCTCATATCTCGACAATAATTGCCTCTGCACCAGGATACCAGTCCGGTCACAGTGCGCTTTACAAATACCATAAATAAATAATAAATTAGGGGACCCTTCAAACACAGTCTATTTTTCTGTCTGCAGGGAACTCAAGTGATTACTTTCTTGCACTCGTCTCTGACAGACAAGAGGTATTGGGACGACCCCAAGCTGTTCAATCCATACCGATTCCTGGATGAAAATGGCAAGATTAAAAAGAATGACGCACACATCCCCTTCGGAGCAGGTACAACTAGTAACAGTTGTTTTTCTATAAAAATCAAGACGTGCTTGCAGTATTTTAGAGCTGCCAGATTTCTTTCAGTGCAAATCCAAATGGTGCCAGAGAGGTGATCTAATTGTGGCGTGCTGCAGGCAATTGTCGTGTGTGGGTATTCATGTAAAGGGTAAATGTGCTTTGTATGCACATGTTGTCATATGACGTGTATCTGGAGAAAGAGGCTTTGCCATGCAGTCTTTACCACGCAAAACCTTTACCAAACAGATCAGTATTTGTACACGCAGTACTTTACTATGCCGGTAAGTATTTCTTTTCTAAAAATTACATGGTTTTTATCCTATTTTGAAAAATGGGGCAGAGGTACAGGGAGTTATGGGTAATTTTAGTGTTATGGGGTGGGTACCATGCAGTACCTTCCCATGTAGGTAAATATTTTTTAATAACCTACTTTTTATGCTATTGTAAAATAATGGTTTACTTGTCGGTAGAGGTAAAGAGTAGTAAGGGGGAAAGAGTCATTTTAGTGTTAGATGGCGGGTAGAGATGACAGCATAAGGGTGGTTTTCAGCATTTAGGGGTGAGTAGAGGTAAAGGGAGGTAAGGCTGATTTTGTGGTTTAGGGGGTGGGTAGAGGTTAAGGGACGCAAGCTTGAATTCAGAGTTTATGGATGGTTAGCAGTAAATGGAGGTAAGGCTGATTTTTAGTTTTTGGAGGTGTGTAGATTTAAAAGGAGGTAAAGGTGATTTTTAGGGTTTAGGGGTGAAAAGAGGTAAATGGAGGTAAGTGTGACCTTAGGGTTTGGTGGAGATAAATGAAGGTAATGGCACTTGTATGGTTTAGAGGTGGGTAGAGGTCTAGGGAGGTAAGGGTAATTTTGAGTTCTTGGAGAGGGAAGAGGTAAAGGGAGTTTAGAAGTAGGAAAAAAAAAAGTGGGGGTTCAGGGGAGTTCCACACAAATATAAATAAATATATACACGTGTGATGTCATTTAAGATGTCACCAGTTATGTCATCAATGATTTCATTGTACATGTAATGATGTAATATGTGAGCTCATAAGCAGTGCATGATGGGTGCTCAAGTTATAGTTAGCTCAGTAAAATATAACCAGTGAATTTGAGTGGTTTTTTGAGGTAAAATGTCACATTATGACTGACATTGTCACTGAAGTGTAACAACACTTTACATTTAGTTTTTTCAGTGTATTTTACTGTAAAGTAAGAGGATATTGCCATACCAAACTGTCACTATCACCTTTTGGTTTTCTCTATTAAATTTCTGTTTAAAAAAAATAAATAAACATAAAGTAAAATGTTATTAGAATACTTGGATATAACCCTATCTCCAGAGGCCAAGACATGATAATTAAGGGGGAAGGTCCACGTGCCCCCCTCCTCGAGCCTTCTATAGGCCCAGGGGACTCCAGCCTCTGAGGCTGCTAGATTATAAATAAGGGGAGGGTGGCATGCGGGCCCCCTTCCCGATCCTTGAGCAGGCCCAGGGACCCCATTCCCTGGGACCAATTAATCAAAGAACGGGATGGGGGCTGCCTGTGCTGTAGATCAGCCCTGGGGACTCCATCCCCCAAGGCTAGATCTCGAAGTGTCCTAGGGACTCCATCCCCTGGGACACTGCTGTTTTCGGCCCAGAAAAGTGCGGCATATGCTGCCTGAACTCTACTGAACAGAAAGCATAACTTTGTTCTTGCCTGGTGGAAACAGTGAAACAGCTGCTTCCGCCCTGGCAGAAACAAAGTTAGTGAGGCGACTGCCGCCAGCACCCAGTATGGTGCTGGCTGGGTAGCCATCTGGGGCTCCGCCCGCTGCCCCCAACTAAAAATGGCTTGTGGGTGCCCCAGTTGGGCACCAGGGCACCCACCAAAATAGAAAGTGTCCAACTCCTGCCAGGGGAACAAACGGTCTCGGCAGGGGCCCGGTGCTCCCCTGTAGTCGCCAACAAAAATTAAAGCTGCGGGTGTCCCGGGTGGGCACCGGGACACCTGATATTATATTAAAAAATAAAAGAATAATGCCCTCCTCCCCGCTACAGTGCGGAGGGCGCGGACGCAGAACGCACGGGCGAGTGCAGTTGCCGTCATATGGCGGCCACGGAGTGAGAGCCTCAGGCAGACCGCGGAGGCGGCCCTGTTAGTTCCGGGTGCGGACTGTGGTTTTGCCTGATAGGCCACACTCACCCCAGTCCACTAGTCCACCAGGGGGCCCAAATTTTTTGCAGGACCCGTGCCTCAGCCCCCTTGTTATAGCCCGCGGCTCAGGAAGGCCGGTGCACCGTGTGCCTGCCCCACGTCATCCGTCCTCCGATACATCGCCCCATTGACTTCGCCTCACTGCACCGTAGGAGCTCATAGAAGTTGCGGTGATCCCTAAGGAGAATAATGGGTGTGATGGGCATCTGAGATCAACGTTAGCCTGTGATTTACACCAGCTCCAGCAACAGCGTTGGACCAGTCCAGCAGTGAGGCAGCCAGGAGGTAGGAGATAGAAGGTTGTCTGACCAGCGTGGGGGGGTTTCGCGAACGGTTTAGCGCGGCTGGTGCGGAAGTGGAAGCTCAGCTGAAGCAGCTAGGCCTGGCCTGGGGGCTGCAACACTAGAGTTAGTCCCCCCTCCCCCACCCCCTGCCCCCCATAACCTCCTGCCGCAGCCGCTGTCACAGATCTTCGAAATTGATCTTCGAGTCAGTCAGTGCACTAGAGCGGTCTGGGATTACAGCATGGTAAAAAAAAAAGAATCCTGGCCATATAGAGGCAAGACAAGAGTACTAACTCGCCCCAAGAGAGCCCGATTCCCAATGATGAAGCATGCCACCTTTGGTGCATGAGGGAACCCGTCCTTTAAAGGGACGCCTCCTTCCTAGCCAGTCATCCCTGTCTTCCTCTTTGTATTGATAGACCCGAGGTCTCGTGTGTTCTATGTTTGTCATGGCTTCATAGAAGTTGGTTTTGGCATTGGAGTAGTCCTCGGTGAGCGAGAGGATCAGTTGAGTGTCCTCTGCGAAGGAGATCATGTTGAGTCCATGGGATCTGACAACATCTGCGAGGGGGCGTCAAGTAGATGTTGAACTGGGTGGGGTTGAGGGGTGATCCTTGTGGTACTCCGCATATTATGTCTTTGGTTGCGGAGGTGAAGGGAGACAGTCGGATGCTCTAGGTGTGTCCTGTAAGGAAGGGGGCAATCCACTTGAGGGAGACTTTCTGTATGCCTATGATGTAGAGTCTGTTGAAGAGGGTGTTGTGGGAGACGGTGTTGAACGCCGTGGAGAGGCCGAGGAGGATCAGGGCCACCGTTTCTCCACAGTTGAGGATTGTTCGGATGTTGTCTGTGGCAGCAATCATCACAGTCTCAGTGCTGTGGTTGGCACGGAATCCTGTTTGTGAGGTGTTCACTAGGTGGTTTTGTTCCAGGAATTCTGTGAGCTGCTGGTTGATGGCTTTCTCAAGTACTTTGGCCGGGTAGAGGAGCAGGGAGATAGGACGATAATTTTTGAGATCGCTGGTGTTGACGGAGGCTTATTTTAGAAGGGGGTCTGATGTCGGTCTGTTTCCTTCTGTCCGGGAAGGTTGCTGTGGAGATGGAGGTGTTGAGGATGCTGGTGAGTTGCATGCTGATTGGGTTTGTTGCAAGGTTGTAGAGGGTGGTGGAGGCAGGGTTCGTGGGTGCCCCGGTGTGGATGGAAGATATGATGGCTGAGGTGGTCAGGGCGGTGAGCGGAGACCAGGTGGTAATGGTTTGAGCTGGCTGGTTGAGGTCGCTGGGGTTGAGGGTGGCGATTTGGAGGTTGAAACTGTTGTAGATGTTGGTGATCTTGCTGTGAAAGTAGTCTGAGAGGGTGACACAGAGTTCTTGGGAGGGGTGGATGGTGTTCTCTATAGCTGTCGGGTTGGAGAATTCTTTGACTATTTTGAAGAGTTCATTTGTGTGGTTGGCCGCAGAGTCGATGCAGGTGGTGATTACTGCTTTCTTGGCTTCTTTGATGTCCTGGTGATAGTTGCTGAGGGCTGTTTTGTGGGCTAGTCTGTCGGCGGGGGTCCTTGGAGGCACGCCATCGTTTCTCCAGTTGGTGGCAGTTGCGCTTGGTGGTCCTGGGTTGTATCAGCTGGCATGTTTGGAGGTCTTGTTGTGCTTTGTAGATTTTAGTGGGGCAATTCTGTTGGCGCTGTCGGTGATCCAGGCAGAGAAGTTATGTACGACCTGGTCAAGGTCTGTTGAGGCCTCGGGTTGGGAAGAGGTGAGGGCCTGTGACCACTGAGTTTTGGTGACCTTGTTCTAGTTGCAGTGGGAGGAGATTTGACGCCTGCTGATGGTGTGCCGGGCATCAGTGATGGTGAAGTGTACGATGGTGTGGTCAGTTCAGGTGAGTTCTTTGGTGAAACTGAATTTGATTCTGTCGCTGGAGGTGAAAATGAGGTTGAGTATGTGTCCGGCTTTGTGCGTGGTTTCGGAGAACAGTTGGGTGAGTCCGATGTTGTTCAGATTCTTCAGGAGGGCGATAGAGTTGATGTTGTTTGGGTCATCGATGTGAAAGTTGAGGTTGCCGAGTAGGATGTAGTGGTGAAAGGCAATTGCTAGGGGTGCGATGAGGTTTGGGGATGGTGTCCCAGGATGTTGCTCGGGGTCCTTAGGGTCTGTAGGCGAGGGTGCCTATTAGCCTGGTCTTTGCGTCAGTTTGTAGTAAGAAGTTGAGGTGTTCCATGAGCGGCGTGGAGTCCCAAAATTCTGCGAAATGTTTTCAGAGTGAGCTGGCGTGGAGCAGGATACACTGGAGCGGTTGTGGGGTGTTCTTGTGGGCAAGAGTGGTGCGGGATCTTGTGTAGATTGTGTTGCAGGAGAAGTGGCAGTGTCGGCAGGTGAAGGGTCCTTTGGTGGATTGTGGGGAGGAGTAGACGCAGCTGTTGTACCCACACCTCTAAACCCTATAAACTCTGCACCCAGCCTATTAATACTCCCTAGTATGCCATACATAATTACAGCTACACAAATTCTTCCCCTAAAAATACCCTCAGTGTACACACACACATCCCAACCTGTGTGTACACGGAGGGTATTTTTAGGGGAAGAATTTGTGTGCGTGTGTGTGTGTATATATATATATATATATATATATATATATATATATATATATATATATATATATATATATATATATATATTGCACATCCACTTTCAAGACACTACCGAAGACTTGTGTGCAGCGACCATTTTTTTAAAGTGGATGTGTAATTGGCAGGGGATTTGGTCTACCCCCAACCGATAGCAGAGTGCCCCGTCAAACTTCAAGATATTGTCTGTAATGTCACTTACCATGGCATGAGTGATGTAATATGTGAGATCATAAGCACTGTGTAGGAAAGTAGGATCTTTCTTTTATGATTACCCCCACTTTTTGCCTGGTGTCAGTATGTTTGGACTGTAGTTTGCTGGGATCCTGCTAACCAGGACCCCAGTATCTGTGCTCGCTCTCCCAAAATGGCTTTGGTAAGTACCATGGTACCTCCACAATTGGTTACTGATGTACCCTTATAAGTCCCTAGTATATGGTACTAAGGTACCCAGGGCATAGGTACACCAGGGGTCTCCCATGGCTGCAACATGTATTGTGCCACCCATGGGAGTCCACTTAAACTCTGACTGCAGGCCTGCCATTGCAGCCTGTGTGAGATGGTGCTTGTACCTCTCACAACAGGTATATGTTTTCTTATATCTGAGGTCACTGCACTTAAAACCTATAAGTCGCCCCTGTGGTACGCCCTTCAATCCTCAGGGCAGGGCGCTTGGTTGTAAGTGTGAGGGTGCCCGTGTATGACCAGGACACCCCTACAAACCCCAGAGTCGATTCTCCAGGCTTTGTGAGTGCGGTCAGCCATTTTAAGGCATAGTGGACATCAGTCATTATGAGTTGTCTAACTATATAATGACTGCGTCGAACCTGGTCATGTTTGGTATCAAACCTGTTGGAATCGGGGGGCATGGCTTCACCACCGATCGAGACGGCCGCTGATTAGAACAGCTCCGGGACACCCCTGTCATACCCCATAATCCGCCACACAGATCCGTCACCAAAATAAAGTAGGACCACCAGAGGCATCGTGGACATTGGCGAGCCAAAAACAGAATCGGAAGAACCTGCGGCCGAACAAATACACGAAGTTGCGTGTCGTGGCCTATCAACGTACGGGAGCCTGCGTAACCAACAGATCGAGGTGACGTCGCAGGGCTGATTCCCTGACAACACGCGGCCGGGGAATGCGGCCGATTCTCAAGGGGACCCAGCAGGATGCAAAGGGACACAGCTCTGAAACAGAACTGGTGTATCACGATGGACGGTCCGGCAACACTTACAGCGTGAGTGTGAGAGCACGGAAGGAATCCTGGGCCCGGTGAGAGCTGGCAGAGGGACACGGGAAGCGGTACTGACTGTCCGTGCGCTGCTCAGGCTCCCCGAAACCAATCGCACGGCGGGATCGGCCGAGACATTTGGCACCAGAGTCGTCGCGGAGGAGCGGACAGTGGAGAACAGCCCACAGCAATAAATAGGAAAAGTGGAGAGACACGAAGGTAAGATCCAAGCCCTATGTAAAGTCCTGACTGCCACCGTACGTTCGTGGCCTCCCGCCCTGGGTGAGTGCTAAGCGCATAATAGACGGACACAATAATAAAGGTCACACTCTAATTTCCACACCCTTCGTCTGCCTGGGGGTGACATTGAAGTGTCAGCAACACTGGATGTTCGGGGCCTGATAGTGATTGGCGGACAAAAAAATTAACCACCCAAGCTCCTCATAACATGGCTGGACTAACAGCACAGTTCAGAGATATCGCCGCAAAATAACTGGGTGCCTCGGTCCCGCGAGCCGGACGGTACATCGGCATAAAGGTGAAAAAACAGGACCTGGGTCTACATTATGACTGGTACGCAACGTGAAGCAAAACCGCGCAGCATTCTTCTGAAGATAGGGAGAGGTACAGAAACGAGAGACGAAGACTGGGCGCAGTGATCGGAGAGAGTCGAGATGTCGTGCGCCAAGGGTCTCAAAGGCTCACAGCAGACGAAGCTAGACAAATTTACAACGCCGAGACCAACTGACCTTGAACATACCGTCAAGGGCAAAACAGCTGCGGGACCAGAACGCGAATACCAAGACCCAACTCTGAAGGACGTTATGGATGCCATCTCGGGTGTGCGCACTTTCCTTGAGCACAGAATGGATTCTATTACGACAGAAGTCACGTTGATGAGGGCAGATCTACAGAAAATGGGGGAGAAAGTGAGGCAAATGGAAACGGTCACCACAGATCTTATGGGGGACGCAAAACAAATGCAACAGGATATTAAAGACTTGCAAGCTTTCCGAAAGTTGGCAGAGAATAAATTGGACGATTATGAAGGTTGTACCTGGAGAAATAACATACGAATAATTGGGCTACCCGAAAAAGCGGAGGGCCCTGCAGCTGACCTTTTTGTGGAAGATCTAATACTCAATCACCTGCAACCCAAGGGACTGTCTAAATTGTTTGTAGTCGAAAGGGTGCACAAAGTCCCCGGAGGAAGACTGAAACCCGGAGTGCCCCCCCACCCAATGCTGGCTAAACTCCTGAACTTTAGGGATAGAGACAATATATTAAATGCCGCCCGAGTTACCCCTCCCCTCAAAAATGAAAATTCTGAGATCTCCTTTTTTCTGGACTTCACGTTAAATGTCCAGAGGCAACGAAGGTCCTTTCTCGATATCAAGAAGCGGCTCAGGGAAAGAGGCCTAAAATATGTAATGCTTTTCCCCGCAAAGCTGCGAGTAGAGGCCAAAGGGAGGGCCTGGTTCTCTGACAACCAAGAAACAGCAGCGGACTGGTTGGAGGGTTGGCGACCAGTAAAAGAACATAATGCCCGCAAGGCTCGAGAGCAGGGCCAAACGGGACGATTGCTGCAATCAGAGTGATTAAATTGCCATCTGCTATACAAGAATTAAAGGACATTGAGGCCGTCTAGAGTCCGAACAACAGTAACGCCTCGCTGATGGACGATAGTCCCGATGACCACGCTAAGTGTCTTATTAATTGTTATGACTATCATGCTGATCCCTCTGTAAAAGATTCTATAAGGGGTAGGGGTCGTGGTGGTGGATTCCCCCTCCCACCCCCCAAGTTTATTCTACTTTTAGTCTACAGATAGGGCGACATGGTTGGGGTCATGGGCAGTTCGAACCCCAGAGTGCAGGGGAGCAGGGAGGGGGGTAGTTTGGTTGGAGCAGGGTTGTTTTACGTTTTATTGTATAATGTGGCAACGAGTGGTGCAGGAAATGAGAGGGGATCACATGGACATGACCACAACAATGGGAACGCAGTGGGATAAAAGTTTTAAGCTCCTATCTTGGAACGTTAACGGTCTGGGGTACAAATTAAAGCGAAGTATTGTCCTACAGTATATCAAGAGACAAGCCCCGGATGTGGTGCTGCTCCAAGAAGCGCACCTCATCGGCAACACATGTAAGGCTTTGAACAGATGGGGATACCGTCTAGTTGTTCACTCGGGTTTCACCACGGGTTCTGGGGGGCGGGCAACATGATCAAGAGCTCCTTTCCACTGTCAATCAGTCGCACCTGGACAGACGTGATGGGCAGGTGTGCGCCTGTGTCGGGGCAGTGGGAGGGAATGCCACTCATGATAGTTGCGGTATATGTCCTACCGGGATTGCAGGGGCAGACATTCAGAGATTTAGGTAGCATTATGCTATCATTCCCAGAGGGAGGCCTGGTGGTGGGTGGAGACCTTAACTCTGTGTCTGGGACACTTGACCGGTATCCCCCCGAAACATTAGCCCCACACAAAGATGGCTTCCTGATTTTCTAGATGCAGTGGGGCTGGCCGACACTTGCAGGGTGTATCACCCCGGATGTGTTCAACACACCTTTCACTCGGGGGCGCACAATAGCCTATCTCGGATAGATTATCTTCTCACCCCGGCGGCCCAAATAGGGAATATAAAGGAAATCCGACATCTTGCCTGAGGTATCTCAGACCACTCACCATTGTGGGCTAGGGTGGCTAAGCGAGAAACGGGTGGGTAGAATAGCACCGATTAACCCTTGGTACCTTCGAAATCCAGTCGTCAAAGAAAAACTGTCTACAGCCATTGAACATTATTTCCTAGAATACGAAGCGTCAGTAAAGTCAACGCAAATACTCTGGGAAGCCTCTAAAACAGTTGTAAGGGGGTAGGCAATTTCCCTGCGTGCCGGGATGCGCAAAGAAAAGACCAAAGAGTTAGTCGGGCTTGAAGAAGAGCTTCTCCTCCTAGAGGAGGAAGCAACGAGACCAATGGAACAGGATAGACTCCATACACTACAGCTTAAGAGAGAGGAATATAAAACTATCGCCACTGACATGGCCAAAACATTAAGCAGGGACAAGGCAGGTAGACTGTATGATTTGGGGGACAAGGCAGTGAAGCTGTTGGCCTGGCTAGACAAAAAGGAACTCGCAAACCGTCTGGTTACCGAGTTAACGACAAAGTCAGGGGCAACATTGGTGGACCCGCAGGAGATAGCTATCAAATTTGCCGATTGTTACCATACCATTTACCAAACATGCACCTCCCTTCAAGGAGAAGAGTCTAAAGCTCTGCTCTCCGATATAACACTCCCAACCTTAACGACCGAAGATATAGAGCAGCTGGACAGTGATTTCACTAACAACGAGGTTGCCCAGGCCATAAGAAGCCTGCAATCTGGGAAGGCCATGGGCCCTACCGGTCTACCAATCGAGCTGTATAAGTTGAAACCAGACAAAATAGCACCATACTTAAGAGGCATGTTTGAGGAAAGACGCGACTTGGGTGTGCTTTCTTGGGACCAGAGGGTGGCCACACTGGTCACCATACATAAAGTGGGTAAGCCCAGGAATGAGTGTTCTTCGTACAGGCCAATCTCGTTGCTGAACGCCGAACCCAAAATACTGGCCAAGCAATTGGCCGCTCGACTGGTCCGGGTAATCAGCAAACTAGTGCACCCGGACCAATCGGACTTCATGCCTCACATAAACACGGCACTCAATTTTAGGAGACTTAATGAGGTGTTAGGACGTCAGGGATTCATAAGAGAAGATGCAGTTGTGGTATCCCTGGATGCCACAATGGCCTTCGACACTATTGAATGGCGATACCTCTTTGCTGTATTGGGCAAGATGGGATTTGGGCACAACTTTATTAAATGGGTACACCTACTATACTCAGAGCCCCTAGCACAGGTGGTCGTTAATAATAAAAAATCTGCGGTCTTCACCCTTGGTCGAGGGACTAGACCGGGATGCCCACTGTCCCCTTTACTCTTGGCATTGACTTTGGAACCCCTGGCGGCTTGGATCCGCAGAGACCCCATTATCCGGGGCCTGAAATGGGCGGATGACTGGGAGGATCGCATTTCCCTTTATGCGGATGATATACTGTTGTATTTGGCATCACCCAGAGCATCACTGCATAGAGCTCTAAACATATTCACGAATTTTGGCAAATATTCTGGTTATACAATTAACTGGAGCAAATCTTTGATATATGTCCTCAGTGGTGGCCTTCCCCCCCCTCACCCCCCACCCAAAGACTGCCCAATACAGGAAGCGAAAGAAGGATTTCAATACCTTGGGATGTATATAACAGACCCCAGAGCTAGCTACGAGCATAACCTACTTCCTCCGCTGCGGCGACTGAAACGAGATGTAGGTAAATGGAAAACTCTTCCAATATCGTTATTGGGAAAAGCTGCATTATTCAAAATGATGTCACTACCACTCTTCCTCTATGCCCTTCAGAACTTTCCTAACTTGGTTCTGGCAAAATACTTTAAAGAGGTGGAGAGTGTCCCGAGGGAACTGCTCTGGGATGGGCATCCCCGTATATCATTCTCAAAACTGGTGAAGGGATGGTATGATGGGGGAATTGGGCTCCCAGACATCAAAAATACTATTGGGCGACCCACTTGGCTGCCATTAACCACTGCACATATCGACACTGGGATGACCCAGGCTACAAAATGGACAAATGGCTACTACCAGGCGGTAACTTTAACAGGGCTCTCTACTCCAAACCAACAACATTTCCTCTGACGGGGCCGACTAGGCATTCAGTACTAGTGTGGCACACAGCCACTAGAAGTATGGGCTGGGAGCAGAAAATAACGCAGGCCACTCCCCTGTGGGACTCGGAGCAGCTGGGCACCCTGAGGAAAACGAAGGGATTCGATAAATGGGATATGATTGGGATTTCAAGAGTAGATGACTTGTGGAAGGGGGGAGAGGTTATATCATTTGCCACTTTACAACAGGAATGTGAGATGGCAGGCACAGAGAATTTTCGGTACTTGCAAGTGAGGCACGCACTGATGTCAAAGATACCGAGGGGAGAGTCTCTTCCGGAGGCCTCACCCCTGGAGGATAGACTCCTAGACAAATACATGCAAACAAAAGCAGTGTCCTTGACATACCAAAACTGGTAAATAATGCCCCAGACCCCCTAGGAACGGTCCGTGGGAACTGGGAGAGACATCTCAGAACTGGACGAAGACGAGTGGCAGGAAGCGTTGGCCTCCCCTAGAGAGGTGGCGATCTCTGCCCGATTGAGACTGGTACAAATAAAGATCCTCCATAGAATATACGTCACAGGACCCACACTGGCTAGGATAGGCAGAAATGAAGATCTGGGATGTAGGTGCGGCCAAGAAAGTACATTTCTACACATACTATGGGAGTGTATGCACATTGAGAAATACTGGACGGGAATTCATCACGGCCTGGGGGAGGTCCTCTGGGTGCAAATGAAAGCTGATGTCAAAAGATACTTGTTGAACATCTGTGAACCCACAGACCTGAATAGTAAAGACAAAATATGGGTGACACTGGGACTGATGGTAGCGAAATGAACGTGGCCAGAATGTGGGGCGCAAGCGCAGCACCTACAGCGGAAGCCTGGAAAGTAGACATGGACTGGTGCATGATGAGGGAGAAAACAGTTTATATAGCTAGGGGCTGCCCGAAAGATGGTCACAAATATGGGGCAAGTGGAATGAATATCTGGGTAATATGTGTTCCACCAGTTACCCCCTCTCCTTCCGTATCAGATACACCATAAATAATGTAATACAGGAATATTATGTTTTGATATGTGAACTATGTAAATGTATGCATACTAAATTCGAAACAATCTCACCTGATTGTAAGATATAACTGCTGCACTACAGTTATCAATAAAAAGATGTTAAAAAAAAAAAAAAACATGTTGGAATCATACCCCAACACCGATTCCGGTGTTGGATGTATGATCCCATGTACTGGGGGCTTGTTAGAGGAGCCCCCTGTACTCCCGGTTAAAGTCTTTCTGACGGCAAGCTAGTGCTGCTTCCGACCACAGACACTGTTCTACACTCCTGCTGCTGAGCTGAGCTCGAGCAGGGGAAGGTAGAACAATAGGTTTCCTGTCAGGGAGGTGTGACCACCTCCCAGACAGGACTTAGTGTATTGGGCTGGGGTGGGGGGCGCTTTCCAGCACCACCAGACTGCATTGAAGGGCACATTTGGTGCCCTCCTTGCATACACCAGTTTAAGCCAGTTCAGGAACCCTCGGCTCCCGCTATGGCACGAAACGGTACAAAGGACAGGGGAGTAACCTCCTCTCTGTCCAGCTCCTCCTCTGGGAGGGATCTCTGAGTTGTTCTAACCCTTTCCTTGGGTAGTTAAGGGCGCCCCTGTGGGTGGGTCCTCAGATTCATCATCGAACAAGACTTAACTCTAAAACCAAGACACTCTTCGACCGTCTGGGCACTTGGACTTCGCCTGGAACCGAGACTGCATCAAGGAAGACTCCTGGTCTCGCTGTTCTGCAAGTTTTATGCCTTGTCTGTGTCTGGGCTTTTCTCAGGCTCTCCAGGGACCTGTGGGCATCAAGGATATCTGAAGTAATCTCCCTTGGAGTGAAGGAGTCACTCCCCTGTATCTGCAGGCACCGCATCCAAGCTGACCAGTCTGCTATGGACCTCCAGAGGCTCAGTAACACAAGTGACTGCCCGGAGGCCTGACTGTCTGCCCTGCAATTCCGAGGACAGTATCCTTTGTCGGAGCCGCTGAGACCGAGCCCCTGTGCACCGTGTTGAATTGTCGTTGCGAAGGCTTGTTGGCTCTGCACTCCAAAGATCTTTGGGCTACAAGAAGCTCCAGCACTTCATCCTCTGAAGAACTGCGTCCTCCCGGCATCCCTTGCATCGTGGGCCTGCATCTTTGGTGAGCTGCCTGAGGTTCACTTGCAACTCCTGTGCCTTCGGCCTGAGAGTCCTCTCGAGGGTTGTCTTCTGCTTTGATGGGCTCTCCTGCTTGCTGGGGGCCTGCTCTGACACTCCTGCACGTGATGAGTCCTTTCGACCTTGCTGGTCTCAACTATTGCATCTTTTCGTCTTCCACGCCAGTTGCGGCTACCAAGGATCGTTGGTGCTCCCGTACAGATACTGACCACCTGGACACAGACCTCTGACGTGCAACAGCTCACGGTCTTCCAAAGCATCGCTGGGTCCCCACAGGTGCAGCAACAAGGTCCCTGTGTACTCTTCTGAACTTCCCGACAAAGGTGGGCATTTTGCTTCCGTGCCGCCTGGTCAGGTTTAAGTTTATCAAAGACCACTAAAATCACCATAAGGGTTGCCTGGATTAGTGCAAGGTGTATCACTCCTTTAAGTGTACACCATATACTAAGCCAACCTCCTACACAGTGGATTGAGGGGGCGTAAGTTATAGTTAGCTCACGTAACTATAACTGCTGAATTTCAATGGTGTTGTAGGAGTGAAATCTGAGCCTAACTATAAAGTCCTGTAACTTTTTTGTTTTTTTCAGTGAATTTCAACAGTTTTTTCAATTTTATTTACTAACTGTAACCTTTGAGAGTTTGTCGGTGAGTGACTGTATAGGTCGGTGAGTGGGTGTGTGAGTGGCAGTATGGATCTGTGAGTCAGTGTGTGAGTCTCTGAGTTGGTCTTTGGCTGTCTGAGTGGGTTTGCAAGTGGGTGAGCGAGTGTCTGAGTGGGTCAGTCAGTATGTGCTTAAGTCTGCGAGTGGGTGCATGAATCTGAGTGGATCTGTGAATGGGAACATGAGTGAGTCGGTTTGTGAGAGCGTGCATGAGTCTGTGGATCTGTGAGTGGGTGTGGAGTCTGAGCGTGTGTCTGTGTGTCTCAGTGGATCGGTGAAAGGGTGTGAGTCTCAGTAGTCTGTGTGTGTGTTTGTGTGGGAATGGGTCTGCGACTGGGTGCATGAATGTATGAGTGGGTTTGTGACTGGATGCGTGCTAATAAAAGTAGCCCCCCAAACCACCTCCTAGTGCTCTTTGGAGCCCAGGGGACCGCCACTTCCCCTGGGCTTTATTTTTTCAATGGAGGGGGGCCGCGCGGATCCCCCTCACGGGGCTTTACCATGCCCCGTGGAACACCACCTCCCCGAGGCACAACTTCCCCATGCCGATTTCAGATCTCATCCTCCAGGGCCCGGCCAAATCTTCCTGGGTGCCCTGGCCCCACCTATGGCACCCAGTTTACTTTGTTGGGGACCGTGGGGGGAATCTGAATGCCCCACAGTCTCTAATCATCTGTTTTCCTGCCTGCATGACAGCGGGCAGGGAAATAGATGAAAACTCCTCTCCCAGCGAGCAGTTTGACAGCTCCCACCCTCTGGGAGTGGAGTTAGTGTTTGCTTTCGCTTGACTGGAGCTGTCGAAGCTCCTCTCCTGCCAAGCAAAAGCAATCCGCTATCTCCCGAGGGCAGGCACCTCAGGAAATAGCAGGAGCCGGCCCTGGGGGTGGCGGTCCCCAGGGCCATAATTGACTCCAGGAGAGGGAGCCGTGTGGACCCCCTCTTTTACTTTGCACGGGCCAGCCCCGGGGAGGTGGTGGGCCCCGGGGCCATATACATGGCCTGGGAAGGGAGCCGTATGCCCCCCTCCCAGTTTTAATTATATTACAGGCCCCAGGGAGGTGTTGGTCCCCAAGGCCCGGGGTTCCGCACGCCCCCCCCACAATGATTTTAATTTAGCCACGTGGAGGTTGTGGTCCCTGGGGCTTCAAAGAGCCACAGGAGGGGGTTCCGCGTGGCCCCCCCTTCATATTCAAAATCATGCCCAGGGTAGGTGGTGGTCATACGAGCACCATAGAAGGGGGTCCGCATGACTCCACTCTAGTATTTAAATAAAGCCCCGGGGAGGTGATGGTCACGGGACTAAAAAGAGCCCTAGCAGGTGGACCCCATGTGACCCCCTCCATCTTTTAATCCATCACCCTCATGCCCCCAGGACCTGGCCCACTCAGGCGGAAGGAAAAACAAGCATGGGAGACCGTGCTTGTTTTTTTTTTTTTTTTTTTTCTTTTGCAGCAGTCTTGCGATTTTGTGGGGGGGAAAAAATGAACAAAAATAATTGCTTTTCTGTTCTCGCGGGACCAGTGCTAGGTGGTCAAGGCATTCCTACCCTGCCCCCTTTGCTTTTATTCTTTAAAAAAATTGTGGGACTGGGTGGCTGCCAACACTTCCTGGAAGAAGTGCTGGCAGCCAATCCGATATTAGCATGTGGACTGTCGGATCCCCGAAGGATCCGCGTCCATAGATATACAAATTTGGATTTCAGTTAACATCTCAAACATTACTGAATGGATTTACACCAAATAACAAAAAGGACGCTTTCTGGACCAAGCGCTACCTTTCTGCCAAATTTGGTGGAATGCCGTCCGGCGGTTCGGGCTGTAGTCGGGTCTTAAATCTCTATGGGAATTAACATGGGAAATGCACTTTTTTTGACCCCCCACCCCCCCTTTCCATGCACAACTAGAATCACTAGAGCACTTTTTTGGGGGAATATTTTGTGAATATTCGTCAACCGGTGCCAAAGATATATAGGTAAGTCAAAAAACGCTTTTCCTATGGAAACTAGGTCCGAACTATAATTACCTACTGGCAACCACCAGAAGGTAAAATATATATATATGTGTGTGTATGTATATGTGTGTGTGTGTGTATATATATATCTATATATATATATATATATATCCCAACAAGGTTCCACCAGGCGGTCGAACACTCGGCGGGTTCTTCCGTGCGACGGGTGAGGTAGTTTGTTGCACAACAACTACGGTAAGAAATCGGAGCACTCACGGGGTCTTCAAAATGATTTATTGAGCAGACGCGTTTCGGTATAGTACCTTCCTCAGTGCCACAAATCATTTAAAATTTTCTGCACAGCTTGCAATTGCTTTAAAACAACTAATCACTCCATTGGTGGGGCTATCACCAATCAGGAAACGACCTCCTTTTTTCTGCATCGGCATGTTTCACACATAAAGAGAAAGGAGCCTCAATGTCCCATAATGCAACATCCATTCATGGAAAATATTTCGTTGCAGCCACTTCTCTTTAATGTCCTTCCCTGATTGGTAGCCACTTGATATCTGTTTTTCAGGCTGGGCATCTCTCCCTCGCCTGCCGCTGGTGTCCCTCATATGGTCGGTCCACCACAGACTTGTATAGTCCGCTCCCCTCATGGTCGGCAGGCTCTGGTAGCGGCGGTTCAGACACGCCAATTTCATCCCAACAACGTTCCACCAGGCGGTCGAACACTCGGCGGGTGCTTCCGTGCGACGGGTGAGGTCGTTTGTTGCACAACAACTACGGTAAGAAATCGGAGCACTCACGGGGTCTTCAAAATGATTTATTGAGCAGACGCGTTTCGGTATAGTACCTTCCTCAGTGCCACAAATCATTTAAAATTTTCTGCACAGCTTGCAATTGCTTTAAAACAACTAATCACTCCATTGGTGGGGCTATCACCAATCAGGAAACGACCTCATTTTTTCTGCATCGGCATGTTTCACACACAAAGAGAAAGGAGCCTCAATGTCCCATAATGCAACATCCATTCATGGAAAATATTTCGTTGCAGCCACTTCTCTTTAATGTCCTTCCCTGATTGGTAGCCACTTGATATGTTTTTCAGGCTGGGCATCTCTCCCTCGCCTGCCGCTGGTCTCATTTCGCACAGCTCCTGCTGGTGTCTCTCATATGGTCGGTCCACTACAGACTTGTATAGTCCGCTCCCCTCACGGTCGGCAGGCTCTGGTAGCGGCAGTTCAGACACGCCAATTTCATCCCAACAACGTTCCACCAGGTGGTCGAACACTCGGCGGGTGCTTCCGTGCGACGGGTGAGGTCGTTTGTTGCACAACAACTACGGTAAGAAATCGGAGCACTAACTGGGTCTTCAAAATGATTTATTGAGCAGACGCGTTTCGGTATAGTACCTTTCTCAGTGCCACATCTATATATATCTCTATATATCTCCCTGAAAAAACTAAAGGTTAAAGTAACATTATATATTACCCAGTGGCGGTCGCCTCTGGCTAGTTATAGTCAGGATCTTGTTTCCATAGGAAATGCCTTTTTTGTGTTGCTAATAACTTTGGGGCCGTTAGACGTATCTCGACAAAACTTTCATTTTTTTCATATCATTCATTTTTCCATAAGAACTTTAGAGACAGTTACAGCCCAAACCACTGAACGGATTTACACCAAATTTGGCAGAAAGCTAGATCTTGGTCCAAATGGAGTGCTTTTTGTGATTTGGTGTAAATCCGTTCAGTAGGTTCTGAGCAAATAATGCTAAAAAAAAGTGTATATCTTGGGGTGACAAGTCTCCATGGTTCCGACAGATCTCTAGCTCAGACCTGATAGGCAGCCACCATATCAACCAGTAAGTGGTGGCAGCCATCTTGGAACTCTGGACTTAGTCCCCCCTTCCCGAGCCTAAAAAGGCCCATGGGACTCTATCGCTGGCAAAGTAATCAAGTAAAGGGAGGGGGACACACGCCCCCGCTCCCCAAGCCTAATTAGGCGTCGAGGACCCCATCCCCCAGGGACGAAATGTAAATAAATGGGGCCGGCTCAGTGACTGTGTCCCAGGGAGCAGCCCACTCCTGGGACACAGTAGTTTCCCTGCCCACACTACTGCGGGCAGGGAAACATATGTTTTCTCCCGCCTCCCAGATGCATTTATAAATCTCATGCCAAACGGGAGCAAACGTCCAAGTCTGCTCCCAGCTGGCTGGAGATTTAAAAATGCTCTTGCCAGCTGGTAGCAGACTTGTGTTCAGGAGTGCGGGCATGGAAACCTAACACATGTTGCTCCCACACGGAGGGAACAAGCAGAAAATAGGTGCTCCCTTCCGGGCGGGTGCAATGCCGACTGGGGCCACAGGGGCCCTGGGGCTCCCCCCACAGACTAACGTGGTGAATGCTGGGTGCCATGAGTAGGCACGGGGGTACCCACCTATAATGTAGAAATACCCCGGGGACGTTGTGCCTGGGGCTAAAATAGGCTGAGGTGGGGGCCCACATGGCCCCATCGCCTTTATTACAACATGCAGCCCTGGGGGATGAGGTTCCTGGGGCCTAATGAGGCTCGGGGGGGTTGATCAATAGACAGATAACTTTCTTTATTTGGTTAAATGCTTAACCTTAGAAGATATAAAACATGATAATCATACAAAAACTGATACATAAAATCATAATTCATTATACAAAGGAACATAAAAACATACAAGTGCCATTTTACAATAAATAGTGGATAAAAAGCTTCTTCATCTAACAACATAAAAACAAGAGCGCAATTCTTATAAAGGCCCCTATATCACAGCCAGGCACCTCATATTTTTTTTACCACACAGCTTAAGAAGTGCCCCATGCAAACACTTCCAGACATCTCCCAACATGGCCAGGAAAAGCCTAGCCAGCCTCACTTGGCAAAATTTAGCCTCCTTCAGGATGGGGATCAGGAATTTTATCCTCAGTAGGGTGTAGTGACCACAAAACATGCCAACATACAGAAGAGTCTGCTCAGAGGAGCCATCACATCCACACGGCCCAAAACTGCCATCTGCCACCCAGCCTTTGGAGAAACTAACCATTGGCAAAAACACATTCCTCCTGAATCTGAATAAAAGATGTCCATGATAAATATTATTCACCCAGGTTTGATATGGTGCCATGGAATTAACTGTCTGTGTAAGGAAATAAGCCTGCCCTGATGGTTTGCAAAATTCAAGTTCCTCACGATTGACCTATAGCTGCATTAAGAAATAATGTTTAACCCATTGATTATCTTTTTAGTAATGCCTTCTGGGTGCGTAAACAGACTAGGGCGACCCAAGGTGGAAAATGCAGACTTTATGTAATTCAGCCTATGGATTATTTTGTGATTATCAAGGGAAAGACAATCCTGAATAATCAGCCTATCTAAGATTAGCTCATTCTCAAGCTAGATGAAACTCCAACTCAGTAGAGGCCTATGTATGAGCAGATCTGAGATAGAACAATTGCCCAGCTCCTCATGTACCACAAATGTGGAAGTACCCGGGGGTGCCCCCAAGAGCCTCCTAAGGAGTTTGTTCTCTTCCTGCTGAATCAGGTCACAATCCCGATAGCCCGAAAGGTCACTACAATAGCTAGCTGCAGACGCACACTTGGCCTTATATACCTTGATCAAGATTTTCTCACGTTTCTTGCCCACCCGCAGACTAAAATATATCACTGCTCCAGACAACCTAGCCAGAGTTGACTTCTTTGAGTAAACCGAGGGAGCCCAGGAGGATTTATCATCAAATAAAGCCCCTAGATAATTAAAAGATCCCACCTGGGCGATTCTGACTTTCTGGCATAGAGGACTCCTCACTTTTGAAGGCTTGGCCCCCAACATCATTGTCAATGATTTGGTGGAATTTACCGACAAATCCAAACCCTCCATAAGGGAGACCCAACTTTGGAGTCCTAGGGTCGTCCTCGACATGAGGACGGCATCATCCACACATAAGAGGACTCAAATTTCCCTCAAACCTACCTGGTGGGGTGGAGGGGGAGGGGGGGGGAAATCACCCTGAACCACCATTAAAGCTAATTCCAGGCCATTTATATAGATAGTAAACAAAAATGGGGCTAGGATAAATCCCTGCCATAGACCACGGAAAATAAGAAAGCTCTTCGTACAAGTGCTGTCACTCATGTATCTGACGGAGCCTTTTTAATTGTATTTGACCCTAGGGGATTGGGTCCGGGAGTTGGCACCCTCCCCTTTTTAGGTCTCGCCTACGCAGCACGCATGCGCTGCCTAGGCAAAAAGACCTTTAGCGATCGCTTCGGCTTTTCAGCCAAAAACGTGCCCGCGTTCCATTGACTTCAATGGCAACGCGTGCACGTTTGGCGATTCACTTGCGGGAGCGAGCGGCGCCATATGGTAGCAATTATCGCTCCTGGCGCTGCTCGCTCCCGCAAGTGAAACGCTTTCACTTTTGCCGACACTTTTTTTTTTTTTTTTAACTTTTAGCTGGAGCCTCGCACCCTCGAAGCTGGCTCCGCAGCCCTGTTGTGCACCCCAGTCCTCACACTGTTAGCTCTGTTAGTGGAGTCTTACTGTGAGGGATCACACACAGTTACCTCAGGCTACACCATCTGGCGGGCAGGTGACACCTTTATCTCACTTCAGACACCCTTGGTAAAGCCCCCTAAGCCCGCCACCTTAAACCCTTTCCCTTGTGGATTTATCCTTCTCCTCACGCATGCGTCAAGTGTCCCTTTCACTCGAACACTTAGATCTACCTTAAATAGGTGCATCACGTGGTGTTTAAATATCTAAAGTCAGGGTGCAGAGCAGTCGGGAGCATTTGACGATCAGAGGAAGCAGACAAGAGGCCCTCGACACAGATCCTATGGTTTTAAGATTATTAAGTCTGTCCGAGACTGGTCTCTCTTCGTGAACAAATTTCTTTCACCCCAATAAGACATCGCTATTGTCTGCTCCAGGCAAGTGCTTGGCATATGAACACCCTTGCTTCTCTGTTTTATCTTTTTATTAAATGATATGACAAAAGTTGTGGAGAAAAATGTGTGATCTACTGGCAAAGATATTTCTTTAATGTTCTGTACAACATATTTTTATATTCTTGATATAGTTATATATACATAGCACTTTTGCCAAAACACTATACCTTTACGTTTTATTTACAGTTATTATAATTCAATCGAACTTGGTTGATCTTGTATAGACCTGGGAAGGATGAACGGTTGAGTCTAGGTTACCAGGATTCGAACCTACAGATTACACATATACACACACACACACACGCATACCTCAACAGTAGCAGTAAGCACTCGACTCGTGGAGTTATTTCAAGTTGTTATATAAGCCTTAATAGTGATAGAAAAATATAGAATGGTGACATACACGCAGAAAAACAATCCGAGATTGTCTTTAAAATACAAAATAGTACTTCTGCATTGTGTGATCCTCTGCAAACCACTTTTTCCTCACCGTACCTTGTTTCTATGGTTGACACTGCTTTTCATTCTAGTATTGAACTATTGAAATTGTAAATGTACCCATACAGCGCTTACAAACCCCCGGACGCGACACTGAAGCTCTTTTAAAGCTAGTGCACGCTACCCCGGAACCCAAGATTAGTAGTTAGTAGGTTAGTACATTTTTTTTCTTGTGCATTAGTTGTGTTAGGCATGTGTTCTTGATTTTATGCGGTGTTATTGAAGTTGAGAAAGAAAGAGACCTCGCAATATAACCACAAGTGTTGGTCACTGAGCATCACTTTCCAAAGAAGGAATTGCAAAATGAAAGAAGACAGAAGACAGAGCCTGACATTAGACCTCTTGTCTTTGAATGCACAGCAAATGTAACAAGATAAGAACAACATTTAAATGCCTGTTTGCAGAAAGCGAGTATATGGAAGAATACCAAGAGCGGGGGTAAACAGGCTATGCTCCACGTGTGGGACTAACTCAAGCTAGACAGCCTAAAACAAATAAAGCTGTAAATAAAAAGCAAACCACTTTTTGTTAAACGCAAAGCCAATAGTGGTAAGCAATAGGCAGAATGCATTCCCATAAAATCTTTCAAAAAGAAGTCTTGTCTGGTAGGCTTCGACCTAAATAGGGTTGGATAAGTAATTAACACCAATCTTTGTAAAACATCAGTGCTGTAAAGTGTTGGCGAATTAATTGACTTGCAACATTCCAAGATCATATCCTCATGTACTATAAAGCAGCTCTGACTCATGAAGACCGGTATGGAGGTGCGCTACTCTCTACCCACATCTGCCGAAGGAGAAGGTGGCCTACAAGTGGGCTGCTCTATGCGACAGACTGCGTGCTTTACTGCTTGCTTGGGGGAGCACAGGCGGGCTGCGGGGGGGCGTGTTAATAATAATTATTTTTAAAGTATTTCGCTGTTTATGCTCTATAACGTAGCTTAAAAACATTGGCAAAGCCAATAGCTCTAGCTAAACACTTATAAGGTTCCAAAGGCGAGACCTATTGGCTATGCCAATGCTTGTTTAATTCAGGTTGGCCCTAGGGGATAGGGTCCCCAGGCCCTAATGAGGCTCACAGGGGCCGCATGCCCCCCTCCCGGGGGGAATGGGGTCCACAGGGCCTATTAAGGCTCTGGGTGGGGGGCAGCATGGAGCCCTTGCCTTTTTAGTTGAATTTGGCCCCAGGGCCTATTAAGGGTTGGGGCTGCACGGCCTTGTCCCCTTAGTGTATATGTTTTGGCCCCAGGGGATGGGGTCCACAGGGCCATAAGGCCAACCCTACGCCGATATGCATAGGCTGCACGTTTCATAGGGTTGGAAGCCTGCTGGGTTGGCTGCCTTTGGTTGCCCTATGGCCAACCCCCCTCCCCTCTGTGCACGGCCAATGTGCAGTGTGGAGTTAGCTGTCAGGGGGGTTAACAATTCTGTGGATTGCTACCTCTGGGGGCTGAGGTGCACCGTGTCTTCTTGTACAGTCAGTACCAATATATAGTCTTCTAAAAAAAAATGGAGAGAAGGCCAACTCAACAGACGTTTGCACCGATTACTTTCCATACACTTCCGTAACATAACATGACCCATAGCAAAAGCAGACAACAAAAAATGTAAGACACCTCCCCCCCCCAACAAAAATAACACGCCTCAAACTCCCATAATACAATCCTCAAACTTATCAGGAAACGTGTGTCCACTGGCACCTGCACACATTGAGCCGTCATCACTTCATCAAGTCTATTGGATATTACTCTGACTTAGTGGAATCTATACCAATACATGATCTTTTGCAATTATCTTTGAAGTTGGCCTTTTAAAATGGCATGGCTGCCCATAAGATATATTTTTGGTGTACAGACACTGGATTAACTTAACACTACCTCATTTCATTTGCAAGAATCCATACAAGATGTAATTGTGAAAAAGGCAAAATGGAGAATACTTTTAAAATGGGAGTTTTGCCTCCTTAAGACATGACACCCATGGAGCTCTGTGAGGATTAAGGAGTGGCCATTGTTTTCAAGTAAGAGTGGCTCAACTGCATACAGAATGGGTGTATGCTATAATGGATAATTGTATGCCCGCATATGATAAGAAAACGGAGAAGACCTGCTCTCTGATAAAGGATGTGCTAGGATGTAAACAAACCAAAACTAAATTGGTGATGGGCTAAGGTGTGTACAAAACATAATTTGGGATAGGCTAAGGTCCAGACAAACCAAAGCTGAAGGAGAAATGGGCTAAGGTGCACACAAACCAAAACTGGAGAGAGGATGGGCTGAATGTGCACAAACCGAAATTTGAGAGGGGGTGGGTAATAAGTGCAAAAATGAAAGCTAGAGAGGTGATGGACAAAGGAATTCAAAAACCAGAACTAGAGCGGCAATGGCTAAAAGTGTGCAGAAACCAAACCATGAGAGTGGATAGGCTAAGAGTCTCCCAATCGATCCTTGAGAGGGTATGGGCTACGATGTGCACATAGTAAAACTAGAGGTGATGTATTAAAGTGTGCACATATCAAAGATCGTGAAGTGTTACTAATTATCTAACTTGATCAGCACTAAAATGTTTGATTGGTGACAAGTTAGGATCGCATCAGATGTGGACTCAACTACTTGGAAATTGTGGGCATGTTAGAAGCAAACCATCCTCTTCTCTCTGATAGAGAGAAGAGTAAACAAGCATTGGCATAGCCAATAGGTCTCGCCTTTGGGGCCTTATAAGTGTTTAGCCAGAGCTATTGACTTTGCCAATGTCTTCAAGCTGTGCTGTAGAGAAGTGTGGCTGCTGTGCAGCATGCTGAAAAGTTATAATAAAAAAGTGTCAGAAGCATTTTTGTTACTTTATATATGACCAAGAAGGCATTATGTAAAACTGAACGACCATATTAAAAAAAGTATTTACAATAAAAAATTTCCTCAGTTTTCTTTTGTTCTTGCAATGCTGGCAACTTGTTTCTGCCTATTGCAATGGTTGTTTGTTAAAGCTTTTTTTTTTTTGAGGGGGCATAAACAATCGGAGGGTGAAGGTTGGGAACTAGTACCTGTATTATAACACTAGCAGCGGCCAGACGCTAGGGGAGAATCAACAGATGCCAGATTCCGAGAGCAGGCTGAGGTGGTAGTGGTGGTGGTGGTGACTGTTGCGGAGACGATGCTGAGGTGATGCTGAATGATACTCAGGTGTTGCTGAGTGATGCTGTGGTGGTGCTGAGTGATATTGTCTTGGCGCTGAGGGATGCTGTGGTAGTTCTGAGTGATGCTGTGGTGGTGCTGAGTGATGCTGTGGTGGTGCTGAGTGATGCTGTGGTGGAGCTGAGTGATGCTGTGGTGGAGCTGAGTGATGCTGTGGTGGAGCTGAGTGATGCTGTGGTGGAGCTGAGTGATGCTGTGGTGGAGCTGAGTGATGCTGTGGTGGCGCTGAGTGATGCTGTGGTGGCGCTGAGTGATGCTGTGGTGGCGCTGAGTGGTGCTGTGGTGGCGCTGAGTGGTGCTGTGGTGGCGCTGAGTGGTGCTGTGGTGGCGCTGAGTGGTGCTGTGGTGGCGCTGAGTGGTGCTGTGGTGGCGCTGAGTGGTGCTGTGGTGGCGCTGAGTGGTGCTGTGGTGGCGCTGAGTGGTGCTGTGGTGGCGCTGAGTGATGCTGTTGTGGCGCTGAGTGATGCTGTTGTGGCGCTGAGTGATGCTGTTGTGGCCCTGAGTGATGCTGTTGTGGCCCTGAGTGATGCTGTGGTGACCCTGAGTGATGCTGTGGTGGCCCTGAGTGATGCTGTGGTGGCCCTGAGTGATGCTGTGGTGGCCCTGAGTGATGCTGTGGTGGCCCTGAGTGATGCTGTGGTGGCCCTGAGTGATGCTGTGGTGGCCCTGAGTGATGCTGTGGTGGCCCTGAGTGATGCTGTGGTGGCCCTGAGTGATGCTGTGGTGGCCCTGAGTGATGCTGTGGTGGCCCTGAGTGATGCTGTGGTGGCCCTGAGTGATGCTGTGGTGGCCCTGAGTGATGCTGTGGTGGCCCTGAGTGATGCTGTGGTGGCCCTGAGTGATGCTGTGGTGGCCCTGAGTGATGCTGTGGTGGCCCTGAGTGATGCTGTGGTGGCCCTGAGTGATGCTGTGGTGGCCCTGAGTGATGCTGTGGTGGCCCTGAGTGATGCTGTGGTGGCCCTGAGTGATGCTGTGGTGACCCTGAGTGATGCTGTGGTGACCCTGAGCGATGCTGTGGTGGCGCTGAGCGATGCTGTGGTGGCGCTGAGCGATGCTGTGGTGGCGCTGAGCGATGCTGTGGTGGCGCTGAGCGATGCTGTGGCGGCGCTGAGCGATGCTGTGGCGGCGCTGAGCGATGCTGTGGCGGCGCTGAGCGATGCTGTGGCGGCGCTGAGCGATGCTGTGGCGGCGCTGAGCGATGCTGTGGCGGCGCTGAGCGATGCTGTGGCGGCGCTGAGCGATGCTGTGGCGGCGCTGAGCGATGCTGTGGCGGCGCTGAGCGATGCTGTGGCGGCGCTGAGCGATGCTGTGGCGGCGCTGAGCCATCCTGTGGCGGCGCTGAGCCATCCTGTGGCGGCGCTGAGCCATCCTGTGGCGGCGCTGAGCCATCCTGTGGCGGCGCTGAGCCATCCTGTGGCGGCGCTGAGCCATCCTGTGGCGGCGCTGAGCCATCCTGTGGCGGCGCTGAGCGATGCTGTGGCGGCGTTGAGCGATGTTGTGGTGGCGTTGAGCGATGCTGTGATGGCTTTGAGAGATGTGTTGGCTCTGATTGATGCTGTGGTGATGCTGAGTGATGCTGTGGTGATGCTGAGTGAGAGATAGAGTGAAGATATAATGCCCAATTAGAGAGGGTGTTGAGAGAGAAAGAGAGAGAAAGGGTGTACATAGAATAAAGAGTGGAGCGGGATAGAGAGAGAGAGAAAGAAGGGGAGAGAGAGTGAATGAAGGAGTTTGAAAGAGAAACAGATAAAGGGGTGAGAGAATGAAAGGCTAAAAAAGATAGAGAGGGGAGAGTTAATTAAGTAGAGAGAGAATTAGAGAGGGGAGAGAGAAGGAGAGAGACACAATAAGAGTGGGGGGGTGGAGTTTAAATAGAGTGAAGAAGTGACGCGGAAAAAGTAACCTTAAATATAGCTTTGTGCTTTGCGCGAATAAATGTAAAAAAAAAAAAAGTGAGACAAAAATACTGGTAATTAGGCTGTGACTCCCAATATAAAACAAATAACGATAGAAGGTGAAATCAACCCACCGAAGCAATATTTCTAACTAGACAAAAAAAAGCTTGCATTTCAATGCTAATCGCTGTTGTTTTTCATGTGACTGTAGTCCAGGGCCCTCAGTTGGTAATGTGAGCTGCTGCTGCGATTGAAACATCAGAGTCCAGAGAGTTAATGAGCCATGACGAGGAAATGAGGAAGAGATAGGAAACCCAGATGGCAGCTGCGCGCGTGCACACCCATCGTGAACGCAAGCTGGTCGCCAGCCGAAAGCCAGTGTTTGCACTTCCAAAACCCACTTACTAAAACTCTCGGCCAGACCAGCGCAAGCGCTGGTGCAGGCCGAGACCTAAAAAGAGAGAGAGACACACTTGGTTTCTAGCCTTCATAACCAAATGTAATTAGTCTTTTTACTCAGATAACGAATGATCAAATGCCTGTCTGAGGCAGGTTTTTGTGCTGGAGGTGAGGGGCGGCAAGAAGCTCCTCAAGGGGTGCTGGCTGCGAAGAATGGCTGTTGACAGAAATCACAAACTTTTCCGCAAAAAACTAAAAACATGGCTTTTTACACAGTAGATAAGAGCCATATTCGAACTGCAGACAAATGATTCTTGGAATTGTCAGTTGAATGAAATAGCGCGGGGACACACCAGCTGGTGTAACCAGGCGCTTTATAAATCTAAAAACTCAAACTCTTGAACTATCACAATGGATGTGTTGGATATAAAGGGCACTCGTGAACAGTGGTGGCGGGTGCAAAGCAAACCAGCCATAATTGCTCCAGAAAGTATGGATGAGTGTTATCTGTTCCTGAGGACACTTTGTAGAAATCGAGCCAAATAATGCATTTGCTTGTGTGTAGGGATAACCTGGTCAGTAGGGGCTGCTGAAATGTCAAAACAGCAGTGACATAAAGGCTTCCCTTCCCATGAGCAGTGACAAATGGGGACGTCTAACAGTGGAGGGATGCAATTACCCAGCCAAGAAAGAGTGTACCTCACTGGAGGTGTTTAGGGTTCGGTTTCCACAGAGGTAGAAAGACTGCATTTTTCAGCACAATCTCATCAAATTTGGCTAGCATGCCCTGGGCATTAGAAGCAGTTCAAAATGTCTGGGTATGCAGTTTCACATGGCCTATTCCTTTTAAAATTGATATAGCACCTGCTTTCACTTCTGCATCACCTCATTCTATTTCACCATCCTTCCCAGGTAGATTTTCAGTAATCCTACTTTGTCTGACAATCTACTTGAAACATGCAGGTTGAACAAAAATAAAAGTTACATAGAATTCACAATCTCAGGTTGTGGACAGCTGAGGTCTAAGACATCACATGTGCCCCTACAAATCTAACAACTCAGGAAACAAACACCAGTCACCACAATGTCAGAAAGACCTTTTAAACCACTATATTGAAAACCCTTCATCAATCATGAAATAAAAGATAAATGATGAAGTTTATTACATGCAGAACACCTTTTTCCTTGAGCAGAGCACGGGCATTGATGGGGGGAAAAGGCCCACCATATCCGTAGCATGTTCTGTTAGAGGTATGTGTCTTGCTGCGCACCATCTTCCTGGCAAGAGTTCCAGATACCACGGCGTTGACTGGCTCCGTCTTCACCTGGCGTTGTAATGCTGCTTCCATGTGCACCGCTCGCACCTTAGACAACTCCTTCGACCTTCCCATTGTCAGTATGTCTGCTCAGCCATCCCCGGGACTTGGAGTATGTGCTCCCTCAGCTTAGCGGATGCACACCCTTGGATAAATTGCGCTCGTATCTCGTTGTTGGCGTCCAGCAGTGTGCACATACTTGCCAGCTCTTTGAGCCGGGCAAAGAAACCATCCACAAACTCATCTGGAAGCTGTCTCGCCTGTTGTAGTAGGAAGCGTTCGTAGTCTGGGTTAGTAAGATGTCCAAAGTGGGCGGTCAGGGCTGCCTTCAGCGTAGCGTATGTATGCGGTGGTCCAGCTTCCACTACTGATTTCCCAAGTTTGTGTAGTGTAGCACCACCCAGGTGCAGTAACATGGGGCATTGGCGTTCAGCTTGGAGGCCCACCGCCGCAAAATACATCTCAAGGCGCTCTAACCAGTCCCTCCAGTTGGCTGCCTGCACCAATGGTGGACCAACAAGCAGGAACGGTTCAACAGGTGGCACAATGGACATGTTGTCGAAGTACAGATGTCAAAGTACAGATGACCAAACGCTTGCACATAGGCGTAACTGTATTCCCAAATGGCGTCCACTCCCAATGCAACCAACTGAAGGCTGCACTAACTCCCAGGCTTGTGCCTTGTATGCTCCCTCAGCAAAAAGCAAACCGTACAGCTCGCCCTTCCTCTATTCCTGAGAGAGTATCGAGTATACAGTGCTGCGGTACTGAATAAGGTTGTATCTTTTGCAAATCTCTCTTATTCTTCCTTTGCTGGCATCCCCAACTGCTGTTCACTGCAAATAACCCCAGACGAAGAAACAAGACCTGCTCCAGTGGCATACCAGGCGCTCCATGGCAACAGGCAAAACAATCACCAGGCCGCCGTAGTGGGACGCGGCGCAGACACAATGCAGGGCGGAGCCAATCCTCTGTCTCTGCAGCGATGTCCTGCAGCAATGCTCACCGCACATGGGGCCGGCTACTCGTTGCTGGGCCGCAGGAAAACGGCATCAAGTGATTTGCAGGCAAAGGCGGGCAACAAACAGGCCAACAACAGTCCCACCTGATGTTAACACCGCACACAGTGCTCTGCGGCCGCCTCGCCCCCGCAACCGACGAAGAATGGCAGCTCCAAGCAGAATGCAAAACGCGGGCCAAGATCACCTCTGCGAGATGCAGATAACAGCAGCGACAGGCACCAGAGGGGAATCCCACCTTCATCGCCAGTTTGTTACATGGAGGCAGCTGAGACATATGGCTATGGGAAGGGCTATGTATATGGACCAAGCCTTTACAAATTAAACGACACACACACGTTCTAGTTGCTCGTGTGGTTACCGGAACCAGAGGTCCATGTTCCGGTCCGTTTTATTAAATTCGAAAGGCCACTCCCACTCCAGACCTCTAACACCTCGTTACTGGGTGAGGGGGCTGGTGGTGGCACGCCCCTCCTATCATAGCAGGTGGAGCAGCCCACCAAACATAACAAGGGGTCACTGATGGGACATCAACTCCCCAGACCGTGTGCAGTGTCTCCCTTCATATAGAGCTTCGGTCTAGAACCAAGTCTCAGTTCTGAAAGCCTCGTATCCAGCTGGTAATCTGTAGCACTAGTCAAATGGAGGGACCTGATCCTGTAACGTGCAGTCAAGGGCACAAGCACCCATTTGGACACTTTTCTGTCTCTTGGGTTCAGAGAAGGGTTATCAGATGGCACTATTCCTCCAAGGAAATACTATACCTGCCTCTCACTTTTGGATTCTCTGAGCTGTTGTCTTGTTTTACATCACCTGTTTCAATGGACCTAAAATATCACATTGCTGTGGTTTGTAAAATACTAACTTTTGTAAAATAACGAAAGGCTGAGACTATAGTGTGGCCTCCCCAGTGAAAATGAGTCATCCTGGAACACGACCCCTGGGGCATGCTGTCCTGTGAATTAATGACAACCTCCCAGCTGGCTGGTGCCAATGAAGGACCGAAGGGCTGGGGCAGAGTCAGTTACATAACCGGCTTTGCACACCTACAGGGCAGCCTTGCACTGAAAACAGCCTGCTAAGATGTTGCCTTGTGTCCTTATAGGCTGGCGTACCTCAGTGTGTTAGACCCTGTATAACATTCTGCACCTTTACAAATATCACAGACGCTGGAATGACTTTTTGGTACTTTACTACAGGCCTTGATAATCCATTTATATCTAGGTCACTGTGTGGGAATGAATGAGCTAATGCAACTCTGCAAACCAACTTTCCCCTAGACTAACAAAAGCCCAATTTTCTTGTTTTTGATGTCCATATTGGTGTTAAGGTTGGGCTAGGTTTTTTTCCTTGTATACTACTTCGACTTTCTAGGCACTCCAGCCTGTTTCGAAGCACTCCCATCCATGCCAGCTAAGGGAACTGAGGCAGAGAAGATAAACGTGCCTTCCTCAAAATCACAGTTTTTCTGATCTAGAAGTCTGAAGCAGACCTATAGCTACCAGGTTCTACAGTCAGCAGTGCTGGTCTGCCCTGTTCAAGGTGCAGCTGCCCCAAAGTGGCCATCGAGAAATATAAAGAAGTCTAGGCTGCAGTAGAGAATGTGTTTTATAAGTGTAGACCTTATGGTTGAAATAGTGATCAAACAGTGCTTCAAGGACTAAGTCACAGTACCTCTGGAAAGAGCCACGGCCATTATCACAGAGCCACTGAACATGGTGCCTTGAACCAGATCTGAGTGGACCTTTGCCTATCCGTGGACAGGAGACAAGTGTTTATAGTGGTACAGTTCATGCTGTACTGTCCAGAGGCCTATAGTGAAGCTGAGAGTTTTATAAAAGTACTAAAGAAAGACATCAGGACCTCGGGCTGGTGGTATACCAGTTCCTTCAGTAGTATTGAGCCACAGCCTCACATAGGTGGCACCAACCAAAGCCTTGATGAGCGGTTTCCTCATTGGAACATAACTGTTGCATCATCCTCTGTGCAGCAAACCACACCACCATGAGCCACAAAAGTTAAAAGGCAGGAGGAGATTCATCAGTGCAAAAGACAACATCTTGAAAACGGCAATGATCAATTCATCCTGGTGGAAATTTAAAGATGCGACTTGAGACTCTCCCTCACATGGTGTTCAAATATTAGGGCCCCAAGGCTACTGACCTCTGACTTGACAAGGACTCAAACGTGCAAGCCAGATCTCCTGAATACAGTGAGGGCAATGTTGAGTGGGACGAAGTTCAGTACAATTAGATCACCACTGGCAGATGAAGGGCATTACCAGGATTCCCTGGCAGACTGCCAGTCTTCATTATAGAGAATGCTAGGGGAGAACCCAGAGAAATTTCAAGTCAAAAACCTGGCCATCATCCATACTAAGAGGCTGAACCAGCGACAGTCTGTCCACCTGCGAGACATCATGGCCTGACACACCTGTGTTGAAACTGTTTTACCAACCCAGCTTCACTTTACTCAAAGCAAAGTTGCTTTGTGTTGTGTTCTCATGGGAGGGATGCAGTCTTTTCCATCTTCAAGGACCCAAGATCAGCGTTTCATTGCCCTATGAATTGAGCTATGGCAGCATGAGGGAAAGAAGGCGCTGTTCTGTCTAAGTTGAAGTCTGCTGAACTGTTTCCCATACATCTGGTGCAAGACCACAACACCTCAGCCCAGAGACATTGCACACTTGAGGATTTTTGGAGGAGCGTACTTGTAGTTTAGAATCAATCAGCATTTGTATCGAGCAATACTTTCCCTTCTAGGGGAATCTGGGCGCTGAGGTTGCTGTGTCTTCGTCGAAAAGCCAGGGCTTGAGTCTCTTTCTGAAGTCTGCCAGGGAGGGTGCTGTTCGGAGGGGGGTGGGGATGCCAGGTTGTTGTAGGAGCGGCCACCACTACGTGTGCGACAGATGTGGGGGGTATGTGCGAGGGTGAGTGAGGAGGAGCACAGGTGTCTAGAGGGTTGATGGAAGTTAAGTCGATGTAGGATGGTCCTTGTTCGTGGAGGGCTTTGTAGGCATGTGTGAGGATCTTGAACCAGCATCTTTTCTGGATGGTGAGCTAGTGGAGGTGTCTGAGGTGGGGGGTGATAGGTGACCATTTGCGGAGGTCCAGGATGAGTCTGGCTGCTGTGTTCTGTATGGTTAGGAGTCTTCTGTGGAGCTGGGTGGAGATGCCGGCATAGAGATCGTTGCCGTAGTCAAGGTGGCTTGAGAGGAGGGCGTGAGTAAGTCTTTCTGGTGTTGATTGGGATCTATCTGAGTATCATGCAGAGCATGCGAAGTGTGTGGAAGCAGGAGGAGGCGACTGCGTTGACTTGTCGTTTCATGGTAAGTTGGCTGTTAAGCATGATACCTTGGTTGCGCGCATGGTCTGTTGGTTGGTCGAAGTTCACCTGGCCACCAGCTGTGGTCCCAGGTGGAAGTGTTTCCGAAGATCTGTACTTCTGTCTTGTTGTAGTGGAGTCTGAGGCAGTTCTCTCATCCAGTTGGCTACGTTGGTCATGGCATTGGAAATGTTGGTTTTGATGTTGGCAGGGTCCTTGGTGAGCGAAAGGATTAGTAGAGTGTCTGTGTATGAGATTATGTTGAGGCTGTGGGATCTGACGACGTCTGCGAGGAGGGGGGTCATGTAGGTGTTGAACAGGGTGGGCTGAGAGATGATCCTTTCGGTATGCCGCATATGATGTCTTTGGGTGCGGAGGTGAAGGGAGGCAGCCGGATGCTCTGTGTGCATCCTATAAGGTAGGAGGCGATCCACTTGAGGGCGTCTTGCTGTATGCCTATGTTGTAGAGTCTGTTGATGAGGGTGTTGTGGGAGACCGTATCGAAGGCTGCAGAGAGGTCTAGGAGGATCAGGGCCACAGTTTCTCCGTGGTTGAGGAGAGTTCTGATGTCTTTGGCAGCAATCGGCATGGTCTCAGTGCTGTGGTTTGCCCGGAATCTGATTGTGAGGCATCCAGTAGGTGGTTATGTTCCAGGAACTAGGTGAGCTGTTGGTTGATGGGTTTCTCAAGTACTTTGGCCGGGTACGGGAGAAGGGAGATCTGTTGATAATTTTTGAGATCGTTGGGGTCGGCGGAGGGTTTCTTTAGGAGGGGTCTGATGTCTGCGTGTTTCCATCTGTCCGGGAAGGTTGCTGTGGAGATGGAGGTGTAGACGATGCTGGTAAGTTCTGAGCTGATTGGGTTCTTTCCAAGGTTGAAGAGGTGGTAGGGGCAGGGATCAGTGGGCACCCCTGAGTGGGTGGAAGACATGATGGCTGTGGTGGTCAGGGTGGTGAACAGAGACCAGGTAGTGATCATTTGACTGGAGATCACTGGTTGTTTGAGGGTGGTGGGTTAGAGGTCAAAATTGTTGTAGATGATGGCAATCTTGCTGTGGAAGTAGTCTGAGAGGGTGCCGCAGAGTTCTTGGGAGGGGTGGATGGTTTTCTGTGTGGCTGTCGGGTTGGAGAATTCCTTGACTATTTTTAAGAGTTCCTTAGTGTGGTTGGCTGTGGTGTCGATGCGGGCGGTGATGGCTGCTTTCTTAGCTTCCTTGATGTGCAGGCAATAGTTGCTTAGGGCTGTTTTGTGAGCGTCTCTGTTGGCAGGGTACTTTGTAGTGCGCCGTCACTACTCCATTTGGTAGCAGTTGCACTTGATGGTGCTTGGTGGTCCTGAGCTCTGGGGTGTACCAGCTGGCTTGTTTTGAGGTTTTGGATTTTGTTGGTTTCAATGGTGCAACTCTGTCGGCGCAGTTGGTGATCCAGGCGGAGAAGTTCTGGAAGGCCTGGTCGAGGTTTGCTGAGGCTTCAGGTAGGAAATTATGGTATGGGTGTAAGAAATCTCGTGGACCCCTGAGAATATTTCATATTGAGCCTTCTCCGTCTGTATCATACCACTTGTTGAAAATAGGAGTTGAGGAGTAAAGTGAGTGGCATATGAGCAGAGATGGGTCTAATGTTCTAATCATTCCAGACAGTGCTACTCTAGGCAGCTAACACGTTCTTTGCTCACTCCATGGACTATTGGAACTCCACTATGGCAAGGGTCGTAAACATTCACAAGTGTCCCATCACCGTAGGGGACGTTTACAAATTGTTCTTTGAATTGCACAAAGTTCTGTAGAGTGTCAAAATAACCAATATCAGTGGAGTAGCAAAGGAGGCAGCGCCCTAATGCAAACAAGGAAAATGGTTACCCTGCTTGTTTAGCAAAATATACCACAAATCGTGGTCCAGCACACCCTTGGGGCACTGGCGCCAGTGCACCTGCTGCACCTTTGATAGCTACACCTCCCTGGCATCATACTAAATTCAATTAAATAGTTAGCCCAAACTAAGAATTGTTTCTTAAATGCCAAGCTGGCTGGGGCTGATGCCAAGTGTTAAGCTGTGACTTCTAAAAGGCAGAGATCCTTTTCAGCATGTCTAGGAAGGCACATTGGAGCCCAGGGTTAGGAGGAAATGAGGCCTTTGGGAGGACAGAATTTTAGACATTGTAGATAACGAAAAGGGATGGAGGGCAGGAGCACTTGCACACTTTTCCCTAAATACATAAACTCTTAAGCACACAGAGACATGCACTAACAGACACACTTGCACACTCCCCATTACACACACACAGTCACACGAAGAGACGCACATTGGTGCTTATGCTCCCACACAGATATTCATGCACTTACTCACATGCATTCTGCATGCACACTCCCCCCAACCCTCACAGACCGCTTTCCATCTTGGCTTCACTGGTGTAGGGGATCAAACAAAAGGAATTCACAGGAGGCACCCGCCCCCTTCTGCACCCTATTAGTTCTGCCACTGGACTGAGCCCACATCCAAAATCCAGTTCCTAGTGTACTTATTTCTTCCTTCTTTTTCCTCTCCTATCAAACCCAATTTGTTAATCCCTCTCTGGCCCAGACCTGGGTCCCAGATTTACAGGAGGCTTGTGTTGCCCTTGCATCACACAAGGCAATGCAAGCCCTTAAGTGAGATTTAGTTTCATGGCTCTGTATGGATTAGTAAATCAAGAGTAACGCAAGGCAGGGCAAGTCATTCTCATGCATCCACCCATGGATTTTGAAGCAGTCCCAGGTTTACTAGGGTCAGTAAACCTGGGTTTGCATCAAAATGGTATACCTTCCCAAGTGATGCGTAATGAGAAATATCTTTATTTTTCCCCTTTATTTTCTCTTTGTATGCGTGTTGTATTCTGCAGCAGACATACAAAGAGGAGAATGCCTCTAAGTATTGTTTCTGTGGAGGAAGGTGGCCCTTCCTGCACAAAAACAATACTGCCTGTAATGAAGGCACACTTGCACCATGGCGCGCATGGGTGCTTGCGTTGGGGCTGGCAGCACACAGTGCGCCAGCGCAGAGACTGAGCAGAAATGTGTCATATGTTAGTAGATATGGCGCATTTCTGCTCTCTCCCTGTCATGCAACGCTACGCAGCGTCCCACAGCAAGTTGTCTTGCTGCATTACGTTGCATAACGTCTTGATAAATCAGCCCCCTATTTCTACTCTTATGGGAATACTTTACATCCTTCCATCCATCCACCTTCTTGGTCCTTAACCTACCTTTATCTCAGATACAAGAGATGTCCAAGACAGGCTAATATACCCTTATTCCATGTTCTACACTTTAAGTTTCAAGCTCCCCAAATTACCTGGAAATAAAATAATAGTTTGTATTTCATTGTTTAGTTTCTAAAAAAAGAGGAAAAGGAATTTGGCCTTTACAATCCGCTATGGAAAGAACTGAAGGGCCGAGATGTTCTGTATCTTCTATGCTACTCCACTATATCACCCTCGCCACTGTTATCCCATCTTGTGCATCTTTGCCCTTCTTGAGAGAAAAGGGTGTCTGTGCGTGTGTCTGTGTGTGTGTGTGTCTGTGCGTGTGTCTGTGTTTTGTGGTAATTACGAAATCGTCTGTATCAGTGATCGCCCCCTCCCCCCCCATGCAAAATATCATGGTGGAATGTGTGTGTTTTGGGGTAATTGCCAAATCGTTGGTACCAGTGAATACCCCCCCTTATGCAAAATAACATGGTGAAGCTAGATTCTTGATTTTCAGTGTTGGAAATCCACCAGACAGGATTTAGATGAAACCAATCGGATAGCCGTTTGTGTCCACTTGATATTAACAACCTGTCCCTTTTTTCTTCAGGAAAGCGATCCTGTATTGGGGAGTCCCTAGCCAGAATGAATATCTTCATTTTCTTCGTCTCCATGCTCCAGAGGTTTTCCTTGAAAGTGCCGGAGGGGGAGAGCAGCCAGATTGTACTGGCTGGAGGAGGCACCCGTGCACCCAAGCCGTTCTGCATCTGTGCGGTGGAGCGGGTCCACTAAGCAGCACGTTTTGAGTCTGACCAAACGTTTACCCTACCGAGAGCTATGTTTTCTAGTGGTGAATCTGTATGGTGTATGTCCACGCAGACCAAGAGCGAGTCATAGCAGTTTCAGATGTTTGGTTTCATAAGAAAAGAAACCTAGACTAGGTGTCTCAAGCAGTAACACAATGGCCTACTGGGAAATGAGGGGGAATGCCCTCAAGCCGCTACCTCTGTAGGGCTGTGGAAAAGTCAGGCATGTGTCATTAATATCACCGGACTCCATCATAGCCGGAAAGTCCTTATCTTGGGTCTGGGCTTGTTCCTATTTCCCTCTATGCCACTCTGTGTCCCTAGTATCTATTTTAATTTTACTCTGTGCTTGTGTAGGCCACCTGAGGACAATTTATGCAGATTTCCATTTTTGCGTTTCATACATACTTTAGCAATGCATTCCTAGCAGTTGTGTCAAGCAAAATATCTAACGCCAACCGGTGCTAATGTTGTATGCAGGAATGAAGTAGAGGTCATGATGAAAGATTACAGGTCCTTTATTTTCAGTGAATATGCTCGAGTATTAAAAGGCATATATATTGTAATGTCTCACTAAAATAAATGTAAAACATGTGTAACTCGCAAGCTAGTGATACAATCCATTAGGTGGTGTAATATGAAACTTATTGTCAATGTTGTCAGTGGAGATGTGAGTGTTTCATGGATGCTAGCCCCTCACTCAAGAATAGCGATTACATATTCCATTGCTCAATAGTGCATGTGTCAATGTGTGTTTTAGTGGTGTGCACCTTTGATTCTGAACACACCTCAACCTTTCTTTTACCTTGATTTATAAGCATTGTGTAATTCATGTATATGTTCTTTTTTTTTTTTTTTCCTCAGAAAAATGATTGCGAAAAGGATTTATGTCTTTACAAAATGAGAACTTTTTGATGGACTTTTTACCTCAAACTGTCTGTTATATCATCACTGTGTAATCCTTGTGGATCTTTATATAATTATATAGCTAGTGAGATTATGAATTTTTTTTATGGAGCTACACACTTTAATAAAACTAGAATGTTATTTTTGCAGTTCCATTGTACATTTCTACCATGACTAACAATCAAAAACTTGCTATTATATTATGTTCATTATTGTAGTGATTTGTTTTATCTTGGGTTGTACTCCATTGTGTTAAGATTTTTAAAACCACTGAAACAGGAAATTACATCTGAAAGAATGCAAGAAGTGTAATGTTCGGATCCACTAACCCCGCATCACAACAGCAAAGGTGCATGATAATTGCATGTGTTTTCTGTTGCTGGCCAGGAACAAGTACATTGTAGTTATTGTGTCCTTTAGGAGACCAAATGGCTACACAACTTGTTTTCCTCCAGTTCACGGTCAACAAAGCAGTTCATTGGCAATACAAGCTTTAATGAGAGTTAAAACGTAAACCCACAAAAATGTAAGTTAAATTAATGTGTGCATTGCACAGAAGCAACCGAATAGACGAGGCAGGTTGTGTCATATTTTTGGTGCAGTGAATATTCCTGAAATTAAATTCTTAATTTGAATTGGGATTTATGTTCATTACCTTTTGACCCAGAAAGAGTGAGGGAAAGGCAGGACGGAGGGAAATGAGCAGGAAGCGAAAGATGTTAAAACAGTGACAAAGGGAGAAAGCAGGGGTGAAAGAGAAGCTGCAAGATTGAGATTAGAGCAGAGCGAGTGTGGTGGTGGAAGAAAGAGGCATGAGGCGAAATCACGATTTGTCAGCCTCAGTATTCGGCACAGGGACACTAGGCAGCGGTGCAGCTGGCTTCTAAGAGAAGCTTTGGGCACTAGCACTTATTATTTTACAAATGAAGCTCTGCTGAAAATTAGCATGATGGTGTCAATTTGAAAGCTTAATTGAACAAACAAAAAAGCTACACAATGAAATTATTGAATTCCAAATGCTGAAGATTGTATTACATAGAACGCAGGGGAGCTGATGCAGTTTTGAGATCACAAATTGCAGTGATTTCAGTGCAATTTTGAATCAACATGTCCACTGACATTAGGACGACCAACTAGTGTAAAATCTAAAGAGTATTCCGTAAAAAACAAATTACTTACCTGCTAGAGTGATTTTGAATTTTGGATATTCTACATTATCTTGCTGTGCAAAATTCTGCCATCGATTCTCTGGGTCCAACAAACTCGTTGAAATAGGGTTTCATTTTGTGTAGCGATTTATAGGTGGAGTCCATACAGAAGCAAACCCATATACAACAGTTATCTATATGTTATTCCATAATGACCACTGGTGACAGTGAGGATATCACTTTTTGTCTCTTCCTCAGTCTTTATTAGACAACGGGAGCAATGTGATCAGGGCTGAATTGATCCACTTGAGGAAATATGGGAGATGATGGATTCAACTAAACCACTGAAAGAAACCAACCCAAATTAATTTGTGCTTTTCGTTGAAAAGGATTAGTTGGACTAAGTGTTACAACGTGAGACTGGGGGGAGGAGGCTCGGTGTGCTGTGGAAATGGTAATGGATGCATAAAACAGCAGAACATCAGACTCCACTTCGACAAGCAGTGGAACTGATCCCTCCTGGTGGTAACAGCAGGCGCAAGTTGGTAAATAAAGAATAGTCACTTCTTTCACATTTCCAATATGTCACCTTTGATATCCTCGCAAAGTCATTTTAACGTTTGCAGTATAAAAAAAATTCACAAATGTTTACATCATTTTAGGTACGTGCAACACATCAAAACAATGAACATGCATTCTGGAATAGAATCTACCAACATTAAAACTCTGAACATGTCCTGCAGTCTTGAATATTCTGCTCACGAACATCAACTCAAGGCCTTGCAGCCTAAAATCAGCTGTTACCAATATTGGCAGAGAGTAACTGCAGACATAAATGGTCTTTCTCAAAAAATAAGTAATCTGCAGTCTACAATATAGTCTTACCAATGAATAAACAATTAAACTGCGTAAGTAATAGGTGTAATCTGCCCTGCGTTAAGGTGCATCCCAAGATGATAGCTGACCACGATCACCAGAAATAAAAACAACAAACCTTTCTTAATAGAGGAGGCATCCCAAAATAATTCTTCAAATGCAGGTTCTTTGAATACCAAATCTCAGATTTATTATTCGTATACATAGATTGTATTGATAATATACATCTATAATCATACTTTCGTATGAACACAATATATTCGATTTGTGAATGAATTATGCTCTGAACAAATTGAATGTAAAATGTTCCTCCGTTAGGAAATGTTAGTCTTAGCAATATTTAAAGGAGGCTCCTGCAATCTGAAATTGTCTATTACCAAACTAATAACAATAACGGTTCAATCTGTTCTGCAAATAAATCTTTGACTCATGAAATGCCAGAGGTAGGAGAAGTGTTATATTTTACATTGTTGCCAGTGGGTGCTTAGCCTAAAGAAAACAACTGTGAGAACCAGTGATACTACAGAAATACAAAAAGTTTCTTTTGAGATATTAAGCAACCGTCAAATGACCACGAAGATTTTGTGCGCGAATCTAGTGGGCTGTGAACAAGGAGAAAGAGAATTTAAGGTGGTAAAAGACTTCTCTACCATAAGCTTCACCAATAACGAATCTAACTGGTCTTCATTTTTCTGTGACAAACTAGATTTATTTTTAGGAGAAAATTTAACATTTAAATGGATATTGCTAGAGAACATATCACAGCTTTCTTTTGGGTATTGTAACTCATACTAGTAGAACCTTTTGATCATATTCCAAGCCTCTGGTTCTTCTTTCGATGGAAAAAGTATATATGTCCCTCCGTTATATCTGAATCCGGTTATGTTCTTTTCTTTAGTTCAGGAATCACTTGTATCTGTAGACATTTTTAGGTCTCGCTACACATTTTTAGGTCTCGCTACGCAGCGCGCATGCGCTGCTAGGAGGAGACCTTTAGAAATCGATTCGCCTTTTCTGCCAAAAACGTGCACGCTTTGCATTGCTTTCAATGGCAACGCGTGCACGTTTGGCGATTCCCTTGCGGGAGCGAGCTTTGAAACCATCCGTTTGTAATTAACTTTCAAACAGATGGTTCCCTCTGCTCGCTCCCGCAAGGGAAACAGGCGCAGGCCCCCTCCTCTCTCCCCTCCCCCTGCTGCCTCCTCCTCGTCTCGTTTCTGGCCGTCTTGTTTTCTGGTGGAGCGGGCCCTCAGTGCTGGGGTTATTTCAGAAGTTCCTTTTGCATTCCAAACACATGACCGCTAAAGGGTTAACATCCTCCGTGCGTATGTCATGACCCACAGCGCCGGTTTTGGAATGATAGAAATGTTCGTTTTGATGTAAGGTGAGAGCTTGGAGACTCAACAACTCCTTGTTGTACCTACCAGCGTGCTGCAGGCTCGGTGTGATATGTGGCTTGGAATGTATCCCCTCTGCTTCCGGTGTGACTGCGCCTGCGCGTGGACATGAATGGACCCGAGCACTTGAAGGTAGGATTTTGGGGGAACTTTGTTCTGGTTTCAGCTCAACAATTCATCTCTACGCATCCTTTATTTCAAGAAAAACATCCATTACAGAGTCCCACCTTTCAGTACACTTTCATAACAGAGCTTACTTTATGGAACATTACCTCTCAATGCTAACAAATCCAGCCACAGATGCCATAAGTGTATCCGTGAGCTCTCCCTCCCATGGCCATCTGTAACGCCAAGAGTATAGTTTCATGCTAACCTTATCCGTGGCGTGTCACTTGAACCGCCCACTCACGTGGAGAAGCTGGTCCTGGTGAATAATTAACATAGCGACAATGTTATCGTGTCATCGCGTTAATTCTCTCCGTGGCCTCGGGCACCACACAGGTAAACCGTGACCCCCCCTCCCCCCCTCCATCCGCTCAGTTAATAGCTGCTGTCAGTGTCCCAGGGATGCTTTGGAGTGTCCTCACTCTTTTCTCTCATAATGGGTGCTTTTATGCCCTAATTGTATTTGTTTGAGTGCATTAGAGGGAGCCCGGGACTATATTGTTTCCACCCCATGGTTTAATATTTATTTAAAACCATTCATAAATGTTCTTGGGTGTCAGGGACTCTGCTTTCACTGCTATGCACGACTTGCCTTCTTATCTGCATGGAAGCGCCCTCGCTTGGTTTGGTAGTTTTGATGAGGGCCAGTAGTCTAAATTTAATTCACCCTACAACTGAAATCATTCAGTTGGGGCGGTAATATAGTACATTCTGTGCAGCGACTGAGTGCGCGCCTGATAGTGACATGATAGCTAACTATTTGGAACTAGTGGTTCAGGCTGCCTTGTTTCAAATGTCAAGGTACATCTTGATGGCTAAGCTGCTGACTTTGATACTTGTAGGCATGGGTTCTAAATCCCAATGTAAACATGTAATAAAAAGTATGTGATTTAAGGAAAATCTCCACCTCTGATTGATACTTCTTCTCTCAGATTCCTTACCTTGCAAATCTCCTTATGCAGCAGACTGGATATGAAACCTATTGCAGTAGCTCCTCCGCACTAGTAGGTGGTGCCATTGGCATCTGACATAGCTCCATCCCACCTTTGGGCATGACAGCATGGAGGCGCATATAGGTGCCACCCCTATACGCTTACATCCGTTCCTCTCTTGATGCACCTTTTTACGTAGTTCCCCTCTAACTGATTTAGCTCAAATTGATTTTGCAGTATGCAGGGATGTGCAGGACCGTGAAAAAGGTGAGTGAAAACAAAAGATTAACAAGCATTGGCATAGCCAATAGGTCTCGCCTTTGGGACCTTATAACTGTTTAGCCATGCAACAGTTGATATTGTTGCACCAAGGATATTGTGCTGCATAACTAAATACTTATAAGGTCCCAAAAGCGAGACCTATTGGCTATGCCAATGCTTGTTTAACACTTCTTTTCTCAGGCCTCATCCTCCGTTCCTTTAAAATTGACATGATCACTCTACTTTTGAAAAAGCCAGAATTTGACCACTGGCAGGCAGCCAACTATCGCTGAAATATCTACCTACAAGCAGCAGATTTTGGAAGCAGTTGTAGCCAAACAGCTCTGTTGATTTGTCAAAGAAAACCAGTTATTGGACGGTTCCAAAACGGCTTTCCGTCCACACGGCAGCACTGAATTAGCAATGATTGTGGTGAGTGATGCCCTTAGGCAACTGGCAGACGATGGCCAATTGAGTGTCCTCGTTTTATTAGATTTGTCAGCTGGATTTCATGCAATTGACCATAAGATTTTTATTAGTCAAATGCACACAGATGGCATTAAGCACTATGGACCAGATGCACGACCCTTTTTTGCGGCCGCAAACGAGAGATCCTCCTGTTTGCGGCTGCAAAAAAGGATAATGGCATGTACAAATGCTGTTTTGCGAGTCACAGACTCGCAAAATAGCATTTGCGACTCCCGCTATTAGGAAGGGGCGTCCCTTCCTAATAGCGAGTCACCAAGCCATGTACAATTGTTTTGTGACCGCATTTGCGGCCGCAAAACACTCGCAGTTTACCACCTACTTCAAGAAGGTGGTAAACCACTCGCAAACAGGAAGGGGTCCCCAGGGGACCCCTTCCCGAGTATGTGAGGAAATGCATACGAGGACCACTGCCTGCCCTTAAAAAAATGAAACCGAAAAGTTTCATTTTTCTTTTTTAAATGCATCCTGTTTTCCTTTAAGGAAAAAGGGCTGCATCTAAAAAAAAAAAAAAAAAAAGAAACTGCTTTATTTAACAAGCATTGGCATAGCCAATAGGTCTCGCCTTTGGGACCTTATAAGTGTTTAGCCATGCAACAGTTGATGTTGTTGCACCAAGGATATTGTGCTGCTTAACTAAATACTTATAAGGTCCCAAAGCGAGACCTATTAGCTATGCCAATGCTTGTTTAATGGGCGATCATGTCTATATATCCTAAATCCTGCTGGTAATGCTAATAGTAAATCTGGGTCTGATGTTATATCTGCCCAGGTCTCAGTGACAAACGTCAGGTCAAGATTCTGCATCTCCATAAATTCCACAAACTCTATTGCATTTTTATTTTACAGAGTTTTATATAGCGCGAACTTGACCCGAATCGGGTATAAGAGCGCTTTACATAGCACCAGTTGCATTACATGAGGACACATTCATTTTTGTTAGGCACTGGGAGATTAAGTGATCTGCCCTGGAAGGGAATGCAGGGGAGTGAAAGTGTTGAAGAGGAAAGATGAGATGTAAGCTACGCAGATGGCTGAGATGTGGATGGAAAAAGGTTGTACATGTCTAACAAAGTGAATATAACAGGAGTGATTGAGACACTCGGAAGACACTAACCCTTCCATAATGTTTAATACACAGTCCCAAGGCTTCAGAATTGAAACATTTGAAATATTAATTTATAAAAAAATTATGGTTGTTACTCATTTATCTTAAACAGCTAACAACCACTGATAAACGCAATAATCATGGCTGGTTTCAGGCTGATCAGTTGTTGTATTATATATATGGATGCAGTAACAGAAAGATCAGTGGAAAAACTAAACACCAGTCGGAACGCAAACCACGAAAAAACAGAAATGTATGTACTCAACCATACCCTTAATTGAATAGGACACGCCCCTTTAAAGACCCCTCCTCCCCTACTTTTTTTCACCCCACTTTAAAGCCTTGGCTGTGTGTTTTGTATGAATGGGGTGTTGTGTTGAGAGCCTGCTGTTTGTGAGACAGAAGGATGCAGTCTGTGACAGAAGGCTACTGATAAAAGTATGTTTATGGCCATTAATATGTGCATGTGATTATAATAGGTTAAACATACCATATGGTGTCGGTGGACCTTGCACGGTAAAGAAGCTGTCTGCACGCGGCAAAAATGAGGGATTTCATGACCTACAAAGCCGGTGTATTCATGAGATGCTTCGCAGGGCAGCCTCCACGACGCAGACTCTTGTGTACAGGAACCAGGTTGCTTTAGTAATAGAAAAGGGACTCAACAAAAAAGCAAAGAGAAATACGCTGCTTGTTCTACCAAGCATTGGTTTATGTGAAAGATGTTTGTTTATTCGCTTTAAGAGCCAAAATCACGCCTACTGCAAGGCTAAAATGTTCAGCTCCTGTGAATATATTAAAGCATTGCTTTTTAAAACAAAAAAAGTGGTTTTTATTGTGTTTATAATCATATTAAAATATGTAGCATGGAAAAGTAACAACAATGGTCAAAGAAATACAACTGAAATATTAGAATATTATGAAAATCGTTGAAAGTATTTCTTCGCTCGTCCGCTGATACAACAAATATTAACACTCCAGCATGGCCGATACTTTGATGCACATACAAGGGCCAGTCCCAAAATGTTCTCGACCTTCTTCGTGTCCCTGTACAATTCCTTCCTAAACAAGCGCGCGCCTCGCGCTGAAGGTAAAAAAAAAAGAAGCAAAAGCGCGCCTCGCGCGACAACAGGGGGGGGGGGAGGGGGTCTGCCGATTGCCTTGCGGGAGCCAGCGGCTATAATTGATACCATATGGCGCTGCCGCTCGCTCCCGCAAGGCAATCGCCACACGTGCACGCGTTGCCATTGAAGGCAATGGAACGCGTGCACGTTTTTGGGGAAAAAAGGGAACTGATGGCTAAAGGTCTCCTCCTATGCAGCGCATGCGCGCTGCGTAGGCGAGACCTAAAAAGCAGTCCCAGACATGGTGGTCTGCTGACCCCAGCAGGCCACCATCCCTGCGAGTGCTAGCCATTCCCAATGGGGTTGCAAATTGCGACCGCCTCATTAATATTCATGAGGCATGCAAATTGCGACCCCATTGGGAATCGCAAACAGTGTCTGAGACACTGTTGTACATCCCAATTTGCGAGTCGCAAATTGGTGTGTCGTACATATAACCCAAGGTCCTCCCGTGATGCACTTCTTTATTAAGTGAGAGAACTCAACAACTGAGATTAGGACGTCTGATCTCCCATCCCAACAAGTGCTGTTATGGAGTCTCTCAGGCTTTACCCCATATCTTTTTAATATCTACATGAAGCTGCGTCCTGTCATTCTTCGCTCTTTTGGGAAAATTGTCTACTTGTACATAGATAACACTCACATTTTGTTCAGAGTTGGCTATTCTACCAGTGATGTATGGAACTGAATGAGAATACACTAGCTCAAGCTTTATATGGACAAAACGGAGATCCTCCTCATCTGCTGTGCCCATAATGCTTGAAACGTGTCCGTATTGGCAAGGACTTCGACCTCTGCCCGTGCCCAGCAGCTGCTAAACAAGCTAAAATGTTGGGACTTGAAAGCAATGCCTCGTTACAGATGGAATAGTCTGGATTCAACAGTCTGCTCATCGTGTATCTTTCACATAAGAAGATGTCACCCTGTCCTGCCACTTGAGATAGACAAGCTTGTGTTGCGGCACTTTATAAGTATCAGATTGGACAACTGCAATGGCCTCTACGTCTGCATGAAAATCTCATGTCTAACAGTGCCCCCAAGCCATTCAAAATCAGGTGGCATGGTTAATAACTAGTGTGTCCGTGAGTACTATTCTGTACTCCCTACACTGCTTCCTGTACACAAACGTATCCTCCTCTACGTATTTTGCATTGTGATAAGTTTCCAATGCTCCTCCAAGAAGACTAAAGAGATACAGTCCAACGAGACGACTTTGCTCAGCCTCGTTTGTGCACCTTTGCATGCCTCTTACACAAAATAGTTCTTGGGGCCCAAGCCTTTTCTTCCCAAGCCGCAGTATCTTGGAGACTTTAGCTCATTGCTTGCAATAGAAATCTGATCATCTCTTTCATAAAACCCCTTAAGGCCTGGTTGTTCACAGTTTCCCCTCCCTGTATTTTCCTCTTTAGTCGGAAAACTAGAGCCAAGAGACCTTTGTGTAGCAGTGCTGTATAGAAACAATTAAAATGTGATGTGATGCGCCAACACTTTGTTAGCGGGGCACCACTAAGACCCAGTAGTATGCTGGCTGTGGATGGAGCAGAAGGGCAGGTGCACGGAGATGCAGAAGAAGAAGTGAGGACAGGTTGATTGTGTGTCGTGTTGTGGGTCAAGGGTGTGGAAATGGGAATAAGTTCACATGCGCAGAAGTTGTTTGGGTGGGTTTGAGTTTTAGTATGAATCAATAGAGGGCCAGAGAGGCACATGAAGGTTTACCAGCAGGAAGAGGAGCAGGTGTTCAGGTCCTCCAGGTCGTAACATGGAAGACCAGGGATCACATAGGACATGCCATCAGCTAGTTTTGACCTTTACTGGATTGCCTAGACTCGCATATCCAAGGACGGTGAAAGGGGAAAGCTGCCAGGTGACAGGGTAGACCAGATACAGGAGGGGTCTGTTGAAAGAAGGAGAAGGCTAAATAGGGGCGAGCACAAGGGATGGCGAAAAAGTTATTTAAGTAACTACAACGTAGCATTCTGTAAGATTAAACTTCATATCCTGTTTATCTCTATTCAGAATTTGTTAGATGGTTCTTCATCTGCCAACCCTTGCTCACTGAATCACGTGCATTACAGGGTACAAGTTCATTACAACAACAGGGTTTGAGGTGCACTTTCTGTAAAGTGAGCAAATACATTTCGTAGCTTTCAAATATTTTTATGGTTTACATTTTGTTAAACATATATTCATTCCCCTTTATATTGTCCATGTTGTAACTTTTATTAATGCATCCTATTTTATTTTTAATTGCATAGATATTTCACTTTGTTTTTATAAAGTGCATTCTTTTCTAATGCATATATAGTGCGATTTTTTATAATTCAGCGATGCAATACTATTCCAATAGATGCAATTTGGGTTCATATTAAATCTTTGCATGTAGTCCAATGGCTGCACGATATTAGCAGTTAGGGAACATCCTGCTAGACTGCTAACTATTTCATACTTTTTACGGGGTATTCCTCACCTAATGAATATCCTCCAGGTGCCAGAATGGATCAGGAAAATCCCCCCTGCCCCTCCAACAATAGCTCTACAGTGCCACCACGTGGCCTTATCTGCATTTTCACCCGCCAGGATGTGATGACATCAAATGATTATAGGGCACCCATTGGCATGCTGGTTTCATCTCCTGTTTTTCCGTGCTTCGTCGTGGCCCTTGACTCTTCAGTGCTTCACTGGTGAAATGCCTCAGCTTTCATTAGCGAATTTGTGAAATGTCTCCTGCACCACCAGCAACAGCTGGGGTTCTAGGTTTGGACTGAAGACTGCTCCACAGGTGTTCACTAAGATGATGGTTATGGTAGCAGCGTCATTCTGGAGCTCAGGATTCCATGTATTTCCTTACTTGGATGACTGTCTGATAAAGGCAGGATCTCCTACACTGGTCAATGAGCATCTTCAGAGTACTATGACCCTGCTCTTATTTACAGCTTGGGATTCACAATCAACACACACAAGTTCTATCTTGCACCCACACTGAGGATGATGTTCATACGAGAATGCCAGACATTTGGAATCACATTCTGGTGTTTCTGGCTCAGACACCAATTCTAGTCCTGCAAGTCTTGTGCCTGTTTGGCCTAATGGCTTCATGGATCTGGTTGGGGAACTAGGCTAGATGGTGACTGAGAGCCCTTCAAAGGTTATTAAGAAAGCAATGGCCCCATTATCAGGGGAGCCTCTTGGCTCAAGTGCAGACTCTCAACTCTGTCATCCTAGATCTGCACTGGTGGACGTGCCCATCTAATCAATCTGTAGATATCAGCTTCAGATTTTTTCAGTCACAGGCTACATTGGTTATAATCATTGAACCGGGGTGCTGATCCAGGCATCATCATGCGATTCTTTTGAACATCACCTACACATGAACATATTGGAGATGTCTTGCCATGAAGGCCTTCCATCTCCGAGAGTGCCATTCACTATCTGTCTGATTACACCATCATTGTCCATTACTTCAACAGGCCGGGTGGTGAGTCATGGCCCATTTTAGGAGGCACTACAACTCTGGTGGTGGACCAAACATGGGCCATTTTCTTGGTAATGGCGTACCTTGTGGGCACCATCAAGCTAACAGTGCATGCTCTGAGTTGCCTCTCCTCCGAGGATCACAAGTGGGTATTTCATCCAAAAGTGACGGAAGTAATATTTTCCATATTGGGGTGGATCTCAGACAATGCCTACAACAGGAAATGTCCTTCGGTTTGTGCCATGCACTTCCCTCTAGATGATTACCTGGGGATGCCGTCATTTTAAGTTCACCATGGCTCTTGCTTTACAGATTCCCATTGATCCGTCTTCTATCAAGAGTCCTGCAGAAGGTGCGGGAGGGTCTAACATGCCTGATCCTGATCACCCCATACTGAGCAAGGATTTGAAATGCTGGTCTGTTGGAACACAGCACTTATCCCCCTCTTCCTCTCCTGCACAGGGTGGACCTTCTTTAGCAGCAGGGTGGCCAGGTACTTCATTCTAATCCCCAAATGCTGTGGCTGCACATGTAGAGACTGAGTGGTGCCAACTAAGAGTCCTTCTCCAGAGGTTGCAGACACCCATCTTGGCTGCTAGGAACCTACCACAAAATCTACATTGATGCCTTTCCAATGAACTACGCTTTACGCTGTCCCTTGCCTAGCAGAGACTACTATAAAGGGCAATTTTGCTGTCCTATCCCCCTTCATGTGTCTTCCTAAATAGCCTTCCCTGTTGAAGTTGCTTTAGGTGGTTTCTCCCATTCTGTTTATTGTTCCTCTGTGCAATTTAAATCGTGTGTTAACGTTCGTTATGGTATCTCAATTCGAGTGAGTACACAGTTGCCCAGGTCATCTTTTGACTCTGAAAACTGTCCTTTTGGTGGCAATGACTTTAGTTCATAGTGTCTGTGAACTACAAGCCATCTTGGTCTGGCTATTAGTCAGTCTTTAGCTGGACACACTGGTTCTTTGTACTTGCTCATCTTACTTCTGAAAGTGGTTTCTGCCTTTCACATGGACCAGTACATCACACTTTCATATATCTTCCCTCCTTCTCATGCCACCATAGAGGAACATCTGCTGCATTGACTGGGCCCCAGGCATGCATTGTCTTATTACGTGATCTGTAAGTGGCAGGACAGGGTGTATAATTAGCTTTTAGTGAGCTTTCTAGTCAGGGCACAAGTCCTAAAAAAAGAAGTGGGGGGACTCTCCAAGTTAGGTAGTGTTACAGGAAGTGACATCACGACAGGAAGTGACATCACGACAGGAAGTGACGTCACTTCTGACATCACGACAGGAAGTGACATCACGACAGGAAGTGACATTTCATGTGCAGCAGATCTATCATTTGCACGTATTGCAAGACTTAACAATTGAAGCTGCTCAGTGCTTAAGCCTGTGACTTAAGGTCCCTGTATAGAGGAATTAACAGCCCAAATGTGGATGAAGTTTGGTGTACACCTACATTAGTAAAGACATTAAGTGCTGGGGGTCCAACATTCCTGAAGACTTGTGTTGTGGAAGATATCTATTCATTTTAAAGTGCAACATTTGCAACATACAGAAACACTAAAACCCGTCCTTGCACCATCAGCGATCCACAATCAGTGGGTAAAAGAAGAGCTAAAATTACAACAGCCACAGAGGCACACACAAAATTATCCAAGAGTATCAATATTTGTGAAACTGAGGCATATTAGACATAAACCACGGAGAGAGAGGAATGATAGCCAATAAGCTGATATCTGAAAGAGACACGTTAGTGACAGATTCCTTACCTTAGAATATCCCCAGGCGTCAGGCTGGATCCAGAAAGTTTTTTGCGTAGCAGTACCCTTGCGCGTCGGTAGGCGGCGTCGTGCGGCTCCGCGTCCGTCGTCGGCGTCGTGATCGCCGGGATGACGTCGCGGGCAGTACTTAGGCGCCGCCCCTGCGCGCTGACGTCAGTTCTTCTTTTTCCGCGCCAGTAAGCGCAGATCCGGGAAGAGCAGTGCCCTAGTCACTTTTTGACTATCTTTTTTGTGAAATTTTTCACTGTTTTCTTCAACGAGTCTTCACGACTCCTAAGGTGTCGTAGGGATGCCCGGCTTTAAGCCCTGCGAGGAATGTGGTTGTATGATGTCCATCACGGACCCCCACCTCGAGTGTCTCTTCTGTCTCGGCCGAGACCACGACACGAAGTCGTGCCCGGACTGCCGGAAACTTCATCCGAAGGCTTTGCGAGAGCGGTCTCGCAAGCTCCTTGAAGTCCGGCAGTCGGCTCCGCGCCGCACCAAGCCCCGGTCCCGGGAGAGGTCGAGGGGCCGGACGCGGAGTCCCCGCCGTTCGTCGGAATCCAAGTCTTCGCGCTCCTCCGGTAAGTCGAAGCACAAGAAGTCTAAGCGGCGTCATCGCTCTAAGACTTCGCCTCGCCGGTCGCGCGACTCGGCTGAGGTCCCTGTCGGCACCGTCCCGCGGCCCCGGACGTGCCTGTCGAGTTGCCCCCGCATTACCCGTCCTACCCGGGTTCGGGGGCGACTCCGGCCGAAATACAGAAATTCCTGTCGGCCATGGCCCGCCTCTTCGGGCCTCAAGGTCCCTCCGGTGCGCCTTCGGGCCCCGCGGGCCCTGATGGGGTTGCTCCGGCGTCGCCGTCGACTCCGGTCCCGGCGTCGCCTGTCCCACCAGCCTTCGTCCCGGCCTCGGCTCCGGCCCCGGCCTCGACCCCGGTTCCGGTGGTGCCGCAACCCCCATCGACGCCGGTTGACCTAACCACGCCTCCGCCGACGCCGATGTCCCCGGTGCCGTTTCCGACGCCGTCCGGGGCTCCGGGCGGCGTCGTTCCCCGGTTCTCCCGGGTCCGGACATGGAGCCGGACCGGCGTCGCCCGACGCCGGTTCCGGCGCCGATGAGACCTTGGGTCCCTTATGTCCCTCCTCCTCCATCTTTTCAACCTGAGGAGGACCAGGAGAGCTGGGAGGGGTCTGACGACCCTCTCACACAACAGTGCGAGTTTGACCCGGACTGGGTTGAGGAACTTGGGGATGCCAGTGGGCTGGATACCTCCCCCGACTCTGGCATGCTGTCTCCTCCCGTGGCAACGGAGGAGGGGGCTAATTTTGCAACGGTGTTGCGTAGAGCTGCTGGAGCCTTGAATCTCCAGTTGCCTACAGTGGCCGTCAGGACTAACCTCCTGACTGAAGTGCTTCAGCCGGCGGCCTCCTCTTCGGAGCCTGTGCTGCCGTTCAACGATGCACTCACTGACGTTCTTTTGGGTGCCTGGTCCAAACCCACCACAGGGGCTCCTGTGGATAGGAACGTGGCCCGACGCCATCGCCCGGCTCCGGGCGACCCCTGTTTCTCTCCCAACACCCCACCCCTGAGAGCTTGGTTGTCCAAGCCTCTGCCTCCCAAACAGCCTTCCCTACCGCCCCTCCGGATAGGGAATCCAAGCGCCTGGATCACTTTGGGAAGAAGGCTTTCACTTCCTCCAGTGCTGGCTTGCGGTCTGTTAATACCGCTTGCCTCTTGGGCCGATACACCCACTCCCTGTGGGATTCGGTGGCTGATGTTTTGCCGCAGTGTTCTGAGGAGGTCCAGACACTGCTTACCCGCGCTATTGCGGAAGGGCGTGATGCAGCTAAATATACCATCCGCTGTGGCCTTGATACCGCCGACTCGCTGGGCAGATCGCTTGCAACGACGGTGGCGCTGCGTCGCCACGCCTGGCTGAGAACCACTGGTTTTTCAGGGGATGTCCAGAATACTCTCATGGACATGCCCTTTGATGGAGTCGGTCTTTTTGGTTCGAAGGCAGACCATGCGCTGGAGCGTTTCAAGGACTCACGGGCTACTGCTAAGTCCCTGGGCCTTGCTGTTGTGCGCCCTCCGCAAACGTCTGCTTTTCGCTCCTTTCGTGGCCACGGAAGGGGCGCCCAGTCACGTCCACAGCCCGGCCAACGGCCCGCGCAGCAAGCGCCTTCGCGTGGCCGAGGACGTGGATACCGCCGTGGCGGTTCGGGCAACCAGCGTGCGGGTCAGGCCACCACCTCCAACCCGTCCGCGGCCTCCAAGCCCTCCTAGTCCCTCCTTTCAGGTGCACAGCACGCCAGTCGGGGGCAGGGTCTGCCATCACCTTCACCACTGGCGTCCCATCACCTCGGACAAGTGGGTCTTGGACATTGTCCGAAGGGGCTACTCCCTCCCCTTCGAGACCACCCCCCAGCCATGCCACCTCAATTCCACCGCATGTCAGGGGATCACTTGGTGCTTCTACAGAAGGAAGTCACGGCCCTCTTGGCCAAGAGGGCCATCGAGCATGTTCCGACCCCAGAAGTAGGGCGTGGTTGCTACTCCCACTACTTTCTGGTGCCCAAAAAGGACAAGGAGGACATGCGTCCTATCTTGGACCTCCGGAACGTCAATCGCTTCCTCCGGAAGGAGAAGTTCAAGATGCTCACCCTAGCTCAGGTCTTGACTGCCCTCGACCCCGGAGACTGGTTGGTAGCGTTGGACTTGCAGGACGCCTATTTCCACATCCCCGTCCTGCCGGCCCACCGGCGTTACCTTCGGTTCACGGTAGGCCTCGAGCATTTTCAGTTCACCGTGCTCCCCTTTGGCCTTACCAGTGCCCCTCGGGTGTTCACGAAAGTGATGGCGGTGGTCGCAGCTCATCTGCGCCGGGCAGGGGTTTCAGTCTTCCCCTACCTCGACGACTGGCTGCTGAAGGCGGGCTCGTCCCAGGCAGTCGTCTCCCACCTCCAGACTACGGCCGAACTCCTGCACTCGCTGGGGTTCTCCATCAATGTGCCAAAGTCGCATCTGATTCCTTCTCCACAGCTCCTTTTCATCGGAGCAGTTCTGGACACGACGCAGTTTCGGGCCTATCCTCCCGAACGGCGAGTCCGGGATATTCAGGCTATGATTCCGATCTTTCAGCCTTTATCCTGGGTTTCGGTACGGATGACCCTGAGGCTGCTGGGCCTCATGGCCTCCTGCATCCTGCTGGTCACTCATGCCAGATGGCATATGCGGGCTCTGCAGTGGGACCTGAAGTTCCAGTGGGCGCAGCACCAGGGCGACCTGTCCGATCACGTCCAGATCTCGGAGGGGACTGCAAAACAGTTGCAGTGGTGGCTCTCGAACCGGCAATGGGTCATGGGCAGATCCCTCTCCCTTCCCCAGCCAGAGCACACAGTTGTGACGGACGCGTCCCTTCTGGGATGGGGCGGTCACATGGGAGAGGCGGAGATCAGAGGCCTCTGGTCTCCGGCGGAGTCCCGGCTCCATATCAACCTTCTGGAGCTCCGGGCGATCCGACTTGCACTCAAGGCATTCCTTCCCTCTGTCAAAGGGAAGGTAGTGCAGGTGTTCACAGACAACACCACCGCCATGTGGTACTGCAACAAACAAGGCGGGGTGGGGTCGTGGACCCTTTGTCAGGAGGCTCTGCGCCTCTGGACATGGCTGGAACACCAGGGCATGTTCCTGGTGGTTCAACACCTGGCAGGTTCCCTGAACGCCAGGGCGGACGAACTCAGCCGCAGGTGCATGATGGATCACGAATGGCGTCTTCACTCGGAAGTGGCGCAAGGACTCTTTCTACAGTGGGGAGAGCCTTGGTTAGATCTATTCGCCACCGAAGAGAACGCGCAATGTCATCAGTTCTGCGCGTTGGAATTTCCAAGGCGGCACTCGCTCGGCGACGCTTTTCGTCACGAGTGGAGTTGCGGTCTATTGTACGCCTTTCCGCCTATACCACTTCTACCCAGAGTGTTGAAGAAGATTCGGCACGACCGGGCCCAAGTCATTCTTGTGGCTCCGGACTGGGCTCGAAGAGTTTGGTATCCCGAGCTACTCAATATGAGCGTACATCCCCGATCCGTCTGCCTCTTCGGGAGGATCTTCTGTCGCAGCAGCAGGGGACGGTCCTCCACCCGAACCTGTCCAGTCTACACCTGCTTGCGTGGAGATTGAGCGGCGGCAGTTGATTCCTTTCGACTTGCCTCCCGAAGTTTGTGATGTGATTCTGGCAGCCAGGCGTCCCTCCACTAAGGTGGTATACGCCTGCAGGTGGAACAAATTTGTGGCATTGTGCACAGCAAAGGCTGTGAATCCCCTTTCTGCCCCTCTTTCTGAGGTCCTTCTGTTCCTTCTCTCTCTGGCCCAACAGGGTTCTGCCCTGGGTACCATCAAGGGTTATCTTTGTGCTATCTCGGCCTTCCTCAGGCTCCCTGATCAGCCCTCCCTTTTCAAGTCCCCTGTTGTTAACAGGTTCTTAAAAGGCATTACTCACCTCTTCCCTCCTGTTCCGTTTGTGATGCCTCAGTGGGACTTGAACTTGGTTCTTACCTTTTTAATGTGCGCTCCCTTTGAGCCTCTACATAACTGTCCTCTTCGTCTTCTGACTCTGAAGACAGCCTTTCTGGTGGCCATCACCTCCGCTCGGCGGGTGAGTGAGCTCCAGGCTCTATCTTGCAAACCTCCCTTTCTGTCTGTTCATCCAGACAAGGTTGTTCTTCGGACGCGTCCGTCCTTCTTGCCAAAGGTGGTTACTGCTTTCCACATTGGGCAGACCATCACTTTGCCCACCTTCTTTCCGCCTCCGCATCCTTCCAGAGAGGAAGAGAGGCTCCACCGTCTGGACCCAAAACGTGCGCTCTCTTTCTAAATTGACCGCACAAAACACTTCCGGGTGGATGACCAGCTCTTTGTTGGCTACGTGGGCGCCAAAAAGGTCGGGCGGTGCACAAGAGGACCATCTCCCGCTGGGTTACCTTGTGCATCAAGACCTGCTATTCTTTGGCTAAAAGGAGCCTCCTGTTGGGCTGCGTGCCCATTCCACCAGGGCAACGGCTGCTACCACGGCCTTGGGCCGCGGTGTTCCGCTGCCGGTGATCTGTCAGGCAGCTACGTGGGCCTCGCTGCACACGTTTACAAAGCATTACTGCCTTGACAGTCAGGTCCGGAGGGACGGCTTCTTTGGCCGTTCTGTCCTCCAGGACTTCCTTGTCTGATCTTTGTTCGCAGACCCACCACCGGGGTTGGTATTGCTGGGGTATCTATTCTAAGGTAAGGAATCTGTCACTAACGTGTCTCTTTCAGATGCACAAGTTACTAACTTGTGTAACGATATATCTGTAAGAGACAGTAGTTAGTGACAGATTCCTACCGCCCACCCATCCTCCCCGTTCTGCGAACTGATTTCTAGGGTTAAGGACATCCCTTTCAGGGCCCTAGTATTTTTCAGACACCTATGTCAGCTTCTTGCTTGGCTCTGCGTTCCTGGCGCGGAAAATCGTGTACAGAACTGACGTCAGCGCGCAGGGGCGGCGCCTAAGTACTGCCCGCGACGTCATCCCGGCGATCACGACGCCGACGACGGACGCGGAGCCGCACGACGCCGCCTACCGACGCGCAAGGGTACTGCTACGCAAAAACTTTCCGGATCCAGCCTGACGCCTGGGGATATTCTAAGGTAAGGAATCTGTCACTAACTACTGTCTCTTACAGATATATCGTTACACAAGTTAGTAACTTGTGCGACAAGAACAGAACCTTCTTCATCCTAGCCTACTTCCAAAACTCACTAGGAGGGTGGCTCAGCGAGCCAACTACTCATTCAAGATACATGGTAATCTGTAGTTTACTAGTTCAAATCATGGGAAAAAAACAACTAATCCTCCCGGTTCCGGTAAACTGAGTACCAATCACTTGGGTAATAATAATGATACGTGCTATTTACAGCACTTAGTAAGAGAGCGTCGACATGGGGACTTCCCACCACCCACAAACAGATTAAGCACACCCACACCGCCAGGAGGTGATTGCAGTATTAATACAACCTACGGAATGCTGTCCAATGGGTAATTCCAACACTTCTAAACAGTAGCTTAAATAGACTGCCAGCAGCGCCCGATGCCAAGTAGTAGGCAAACAATGCGCTATACAAAAACCATTAAGAAGCAGGATTTCGTACAGAGCGGCGAGAACATGGCAAGTGGGCCACTGCAAAAGGATGTGGTCCATCGGCTAGACTGCCGACTTTGGTGCTGGAAACCAGGGTTCGAGCCTGGGGGTCGCGTCCACATCCTGTGATTCTGGGCAAATCACTTAATCTCCCTGTGCCTGAATGTGTAATGTAAATACGGTGCTCATGTAAAGCTCTCCAATACCTTCGGGTCGAGTTCGCGCTATATAAATATGCAACAAAAAAAAAGCTGATTTCTGCCTGACGGCTGCCCTCTCTCCTCTCCAACAACTGATACGTGACAAGGAAGTTGTAACCACCGCTCGGGTAATGTCAGTTTGTCACTTGTAACAACACCAACAGCGTGAACAAAATGCAAGATCTTCCAAAGTGCAGCACTGTTTGGCTTTGAATTTGCACGTGCTGGTGTAGCAGGTAGGACTCTGAAAAAAAGCAGCCAAGAGACTTGACGGCCGCGAACGTCAAGGAAATATTTACTGCCAGCTATGAGGCGTGTGTAAACAAAACTACAGTAACGCTATTGACCAACACACTTCCTGTTCATTGATATCTCGCACGGCGAAGGGCCCCAGAGAAGAAACCCCCCTGTACTGGGAGCAGGCGCAGCCCCCTCCCCCGTCGTGTGTGTCAGCCCGGGCTGAGACAGCTTCCCGGGCACACACACACAGCCGCACCCGAGTACTTCACAGGTCTTTGAAAGACCATTTAGTGTTAACGAGGCTTTGTTGCTTGTCACCCCTTCTTAGAGCCCCTGCAGCTCCACACTGCCTCGGCTGGAAGAATTTGCCCCCCCTGGTATTTGTCTCTAGTTGCGCCTCTCACTGTGAGCGAGGATAACCTTACCAGGATTAAAGTCCCGTAGCCGGGAGTGTTGAAGCTACGCGGTAGCCAGCCCTGTCGTTGGGAGATCAAGGGTAAGTCAACGGCCGCCATCTAAGAAAATTAGGGGCGGCCGTGAGGGCAAGTGAAAGCTCAGCTTTTGAGCAGGGGGGACGGCGTCCACCCGGTAAAATAAGTGGGGGGACGCCGTCCACCCGCGTGGTACCCCGACTCGTGCCCTGTTTCTAGTGCCAAGAGGGGCAACCTGGTGTCCAACCACACCATTCCCCATTGTCTCATCCTAGAATTAAGGTCTGATTGCCTTGTCCTACAAATTTATGGAAAATATGGCTCTTCTGATCTGCAAACACAGTTCTTCCTAAAAAGTCCAATTTAGATGATCATCTAATGGTGAGCCGGTGCTAATTAATATTTGCTAAATCCACTTTGCTTTGTGATAAATATTTTGAAACAAAGACCAATCTTTGTCAAATTGATCTTTGCACTTAAGGAGTTGTTGACTCAATTGCTTGCCGAGTAATTTCCTCTTTTGAAATAAATTCTCATTAAGTATATTGGTTGCTGTTAATAATCGCCTTTATCTGAGATAATGGTCTTAAACTCACATTTGGCTGATAGGTAATTGCTTGTTTAATGTTGGTGGATGTCAACGTGCAGCATGAGAAATTATTTCTACCCTTGGGTGTAGGCACAAGTTAGTTTTTCTTTTTATATTCCTATAACTTATTTGTGTGTTAAAGTAATAGGCCCAGTTTAAGCAATACACCTTACTGGGAACCCTAAAAAAGTAACTAGGCCTTAAAGTACAAAATAATTAGATTTATTAATATACAATTACTGATCTCGACAACCTAATGAGAAGTCATGTCCTTAAATACATCAATTCCCTTCACACCACACTCCTCCCCTACAGGGAACTGGCTAAATTATTTCCACAAATTGACCCTTCCCCAGGTGCCTCCTTAAAATGGGGACAATGAATCTCTGTCTTGCGTCATTTCAGCCCCCTTCTTCTAATAGCAAAGGCTTACTTCAGCATCAGTTCTCAGCATAAGCATGAATTTGAATATTACTGGGTGGACATCTGTAATCAACACATTAGCTCTGATTAATCTGGTCATATTTACTGCATCAATCAGTTTTAATCTAGAGATATCCATTTTCCAATACATGAAAAAAGGTTAAGTGCAGAAAGTGCCACACAAGGAGAATGTGTTCTCACTCACAACCTCTACTGATGGAAAGGGCAGAACGTATAGACTTTAGCCTCCGGCATTCTAAATTGTTCTCTTTTCAGGGTCCCCAAAGCACAAGCATTGGAAGCTGCATAACATTTACTGCCAACTGTGTATTATGATCTCAAATGACTTTGAATCAGCTGGCAAATCCACGTAACTCTAGGGATAATTAGCGTCCCTGAGAGATGGCAGGTAGTGGATTAACCTCAGGACACTCAACTTGTTACTTAGGTAAAGCAGTTCTCAGGTATGCCAAAGCAGTTCTCAAGGGCAATATTTGTCACCTGAGAATCTGGATGTGTGCAGGAAAAGTGATGTTTAATTAGCCAGCCAGGGGACTTTGAAACTGGTGTGTGGAAGCTTTTGAGTGTCATCACCTAGCAACAGCTTAATAAACGGAGCATTTCCTCCAGAGTGCTGGGTGGATGTGAGTTCACAGAGGACTGTGTGTGCTTAGATGTTACGCGAGAGTTTGAACTGCATGCTAATCGCCTTGCAGCGCTTTCTCAACACTGTCTGAGTTGCTTGTCAGGCCATGGAATTTGTTTGCTTGCAAGGCAGACAAACTAGGAAGCAATTTAAAAAAATAATTAGACATTTGCACAGGTACGACGATACACACACGAAAAGAGGCCTCAGTGAGTTTAGCACTTAAATCTGAAATCTGTGTGTAACAGGTTGGAATCTCTGCAACTAACCATTTCACCCCCTTCTTTCAACAGAATCAGCTTCATTGAGTAGGGATGGGTAGCATATTATTTGCACTATTGTATGAAGCGCAAACAAATCTCTGGTAGCAAGCACTACATAAAAATTCATTATTAGTATTTATGAGTGCATGGGGATAAGGTGTTACCATCCCAAATCAGAAAATTCGAGTGGCCAAAGCCAATGATCTATCACCCTTTGATGCACAGACTATACGACCAACATTTCATTTGATATTTCTTACTACTGTCTGTGTGCATTGAGACACCTCCCTGGGACAAGCAGCAGAGAATGTGTACTGTTTGGCACCAACTATGGATGAATATATCTGCGTTCTTTTCTTTTTCAAGGGAAGTGAGTTAGATGTCTGGGATGGGGGGGATTACGGTGTACTAATATGGGTGGATCGTGCAGGGCAATGACCTTTCCTCACAGCTTTAATTTGTTCTCCACAGAATTGGGCACACGTTCTGTATTATGGCCAACTTTTTTATTTAATAAAGTAAATAGGCAAAAAAATCTATTGAAAAAAAAAAACCTGTTGACTTCCGACTTAAACAACTAGGTTCCATTTTAAAGCCACCTGTCAGAAAGGAAGCTAATGCAGATGAATGAAGGAAAGGCACCCATGCATGGGTCTTCAAGTTCGGGCTTCTGAGGTAAATGGAATGCATTTCAAGGGGGTCCGTCTCTTCTCAGGCTGAGAGGTGAGTGGTCCAGGTTGCAGTGAGGTGACAGCAGAAGCCCTCTTCCAAAGAGCTCGTCTTCACAATTCTTTTGAATGGTGTGAGATGGGCTTGATTCCTTAGGTATCAGTATTTAGTACCAGAATATCCGTGATTGCTCAAGTTACCTGAAACGCTGCCAGGTTTTCAGCAGTCGAGGAAGAGCAAGTGATCTGCCAACAGGACCCACAAGTCTCTCAATAGGATGTTTGCAGCAAGCTTAAATGGCTCACTTTAAACCCAACACCTCAACCACAATGAAAAGCTTCGAGCCAAGGAAGTTGTGGTCTTTATGTAAAGTAGTAAGAATAGAGGCAAATATAAGTCTTGACCTGTGGTCACCAGTTATTTTACACATGCAGTAACACTCCATTTAACACTATGTTGTCCAATGGACCCAGGGTCGAAATCTATCTTAAGTGTGGCTCCAGTGCATATATATGCTATAGGAAGGCTAAGCAAAACTCCCCCCCCACCACCACCACCAAACGCAAATGATTGTAAAATAGTATTAAACAATTTTTCTACAAGTGTCATCTAGTTATGACATACAAATCACATGAGTTATAACTGCACAATTCCACAAACATTTATTTAAAAAGTAATGTTTAATTTAATGCTCTCTGGCTGTGACTTATAATTCCCAAAAATGTATTTTTTTTCCCAAACAAACACGTGCCTATTTGTTTTGCCCCTCAACTTGAAATCTAAAGACACACTGCCTTGCTCGCTCTGTGCGTGCTTTCTTGTTGCCACTTCTGCAAAGTCTCTGCGACTTCTTGTGCAAAATAGAAGACTATGCTGTACCTGAAAAGAAAGCTTCTGTTCAATGCTTTATGCAACTTTGGAGGCTGCGTTGCGCCAGGCAGCCTGACCCTGAGAAGGAATGTTCCTTTAATGTTTTCCAGCCCGGCATCCTTTTCTCCGATATTCTCCATATTAAACACATGGACGGCGTCTGGGACGGAGTATGCCTTCAGTTTTGCAGCGTGAATCTTTCTGGATTCACTATGCTGTGCATTATTCCGCCATCTCGTGGTTGGGTCCGGATTCGTAGTCTTTTCTTTGTTTTTGTGTTTTTTTGTTTTTTTTGTTGGCCCAGGTGGGCGGCGACGCCCCACCATTTGGTGTCTTCGGTGACGTCGTCGCGCTTCCTCGGGAAGCTCCCACCCTTGGTAGCCATCTTCAGCCGTGGGGTCTGGATCGTTGCCGAGAAGTTCCAGAAACTTTGGACGAGGAATCTCAAAGTCGAATATCACCACAGAGGATCGTTTCCCGAGACACCGGACGACGACACAAGTAAACCGGAGACAACAAGAAGGACGACGAGGTAGAAGGTCCACGACCGAAATCTCGATGCCTACAGAGAATGCGCTCACAGGGGGCTCCCTGCGAGCGGTTATGGACAAGACACCGTTTAAGTTTTGCCAGAACTGTCACCACAAGTACGCCCAGAAGGACCAGCACCCAGTCTGTAACCTCTGCTTGCCGCTCGAACACATCAGTGAAGACTGCAACGCGTGTTCGGCGTTCACCCCGAAGACCCTCCGGGTAAGAGAGAGACAGAGAAGGGCGAACTACAACATGCAGGGCCAGGGACCAGCACCATCGCTCCGAGACCTGGGCCTCTCGAGCGGAGAGGAAGACAACATCGCAGAGGGACCGGAGGACTGCTCTGTCGTCGAGGTCCATAAGAAAACGTCGAAGGAGGTAAGGGAGTCGTCGACCCCAAGGCACCCAAGCGACGCTCGAAAGAGTGAAGCCAGAACCCCGAGCGACACTCTTAGAAGTGTAGAAAAGTCCTCAAAGGGAGCGTTGCCGCCGAAACCCTCGACGAAAGCAACAGCATCCAAGGACAAGCAACCGAGCGGATCCTTCGAGAAGGACTCCCAATCGGCGAAAGCCTCCGAAAAAACAAAGGCGTCGAAGGTCACCTCCGAAAAGGAAGCCTCGACACCGAGAAAGGAAGGCCCGGCGTCATCTTCGACGACCGCGACCACAAAGAGAGGCGCTGCACCACTCGACGCCGAAAAGGCCCACGAGATGGCGAAAAAGAAGAGAAGGCTCGAGGCAGAGATGGCGAGCATCCTGCAACGTAAAAAAGACTTCGACGAGAAGATGAAGCAATACGCTATTCCATCGAAGCCAGCGCACGAGGCACTCGAGGAGTTCGACGCCGAATACATCGAGCCCCCGAAAACACCCGAACCGCTCGAAGACCAGGACGAAGAAGACTACGACTTCGAAGCCGAAGGCGAAGAAGAGATGCAGTCTTACCGGGACTCAGAGCCCTCGGAGGCACAAGACTTGGACTGGCAAGACCTCGACGCAGAGTCACCAGAAGAGGGGGTAGACTCTTACCCCTCGAGGCCTTCGCCGCCAGACGACATCGGAGTCTACAATGGAGTCGTCCAGAAGGCTGCAAAGACATATGGGGTCGAAATGCAGGAGGAAAAGACAAAAGCAGGTTTCCTCTTCGAAACCCTGCTCCCTCAACAAACAAAGAGCCAATTCCTACCCATATTGCCCGGTGTCCTGGACCAGGGAAGGGAGGCCTTCAGAGAACCTGCAGTCTGCAAGGCGGTTACACCTAGAAGCGAAAAGAAATATAAGCATTCCACAAAAGACCCTCCGTACATCCAAGGGTCAGTGCCAGCAGACTCCATTATCGCAGCAACGGCCAGGAAAAGGGCCGGTGTGCCCACCAACACAGGCCCACCTCCAGACAAGGAGAGCAAGCGAATAGACCTCACAGGACGAAAGGTGGAGAGGAACGCAGCCATACACTGGCGCATCGCTAACTCCAACGCCCTCATCAGCAGGCATGCATACCAGCATTGGGATGAAATGAGCCAGCTCATTACACACCTGCCAGAAGAATACCAACAAAGGGCTAATTACCTAGCGGAGGAGGGCAAGGCTATCGCGAACACTTGCCTAAAGTCAGCCTTGGACGCAGCAGAGAACTCCAGCAGGCAAATGATGATAGGGGTGACTGAAAGGAGACACGCATGGCTCAGGATCTCGGGCTTCAAGCCGGAGGTACAGAGTAACATCCTCAACACACCTTTCGACGTGGAGAAACTGTTTGGAGCACCGGTCGACGACAAGTTGACGCAACTAAAAAAGGACAACGAAACTGCGAGGTCCATGGGAGCACTGCAGTTCAGGGGGATGAGAAGAGGAAACCCCTCAAGGCGGCCCAGTGGTAGAGGGGGCAATGCACCCACCACTTCACACCAGTCCCCCCAGCAAGGATACCAGGGGAACAACCAGGGCCAAAGCCAACAGGGACAACAGCAGCAAAATTGGCAGTACCAACCCAGAGGACGGTCCTTTCGAGGGCGCGGTTACGGACGGGGACAGGCCCGAAGAGGGGGACAGCAGCCCACCTCAAAGTGACTCCACAAACAAACCAAACCCTCCCCTATTAACACCAAGGGAGAGGAGAAGTCAACAAAAGGACAAAATAAAAAACACACACAGCCAAAAAATAACCACCGAGCATACAACCCCGGTTGGGGGCAGAATAGGAAAGTTCCTCACACAATGGAGGAACATTACCACGGACAAGTGGATACTGAACATCATACAGCACGGGTACTGCATAGAACTCCAAAAACACCCCCCAGGCAAAAAACCAAGACACCGGGCAATTCCCGCAAGGGAGCTCGCCCTCCTACGTCTAGAAGCAGAGGAGCTGCTACAAAAAGAGCAATAGAACCAGTTCCAATAAACGAAAGGAACAAGGGAGTATACTCAACGTACTTCCTAGTGCCAAAGGTAGACGAGACACTAAGACCAATACTGGACCTCAGATTCCTGAACAAGTTCGTAAAAACTCAAAAATTCAAAATGACTTCACTTCAGGAAGTAATACCCCAAATCCAACAAGGGGATTACATGGCGACCATAGACTTGAAAGATGCATATCCGCACATACCCGTCAACCACAAACACAAACGTCTACTAAGATTCGTGATAGGCCAAAATCACTACCAGTTCACAGTGCTAGCCTTCGGACTAAAGTCCGCACCAAGGGTGTTCACAAAATGCCTAGCAGCAGCTGCAGCGCACCTTCGGAGGAAGGGCATACATGTATACCCCTACCTCGACGACTGGCTTGTGAAAGCAGGATCATACAGACACTGCAAGGATCACATCAATCAATCAAGTCATACAAACACTGTCCAGACTAGGTTTCTCAATACATTGGGAGAAATCGTCAACAAAACCGCAGCAGATCAAAATATTCTTAGGGGCACAAATAGACCGCACACAGTCCAAGGTGTTCCCCAGCGACAAGAGAACTATAGCGCTCCTGAGGGAAACACGTCATTACCGCAAGGGGCAAGTTCTGACAGTGACGACGGTGAGCAGAATAATGGGGATGATGTCATCGTGCATCCACCTAGTCCCACATATCAGGCTGCACATGAGACCGTTCCAAGAATGGATACAGCAGCAGTGGTCACAAGCGACAGGGAGTTGGGAAGATCTAGTGGTTGTCACACACGCAGTGCAGCAAGAAATAGCGTGGTGGAAGGAAGAGAACATATTACAGGGGAAGCCATTCACACAGCCAACTCCAACAGTGACCATCACAACAGACGCCTCACAGCAGGGCTGGGGCGCGCACATGCACAGACTCCGCGTCAGGGGGCTGTGGTCACAACAAGATGCAGTGAAACACATCAACTACCTAGAACTAAAAACTGTGTTCCTAGCCTTAAAAGCCTTTCAAAAGCAGCTTTACGGACAGAAAGTGCTGATACAAACAGACAACACAACCACCATGTTCTACATCAACAAACAAGGTGGTACACAGTCAGCACCGCTATCAAACCTAGCACAGGAAATTTGGAGATGGGCCATCCCTCTAAGGATAGACCTACTGGCAATACACCTCCCAGGAATAGACAATGTAGAGGCAGACCGACTCAGCAGACAGACGTCGGCATCCCACGAATGGGAGCTCAACCAACAGGAGGTGCAGCGGCTGTTCCAAAAGTGGGGTACACCATGGATAGACCTGTTTGCAACACTCCAGAATGCAAAATGCCAACATTACGCATCCAGACAACCGGACCAAAGGTCCCTAGGGAATGCGCTATGGATAAGTTGGTCGAACGAATTTGCATACGCTTTTCCCCGATACCACTGTTACACAAGGTACTCAGCAAATGCAGGAGCAGCAGCATGACACTCATACTGGTGGCACCTCAGTGGGCCAGACAATCATGATTCTCACAAATAATGGAAATGGCGCAGGAACCAGCACACAGGTTCAGCAGAAGGAAAGACCTCCTGACAATGCAAGACGGAAAAGTGCTCCACCCAGAACCAGAGAGCCTCAGCCTAGCAGCATGGCTCCTGAGGACCTAGAATTCGCACACCTCAAGCTACCACCAAGCACCATGGCAGTTCTCAGAGAAGCAAGGAGACCCACTACAAGAAAATGTTACATTGCAAAGTGGAAAAGGTTCTCTCAATGGTGCATTAAAGAGGGACTGCAACGAAAGGTCACAAAAGAATCAACGGTACTACAATACTTAACGCACCTACTACACAGCGGGCTGAGTTACTCGTCACTAAGGGTTCACTTAGCAGCCATAGTGGCCTACACCAGGGGAGAAGCGGGGAAAAGCTTCTTCACCTCCCAGGTGGTCAAAAGATTCCTGGAAGGGGCTAAAAGAATAGCCCCCCCAAAAGAATGCCAGCCCCAAGCTGGAACCTCAACACTGTGCTAACACAGTTGATGAAACCACCATTTGAGCCCATACACAAGATCACACTGCACATGCTCACACTAAAAACTGCATTCTTAGTGGCTATAACGTCACTGCGAAGGGTCAGTGAACTGCAGGCTCTTACACTACAAGAGCCCTACTTGCAAATACACAAGGACAGAATTGTCTTGAGAACAGACCCACACTTCCTGCCAAAGGTGGTGTCGCGGTTCCATATTAACCAGACAATACAGATACCAAGTTTCTTCCAGAAACCATCAACGCCCACAGAAAAGGCGCTACACACGCTGGACGCCAGAAGGGCAGTGATGCACTACATAGAAAGGACGAAGGAATGCAGGAAAACAAAACAACTCTTTGTTTCCTTCGCAAGCAGTTTCCTGGGACGGCCAGTAACAAAAAATACTATAGCACGATGGATTGTACAGGCAATACAACTCTGCCACAAGCAGGCAGGACAGGAATTAGAGGGAGCCGCCCAGGCTCACTCAACAAGGAAGAAGGGAGCAACGGTTGCGTTCCTAGCGAACACACCTATACAAGACATTTGCCAAGCGGCAACATGGTCTTCCGTGCACACGTTCACCAAACACTACTGTGTGGATATCCAGATGAACAAAGAGGCACAAGTAGGACAGAAGGTCTTACAGCACATTTTCAGCAACCAATGCTCATCTTCCACCCAACCACCGCAATAACAAAACCGCTACAAAGTCTATGCACAGCATAGTGAATCCAGAAAGATTCACGCTGCAAAACGAATAGTTTCTTACCTGTCGGTGTAGTTTTGCAGCTTGAAGACTTTCTGGATTCACTAGCGATCCCACCCGCCTCCGCCAGGAAGATAACATAGGAGGTTAAGGGTACAACTAGACTACATACAGAGTTTAGAGGGATCAAAAGGAAAATTGAAAGATAAAAGAGAAAGACATAGACGACAAAAACAGTAAGAGGAAAAGAAAAAAGAATCCGAAGATGGCTACCAAGGGTGGGAGCTTCCGCAGGAAGCGCGACGACGTCACCGAAGACACCAAATGGTGGGGCGTCACCGCCCACCTGGGCCAACAAACAAAAAACAAAAAAAAACACAAAAACAAAGAAAAGACTACGAATCCGGACCCAACCACGAGATGGCGGAATAATGCACAGCATAGTGAATCCAGAAAGTCTTCAAGCTGCAAAACTACACCGACAGGTAAGAAACTATTTGTTGTCTACGCCACTTCATGGTGGCTTACTCTACTTCCACGAACTCCGAAATGGACACCGGCCCCTTTAAATCCTAGAAGGGGTTGCAGTGAACGTATCAGTGCCAGTTTGTTAATGCATTTCCCCTTGGCCTGGAATTAGTCGAACAATTTCACACGATCAGGGATTTGATGACATCACACCCACTGTGTGACCCCTCCACTACCTGTTCTTGAATACTTACGTGCAGTGCTTTAAATGGAAAAAAATAAGTGCAGGTACTCGCCAAAAGGAGCAGTGGGTGGAGTTTAGGGAGGTGCTAAGGTGGAACAAGGGGCGGAGTTAGCTTTTTGACTTTGCCAAGGTTGTATGCACGAAATCTGCATGCATTGTTAGAATGTCGGATATATCTGTCCATTAGTTATCTCACTAATAACTATATATATGGCACTTACTAATAAGTGTTTATTACTACCCAAAGTACCCTTTTTTAGCATCCTTAAAATAAGAAAAGATTGAGGAAAAACAGCAAGGTTCTAAATATATTCCTTCTTGTTTGCAGGCAGGTCCTTGCTGCAGGGTCATAACTCACTGAGCTACATTACAAGGATGTTAACTCTTGACCTGCAGGTAACACAAGGCTCTATGCAACAAAAACAGTAATCAACTAAGCTATCTACATTAAAAAAAACGAATCTGTTACTTACATGTTGCATGCTGTGCTTTCCAGCAGACACATTGATCCTCTATGCACTTTTATGGTAAGTTAAACCCTTGGTTAGAATGTACACAGATCTTTCTAGCAAGTGCATTAACCTCCAGAGTTATCCACTTTATTGTTACTTATGATGCCCCGAGCTCACTTACTTATGGGAAGGACCTCAACTTTCTGGTTCTCACGATTGGTGAATGCGCACCTGCAAAAAGCGAGGAATTCATCTGGCACTATTTTCATTCTCGCTACTAGTGGGTGTTTCTGTCAAACCTGGAAACCAGAGTTGCTTTCGAAGAGACATACTGTGTATAACTTTAGTGAGCAGCATATTCTCTCTCTCTGCTACTGGATGAGAAATGCTGACACACACACACTAGCGATATTGCTGTTGGTGGCTCACCCTTTCAACATTCCATTTTATGTGGTTGAAAAGGAGTGGTGGAAGGAGTAAACACGCTGCAGATGGGATATCAGAAAGAATGAAGTATCTACTGGGCTGATCTGGCTGCACTATTTGTAATAAAAATACACACCATGATCCCAGGTGTGTTAATTCAGCTAATAATTGATATTATATGCCTCATATACTTACTATGCCAAATGCATTCTTGCATTTGTGGATGAAATAAATATTAAAAAGAAAAGGAACAGGCTTTCAAATCACATTATAAATGGCAAGATGGTCTTTCTGAATCAAAATATGGCCAATGACGTGAAGTCCTGGTTAGGAGATGGGGCTTATTACAAATTAAATATGTTTTCTGTGCTTGTACCACGTAACTTGTACAGACGATCACCTGGGAGCACACAATAAATAAAAAATGTATGTTTTCCTGCTTTTGGCATTCGATCACAGTGTGCAATAAATTGCAGCCTTAAGTGTGAAGAACACGCACATACCTAGCCATGCAACACATTTACTGGCTTCTGATAAAAATGCAGCCATGTACATCCATGTGGCATGTAGGCCCAGGTGGTTTAACACTGGCTGCAAACATCTCTGTTTAAAGAGCATTTCACATTTTTCACTGGACTGACAAGGTCGATAAAATAAGGATCAGCGAGTTTGGTAACAAGATCCCTTTTTATTTACACATGCAAGTATTGTTTTGTAATGTAATTGCATTTATATAGCGCATACTACCCCTGACGAGGCGTCGAATCGCTTTTTCAGTGAGTAGCACGCTACTCCGGAACCCATAAAGGATTAGTGTTGAATTAGTATATTGAAATATGAAAATAATTTGAGTGGTGGATATGTTAGTCAGTTATTTGGATTGAGGAGGATAGCGGAGGGATAGAAGAGGGAAAAAGGTTTGTATTTATATAGCGCTTGTTACCCCTGATGGGGTGTTGAAGCGCTTTATTTGGCGAGTAGCACGCTACTCTGGAACCTATAAAGGATTAGTTTAGTGAAATATGAGTGGACATGTCAGTCTATTATTTGGATCGAAAAGGATAGTGGAGGGATAGAAGAGGGAAGGATTTAGACTTTTTTTTTTTGGAGGTCATAGCAGTAGGAGGAGGCTTGGAATGAGCAAAAGGGATGTGCAGGGGAAGAGTCAGAGGGAGGGGTTTAGAAAGGCTTGTGAACCACAACGTCCTTAAAAGTGAGGCTCGGGCACCGTGTTATTTTCACGCTGTGCTTGTGGTGAGAGGGGAGAAGCAGCAGCAGCTGTGCCATCAGAAATTGCTGATCAAGGGCCACTGATCAAATGAGGCCAACAGACTGGCTGCACCGTGGCTTGACTCTGGGCTTTAAAAATGCCCTAGACATTGCCGTAGGGGCCGAGCTGCTGGAATTACTGCTGCAATCGAGGGCCAAATTACAAAACCACGGGCAACTAAAACAAATTCTTTTTGATGATACGATTAAAGTGAATAGTGGGTCAGTCTGTGGCATCGTCTTTCACATCATACCTCCGAAAAGGGAATACACACCTTTTTTTTTATTTTAAATGTCACTGTACGCAGGACAGGAGCTTTGTGAGGGACCGATAAAAGAGGGCTTGGCTTTGCATTGACGCGCAGAAGAGCCATTTTATGTACCCTTCCTAAGCTATCTCCTCGAGTCAAATAGTTTGTTGAAAGGACGCACTCTGCAGAAAACATGCCCACGTGAACACAGTGCTCCAAATAGCCTTCATTCTGCACCCCTCAAATTTGTTTTAAACCCACACTATATCGACTTTGAGTGCAACTCTCTCCATTTAGTAACCGCCCCGCAGGACAACAGAATTAATTTCATCTTTTTCGTTTATCACTGCAAGGACAAGACTAGAAAAATTATGCAACATATTCGGGAATCTTTGAAACTGCCTGCTTCTTGAAATGGCTGCTGCTGAAAACAAACTCGGGATGAATGCCTATTTAAGACTCTTCTATGCTGCTCTTCCATCAGTGCTCTCACCCCACCCACTCCATTCATGAGGTTGTGAAGAGCGTCACTTAGATTGTCCACATAGAAAGCGACAGTTACCTCTTTTAACGTGAGCACCAGGTCGTGAGCTTGGTGTGCGGTGCTTTAACATGTGGGTCCGTTGGAGCATAAACCCACTTTTAAATGAAACGCTGCTGGTCAGTGATAAACTAACATTTTCAACAACAGAAAAACACATTAAGTAGCAGCAGGCAAGTAGGCAATTCACATGTGTGGTAGGCAATTCAGATGTGTGGCGATAGTGAAAGCATTAGCAAACGTTCTTTTGTCCACGGAATATTCTATCCTGAACAGTGCGTCCCACCGCCACCCATTTGATTTTACAGCCCCCTCTCAGCCACACTGTGAAAGATCAATGGATAAGATAACCACTCTGCAGACACCCTCCCCCCCCCCGATGACTTCCAAAGCAGCTCACGCTGGGTCCTGGTCACAAGAGCTCCCGTGATTAATTCCCTGCAGTGCTTGTTAAAGGTTGAGGGATGAAAGGAGCGCTGCCTGGGTTGAAGTCGGGTCCCATGAGTACCGGTACTCTCTTCGTTCTAGGAAAAGTGCCGGTACTCAAGGGGTGAAAATGAAAAAGGGACGGTACTCAGTACCGGTGAGTACCGGCCCATTTAAAGCACTGCTTACGTGCGATTCAAGTTTGGATGCATTATCTGAAAGACAGGTGACCTAACCACACACCTTATTGGGGCCAATGCACCATTTCTGGAGGCTCTGCAGCACTCGGTACATACCCGTAGCCACAGAAACTATTTTGAAACTCAAAAAGAAAATCTTCTCTTACATTTCTATCAGAATTTGAAACGAGGTTTAAAATGAAATCCATATTTTGTTTTCTCTGCTTAGTTTCAGAAAAACACTAGCACCCTTTCTATTGAAATGCCATCATCTAAGTTCTACCTAATTACAGATAACCTTCTTTTAGTACCTGGGCTTAATAAGTACCTTTCCTCTTCTGCACCTCTGTTGGAAGCTATGTGTTTTCAACGAGTAATCTTGGTCCCCAGACTCCATCCCTTTGCGTGTCTAGGCCCTGCGTACCAGCAAAGGGCCAGCGCTACAATAGGTGTCTCCTTTGGTGACTCCCCTGTTTCGGTCTGTTAGGGCCAGCAAAAGACTGTGGGCCAGACCCTTCCATTTGCTCAACAGTGTAAGGCATCATGTGGGTGACCTCCCTTGTCACAGCCTCATCCGTATATTACACCACCCCTGAAAAAATCAAAGCTTTCACAATTGTCATGCTTGCAGGCATACATACCTTTTCTTCTCTCCTTCATACCGGCACCAACCCCACAATTCTACATTTCTCCCTTGCCTCCACTATCTCCTTCATGCTCAACAACACCCACTACATGCACAAGTAGTTCGCCCACCTGTTTGACCTTGACATCCTCTTTATCACCAAAACCGTGAGCCCCCTCCCCCTCCCTTCCAGGAGTTCCTGCCAAATAGCTTCAACATCATCCATCAACAATCCCACACATAAAGAGGTTGTGACCTTGCCATCATACACGAAACCCCTTATTACCCACCCTTCATCCACCCCTGCAATTTATTTGGATTCTTCCAAGCAACCCTTTCACCCTGTCTCACCCAACCACCTCATCTCATTTCACCTCATCTACCAAACCCTGGAGGCTCTGACAAAAACTTCGAGTGTTGCAGCCTCATCTCCTTATCCACCATCTCAATCACCCATATCTAGGTCATTCCGCCCGCTCTTACTCCTCAATGTCAAATCAATGAGGAACGCCCTCCTAACAATTTACTCCTCTCTCAACCTCATCAGTCATATCGAGGCACACGCCTGGAAACAATCCCAACCTCATCCTCTTGTGAACTATAACCGCGGTCAGCTTGCAAACTCCTTCCTTTACACCACACCAAACACTGTGCATCTCGCCCTTGAACCTTTCAGCTAATCCACCACTTAATCCACCACAAAACTCCTCCATGTTTAACAAACATGCCCATCTGCAAGATTCATGTGGCCCTTGACACCAACCTGGAATGCAAGAATAACACTCTCAGTGACAAATTCAACACCACACGTCTCACCCCGGATGACACTTGTGCACCAAGCTGCCCCAAGAAGGTCAAACCAAATGATTATACTGGGCGTGCTGGCATTAACAATCCAAAGCAAATGCAGAAGAAGGGATCAAGGCATTATAGAAGGTGAGAAGAAAAGTTTTAATATATTTTCTAAGCTCAGATTTCTTTTTGATGGTTCTGAAGAAGGATGGTAGGTTGTTACAGGCCATGTCATAGTAAGATTATGTCCCTTAGTTAGGCGGGATATGAGGAATGACCCAGGCAAGGCCAGTGCAAATGGCCTTAAACTAGATGCAGTGTGCAAATGTCAGACAATGAAGACATGCAACAGGAGAATAAATACTACTTATTTATAGTCCTCGATCAAATTAACAGGGGGACTAATATACAACACAGCGTAGCTAAAGTGCCAGACTGAATAATAGTTTTCCAGAATCTTTGTGGCATTAATATGTTCAGCCTTTGCAAGCGCCTTCAGATGAAGAAAACTGGTGGAAGTAAGTTTTGATACATGTTCTCTGAAGTTAAGGTTGGCATGAAATTGCACAACTGAATTATGAGAGCACTGCATGCATAAGGCTGAATGGTACCCAGACTCACTGGCCACCAACTAACATGAGGAGTTTTCATTCCAGAGGATGCTAATCATGATTTTCTCCTATTTGAGAAGAGAGTTGGCATCCATCCAGGAAGCCAGTGACTGAAGGCAATCTGTAAACTGATGGAGGATTCAAGCTAGTCGAGGGCAGCCGAGATGCCCTTGTCCAAGACGCATCTCATCTCATTCAGGGTCGATAGAAAGACTGATTCATACTTGTGTGCTGGACCAAACCAAACATTAACCTGGTCTAGCAAGGAACGCTCTTCAGTGTATGCAAATAGCAGTGTTATCACAACACTTTCTGTGAGGTTAGCACTGCAGGAATCAGAAGACTGATATTGGTCAAAATCTGGACCACAGTGCCAAACCAAATGCACTCTTCTACACACAATATATCAATTTCAACCTGTATCAAACGAGAAGGCCTAAAACGTGTGGTGCTCCAGACACTCCCAAAAGTCCTAATGGGTATCAAAACTGCTAGCAGTGAAGTCTCTCCATCCACAAAGCCAAGACTGACTGTACACCAAGATGGGTACCAAGAGGCAGACAGGAAAATCTCCGTAACACTGTTAGCACTGTGTAAATCCTCTTCCCTCAGTCAATTGCAAAATCCACTGGCACCATAGTCTTCTATGCCAGTAAAATAAACCCCCTACTCAGCCACACTAACCTAGCCGCATTAACCTTTCCAACCCTTTGGGCAACTGCTACCGACCCCACAATATCTATCTGCGGTACCCTTTAAAGCACTTCTTTATTAAAGACCTAGGGCCTTATTTAGGGTTTGGGGGATCGGATACTCCATCAAAATGTGGTGGATGTCCCATCCACCGCATTACAAGTACCACATCCGCTATAGTTGTGGCAGACTATCCCATCCTCAAAATTCTAAATAAGACCTCTGCTCACCATAATCAAGTCCATAAAGGTAACTTCTCATGACATTAACTCCCCTCTCTATAACCCCTACTCCCTTCTTCTCTAAAATAATACCTACGCATCATCACTACATCATTCAAAGCTAACAATTTCACATCCTCCAAAGAACACCCACCATCCAAAAAAACCAGCATGGCCCAGGTGACATCATATTTTACTAGCCATCACTGCCTCCTTTCTGCTGCAAACTTATGAAAAGAGTTGAACCATTGCAACTCCAAGACCACAAGATGAGGCTTCTGCCCCTGCTCAGCGAAGTGATAAAGTCCTGAGAGTCACTGATCAGTGCGTCCTTAGCATCTTGGTCCTTCTTGGTCTATCAGCATTCCTTGACAATGCACATCTTTAAGTCCTTTGCAATCATCTCCCCACCAGCAAGGACAAAACTCAGTCCATCAATTGGTTCACTTTCTTTCTTAGTAACAACCAACACATCCATGGGGACTTTTGAAACTCACTCCTCTACCTATCAGACATGGGCTCCTAGAAGGTTAAATTAGTGACTCCTATGATCTGAAGATCCTACAAGCCAAAGCAAGACATCAGCTTTGACCACAATGCTGAACACACACAATTATACCTTGAAGTGTGATCACCCACTAAAATACACCACCTATGACACTGCCTAGACATCATACAATCATGGATATATCCACACTTTCCGGTCCACAGTGCAAGCACATACTTGCACACATCAGGGGCAAAACCATGCTTACTGGCCTCTCGCAGTCTACCTCATCCACATAAAGGTTATCATTCATGCTGTCACTTGCCTAATCACAGATCTGTGCACATGCACCCACTTTATGCCACCCTCCAGATCTTTCACTCGACCTCGTCCAGCTTGTCTCAACTTAAAATGCATCATATATATAATGCAATCCACATTGGCAGGCCAGACTAACTTTATGCAAAACTCTTTCTCTCGTGTCCCATCTGGCGCACTGTTAGCAAGAACATCATGAGTCTAGATGTTCTCAAGAAAAGACAATACTGCCCTTGTCTATCTATGCCTTCAGCCTATTAAACAACACCTTCCTCTTCATCTGAGACCAGGGACGGCTCCTCAGTTGGAGCAGAAGAGAGTCGCCCCACTTAAATGACCCCCAAAGCCCTAGAGATGAAAAATAAAATAAAATGGTGATTGATTACCATTTTATTTTTCATCCCCCATCCTGAACAGAGTGTCAGGACGAGGTGCAGCGTGCTGAGTGACAGCTGCAGGGAGGAGGGTGGGCTGTAGTCTGCGCATGTCTTTTTGGCTGGCCGTCTTGTGACGGCCAGCCACTCATGCATACTTTAAACATCTCTAACCCAGCTGTCTAAAGATAGCTGGGTTAGAGCAAGTGCAGGCCACCAGAGCGCTGTGGAGCACCGAGTGAGGCCGCTCCCTCCAATCAGGATGCTGCTCTCATGTTGTATGAGAATATCTATACAAGCAGAGATTGGTAAGGAGGAATTAATATAAAGTTTTTTATTTCTGAGTAGAGCACATTCAATTACCCTCTCACAGTTTTTTTTATCCTTCAAACACATGAAATTTCATTATAGAGACACACATATACAATGGCACCTAGTCAATCAACAACATATGATTAGAAACAAAATAACATGTGAAAAAGATATATACAAAAATTATACAAACCACTAACGTTGCCAATACCCATCAAAATTAATGCTTGTGTCCACCCTTTGGTCTGGGTGATACACTAAGAGGTAGTCTAGGTTAACACCTAAGGCAAAAGGGGTTTATTTTCTATCGCTCTTATTATGTCAACAAAAAATTATTAAACCACTTTTTGTGAATATCCTACAGACTCCTCCTTAATAGATGTCGACGCGGACGCGTTTCAGCCTTAGATGTTCTTCTTGGCCTCATCAGGACAAGGGCAATGGTACAAAAAATAAATGTTTGCACCGGTCGTTTATAAAGACAGATCACGTCAGTTACGCCTACTCTTTCCTTTACATCGCCGCAACCATCAGCTGACGGTTGCGGCCGTGTAAAGGAAAGAGTATTCACAGCGGAATACGAAGGACTCATTTAAGGAAACAGTGAGTTACTTTGGTACAGATAGAAGTTTCTGGCACACACGACGGAAAGTCCGCCTCCGTGTAGGAGAGGTGGCCTTACTTCGGGTGTTGGACACACATAGAGGCGTAACTGACGTGATCTGTCTTTATAAACGACCGGTGCAAACATTTATTATTTGTACCATTGCCCTTGTCCTGATGAGGCCAAGAAGAACATCTAAGGCTGAAACGCGTCCGCGTCGACATCTATTAAGGAGGAGTCTGTAGGATATTCCCAAAGAGTGGTTTAATAATTTTTGTTGACTTAATAAGAGCGATAGAAAATAAACCTCTTTTGCCTTATGTGTTAACCTAGACTACCTCTTAGTGTAACACCCAGACCAAAGGGTGGACACAAGTATTCATTTTGAGGGGTATTGGCAACGTTAGTTGTTTGTATAATTTTTGTATATATCTTTTTCACATGTTATTTTGTTTGTAATCATATGTTGTTGATTGACTAGGTGCCATTGTATATGTGTGTCTCTATAATGAAATTTCATGTGTTTGAAGGATAAAAAAACTGTGAGAGGGTAATTGAATGTGCTCTACTCAGAAATAAAAAACTTTATATTAATTCCTCCATACCAATCTCTGTTTGTATAGATATTGTCATATACCCAGGTAAGAGGAGGGTAATTTGGGTATACCCCGTATATATATATATATACACCCTCATGTTGTATGAGAGCAGCACCAGGATTGGTCAAGGGAGTTTCCTGGTGGCCGGGCTGCAGTTGAAGAAAGAAGAGATCTTCTGGTGTGGAGGTAAGTGTTTAATAAAATTTGTATTTAACTTTTTTATTTGCGTTCACGAACCCGCCCTCCTTACTCCTCTTCCCCCGTAGATGCCAGCCGCCACTGTCTGAGACTGGCCCTCCTACTCCTGACATCAATATTTAAATGCATCCCTTTCATCTGGCATCTCTCAATGTACCTGCTACCTTCCTTCCCTGTTGAAAAAATGCCTGCAGTTCTCGGTTGACTGAACTGTAGTAATCCTCAGAGGAGCTTCCGTAAACACCTTTGCTTCTGTACGGACTTGATGCCCTGCGTTAAATGCTTGGCCATGTCTTACTGCAGAGCTTCTAGCACCGAATACACAGTGTGGCTGACATGTTCAGGCTATATGAGCAAGTATCAATTGTTTATATGAGAGGTTTATTTGTTATTGGTAGCTTGCTGTGCTGCTGAATTACTCAGTTGCACGTTATTCTAAGGCACACTGTAAAAGTATTACATAAAATCACACTGCATCCTGACTTAGTAGCCGGGGTCTCAGCCAGACCACATACCGTGTACTACAATGTCATGTTTGAGATATTCCAGCTACAGTATAAATGTTCCCAACTACAGTGCTTTAGTACTCCATGGGGCTATGTCAGTGCTGTATTAAATGTATACAAAATACTCTGGGGAGGATCTTTCCCATCTTTCTGGATCTATGGCTGTACTTAATGGATGGACTGTGAGATGGTACTACTCAGCCTAAAACTACACCACCTCTGCCAACTGTCCTGACCAGTAACACAATGGTGAAAAAACACTCCAGATCACATCAGTCTCAAACAAGCATGAATGCAGGGATAGTTTCAACATCCACATCACAAGATAATCACTGCATGCATATACAATAGTCCAATTCTCTTACATTTAATAACAGTCCCCTTTTTAGGTTGAGCCTGAGCCAGTGCACATGCGCTGCTCTGGCAATCTGCTGTAGTCGAGTATGGAAGAGAAGCCCCGCCCCCTCTCTGCCCATGTTTGTCATTGGCTTCTGTGTTTGTCCTTCTTAAATGCAGGCTTTTGATTAAGTAATCGGTTTGTTAGTCCCTCCTTAGTACCGCCTTGTCTTCATTTGTAGCCTCCCATGGCTACTGGCCCCTTTACTTCGGTTGTTACACGGAACGTGACTTGTAAGCACTATTTTCTTTATTGAGTTTCTCCTCCTTCAGGTACCACGACACGACGTGCTTTGCTTACGTTCAGCTCCACATCATGCCCGCTTTTGCTTTCCAAGCAGCTGGGACAATGGGGGCCGCCTTGTCCCTCCCCGAGAGCCGGACGCATTCCTGCTGGGAGCACGTTGGTGTGTACTGAGTGTTCACGTCTGTGCATATAGAAGAGATAGTGAGGCGAGTGTCTGAGTACTGCCTGGGTCCAGGGCCCTTAATGTCACCGGCCTAGCTCTCTGCCTCAGCACCCCCCTGCTCCCGAGCTGCTGGGGACAGCCAAGCGAGGGGAGCCTGGAACCGGAGCTGGGGCTGCTGCAGCCCATCGGCAGCAGCTTGCAGCAGCTCCCCGCTGACCGGCAGAAGAAAAGCCTTAGCTGGGGGCCCTCTGTCCTGTCTTAGGGCAAAGCTTTTCTTCATTGTTTTTCAGTTTTGGAGTGGAAAGTTAAGGGGCACGCATATTGTAAACTTGATGCCGGAAGAGCAGAATCTTTTTTTTTTTTAAAGTGCCCTTAGTGAGGAAGGTTCTGTGAGATTGTGGGACGGATGAGCACCACCTGGTGTAAGCAAAATGCCTACAACACCTGGTATTCCCAGGCGGTCTCCCATCCAAGTACTAACCAGGCCTGACCCTGCTTAGCTTCCGAGATCGGGCACATTCAGGGTAGTATGGTCGTAGGCATTAGAGGCTGCCGTTGCAGGCCTCTTGTGCTGACACAGCCCGAGTGTCTGAAGCAGGTTACTCTCAAGCACATTTGCACATTTCCCTTCAACAACTGCCCTCCTTTGCAAGCTTGCTACAGATAGCCAAGGACAGCCCTGTCTTCCACGAGCCTTGCACTTGCTTATTTTCCACTTACACACAGGCTCGGACCTCCCTTTAGGTGCCAGTTCGAGCGCTAGCAAACCAGCAGCCTGGGATTTTCACCAAGTGCCTAGCCTTTCTTTGCACTGGACTCTAAGGCACTCTATCAGGCCAGTTCTCTAGTTGCTATCGCTAAACAGCGCATTAGCATCGTGTGTGATTGGATAGCGAATGCAGGTGGCAGGAGAGGGAAGAAGGTAACAGGAGAGTCTATGAAATAGTTCTGCAGGAGAAGAGACTATGCCTGACCCAGTGGGGTCATACTTCTGTATGTTCACAGGCTGGTAGTGTTGGGGTAGAGCTATGATTTTAGCTCTCCGGAGGTAAGATTGTGGGACCAGGTGCAAGAGGTCTTTTTAAGATGAGCTTGCAGTTGTCCTATCGCTGAAGGCTGGTAGGTTGGGTGAGTAGTGTCTGGGGCGTCCTTTAAACAAGCATTTGCAATGCAATAGGTCTCACATTTGCGAGAGTTTAAGCTATTAGCATTGTAAATGACAATGCCTTTTATTTATGTTTTAAAAACCAAAACATAAATCAAAGGCATTGCCATTTACAATGCCAATAGCTCAAACTCGCGTAAATGCGAGACCTATTGCATTGCAAATGCTTGTTATTATAAGGATTGTTCATACTTCTTGCTGACTTTGTTCCTAGGTTTTTTAAAGCACAGTTGTTTGGGCAGTGTAACAGTGGATTGATTCTTTTTTATTATATCATACTGATTTCTAAGCATGCCAGCTGCACTTCGATGGCAAGAGAAAGACCAGTAGGGAGCGAGCAGTGAAACAGAAAGGGAAAACCCTGCCTGAAATGGATAGGTGACCCAGCAGTACTGCAGGTAACCTAAGGCCGGGATCATTTATCTCTGTATTCATAAGGAGGATCAGATTCCCTGAGCTTTAAATGTTACCTGCTTTGTTCCAGGTCAGAGTGGCCAGCAATTTGCTTTGTATTTTTTAATGGCCTGCGTGTCACTGTGTCAGTTGTTGAGTAAACCCCAGTAAAATACGTTTTGTGTCATATTAGATTAGAAATTATATTTATCAGAAAAGTAAGAAAATAAACTGAATATATTAGGAGTTTATCCCTAAACTGGTCCTAGGATGCTTGTTTCCTGTCCAGGGAAGACATAGCTTGGCAGTTCGGGCTGGACTGTTCCCATGAGGCACAGGGTCAAGACTGATTTGCGTATAGGTGTGTCTGAACTGGGGTGGCGAAGTGAGCTAAAGAACGATGATGGATTCAACCCAGATCTGTGACTGGGGGTGAGTGTCTGAAAAGTTTCATTGCTCCGTCCATCATCTCCTTGTGTTTGCTGTATATTAGGAGTTTACAACAAAAACTTTGCAAATAATGAAAAATGGAGAACTATTAATATTCATCATTCACACACGTGGGTTACCTTTCTATGGTCTGGCTTGACAGTGCAGCTGTTACCAGACGTTTTGTGCATCACTAGAGAAGAGCCTGGCTTCGCCCACATGTTGGCGGTCAGGAGTACATGTTTTGATTGGGAAGATGTGTGCTTCCACAAAAAAAAGTGCTTGCCTTCTAGAAAGCTGTGATCATTTTGTTTTAGTATCCCGCTGCCTGAGGTTGCACTTTCAGGGACACTCACATGATATTGTAATGCAATTAAAGTGTCTTAGACGCCTAGATAATTTATGGTGTTTTTCTCTGGCACCAGCACAGATGGAAGGAGGGCTGTCATTAATCTACATGGATTTTTAGGTCTGGCAATAATGGCATTGCCAATGCTTGGTTTTAAAGTAAGAAGTATGGGAACACCAAATGGTTGAACTTTTACCATTCGGATATTCCACTTTTTTTTAACAACTAAATCTGAATTGTGTGTTTTCTGGCCTTAGTCTGGACTTTGAAGGGAATCTTGTCGGTCTCAGGAATCTCATACTCACATCCACATGAGTCGGGCTACTATGCATGCTTTACACAACACACACTCACCATAATCATGTGATGTCACTGCAAGGGTCTGGGGGTGGGGGGTCATGCAAGCAGAACTTTATATGATTGGAACTAGTAGGTGCCACACTGTTTCTGAATCAGAGAAAAAAGCCAATTATAAAAACTGTACGATGCCACCACTGAAGAGTAGCGTCCATTCTCCCACTACTAAAGAAGCCAAATCTTGATCCTAAGGATCCAAATAACTACCTCCCAATTTCTCGTCTACCCTTACCTGCAAAATTGGTAGAACGAACCAACTCAGCACATTCCTCCACGCTAACAACATACTAGACCCCACTCAATATGGTTTTAGGGCAGGCCATAGTACGGAGTCGGCTCTGGTAAAAGCTACAGAAGAACTAAGAGAAGCCTTGGACCAAGGAGGCCAGGCTGCACTAATTATGTTAGACCTTTCCGCTGCCTTTGATACGGTCCATCATGATGTTCTGATGGACCGTCTATATGTGGGGTACAAGGGAAAGCCTGGAACCTGTTAAAATCCTTTCTAACAGATAGAACTCAAACAGTGGACCTAGATAAAGCCCGCTCCAAACCTTTCTCCCTCCCATGTGGAGTACCACAGGGCTCCTCCCTTAGTCCGACTCTTTTTAATGTATATGTGGCACATCAAGTGGCGGTGATCAGATCCTTTGGATTTCAGCTTACATCCTACGCCAATGACACGCAAATAGTGGTGTCACTAGGTCCAGAACAGGAGGCAGAGATAGGGGAAAGGTTTAATCATTGCATGAAAGCGATAAAATCATGGATGATGGCTAACTGCTTAAAGTTAAACTCCAGCAAAACAGAGGTCCTCATTTTCGGCAACAATGCCAACTTTTGGACCTTGGACTGGTGGCCGGATGAGCTTGGGACTCTTCCAGAGCCAGCCAGGAAAGCAAAAAATCTGGGTGTCATAGTGGACAATAAACTCTCCTTTGGAGACCAGGTAAACGCGGTAACCTCTGCCAGTTTCCATCTTTTAAGAATGATAAGGAAAATAAAATCATTCCTACCAGCAGACTGTCAAAGGATAGTAATATCATCCTTAATCCTATCGCGGGTGGACTATTGTAATAGTCTGTACCTTAATGTTCAAAAGAAATACCTAAACAAGCTTCAACTAGTACAGAATGCAGCAGCCAGACTGCTGACTGGGACACCAAAATTTGTTTCTGTTAAAAAGCAAATAAAAAGGCTACACTGGCTCCCTGTGAAACAACGGGTTCATTTTAAATCCCTGTGCATGGTTTTCAAAGCCCTTCACAGAACAGGACCAGATTACCTGCAACGACGCTTCCAATGGTACATCCCCAGAAGAGCCCTTCAGTCGGCTGAAGCAAAAGGGGTGGTTGTACCGCTAGTTAAAAAAGTTAACTAGGGCGGTAGAAGCTTTGTCACCTGCGCCGCCCGGGCATGGAATGAGCTTCCTTTTCACCTCAGAAGCACCACGGAACTGCTGACATTCAGGAAGGGGTTGAAAACCTGGTTGTTTACCATGTAGACCAATATATACTCTGGAATTTGGACAGATAGTAGCCAGCGCCAGGACACCCTCGGGCAACAGTGCGCTCAAGAAATGCAATTAACATAACATAAACAGTAGTCCCAAGTCAGCTAAAGGTGATTGGTGTGCCCCTCCAGATCTTAGAACTAGGCTCTGGACCTCATAGTCAAAGGACAGGCCTAGGTCTCAGCACTCAGAGGGAGTGGCATCATTGTAAAATGAAGACTGCCCCACTTCGGTGGCATCTCTATCAAAGGAATTCCTTCTTCGGGACCGCAGCAGAACAATGATTCCTCCCAGATAGGCATCTTTTCGCTAATGCCCCATGAAAGGATTCCCACTTCGGCATCACAATTCTGCTGCAAACCAGAACATTTGGAGGCGGGACTGTGGGAATGGGCAGCAGGTGTGGCCTACTATATCCCTTTTAATCCGCGTTCCCTAGACACCAGGGATATTTTCTGGTCAAATGAAAAATTCGAAGCAAGTGGGGAGCTGGGATGTTGTGGCACAAGGTGTCATTATCTTTTGCATCCTTCTATCTACCCACCATCTGCTTTCCTGGCACTCTTGGAGAGCAGATTATGGGTGTTGTGCCTTGAATGATCTCCCCCCTTCAAAACGTCTACCACACTATCGTGAAGATAAGTATATACAGATAAGTAGAGTTGTTATTATTCTTAGCTCAACATTTATGTACTTGAAAATATGTGTGTGTATATAAAGGTATCCATGTATAATTTCTTCACGTACATAGGTGAGGAATTAAGAATAGAAAATCTAGACTTACCTACATATGTATAAATATATTTTATGAGTTTGAGTTTCATTTAATTCGTTTCTTTCTATTCTTTGTACCCTGCTACTAGAAGGGGGAGCCTTCTATTCCAGGAGGAGCAGCATCCTCCATTTACCTTTTTGATTGGCCCACATTGTTCTATTGCATCACGCACTGTGCTGGTGTAGCCACGCCCATGCTCGCTTGGCGGGCTATTTAACCCAACAGGCAGCGCATCTGCGCTAGACTCAGCCTGTCTCCTACTTTCGGTCTGCACACAGGTCTTTACTTTCCTTGTATTTACAGGAGGTGCATGTCTCCCGAGGGTGCCAAATTACAAATGGCCTCCATCTTGAAATGCCAGGAAGCGATGTTTTTTTAATGCTTTTATGAGCTCACGTTTCACACAATTCTTGTAATTATCTTTATTTTTTCTTTGTCCTGCTATGAGAAAGGGTGTCTTCTATAGCAAGAGGAGTAGCTGAGCTCCAGTTAAGTTTTTGATCTGCCCGCATTGTTTTATAAGATCATGCGTTGCGCTGGTATTGCTCAGGCCTATTGTTGCATGGTGGGCTATTTAATCCAACAGGCAACGCCAAAGGCGCACCAAAGGCAACTCCATCTGTGCCTGGACCGCACCCAGGGTCACAGACGTTGGTAATCATTGGATCCACATGGCACCTATAATGTACTCTATCAACAATATTAAATCGCTTCAAACTGAAGGTAAGCACTGTTCCCTTTGCAATAGACACACAGCATCTAATTTCTCCTGTCCCAACTGCCATTGGTGTAACACATCACTATTCCAAAACCACAACTTAGCATAGCAAAAATTATCTAACGGTGACAAAGTTCTTTTTTATCAGTGTTAGGTCCTTTATCAAAAATTGCTTAAATATTTCTAATTTCTTCAACTCCTCCAAAGCAGAAGCTCTCTTTTTAACAGAGTAGTGGCTATACAACGTTCATCCAGGTCGACCTGGTCTTAGCTAACCCCTGATGGTTATAACATTATCCGTCATGACCACCGGGACCGAGTAAGAGCCGGTGATGCAATAGTCCACGTATCATCCGTTTACTGCGCCATTCAGGACACTAAGCAACAATATACGGCAACAGAATCCTTATCTTTTTCTTTAAAATTAAAGTCCGGTACTTCCTTTTCCGGAGCTTTAATCTATAACCCACCCGAACCACTAGCCAACTTCTATAAGAAGGAATTTCTGCCCCATACATTCTAAAAACAGCCACGTTTAGTACACTAGGTTACTAATATTTTGGTCTGGACAATCATAACGCTTTCCAACAACTTGGATTTTCCCAGACACACATTAGAAGTCATATTTTAGACCCATTCTTCGCAAGCCACTCCTCACTCCGGGTTACATCACCCTTGGAGTAACATCCGGGTTACATCACCCTTGGAGTTAATGTTGCCTGATCACTTTGCGGTTCCATTTGATTTTTCCACACAATAGAATACGAAAGCAACAGTTCATGGTCCCTCAAGCCAGCTTTTCTAGTGCTCTCGCTCAGTTCCATAAACCTTTGGCCATGGACATTTGTGTCTATGCCAATTAATACCACACATGGCTAGTTATGTCCCTTGACTCTATAGAACCTTCTAAAAGTATCCATTCTAATCGCAAACACTGTCCTGCCCCGTGGTACAATGACAAATTAAAAGGGGCCAAACATGTATGCAAATACCTTAAGCATATCTGGAGAAAACGTTAAGCTGACCCTGATGAGGACATTTACAAACAAGAACTTAACAAAAGCAAAAAAGTTAATTATATTGGTCCGCACAACCTACTATGCCACAGAAATTAAGGATAACACAATCTTCACATAAAACTTTTAACATTGTAAAGAACCTACTTAGTCCTTCCTCATGCACGAAAATAATTCATCTGTCTCAACGGTTATGCAACTTTCATGATAAGATTTCCAAGTTCTATACCAACTTCCCTGAGGTTATACCAAACAACCCTTTAACTAGCTTTTTATCTGCCACTCATGCCCATAATGGAGCCTCGCTAGAACACTTCAAGTTCTTGAACCAGAATACGTCTTATCTCTTATGAAGCGCGTATCCTCAGGCTTTCCTAGGGAACCCTGTCCCCCTGTTATTCGTATTCTTGTCTTAGAAGAGATTACCCCAAGGGTGACCGAGTTACTCAATCTATCCTTGACTCAAGCTGCATACCCAAGCCATGGAAAATGGCTCAAGTGATCACCTTGTTAAGGAAAACAGGCAGCTGATTTCACTGTTCTGTCTTTAGACCTATCTCCCGCCTACCATATCCAGCTAAAATATAGGTTAAGGCAGTCAATCTTCAATTATGCGAATATATGGAAAAGAACGCCATTCTGGACCCCTCGCAAACAGGCTTCTGTCCAATGCACAGCATCAGCTTTTGCTATTACTGATGATATCAGACTAATTTTGGACCAGAGATGATCAGCTGCCCTGGCCCTCATCTATCTTTCTGTTGCATTTGATAAGGTGTCACATCCCAGTCTCATCTCCAGGATATAGGAATCTGCAAACAGGCAATAAAAGGTTACACTCTTTCCTTAGTGATCATTTATCAGCAGTATTCCCTTTCACCTCTCCTGCATGCAACTTAGCTTCAGAGTCCCTCAGTGACCATCATTAAGTCTCACCCTGTTCAACATTTATTTCTTCCCACTTGCAACCCTTGTTAGGAGGTTTGGTTGAGATATCATCTCCTATGCAGATGATACACAAATTCTCTTAAAATCTCATCTAATCTTAAGGACACCCAAGAAAAATATAATTCTTGCATGGAAGCACTAGCCAATTGGGTGCACTCATATTACCTGAAATTAATGGGTGCCGAGACTGAAGTGCACTTCTTCGGTTTAGACACACCTATGAGCTTAACTGAATGGTGGCCATCCAGTATATGCACTTGCCCTACACCTGTCAAGTCTGCTAAGAATCTTACCAGTACTAAAGATAATAATTACATAATAGGTTTCACCTTTAAAAACCAATAGATCTAAGAATCAAAGAGAAATGCATTAATTGTTAATATGTGCATTACAATGTTCATCAATATTCATTGTCAATAAATTTATTTTAAATAAAGCATTTTGAAAACAATCACAAAGATGTGCAAAAGTCTTAACAAATTCAAGCATAGGACCAACCACTAGGTGTCCCTTCATTCCCAAGTAGAAGCACCAAACCCAAATCCAGGAATGCTTGAATTATGCTGGAGCTTATATGGGGGTCATAATTTCAATAACCCCCAAACACTTATGGCAAGTTTGCTAATGCTCCTGAAGAGGGCTGCTGCACCTAATACAGGTCCTCCACAACACCAAAACATTTCGTTAGTAGTGACCCTGCCCAGTTTGGAGCACACATGAGAAAAAGTTATATGAGTCAAGACCACTCATTGGGCATTATGGGACGCTCCTTCTAGAGCCGTGCATATCTTAAGAGCGACTCTTGCTACTTCCAATTTACTGAGAGGCACTGTGCAGCATGCATGGTTGGGGCAGCACAGGAAGACCACTCCCAGCTGCCCCACCAGCTTCCCATATGCACACGCACTTTAGGTGCGGATCTCTGGAGATGGCATCTTTGTTGCTGCTCCCATGGCAGGAGCACTAGGTCTCTCGCTCCCAATATGCAGGTGGGAGCGGTCCAGTGTGGCTGGGCCACCCTTGCTTCCCCTGGAGCTACTTTGGGTCATTGTTCCAGGGATGGGGATGGGGTCCTGAGACCCGATATTGCCGTGTCGGTCCCCGGGGAGATGGGGGACCATGGGGAGCATTCTGTATACAGGGAAGGGGGGCTTACGCACAAACGCTCCCCCAGAAAAGAATTAACTAAAGATGTGCCAACTCCCATGCACTGACCACCCAGGGATCATTTCTTTTAAATGGGGCTGAGCCTCACACGCTCCGTTTTCTTAGGAGTGTCAAACGCCAGACCTTAAGAGGAGCATAACACCAGCCCTGATGAGCCGATTCTATCGATCTTGAGCTCATTTTACTCCTGGTGATGAACTCAAGCCACCAGGAGCATTTTAAACAGGACTCTTGGCCTCTGAGGGGAGCACTTTGCAGGGAGCTGGTTTTACTGTCTCCTGTGATGGTCTTTGCTCCTTCTGGCCCTGCTCCCCTGCTGGAGGTGCATCTTGCACATTCCTCCACTACCAACTAGCAGGGCAGGCTCTGGCCCATACTCCCAAGCTTCAGAGCCGCCTGGTTGTCTTGCAGGGCACCTGGGATGGCAGCGGAGTCCAGGGCTTCCCCCAACTGGTCCTCAGGGGGCATAAGGAGGCCAGCGCCACTGGCCCTAGAGAGACCCATCTGGTCCTGGGATAAGCTGCAGTCAAGGTCCTTAGTCCATCAGTTGGCTTCTCCTTCTCACTGTACATGATTCTGGTGTCTTCGCCATCCAGGTCCAGGGACTTGCTTCGTGTCCCTCCGTTGTGCAGGGGTTGATAAGTGTGGGTGAAAAGTTCTAGTTGCAAGGCACCCTTCAGTGAAACCTACGATGCCACACCGTTCCTCCACTCCTCTCAACCCTCCAGCACAGCATTCTGGGACAATCCAATATGGCAGAACCCTTCTTCCCCCTAGTCAGAACTCCCCAGGCAAATCCGGAGGTGTGGATACGGTAAGGGGCAAACCCTGCCTTGTGGTCACTCAAAATCAGTGTTGGGGGGGCTACTCCCTATCCCACTGGCTAGAAGGACAAAGGGAGGGCTAGGCCTGGCATCAGGTTTATCTTCTTGTGACCAGGTAGAACTCTTTGAAGTATAAATAGTGATTGGGGCCAGGCCATCCTGTTGTGGGGAGTCCAGCACCTCCCCATACCCAAGCCCTTTGCTTCTGTCTGGGAGCAATCCACATCCCACTGCAGGGAGCCATAGGCAGTCAGGTGACTGTTGAAAAGCACAGAAAGGCCTTAGAGATTTTACGTAGGGAAATTGTAACTTTTAAAAGTACTGGTTGATTAAGAGTTAGACAAAGTTCAATTTTATTATGAAATTGGATACCTATACAAATTAGTCCTCGAATTATCTCTTTAGCTGTTACCAATCAAAATGTAGCATTTATTAAATGTAACAATGTAGCCAGTGTTTCCCTGTGGAAGCACCCAGCCTTGCTATAGTGAATATAGCTTTTGGGGATATTTCACTGTAAGGACATGTTCAACATTAACTTTTACTTGTCCCACTTTTAAATACCATGCACTCTGCCTTTATGGACAATAAGGCCACTTACGGAAGGCTTTGTAATATTTAAAAGTAAAGTTTAGACCTGCCAAAAGGGGTTCCTTTGACAGGTCGAATTTGCAGTTTACAACTGCCGCAGGCATGTTACCTGTGTGCAGCTACCACACTGCAAACAGCAATAGTCTCAAACGTGCGCATATGCATGTGCACACGGGTTCATGTGTAACCAGCCCAGTGACCCTTTCTTTAAATGTGTTGTAGAGGTCTTATCTTAAAAGGCAGCCACTGGTGGTAAAAAGGCTCAGTCCAATCACCATGAATTACCATAAGTGAGACTCACCCTCACTGAAGGTCCAAACCCCGGGCGATCAAAAGCAAAAAATCCTGTTGGACTAAATTAGCAGAACTCATTTGTAACACTCTCTTGGCCATAGATTACCATAAATCTGTAATTCAAGCTTTGCTAGTTTTCCTCCTGGAATACGCTAATTTGCTGTACCTCGGTGCACCACAATATCTCATACACTGTCTTAAAGTAATGCAAAGTGCCGCTGTAAAACTCTTACTAAATCTTCCTTCTCACACCGCTGTAGCTTTGCATTAAAAAAAAATGCCATTTGCTTCTTATTGACAGGTGTACCGTATTTGTGGCCTTTTGCCTTACCAGCAACAGAATTAATGATCAGGGCCGAATGTATCTGAGAAAGAAAGAAGTTTATGATCTATCACCCTTCCCATACTATTAGGTCTTTTTCTCTCAAGAATACAAGTGGATTGCGACACCGGAATGTCACTTTTATTGATGTTACGGTGCGCAGTTTCCTGCATCATATTGACAAAGCGGTGTTAAGCTTCTTTGCATGGCTTAACGCCGCTTTGTAAATATGGTACTCTTTCACGCAGGATTCTACGTGAAAGGGGTGTGCAATGGGTGTTGTTATGGGCGTTCCACTGCAACACCCATTGCTTTTTTACGCTGCCCCAGATTTACAAGGATATGTAAATCTGAGGTAGCGCCAAAAACTGAAATCATGCAAAAGCAGGCGCTGGTTTGACGCAACTAGGAGAATTACTTTTATTTTTCCTCGTTTTTGCTTTTTCTATGTGTGCTGTACAGAAAGATCAAAACGCTATTAATAATTGTTTATGTGTCCCTTCCTGCACAAAAACAATCATTAAATAATGGTGATTTGCTACTTCTAAGAAGTAGCAAATCGCCATTATTGATTGATTATGTGCAGGAAGGGAGACCTTCCTGCTCATGAACAATCATCCCTGCAACGCAGGCACCCCTGCCTCATGGGTGTCTGTGTTGGCGCTAGGCAGCTATTTTTAGCGCCAGTGCTAGGGAAAACACAGGGGTGACCCATATTCTTGTAAATATGGTGCATCCCAGCTTTTTGGGAATGGCGCGGCGCTGCAAAATTTTCTGCTGCACCATTTCCTTGTGCATATGTCTCTGAGTCGTCCTAATCTCAGTCGCTGCAGGCAGATTGGTCTGCCCCAGTGGCGAAACACAGGTCCCCGCAGCCCCCGCGGTGTGGGGGGCCCAACCTCCAGGGGGCCCCCTCAGCACAGTGCCCTGGCCGTAGAGCTCCTGTTTGATTCCGGAGGGAGCCCCTCCACGGAACTTGCAGGGGGGCCCTCTCAAGTTTCGTTACGCCACTGGTCCGCCCATATTATTTCTGGCAGCAAAATACGGGAACCTTCTTCCGCTTGATATCCCTTCTGCTCCTTCACTTTTCTCCTGCTAAAAAAAGAAAAAATCAAGGTTTTTCCAACTCTAACTTTATAGGCTGTTAATAGGCCAGAATAGTGCTGGTATCTGTGCGCTTTAAAAAACTTATCATCATTTATCTTCATGATATAGAGGTAGTCGATATGGCAACAATATTTTATGACAACAATATTTTGGAAGGTCACTATTTAGGTCGAGCCTAGCGCAGCGCTGCATTCCTAGTCAGCTGTGACAAGATAATTGAAAGATATTTGTCGTTTTCTGGAACAACTGGGCTAAGATAATTGTTTGGTATCGTTCAGCTCGGGCAAAGAAGTCCCACTTGCGCTGTAAAAATAGGTTGTTTTATTTCCGGGGTTCTTTAAGCGCCGATCGAACGTTTGTAAAGGCCACGTTCCGGGGATTAATAGGAACGCACAGGCGCGCGGATTTGGCGCATTCCCCGTATCAGTTTCAGGTTTACAAGAGGATTGGCCGCGTGCCTTCACGGCGAGCTTGGGGATTGCGCTGCACTAGACACATTATGAACTGCGCAAGCCTTGGTGGCAGTCATTAAAACGCTAGGTGACTGAGCTCGCTGCAAGTTTTCTCAGACATTTGAAGGGAAAACTACCTGGGTGCAAAGGCCTGCGCTGCAGAATAAATCACATTAACAATGGCTGGAGCTCGAAACCAAAATTATCATTAGGTTTACAAGATTACAAGACTGGCGCATTAGAAGAAAGTAGCGGAATTCGGGAAGTAGCTGGCTATGTGCAGGTGCTGCACTTGCTGAGAGCAGTGGCATGTGTGGTTCCATTTAGCAACAGCTGATTGTACCACATGGTACCACAATGTTGATCTTTTAAAAGCAAGATGTTCCCTACCAGGGCTTTAAGCGGGCCGTGTCCTGCCGGTACTGAGCACCGAAACGGGTCGTTATCGGGCTCTGTTTTCAAGCCCTGGCCTTTTTATGCCATGCCTTGGAAATACAGACTAGTGAGGGCAAGCTTAACAAAGATGGTCGATGCATCGTTACGAGTCACACGTAATACTTCCTTCATGAATGTGGAAACTGGGAAGTATTTGTAAAAGGAGGGATGTTGTTTTAAAGGTATCCTGGCCCGATGTGCCTCCTTTCTCTGCTGAAATCATCTAGAGTCACTTTGGAGCCTCTTGCAGCTACCCTGCGTGATTTTCTGTTGACCCGTCCTCTCCTGCTACATGCTATGACCATGCTTTCCTGCTCGATGTGGTGGTGTTCGAAACTGAAAGGGAACCATCCCCTGGACTGTCACCGCATTGGCATAATGCGAGTCACAGGTGGCACTTGGCTGAAACTGGCCTTTCCATCCTTCTGCGCACCTGATATTGCCAGATCACAAATGCGGTTGCAGCACACTGGATAATGTGCTGCATGTCTAGACACTTATAAGGTCCCAAAGGCGAGACCTATTGGCTATGCCAATGCTTGTTTTGACCTTGATATTCTGACATACAACCTACCTTTGAGCATGCCATTAATAGGGGTATTTTATTTTCTGCAGGATCACGATGTGTGCTGCAGCAGCATCCACGAGCTTGAGTTTGTTGTTTTGGCTTTTATTCATTTTTTTTTTAACAAAAAAAACACATTTAACCTAATCCAAGGATGTTATTAGCTTTCAGTTTGTGCTACATTCCTTTGTTCAGGTGTTAAATAGGGTGATTCATGGCCAAAGACCGCTAGAGAGACAAATGTACTGTTCCAATTTAAAGTCACCTAACACTGTTACCTAGGCATGGGCTCCAAAATATTATAGCTTATAACCTATTCAGCAAATGTGGTTTACTAATGTAAATTGCACTGTTTAAATTGACCATGCAAGCTTGCATCCTGCCTACTTTAAAGTATTGCCACTCAGAGTTATTCTGAAAGTCATTGAGCTCTTTGTCTGTGAAAAACACATACATGTGATTTACAAAAGGCAAAATGACTTTCAATCGTTATTTCATGCCTCAGTTTATAACGTGTATTTAATAATTTGCACGCATTTACGAGGAATCTTCAGAGCACTAATAAATACTGAATAGTATCACAATCCTGCAAGCAAAAAGACACGTGTGTCCCATGTAAAACGATCTTCAATGCATAACAAACAAAACGCATTTTTAATGTATGAAACAAACAAACAGATAGATAGACACGAATCAGTGGCTTGCATAAGTATACAATACATCCAAATATGCATATTATACACATACATTTATATGAATACGTAATCTATAGAAAATGTTGTACCTCAGCTTTCACTGTAAAAGGACCAATTCACATTATAGTGAACGGTTTGATAAGGCTGTGATGTCACTTCTGACATTTTGTATCAGGGCTGGACTGGGAACCGAAACCGGCTCTGGCAAAGAGCTCGGCAAGCGGAACTCTTTGTGCTGCTTTTGTTGCTGGGGGCCGATATTGCAGCTATGCTGCAAAACCAGCCCCCGGTAACAAAAATGGCCCCCCAGGGGTCTAAAACCGGCCCCCACCCTGGCGGCCCACCAGGGAAACGCCCGGTGCCCGCTATGGCCAGTTGGGCCCTGTTTTGTATAATGCCTATGCTAATTAGCTTTCCACATTTCCTGCAAGATTAGTCACCTGGGGATGATACTGCTTCATTGCAGTGGTCCTCAAATAAAAGAACACAAGATTAAAGATTGTTAAGGGAGATGCAAGAGGGAGTGACGTTCATGAGTGTAGTTTAGTAAGTGAGATTCGGGGTCCGTTAACCTCAAATTTCCCAACTAAAAAAGCAGTGGGCTACAGGTGGAGGGGTGAGACGACCAAGTTTTAAGATGGACTGTTTCTATAAAGAACAGGGTCAGTTCTGATTCGGATTTGGTGGGCCTCTGTCTAGAGTGGCACAGTGGGCGAAAACAGTGGGTTGGAATGCTAGTCTGAGCGATTGCCACTGGTTAGTCGATTTACAAGCATTCATCCCATCACCTTTTGGGTGTTTAATTGCCAGTAGTATGCCTGGTAACTTGAGACTGGTGAAGCTGACCAAGCCTTCTACTGCCAATGTTTGTGAATTCCAAAAAGTTGAAAATGTGCACCCATTCAAGGAGTAATTATATTACTACTTATTTGACTACTTTTTTGGTAAATCGATCATATATATATGCATATATATTTAAGATTCTGATCTAAAAGATGAACAAGTTAAAATCTCTTAGTGAAATAGGAATGATGAGAAAAACCAATACAGACATAACAGATCTGACTCAGGGCCTCCAGACCCAACTAACGTACCAAGAATACATTTGAGGGGTGTCACACTTCAAACACTCCAGCTGAAGCTACACCCCTCCCCATCCTACCTGGGCTTGGTGGTGCTCCCTGGGAAATCATGACCACTGTCACATACAATACAACTGCCTCGAGTCCCTGCCCTGGTATCAATTATTTTTCACTTATTTTCACTGCATGCACTCTTCTTCATCTCTGCTACAAGAACCCTTGATGGTAGAGTTGTCAAATCAGTGCATGTGGGCAGGGCTCCATGTTTCTAGTCTTCACCTTTTTACAATTTCACTTGATGAAGTGAGTGATGGCCCATACACTTTACCTGAGTCACAAATACAGGAGGGCTTGCAGCAATCAAATATTAGGGAAACCAAGGCTCTTACTTAGATTGTGAAAGTTATGTTATGTTATAAATGTTTCTAACAGCAAGCGTGCAGCCGCATTATGCAGTGTTTGGAGTTTGTTCACGAACTGCTCTTGCATTTTTAGGTTTAAACCATTGCAGTAATCTATTTTAGAGAGCACAAAGGATGTGACTACCTGTAACGTTCACGAAATAAGGACGGCACTCCAGCTTCAGGTAAATACGTTATATTTATTTGGACACCTCATCCATCACATCTTCATCAGTAACTGACGGGAAACAGCGTTTACAACGCTGTCGGTACAACGCAGTTCCTTTACAACGTGGTCAGTACAACAAACGCGTTGTTACCACGTGTACCATTACATCGCAAGTCGTTTCAATGACTTGCTGTAGGGGGCGCGCTGGTGTTGGATTGTAAATCCAACACCTTCCCTGCTGTTGCACAAACTGGAGTAGGACTAATAAATAATACTATTCCTAAGTCCATCGCGCCCCCTACAGCAAGTCGTTGAAATGACTTGCGATGTAATGGTTCGCGTTGAAACAACACGGTCATTGTAACGACCGCGTTGTAATGGAATGCGTGAAAAGCGCATTCGTTGTAAATAGTCCTATTCGTAACTGATGCCTCTTTCAATTCTCTAACCCCAGAGTTCCATGTTCTTACTTCCATGGAACTATTAATCTTGAAGAGATTCTAAGCTCAATATCACACTTCTCCCTTCTTATATAAACAAATATACATATGTTTTTTTTATATATATTGAAGAACAAATAAACTTATTATAAAACTAACTACGACTTTGCTCTGAATAATTACACGAAATAAGTATAATTAAGCCAAAACGAGTACTTCAAAATGGTAACAATTATTTAACATAGTCTCTCAGAGAGAACGGAGCAATACTTTTACGCACACTTCTTCTTGTCTTCTGCTCTGAGAACTTTTCCAGGGAGCTCTGATCCTCCTTTTCATTACCCTGTGATTGGATCTTTTCAGAAACACATTTGTTCTCCTCTACATTTGATCTAAGTATCACAACACGGCTCAAATTCCAAATCCGACCATCTTTCACCTTTATGGCAATCTTAAAACATTTTATTACCTGTGTAGGTCTCGAATATTTAGACCAAGACATGGCACCTACTGGAGCTTTAATTCGTACCCAATCTCCTACATTAACTGTAACCTGCCTGGACCTTTTCCTTTCATCATAATGTTTTTCATTCTTTTGATGTAACCTCTTCTCTAGGCCTGGGCGGAAAACTACGCTACGCTCGCGTAGTTTGCGTAGTTTGCACAACTACGCGCTACGCGAATTGCACGTAGCACAGTGCAAAAACGCGTAGCGGGCATTTATTGCTTGCTCGCGGTCCTCAACGTCAAGTTGGCGACCGCGAGCGAGCAAAATGACATCCCGGCAAGACTTTTTCCTCGTTCGCGATCAGCAACATCAAGTTGCCGATCGCGAGCGTGGAAAATAAACCTCCCGGCGAGATTCTCAACGCGGGGAGGTCAGGTTTCTCATTGCGAGTGGTCGCGTATGCTCGCGACCTCTCGCGATGAGAAACTACCAGTCCGCGTTGAGAAAACTGCTGCTCGAGTACAAATCTACTCGAGCGGCAGAAAACAACCGCTTGCACTGTGCAAGATGCCGTTTGCAATGATTGCACAGTGCGGACAAGCATCCGGCACTGTGCAATCATTGCGAACAGCATTTCCTACCGCACTACGCAGTTCGCGTAGTGCTACGCGTAGCTCGCGTAGTGCGAAGTGCACTTCACGTAGCTACGCGTAGCGCTACTACGCGAACTACGCCCAGGGTTACTCTCCTCATGATTTCTCCAACTCCCAATACCATTATATTTAATACCTTTATCCCAGTTCATCCAACCTGGACATAATATAGTATTGGGTGCTCTGCCTTTAAACAGTTCAAATGGTGACTTGTGAGTCGAGGTATGAGGTGTCATGCGGTGAGCTGTGATACATTTTTGTAACTCCTCTTTCCAATTTAGGACATTCACCCTAGACAACTGAATATTCTCTTTTATAACTCTATTAAACCTTTCCACTGCTCCATTTGTCTCAGGGTGATAGATCGCACTCTTTTTGTGTTCTATTCCACACGATGTTAAAAAATCTTCCATTTGTTTCGAACAAAACTGTGGACCATTGTCAGTTAAGAGTGACCTTGGAAAACTTTCTCTCTTAAACACCTCTTGTAAAAATCTTATCCCACTATCTGACGTTACCTCTCTTACACTCTTAACTTCTACCCACCTGGAGTATAAATCCAACAGAACGATCAAATATGGGGTACTATGCTCGCCTGTTAATGGCCCTACAATATCCATAGCAACTTCTTCCCATGGGCTTTCCGGTAACCGACGACAAACCGTGGGAATGGTGTGTGGTGACAACATTTTATCACTTATCTTGCATTGTAAGCATTCTCTGACCACTCGTTCAATCACCAAATCCATTCCTGGCCACCAAAAATTAACTCTCAATCTCTCTTTAGTTTTAACAATTCCTAAATGTCCCTGATGAGCTTCTTCTATCAATTTGCTCCTCAAAGTGATGGGTGGAATTAATCTTGTCCCTCTGAACAAAATACCTCTATCAACTGCTAATTCATCAGACACCATCTGCCATATCTTAGGCATTGCCTTCCCCTGAACTAATCCAGACTGCATATTATTCATAAATTCAATTAACTCTTCGTCCTTCAAGATCTCTTCCCTCCATTCTTTCTCTTTTATAGTCCCTAAGGTAATTTCACATACATTAACTTCTTCTTCTAGAATTTCTTCAACCAAATTTTCATTTTCTTCCCTAGAATCCAAACGCGACAAACAATCAGCTTACACATTTGAAACACCTGGTAAGTGTTCGACAGAGAAATGGAAATCCTGTAGAGCAACCACCCAACGTCTTATCCTTGATGATATCAAATCCAGACCTTTCTTTTGAAAAATTTCCTTAAGAGGTTTGTGATCAGTTCAAACCTTAAAATTGGTTCCCCATATAAAGTTTCGAAACTTGTTCAAAGCCCAGTAAATAGCTAATGCCTCTCTTTCCACGACTGAATAGTTAATCTCCTCGAAGCACATGCTATTAATTGCTCTTCACCATTTCTCTTTTGTTTTAAGATCGCTCCCAAACCTTTTGAGCTAGCATCAGTCACCACTATTGTTTCAATACCAGGAACAAATGCTTGTAGTTTAGGTGCATTATTTAATTCATTTTTTAAACCCTCAAATTCTTGCTGACATTCTTGAGTCCATTTGAACTCCTTGTTTTTGCCCAGTAGAAATCTCAAGTTAATAGACTTGCTTGCTAAGTTTGTTATGAACTTTCCATAATATTCTTCCATATCTAGGAAAGAAACAACTTCCTCCTTTGATCCCGGAGTTGTTAGTTTAACAATGGTATCTACCAATTCCTTCTTTGGAGCACCCCCTGTTCCTGTGATAAAATGACCTAAATAATTACCTTCATGAACAGAAAATGTACATTTCTCTTTCTTTAGTGTTAGACTAGCATTAAGTAACCTTTCTAACACCATTCTCACTCTAGCGTCATGTTCATCTTGTGAACCACCAAATATCAGCAAATCATCTTGATAACACTTTACGCCTTTGACACCTTTAAGAATTGACGCCATCACTCTGTGAAAGACAGAGGCTGCCAATACCAAACCAAATGGCATCCTCCTGAACTTGTATGCACCCATTGGAGTTATGAATGCAGTTAACACTTGTGAGCTTTCAGTTAGTTCCACCTGATGATAAGCTTGATTGAGATCTAGTGTTGTGAATATCTTTGCTCCTGCCAAAGATTAAACTATTTCATCTATATTTGGAAGTGGAAACTTGTCCACCACAACTTCCTTATTTAATGATCTGAGGTCCACACATAACCTGATATCTCCATTAGCCTTGTTAGCCACAACAATAGGCGCCAACCATTCAGTTGCTTCCACTGGTGTTATAATTTGTTGACTCATAAGTTTGTCCAATTCCTGTTCAACCTTGTTTTGTAAAGCAACCGGTATTCTCCTTACTTTGGCTGAAGTTGGTACAGCTCCCTTTTTTATCTTAATACAGTGTTTGTATCCTTTCAAACATCCTAAGCTCTCTTTAAACAATGCTGGAAATTCCGACACAAAATCACACAACTTAGTTTCAACTTTCTGTATTTGCACTTGTGGCTCTGCATTTGGGTCCAACTTGACACCCAACAGGCGTTGATGCGGCCACCCCAGCAAATCATCTCCTCTTTTGGACACATAAATTTTCCCAACCATAAGCTTATTTCCCAATTCAATGCATGCATTAAAGTATCCTAGCATACTTATTGGTTGTCCTCCATACCCCCCAGGATACACATCCATGCTTTGTAATTTGTTTTTCTTTTCAAACCATCTACTATATGTTTCCTTTGAAACAATGGTTAGAGGTGAGCACGAGTCAAACTTCATTTTTAATTCAACCCCATCTATTTTCACTGTACCAATAGGATGATCTTGCCTTTCAGAGCTTTGACTTGCTATACAATGTCATGCGAGATTTCTTTTACTTCCTTGTTCTGATCGCTCCTTTGTTTATTTCTACAACATTTTAGAAAATGTCCCCTTTTTCCACACCCATGGCAGATCACACACAAAGCTGGGCATGTTCTTGCAATTGCTTTATGGCCACTTCTCCCACAACGATAACATTCAAACATCGGTTTACCCGGATCTTCTCTGACAGCTTCTTTGTGTGATGCACTTTTTATTACACAAACATTTTCCTCAATTTTCTCTGTACTAGAGACATTTTTACTTTTCTCACCTTTCAGCTCTGTTACACATTTTAACATATGTTCCACCCTTTTTACTATAGAGATGACTTCTAACGGGGGTTCAGCCATAGTTCTTCTCTTAATTTATCATCTCTACACCTTAAAACAAATTGATCTCTTATTCTTTGCTCAGTGAATCCCCCAAACTTACAAGTTGATGCTAACTTCCTAAGACTGGTAATATAATCCTCTACTGTCTCATTTTTTCCTTACTCTCTTAATCCAAAATGATACCGTTCCATGATGGTACTTACTCTTGGTAAGTAATGACGGTCAAGCTGTACTATACAAATTTCATTTTAATTTAAACCTCTTTCTTCTTCCGCACTTAAATCAGGGAGACTCTCCAATACTTCTTGTCCCTCACCTCCTAGACAGTGCATCAACAATGAATACTTTCTCTCAGCACTTAAATTGGTACCACACACCCTTGCATAGTGGCCAAATATTTTTTTCCATTTGCTCCATTTTCTTCATAGGTTCACTGGGGTGCTAAAAAAAAACTGAGGCGGTGTAACGTTCTGCATTATGAACAAAAATACTCTATGAAACAACTACTACTCCTATAAACATCCAAATCATTTCCATTTTACCTTTAAGTGTTAACCTTCACTTAATTTCCTTTCCTCTTTTTTTTTTTTTTTTTACATGCAAGTCAAGATATATTTTCTTTACTCAAAATAGAAAAATTGGGGAAAAAACTTGAACTGTTCCCAAAACCAAAATTTCCTTTCAGAGATTTTGTCTCTCTTTCAAATTTTAATACAGTTTTCTCTTTTTTAATTTTTTATAGATGTGCCTGTCCCCGATGTAGCCACTGGTGTGCCTGTCACCATTAAGGAAACAGGCTCCACTTATGCCCCAAATAATGATGATAGTCAATTGTTGTGTGAACTGACTCACAGCCTAATCCTCAAAGCTGCTTGTAACTTTCACTTTTGGTGTGCGTATCACCGTTTATTGGCCATTAAAATATGGCATTCATGGAGCACGCGAGCAACTGTACTTCATGATGTTTTAAATCCACGCTTTCCGACGCTCGCTAATGACTCACAGACACAGCTGACACCTTACGTGCTAAGTTCGTTCCTTGCAAACATACGAATCACCGTCCCACACTGGGCGCGTGCTGTGCTTCTCATCTCTGCTCGCGCCTCTCACACCAAGCTCGTGCTAAGAGACTCGGCTCGCGCACATTCCTCTCCACAACTTCTAAATCAGACGAAGCTCGAGACAAAGTCAAATATCAAATAAACAGTACTGCTGCGGGTCCGATCCACCCGCTTCTCAGGATTGTGGAGAACAGGCGTGACAGCACTGAAGTCGGCACGTTGAAATCGGCGCGGCCACCGTAATTGTTTCTCCGCTTTTCCACACCACACACTTCTAGACCAAGATTTTCTTGATGTTGAGGTGTCCTGCCTTTTGCATCCCTAGCTCGTCGCCAGTGTAACGTTCACGAAATAAGGACGGCACTCCAGCTTCAGGTAAATACGTTATATTTATTTGGACACCTCATCCATCACATCTTCATCAGTAACTAACGCCTCTTTCAATTCTCTAACCCCAGAGTTCCATGTTCTTAGTTCCATGGAACTATTAATCTTGAAGAGATTCTAAGCTCAATATCACACTACCCTTTTCTGTGAATCAGGAGGAATGTATAGAAGGATCTTTTTTTATTATCCTTAATATGTGAAAGGAGGAGGAAATGACAGCATTGATCTGATCACTATATGTTAGTTTGTTGTCAACTAACACTCCTAGATTTCAAACCTTCCTGACTGGAGTGGGGAGAGTACCCAGCTTCTGCGCCCACCAGGACGGGGACCAAAAAGAGACCTGTTTGCCGAATAGGATGACCTCCTTCTTCCCAGAATTGAATTTCAGGCATTTGTTATTCATACAATCACTCACTGCCTGCATACAGTTATAGAATCTAGTTCCAGTGTCATTGTCACTGCTAGAAATAGAGACAACAATCTGTGTGTCGTCAGCATAGGATGTAAGTGAGAATCCCAAAAAACTGATCAGATTGGCCAGAGAGGTGACATACAGATTAAACAACGTTGGGCTTAGAGAGGACCCGTGAGGGACCCTGAAGGGCAATGAAAAGAGTTCTGAAATGAACTCCTTTAGTGACACCGATTGTTCTTATCCAAGAAGAAAGGATCTTAGCAGGGCCAGCGCTGCCCCTCTGATCCTGTGAAGAGTCCTTGCACGAACCAAGCCAAGAAAACATTTAGCATGTATTTTGTGCTGCAAACATAATGTTAAAATATGATACAATCACTTCAAAGTTCGAAATTCAACTAAGTGTATTTCTTTAGAAGCGTTTTGTCTTAGTACATCAGATTATATCACTGCATCAACAGATATTTATTAAAAGTGATAATTTTTTTAAACATTTATGACTCACCACCCAACAATGCCATTAGTGAACTAAGAGGAAAGTGAATCATGGAAACCCTAAACATGGCATAGATTCTTATTGTAGACTGAGCATAGCAAACCAGACTCATGGCCCCCAGACCCAACTGCCAAGTCAAGATGCATTTATTTGGGGGTGTCATGCCCCAAACAACCCCCTTGAAGCTTTGCCCCTGGTGACATGGGTGCAAAGAGGGAAGAAGAAATGGGGAGGGCGGTAAGAACAATTAGGGATAAGAAAGAGAAGAGGCAATGAGGAGGACTATGACAAAGAGGGAAAATAAGAAAAGAGAGGGTAAGAAGAAGTTTCTCCACTGGAGTGAAATGTTATTTCAGGGATTTTTAGTTCTGTTCTGAGCGAGAGAAGACCATGTCTGGACACAAAAAAGAAGGAAAAGGTCTCGGCAAAGGGGGCACCAAGAGGCACAAGAAGGTGCTTTGGGACAACATTCAGGGCATCACCAAGTCTGCCATTTGCTGCTTTTGGTGCAGTGGAGGAGTAACAGCATCTATTAGGATACCCACGGTGTGCTCAAGATCTTTCTGGAGAATGTGATCTGGGTTGCTGTCACCTACACCGAGCACACCAAGAGGAAGACCGTCACCGCCATTGATGTGGTGTACTCCCTGAAGCACATGGGTGCACTCTCTATCGATTTTGCGACTAAAAACTCCACATACTCCCAAAAATACCCCCTCTCAGAGGGCCACGGGGCAAGCAGGAGCTACTGGGCCCAACCATGCAGGTTGTGGTCTTTTACTCCTGATGTTCTGGGTCCCAACCTACCTGAGTAACTGGATCAAGTACTACCCCTTCAGCACTTGACTCTCAGTGATAGCGAGGGTCGAGCAGTCCAAGGCTCTTCAGGGGGAGGTAGGTGCAAGATATGTGAGGGCTCATAACACAAAATCAATCAATCAATCAGGGATTTGTAAAGCGCACTACTCACCCTTGAGGGTCTCAAGGTCTCAAAATAACCCCAGTGTTCCCAATATGATGATTGTCCAATCCAATACTGATCTTTGGTGGAAAAAGCAGTGTTATTACTTATGCTAAACACAGCACATTAAATAATTCACGCAGTAGGTTAGTGCTCTAGGGCTTGTCATGGCTGGGCTTCCCCCTGATTGTCAGGGTCATGACTCCCCTTCCTTGACAGGACCGGGTTTCCCCTTTGAATCCACTCTCCCCTCTTCTGCTATATTCTGTGTCCCTGGCGGATTGTAGGAAGTGACCCTATGTGCTGCCCATGCTAGCAATACACTTTAAAGTGTTGCTTTGACTTTCAAAGTTTCTCAACTCTTCTGGCGGTAAACCGCTGAGCTCCAGCATGTCTCACATGGCCCCAGTGGTGTAACATTAGCCCCTGTGGTGAGCGGGGCCCCAGAGCTCCAGGGGGCGTCCTCTGGCACTGTGCAGGAGTGGCGGGCTCCTGGCTTCAGAGCTCCTGACTGGGTCTGGAGCGTGGAGGCCCCCCTTCATGTACTTTGCAGGGGGGGACTCAAGTTTCATTACTCCACTGCATGGCCCTATTTCCCTGCTTCCACCTTACCCCAACCACAGTTTTTAAAAAAAGTTCAGGAGCCGGGGTACTTCCCTCCACCATGCCTCACACTGAGCATCTGGCAACGTAACGTTCCCACGATTGGTAGGATCATCGCTCTTGGCCGGTCGTAGACAGGGATGGCTTCTGGGGCAGCAGCTCTTTCTTCTTTGTAGTTCCTGCTGGTAAGTTGGTGACGCAGCGACGTCCCTGCAGGTGGCTTTTGAAGTTGTTCCTGAGCCCCTCCTCTGGTTGTAGGACCTCTTCCAACACAGAAAATGTCCCCAAAGGTTTTTGTGGCCCTCTAATGGCATACAGTGGTCAGAGATGAGGGCAACAGTCCTAATCAGTTCGGATCCTCTGGGCGACGGCCCCAACAGTCTCAGTGGCCCCCTCTTGGCACATGGGGTCACAGATATAAGCGACAGCCCCCAGTCTCAGTTGCACAGGCAACGGCTGGTGCTTCAGGAACAAAGGAAGTTTTCTTGGCTCCTGGGTAACGGCCCTCACCCAGATGGGACACTGGTAGACCTTGGTTCCCAGTCCTGGTTCCAGCAGCAAGAAATCTTGGGAAGATGATGCTGTTCAACAAAGGACGGGGCTCATGCTCATACCTTTATAGTCCAAATCCAGATGTGCATGTGATTTAGTGTCTGACCTTTGAAATTTGTGTTGGAGATGTCACTTCCAGGGATCCCATCTGGCTGCCAGCTTCCACTAAAATACGCCCTACAAAGGTTCAAAGGGCTAAGCCTTCCTCTCTATCAGATCCCCTTATAATGCCAGCTTTATCAACCCCACCACTTCAATGGACAGCAACTCCTCCTAGAATCAAAGAGGCTCTTGATGTCTACCGAGGATGCTCTGCTCCTCTCCCTTCATTGTGTGTCACACCCCAGCCATCAGGAATGTTAGCAACATCCATCTCCTGTCTGGGTTTTTTTTTTTGGGCAGATTTATATAGCGCAAACTCGACTCAAAGGTATTGGAGTGATTTGCATGAGCACCAGTTACTTTACACAAGGACACATTACATTCATCACCTCTCATGCCACCAAAATGGAACCCCCAGTCCTCGAAGGTATGTACCATCCACAAGCACACACATGGAACCCACCACATTCACGCAAGTATCACGCGCTGTACCAGCATGCACTGTCCCCTGCTGCATACAACCCAGGCAGGCCAAGGGTTAGTTAAGTACACAGCCACTGAACTTTGGAGGAGTGGGCCAGTAGGCCCCACATGTCACACAGGTAAAAACCTGTTTACATTACTGATTTTACTGAACACAAAAACGAGTATCCTGCCATCATTGTGCTTGAGTCACTTAACTCCAGGTAAGGGCAGTAGCATCTTACCTTCAAAGGGGAGCGTGTGGTGTGCCCCTACCACTCTAGACAGACTTCATTACCGAGGGACTGGCCCAGATCAGTGGTGCATGTCCGTCACCATAACTCAGGGGACTTTTCCTTCCCGATAAGGTACTATGAGAGTCTGTAAAGCATGGGAATATTTTGTTAGCTCCCATTCTAAGAGTATGAAAAACCTATGGCAATTTATCAAACATATATAAAAAATATCCATTGCAATACACACTTATGAGTCTTTTTTTGCAAAATGTTTTCTTTGATGGGGGCTTTCCACTCCAAAACTCCCCTGCTAGAGTCTGATTTGCTTCATACACTGACTCCAGTGACATGTGGGGTTGATAAGCTATTGTTGCAGGCCTTTTAGCACTCAGATCGACGACGCTGGCCCCCCCATGCCGTTCTTAACTTAGCTCCTTTGTCCTTCCAGCTAAGTTGTGGTTACGGAAACAAATTCAGAGAGCACAGTTCTATTCTTTTAGTTGTATGCGTTTCCATTACTAGTAGTTACCGGAGATGTATGAACTCTGACAACCTTTTGTGGAAATATAACATTCGCGCGTCCAACAATACTTACTGTAAGGGCTCTAGTGCGCGCCTTCTCGGTGGTGCGCGGTAGCGCCTTCTGTCTCCTAGGAGTTCTATACAATAAAGACCGAGTTCCACCAACAGAAGCCGCCGTGGCAAGCCATGGAAAATCTGAGCGGGTTTACTCTAAAGAAGAAAAGTTGACCTATCGATGAAAACCTCATTATTTCGGTTCTTTAAGTGGGATGTTCTGGGGACAGTCCTCGCAGCCCGCGGGGCGCCTGTAAACCTAAAACAAGGGAGATGAAAATCGCGTTTCTCTTAATGCTGACTGGTGTTTGGGCTTTACAATACTTGTGGCCAGGATGAAAAACGCTGTTCTGGGCGCTATGGAGAGCCTAGAGTTCCGGCTGGACACGGCCCCTAACCTGCGCTGCAGGAGCGATGTGTCCCGGGTCAGCGTCTGCCAGTCGTGCGAGACCTGCGTACTGTCCAGCAGGGCGGCGCTCACCAGGGAGTGGCTGCTGCGGGCCGGTGAGGTGTCGAGGCGGCGCTTTGCGGCGGGGCTGATGAGGCGCCTAGATAGCGCCGACCTGCTGGCTTATGCCGAGAAGCTGCTGCATCCCACTCTCGGCAAGGACTTCACCTACTCCAGGTCCCGCATCAATCCAAGCCTGCTGGGCGACGCGGGCAGCGCCAGTTCCAACCGGGCGCTCGACCGGGGCCGCCTGGAGCGCTTCATGGCAGACACCTGGGACTGGTTCCGGACGTGCTCCTACTGGACCAAGGCCAACTACGTGCTGCTGGTGCTGAAGCTGTGCGATCCCGACCTGCTGTACACGTTGGCCAATTTGGTTCGGGTGCTGCTGGCCCGGCAGGTCCACCACAACTCTGCCAAGGTCTCAGGTAAGGTGAGAGCAGTGCAGGACCCCCCAGACCGCGACTGTGACGTCAGTCTGAGCATGCTGGACCACAGCGCCTGGGGGGCATTTCGACCAGGGGTGTGGTTTCCATTGGTGGAGCAAGTGCATTGGCACCGAGGCCCAGGGGTTTGTGGGGCCCAATGAACCATGATTATTGCTATATTTTATCATTCAAACAGCCGGGGGCAATTTCCTTCTTTACACTAGGGCCGATGACACACTGGCTATGACACTGATTTCGACCATGTTGGCAATTGTATTGTATTGTAATTGCATTTATATAGTGCTCTCTACCCCTGACGTGGCGTCAAAGCGCTTTTTTGGCGAGTAGCACGCTACTCTGGAACCCATAAAGGATTAGTGTTGAATTAGTATAGTGAAATATGAAAGTAATTTCAGTGGAGGATAGGTTAGTCAGTTATTTGGATTCAGAAGGATAGCTGAGGGATAGAAGAGGGAAAAAGGTTTGCATTTATATAGCGCTTATTACCCCATATGGGGTGTTGAAGCGATTTTTTCGGCGAGTAGCACGCTACTCCTGAACCCATAAAGGATTAGTGTGGTGAATTAGTATAGTGAAATATGAAAGTAATTTGAGTGGTGGATATTAGTCAGTTATTTGGATTGAGAAGGATAGCGGAGATATAGAAGAGGGAAAAAGGTTTGCATTTATATAGCGCTTGTTACCCCTGATGGGTTGTTGAAGAACTTTTTGGGCGAGCAGCACGCTACTCCGGAAACCCATAAGGATTAGTGGTGAATTAGTATAGTGAAATATGAAAGTAATTTGAGTGGTGGATATGTTAGTCAGTTATTTGGACTGAGAAGGATAGCGGAGGGATAGAAGAGGGAAAAAGGTTTGCCTTTATATAGTGCTTGTTACCCCCGATGGGGTGTTGAAGCGCTTTTTCGGCGAGTAGCACGCTACTCCGGAACGCATAAAGGATTAGTGCAATGAGATGACGACTGTTCTACAGCGTTTATTGTCATAGATTTGCAGACGTTGTGGGCTAGTATAAGAGTGATAACATAGCTTCCCCCTCGAGCACATTGTAGCTTCCTTAGTTAATCACGCTGTGAGCTTCATTCACTTCCCTTAGAGGCTACAGTCGATAGTGCCTCGACAATGATTTAGCACTTATTTTGCAAGTTATATGAATAAATCAACATATATATTTTCAACGTGGAACCTCTGTAAGTAATCAGTTATGTTATTATCTCTAGTCCATGGCTATATAATCTCTGCCAAGACGGTTGAAAAACTAATTCACCTTAAGGGACTGAGGCCGTGACTGCAGGTGATGCGCACCAACTAAACGCGTATTTCTTTTTTCTTTGACCTTAGTATAGCGTATCAACACCCTGTCCTGAGTGGTTTAGCGTTTTACAGAATACATTACAGTAACAATGAGCAAAACAGCACACAATACAAGAATTATTGCCTTCGGAGAGAACATGACACCTTTGTAATACATGTTCATGTAAGCATTGCCAATGCCAATAGGTCAGTCTCTGAGGTAATATTATATGGTAATGTGAAGCATTACAAGTAACTAGCATGAAAATGAAAATGTATTTGAGTGGAAACAAGGAACTGTATAATAAATGTGTAGGTTAAATGGTGGGGTGACAGTTGCACTGTCAAGCCAGACCTAAAAATCTATGCAGGTTAATGACTGCCCTCCTCCCGCCTATGCTACTGCCAGAGATAAGCAACATAAATTATCTAGTTATCTAAGACACTTTAATAGTATAACAATATCATGTGTGTGCCCCAGAAAGTTCAAGCTTAGGCTGCTGGATAAATAAACAAAACGATCACAGCTGTGAGGAGGGCAAGCACTTTTTTGTGGAAGCACACAACTTCTGCCCAATCAAAACATGTACTCCTAATAATAATACTAATGATAATAATAATAATAATAAGATTTGAAGAGCGCATAGCTACTTATTGCGACGTGGCCCACGATAGGATCCTGTTGTAATCTATTTGCTAATATATTGCGTCCTCCCCATCGTTGTTCTCTGCCTTGCTGCTCAGCCAGTGGTGCGGTCATTAGAACGCTGAGAATGTTTGTGCTTGAAGAAGATTCAGTTGGAGTGTATGGGCTGAGCAGCAAGGAGGTTGCTCCTGTTGGGGCATTACATGGAACTTACCAACTTCCTGTAACTGAAGATACAACTTGAAGAATAAACATTTAACCGTTTTCTACATAACCTATCTACGTGGCATACTTCGTTTTACCAGATTCTTACTCCCAAAAAGTGTTTACCCACCTTATTGAACCAGTTCTTAACCAAACCCAAAAACTGATGTTTTTAATTTTTTCCTGAAAAGTGTTTCAGATGGAGCCTGCTGGATAGCAAGGGTAAGGGAATTCCAGACTTTAGGCGCGAGTTAGCCAAAGGAGCTGCCTCCGGTTCTGACTTTTTAAAATTTTGGGATGACGACCATTTTCTCTTCAACAGATCTCAGGTTTCTGGATGATACATATGGTTTAACCTTCATCTGGATACAGCATGGACCGTGGAAGGATAGAGCCTTATAGCAATAGTAGAGTGCTTTGAAGGTGATTCTCTGCCTCACAGGAAGCCAGTGTAATTTCCTAAGTGTAGTTCCAATAGAGGCACACTTGGGCAGGTTGAGTAGTACAAGTGCTGCAGCGTTCTGAACCTGTTGGATCCTACTCAGGCGAGATTGGGATACGCCTAGATAGAGAACATTGCAGTAGTCTGGCCTGGATATAACCAGGGCTTGGATCACAGTTTTTTGAGCAGACTCTGATAGAAGATGGAGACATTTCTTCACAGCTCTCAGCATCTAGAAGCATTTCCCTGCTAATGCAGAGATCTTGGCTTCAAAAGATAGTTTATCATCGAACCAGATGTCTAGATTTTTTACCTTGGGCCAAGGAGAGAGTAGAGGATTGAGACTCTCGGGCCACCAGGCGTTGGACCAGATGTTGTGGTGTTTACCCAGAACTAGTGCCTCCATCTTCTCTGCATTGTTTTAGGTAGTTTGAGGCCATCCAGGCAGGAACCTCTGACAAGCATAGACAAAGGGGAGAGGCCATACGTTTGTTATTCTGAGACAGAGTGATGACAAGTTGCGTGTCATCCATGTATGTTATGTTATGTTATACATTTTTGTATAGCGCACAGCTGCCCCAGCAAAGAGGCGTCCCGGCGCTGACAGCAGTGAAAGAACAAAGACCCAGGTGGAAACTAGAGCCTACTCCAAAGGAAAGAGGTATGTTTTAATTGCCATCCGGAATGTTAGATAGTTGCTCAAGCTGCGGATGTATGAGATGATGGTACATCCTTAGCACCCAATGACCTCAGCCAGAGGGTGAATGTAGATATTAAATAAGGTTGAACTCAGTGACGAACCCTGGGGCACTCCTTGCTGCAAGGGGCGATCCTTTGAGTGGAAAGGTATTTAGACAACCTGAAATGATCGGCCCTGCAGAAATGAGGTAAGCCAGAGCAGCACCACACCACCCACACTGCAGCTCCAGAGTCTCTAGATCAAGATGTTATGTAATACGGTGTTGAAAGTGGCACTAAGTTGTAACATTAAGAATGCAGCGGTATTGCCATCGGTCAGAATCTGGCGAACTGAGTCAGAGGCCAGTAGCAGGGCGGATTCAGTGCTGGATGAAGGGCGAAAGCCTGATTGTGCCCTATGGAGAAGATCATTATCCTCCAAGAAATTAGAGAGCTGCCCATTCATGTGCTTCTCTGCCGTCTCAGGGAAGAGCGGTAGCAGTGCTATCGGCCAATAGTTTTCCGGCTCAGAGTAATCAAGTAAAGTTTTTTTTAAAAGTGGAAACACCATAGCATGTTACCAATGATTGGGAACAAAGCCAGACAACAGAGAGTAGTTCAGTAGTTCACACGGGACCAGTTGGATTGTCTTATATCCTTGCTCTAAGATGGAAGTTAATACTAGATCCAATGGAGAGCCAGATTTGATGGCAAAGCTTTGGGATGTCAGCTCCTCAGGTTGAGTGGGATTAAAGTATAGGAGCTTAGAGCTGCCAGCTGAATATTCAAACCAGGTATCCAGGCATGGGTGGTTTCTAGCTTTAGCAGGAAAGGAGGCATACATGTTCTCCACTTTTTCAGAGAAAAAGGAAGCCAAATCGTTACAGCTCTCCGCTGATGGAAGAAAGGAAGGTGAGACTGAGGACAGCGAAGTAAGTGATTTAACAATCGAAAAAATTTCCCGTGAGGTGTTATTGGTGGATTGAATTTTCTTGAGATAATAATCATGGCGAGAGTGACTAATAAGCTGGTGATAAGTTTTTAATGCCGCCATATAGTCCACTTTTCAAGATGGATCATACGCTTTACGCCAAAGGTGCTCAAGGTGCTTGCACTTCTTCTTAAGATTAAGCATTTCATCTTTGAATCATCCTGCAGAAAGCTTTTATCAGTGTGGAACTTGCTTTACTAGGGGCAATTTGGTCAAGTACTTCTCTAATCTAGTCGCCCAGTTGTGCGCTGACCTTGTCTACACAATTGTCCAAAGTGGTACAGCAGTTCTCGAGAGATTGCCTAAACCTCTCTGGAGTCACTTTAGCCCACTGCTGCGCTCATGTTTAGTTGAGAAAATTTTCTCGCTGACACGTTATCATAAAGTATATGGATAGGGATCTTGAAATGATCTAACCAGGTCATTGGGAGAGATGGCCGGTTTTCAAGGTAGGTAAGATTGGAAAAACGGGGTTAAGGGTATACCCTAGTTAGTGGGTAGGTGCGAGAACTAATTGGGGGAGTTGAACACTCCCCAGATCTCCTACTAATGCTTAAACTGTTGGACAAATAGCATTGTCAAAATGGATGTTGAAATTGACTACTATTGGCATATTGGAATAGCAGAAGGCTAAAGGGGAGAGAGAGTCTGCCAATGAGGTGGAAACATTGGACAGAGGACCTGGAGGACAGTAGATCAAGGCTCCTGGCACAATTAAGTTGTGTGTGATGGTCAAAGAAAAAAAGGATGCCTCTCTGCCTTCGATAGAAAGTTTGGAGAGGGTGCATTGAAGGTCTTATTTGAAAATTATGGCAATTCCACCCCCTCTCTGAGGCTGCCTGTCCTGCCTAACAATAGCAAAGCCATGCAGAATGGCCTGGCTCCCAACATCTGGGCAGAAGCAAAGCCTCTCTGCTGGTGATTCTCATATAATTGTGTTGTAAATAAAGATAATGTCCTCACATCAATTCCTTGTGGTGAGTTTATTCCAGCAGAGGAAAACCCCAACATGCAGCCAGGCCAGGCACAGCCAGCAACCAAAGTGCAGTATTCAAACAATAGAATGCAATTCAATGAGCTGAATACAACACATCCCCTCCCTTCCCGACAAAACAAACACAACAAGACAAACACGCTTATCACAGAAACAATACGCACCAACATACACACAAAACAAACAAGATGAACCACTGAACAAAACAGAAAACCCTCTGGCCCCAAACAAACCTAACACCTCATCCTCAAACATAGTCCCCCAAGTATTCAGGTAGTCTCCTTGACCTCACCACCCTTTCTGCCTGAATCCCCAAATTACAACCATCAGCTCTCTTGGGCACTTCCACCCTTTCTGCCTGAATCCCCAAGGTACCACCACCATCATTCTTGGGCACTTCCATACTCCTAACCCCTTGTCCAGTTAGGAAATCACCACTTCCCATAAGCATCCAAGAGGAACAATTCTCTCCACTGCTGGGCTTCACCTCTGCCTCTCCCAGTCTTTGATACAGAGCAACTCTCCTCAGATTCCAAGTTTGACAATTCTATAATTTGACCCAATTGCCCCCAACAGCCTTCACTATATAGGGCCCAAGAAACGTGGACAGCCCCCTACCAACACCACCAGGTCTGACCTTAGCCCACTCCCCAACATTGATGAATTATCTCTGCTGGTTCTGCATTGTCCCAAAATCAATTTCTTGGAACCACTATCATGCACCCATGAAGGCAGCAATTTGGTCCCTGGCTGTCTACCATGCATCATTTCATATGGCGTCTTCCCTGTTCTAGTAATCAATGTGGTGCAATAAGCCCACAACATGTCTTTAATGGAGTCCTGAATTGACAACCCAGCACTGCATGCTAACTCTGTGGTACCCTTCACCAACCTGTTAATCCTTTCCACCAATCCATTTCTTTGGATATTGTCTAAGGCTGTATACATATGCTTTACCCCAATGTTGTTAAAAAAAAATCTAATTTCCTCCGAAGTGAGTTGTGTACCATTATCCGTCACCAACACTCAAGGAATACCTTCCCTTCTGAACATTTCTCCCAAGACTGCTACGGTAGACCTAGTGCTGATACACCTTATAAACACAACATCCACCCATTTAGATTTGCTGTACAGCAGCACACTTCTCCTGTTCAGGAAGAAATGTAAATGGGCCAATGAAGTCCAAGCAAACTTTCTTCCACACCACACTTGGCTCTGAATGCTGTTCCCCTTTAATGCCACTTAAACCCACTCTCAATCACTTTTCAGAGTTCCTGCACACTTCACACTGCTTCACCCACCTCTTCACTTGTCCATCCACGAGCAGCGACCAAAACCTTTCTTTCACTCGTTTGAGTATTAAAGTCTGACCAAGGTGACCCTCATGTGCCAAATGTACAATTTTGGATCTTATCGCAAAGGGTGGCACAAACCTTTCCCCTCTCATCACCAGATCATCGCCTAGAACCGGCAGGTCATCCACCACCTTCTGAAATGGTTTAACCATATCTGACAAAGTACCCTCTCTTTCTCTCCTCACCTCCCCTTTAATCAACTTCAAAACCCTTTAAAGGTGTCATCCTGCTCCTTTGCTCTTATCCAATCCTCCATGGACACAAAACTCTCCAGGCCTTCCGTGGCATCATTCATGACCACCTCCTCCTTATACAAATCACATCTGCCACTTTGTCAGGAAGTCTCGATAAACAATCTGAGGCCTTGTTCTTTCAACCTGGAATGTATTCAACCCTACAATTCTTCTCCATGCCAGACAATGAGTGAGAAGCGAATGCTACTGTCCTTTCCCTGGCAATAATGTACCAATCCCAACTGCACTGCATCTACTGTAATGATAATTTTCAAGCCTCTCTGAAACAGCACTAGGGTACCTGCATAGACAATGTTATCCTTAATGAGAGAGAACTCTCAATGCTGTTCCTCATCCCAATTGAATTTCTTCCCCTTCCTTAACAACACTCTCAAAGCTTCCATCATATGGGCGAAATCTTACACAAATTTGGAATAATATTCAACTACACCCATAAAAGACCGCAGTTTGTCCCAGTCAGTCGGCACTTACACGTTTACAATTGTGCTTACCAATTTCACCTTTGGCTTGACCCCCTCCCTCATAATGAGGTAACCCAAGTACTCCACTTCCTGCAACAGAAAAACACACTTTTCTTTCTGCAATGTCAAACCAGCCTTAGTAATGCGAGACAACACCTCACCCAAGGTTTTGTTGTTAAGCATTGTCTCCAAAAACTAGTACGTCATCTTGAAAGAAAACATTGTTGACCCCCGAAAGCAAGTTTGATATTAAACTTTGAAAAACGCCTGCTGCTGAGGACAACCCAAAGGGGAGTCTATTAAATTGACAAATGCCCTCCGTAGTGATAAAAGAAGTGAGATGCTTGGAGTCTAGGCGAAGCTTCACTTGATGGAAAGCACTCCTTAAATCAAGTTTCGAAAAATACTTCCCTCCCAGACAGAATCAGAATCAGTCATTCATGTTTGCAAAGGGAAGCAATCCATGCCTATATTCTCATTGAGGCTGTATAAGTTGATTTGAGGCTGTATAGTTCCACACAAAACCTGAGTGACCCATCCGATTTCTTCATGATGATGACTAGCGATAACCTTTCTGCTTTGTTGCTGTTTACCCTTGTTGTAGAACGTTTTTCTTTTACAGCATTCACCAAGTCTGATTTGTCGTCTACCTCAGCTACATCAGAGGTGTTGTAGTTTTCTGCTCCACTCTTTTGCATTTCACACATGCATTTCTCTGATTCCTTCACCACCTTAGCTATGGTGATGGCATCATTTAATGTAGGATTACTGGCTGCCCACAAGCGATCCTGCATCTTCTTGCTGCTACACTGCACAGTTAACTGATCTTGTATCAAATCTTCTGTCAGCTGACCAAATTGACATTTAGCAGCCAATTGTCTTAGTCTGACTACAAAGTCATTGACCGACTCAGACGAACGTTGTGGCTGAGTGTAGAATTTATGATGGCGCATTACCACGTTCACTGACTTGGCGAATCTGGGTTGGAGGCGCAGTTTGGCTTCCTTATACACATCCTCTATTTCGTTTCCCTAGTCATCATATACTGGTGGAAGGTATTTGAATATATTCTGGCCATCTTTACCCAAGGAGGCAAGCAACATACCTTTTTTCTTGATAGTGGAAAACACCATACCGTCAAAAGCCCGTAGTTAGTTTTCAAAACTTTCAATCCAGTCTTCCCACTCAATGGGTGGGTCGCCAGGTGTCATTAAAAAGATGGGGGCATTGCAATAGATTGTTTTAGATCCATTTAAGCTTTAAACTAAAGTGGTGACATCAAATACGTAGTAATGAGTATGCGAAGAACAATAGTCACTAGATGGCAGTGCAGAACTGTCTAAAAGCTAAACTGGTTATATGGTGCCCTCTTGACAAAGCCAATAGGTGTGCCTTGTATACTGATGTGGTTACCCCTTGACAAAGCCAATAGTCTTGCCTTCATATAATGATGTGATTACCTCTTGACAAAAGCCAATAGGCTTGCCTTGTATATTAGTGTGGTCACCCCTTGAGAAAGCAATAGGTTTGCCTTCATATAACAATGTAGTGACCCTTGACAAAGGCAATAGGCTTGCCTTGTATATTGATGTGGCCATCCCTTGACAAAGCCAGTCGATCTGCATTATTTAAAATGACGCCCCTTTATATTGTGATGAGCACTCTCATTGTCTGGCCGTGCACGGCCGGGTTTGGGTGACCCCGGTGGGGATGGGTACATAGCTGTCCACCACAGGCCAGTGACGTTACAGTTAGGTATGACAATATTTTCTTATTTTATGTTAAAAGTAAAAATAAAAACTTAGAAATTTACTGGAAAAAACAAAGGTTAAAGTAGCGTTATAGTTAGGTGAAAGTGTCAGTTAATAAATACCATTCTGAAAAAAAACACTGAAATTTTAGCTGTTTCCCGCCTGAAATTGACTCGACTTCAATAGAAGTCATTGGGATAAAAACATTCCCTGATTTTTCTTTTTTTTAGAACCATCCCACTTACCTGTTCCAAAATTTTGTCATGTATGTTAAAGGGACGTTATAGTTAGGTGAAAATGTGAATTACATTTTAAACTAACAAAACCTCTAAAATTCACCAGTTATAGTTATCCCAAGTAACTATAACTCATGTTCTAAACTAACTCTAACTCACGCCCCCACCTTGGACAGTGTTGTCATCATGATGTCATTTCAGATGTTGCAGTGATGTTCTTAATGAAGTCATAGAAAATGTCATCGGTGATGTAATATATGAGGTAATTAGAAGTGCATGGCGAAGACTCGACCTATAGTTAGTTTAGGGCACAGGTTATATTTACTATAACTGATGAATTTCAGTGGTTTTGTTAGTTTAAAATGTTATGTTATGTTTTAACTACCATTCTCACCTAACTATAATGTCCCTTAAATCTTTTTTTTTGTGAATTTCCAAGGGTTTTTTAAATGTAGAGTAAGATATTGTTGCCATTCCTAACTATAGCATCACATTTAAGCTTTGTTTTTTTAATGTAAAGTAAGATGCCCATCTGTAGTGGTCCACAGAAGACGCCAAGACACATGTAAGCATCAAATTCAGCTTTAATACATTAGCTCAGAAAATGAACACCTCTTTTCCTAGCTCCCTCAACTCCTTCTCCAGTTTGAATCCCAACTATCCAACCCACACCACATACTTCTAGAAGCCTAACCCAGAATCTTCTAATGCCTTGCAGTCACTAGACCATAACACTATCCCTTTTCTTTTAAAAACAAACAAGAACTAACAGAAGATAATAACAAGGTTGGAAGGACATAAATTAACACACTTTCTTTCCCGTGCACTTACATAAACAACTATACTGGAAACATATGCTTACTGAACTAACATAAAAAAAATATCTATATTTTAAGCTTTACATGAATGAACAAATAACATAGAAGGGCTATATCACAAGGTCATCTAACAGTGCAATTACATGGAAGGGCTATAACACCAGATTATTGAAATCTAACAGGGCGCCTACGAACACGATTATTAGTGCGTAAAGACACAAGGTGATCAATTATGTCAGAACTTCCTTCCTTCACCTTTGTTCCTTTACCATTTTCTTTATCTTTTCTTTCCATCACCCTCTCTTGTACTCTGACCACTCTGTTCATATTCAACCGTTGACCTCCTGCAACGTGTACAGCATTCCCACACACCTTTTCAACACATACAGGAACACCAAATTTCACGTACCCTGGTTTCCTGACACGAATAACATCACCAACTCTTATCTCACATTCTTTCACAGACCTTTTTTTGTCAAAATATGCCTTCACATTCTCTTGAGACACACCCACATAACCACGGGCAATGTTCTACAAATACTCCAAAGACTTCCCTGTCTTAACCCACCAGAACATCCACGCAGGTACCAGTTTCAAAGCTGGTCTATGCCCCTGCAACAACTCAAACGGTAAAACCTTAGTAACTGAATGCGGCTTGGTGCAGTAGAACCATAGCATGGACCGCACCGCATCCATCATTGCACTGATTCATACGCTCGACTTGACCATTTGTCTAGGGGTGATATAGAGAACTCTTCAAGTGTTTCCCGCCCACTGAGCTCAGAAAATCTGCAACCACACAGCTAACAAATTGGACACCATTATCAGAAATCATGAATTCTGGACAAACTTCTCTGGCGAAAATCTCCTTAAAGAAACTAACTTTTTATATTTGAATTGGGTTCAGAGATAAACGTTACTTCAGGCCATTTACTATGATAGTCCATCATGACCAAAGCATATCGAAACTGTGAAGGCAGACACTGAAAAGGGCCTACCAAATTTTTTCCCACAATTGCCCTTGCTCTATCAGGCCATTGAATAGGATGTAAAGGAGGGGCAGCAGTTTTCACACCCTTTTCACAACTGCCACATATGACACATTCTCCAAATATCTTATCTACCTCTCTGTCCATAGCTGGCCACCAGAACATTACCCTCAGTCTTCCTTTAGTCAGCGTCCAACCTAATGCCCTTTATGAGTCCTCCCCGTACCAACACCAGCAGAATGACTTGTTCACATCTCATTAAAATCTTCAATTAACAGTTCATTAGCAACCTTGCTGTAAGGCTGAAGACCTGGATACAGCATCTTTTCCTTAGGTCGACCACCCTTAACTTACTTAATCACCTTCATGACTTCCATATCATGCCTCAGAGCATCCCACCACTGGTCCTTAGAGCAGGAACTAGCTGATTCTAAGTATACCACTGCTACAAAATAATCTTCCATATCATCATCATCCAGATCTTCCTCTCCTTCCACTGGAAATCTTAACAACAAATCTGCCCTCTTGTTTTTTTTATTCCTGATATGTGTTCTATTTCAAACTGATACTGTAACATCTTGGTGGATAACCTGGCTATTCGGGGTGTAGCTTCCTTTATTTTACCTTCACCTATTATGCATACCAATAGCTTATGATACCTTTGAAGTACAAATTTCCTGCCCCACATAGAAACTTTTCAACCGCCCAACAACAGGCATGCAATTCCTTCTCTGTGACAGAATAATGGAGTTCAGCCTCCTTGAGAACTTTGAATGCAAAACTTACTGTCACTTCTTCACTCTTACCATTGTGGGAAACTACTGCTCACAAGCAATACCTTGAAGCATCAACAGTGACTTTGCATGGCAGCGCTGGATTATAGGGTTTCAATGTTGGGGCAGTGGTTATTTCCTTTTTGACCCACTCAAACGTCCTTTGACATTGTACATCCCGTGAGAAATTCACATTTTTTTAAACATATTAGATAGTTTTTTCATACAGTTGGCATGATCAGAGATAAAGTTGGCATAAAATTCACATTACTCGAAAAATGGTCTCAGACATCCTTATCCTCAGGTGCCTGGGCATCAACAGTAGCCTTGACCAAATCTGGGTGTGGATTAACACCATCTCTAGACTCAAGGTGCCCCAAGAATTCCACTTCTTGTTTCCAAAATTCACATTTGTTGCTTTTGACTACAACACAACGCTCCTTGAAAATCTTGAACACTTTGTTCAGGATGAAATCATGAGTTTCCCTATCCGTGGCAAATATGAGAATGTCATCCTGAAACACTACTGTGCCTTTAACCCTTTTAACAAATGATTCATAATCCTCTGAAAAGCCGATGCGGCAGATGCCAGCCCAAATGGCATACAACAGAATTGGAACATGACACTCAGAGCTATAAATACTATGAAATGACGTGAGGAAGGATCTAGCTCCACCTGGTGACAAGTTGACGCTAAATCACTTTTGTTAAACCATTCAGCACCTTTCAATTCACTGAGAAGTTTATTAATTTTGGGAAGCGGATGGGAATCAATCCACACCTCCTTATTTAAAGAGCTCAAATTGATGCTTACTTTAAGTTCACCAGACCTCTTCCATGATACAATCATAGGAGAAAGCCATAACGTTGATTCCACTGCTTCAATAACCACTTGCTCTAAAAATTTGTCTAGCTCCTTTTGCGAATCAGACCTTACAGTGAATGATATACTGTGCAGCTTGTGCTTTACGGGTATGGCCCCTACCTTGAATTTGATAAGATGTTTGAACCCCCCAATCTTACCTAGACTACTTGTAAAAACTACTGGGAATTTAGTTACCAATTCTTCCATGCATCCTTAGACTTAACTACAGAGACCTGTTCCTTTGCACCTTGTCAGACAATCCTTGGTGAAACCATCCCAATATGTTCAATCCTTTTTTTGCAACATATACATTGGCTTCACTTTTCCATTCCCTGAACTCCAGCATGTCCTCAAAGAACCCAGGCATATCAGTTTTCTTTCCTTCATAGGAAACCGGGGCACGATTAGGTGGTTGGATTTCCATATCACCACACTTGCTTGCAAATTATTCCGTGATCATGGTAATGTGAGCACCAGAATCCACTAGCAAATGCAAGACTTTTTTCCAAACCATGGCATGAACACATGGATCAATACATTCACTGGGATCCCCGCATCTCACATTTTCATCCCTCACTACTACAATCACATCTTAAACATCATCACACACATGTAGATACTCCTCAGATTTTCCTTGATCATAATTCATTACCTCTACCTTTTGTACTTCATTTGTTTACTTTGACACACCTTTGAAAAATGCCCTGTTTTGCCACAAGTTCTGCACACAACATTCTTAGCTAGACATGGCTTTCCCCCTTTTATATGAGTGGGGAAACCGCACCTAAAAGTTATATTCTTTAGTTTGAAAAAGTATGCATTATGTGGTTTATAACTGTTCTCATACTTCTTTAGAACTGCTACCACATATTCTCTGTGTTTATCATTTAATTCTTTAACAGAGTATTGTGAAATTTCAATAGATTTTGCTATCTTTAAAGTTTCCTCTAATGTGAGATTACCCAAAGTAAGTAGTAGTTGTTGTTGTATCTCTCTAATCACATATTGTGTTACAAACTGATCTCTAATTAATTGATCAGTAAAATTCTAAAACTGGCATTCTGATGCTAGTCTTCTTAATGCTGAAATATATGTTTCAATATATTCATTCTGCATCTGTACTCTTTTGAAGAATTTATGCCTTAAAAGTAATAAGCTCGGTTGCACATCAAACCTGATTTCTAATTTCCTGATAGTCACTTGGTATTCATCTAAACCATTACCATCTTGGTCTGCAAGATCAAGGAGATGTTTGAAGACAGCTCTGCCCACAAATCCTAATGAGTGCAACAATATTTTCTTTTCCTCTCAGGGCTGAACCTAGAAGCTCCTATTGCCCCTAGATACGTTTGAAAAGCGTCAAACCAATGTCTCCAGCGGATAGGTGGATCGCCTGCTACTTCTATAAATGAAGGTGGAGGATTTACTGACTGCATTATAAGTACATAAATACAACAAGTACAACAGCTACTAAATGGTTGTTGTGAGAGGTTGCACCTTGCAACCTTCCACCAGTATGTGTGTAAGACAAAAGTCAAGCAATATCTAGTGGCGGTCGCCGCGAGGTACTTGTAGTTAGGATTGCTTTTCCACTGGAAAAACGTTTTTTGTGTTGCTTATAACTTTGTCACTGTTTGACGAATCTCCACAAAACTTTCCAAAAAGGTGCTACTTTTTGACTAGTTTGTGTATGGAACGTTTTGGGTTGACCCATCAAGCGGGGGCTGAGTAAAAAGGGGTCCCAAAACACAAAGTCCCCATACATTTTCCTTAGACTTCTTTAAGATGGACTACTGCAAAAACTGCTGAACGGAATGACACCAAATTTGGCAGAAAGCTACATCTTGGTTCGCAGATTGTGCCTTTTGTGATTTGGTGTAAATCTGTTCAGTAGTTTTTGATAAATTAAGGTTAAAAAATAATTGCATATCTGGACGGTTAGGTCCACGAGAGTCTTGAGAGACCAGTTTAAAAATGGAGCATTCTAATTGGGCCAAGGAGCTTTATTTCCCCTGTGCCATCTTGCTCTCGCAAGGGTCAGACTCTTGCGGGAGCGAGCGCTCTAATTGGCTGTCAGCAACACGAGAAAAATGCTGCTGTCAGCAGTTACAGGGCTCATGGACTTAGTCCCCTGTTCTGAAGTGTATAAGATAGCAGGGTAGGGATTCCCTGTACCCCCTTTGGCCAAAAAATGAATAATCAAATAAATAAATTGAAAGAAAATGCAGTGAGCCTGCAAAAGAAAAAAAAAGTTGGCCGGGCCACATTTATTAGGTTTATGGCCCGGGGAGCCCACCCCCAGGGCTGTATTCATAAAGGGGAGGGGCCTGCATAGCCCCCCTCCCCGAGCCATTGAAGGCCCCGGGGATCCCACCCCTGGGGCCGTAATCATGGGGTGGGGTGGAATAAGGTGGAGTGGGTTGTAGTGGTTTGAGGTAGTGGGGTGGATTGGATTGGTGTAGAATGGGGTGGATTGGATTGCGATAGAGTGGAGTGGATTGAGTGCAGAGGGGTGGATTGGAGTGGGGTGAGGTGGATTGAGAGGGTGGATTAGATTGGATTGAGGTGGGTGTATTGGAGTGAAGTGGTAGGACAGGGGTGGGGTGGATTGGATTGGGGTGGATTAGAGTTGGGTGAATTGAAGTGGAATGGGCTGAATTGGACTGGAGTGGGGTGAATTGGACTGGAGTGGGGTGAATTGGACTGGAGTGGGGTGGATTGGACTGGAGTGGGGTGGGCTGAACTGGGGTGGGGTGGACTAAACCGGGGTGGGGTGGATTGGATTGGGGTCAAGTGGGTGGATTGGAGTGGGGTGGATTCTAGTGGGGTGAGGTATGGTGGTTGGAGTGGGGTAGAGTGGGTGGATGGAGAGGGGTGCAGTGGGGTGGATGGAGAGGGGTGCAGTGGGGTGGATGGAGGGGGTGAATTGAGGGGGTGGATTGGAGTGGGATGGATTGGGGTGAGGTTGACTGGATTGGATAGCGGTGGGGTGGACTGGGGTGGGGTGGATTGTATTGGAATGGGGTGAAATGGATTGGGGTAGGGTAGGTTGGATTGGGGTGGGGTGGGTTGGATTATAGTGGGGTTGATTGCATTGAGGTGGGGAGGACTGGAGTGGGGTGAACTGGATTGAGTGGGGTGGATTAGACTGGAGTGGGGTGTACTGGATTGAGTGCGGTGGACTGGATTGAGTGGTGTGAACTGGATTGGGGTGGATTGAATTGAGGAGGATTGGATTGGGATGGGGTGGATTGGATTAGAGTGGGGTGGGTGGGGTGGATTGGAGTGGTTGGAGTTTTTGGAGCTGGTTGCAGTAGGGTGGATTTTATTGGATTTTAGTGGACTGGATTTGAGTGGGTGGACTGGACTGGAGTGTGGTGGACTGGACTGGAGTGGGTTGGATTGGATTGGAGTGGGAAGGACTGGAATGGGGAGGGTTGGAATGGGGTGAATAGGATTGGTGTGGAGTGGGGTGGATTTTAGTGAAGTGGGTGGATTAAGGTGGTTTGGAGTGGGGTGGATTGGATTGGAGTGGGGTGGATTAAGGTGGACTGGAGTGGGGTGGATAAAGGAGATTTGAATTGGAGTGGGATAGATTGGAGTGGGGTGAGCTGTATGGATTGGGGTAGAGTGGGGTGGACTGAAGTGAGGTGGGGTGTATTGGATTGGGGTAGAGTGATGTGGATTGGAGTAGAGTGGAGTGGGGCGGATTGGAATAGAGTGTAGTGGATTAGAGGGGGCGGATTGGAATACAGTGGGGTGGAGTGGGTTGGATTGGAGTGGGGTGAATTGGAGTGGGGGTGAATGGGATGAGGTGGATTGGAGTGGGGAGGATTGAAATAGGGTGGGATGGAGTGGAGTGGGGTGGATTGGATTGGAATGGAGGGGATTGGAGTGGGGTGAGGTGGACTGGACTGGGTTGGGGTGAGTTGATTGGGGTGGGGGGTTTGGAGTGGCGTGGATTGCATTGAGATGGGGTGGTTTGCATTGAGGTGGGGTGAATTGGATTGAGTGGGGTGAATTGGATTGAGTGGGGAATTGGATTGAGTGGGATGAATTGGATTGAGTGGGATGAATTGGATTGAGTAGGGTGAATTGGATTACGTGGGGTGGATTGCATTAGGGTGGACTGGAGTGAGGTGGACTGGAGTGAGGTGGACTGGAGTGGAGTGAGGTGGATTGGATTACGTGGAGTAGACTGGATTGAGTGGGGTAGGTTGGATTGAGTAGGGGGGATTGGATTTGGGTGGATTGGACTGGATTTAGGTGGATTAAAGTGGGCTGGATTAAAGTGGGGTAGATTGGAGTGGCGTGGATTGGATTGGGGTGGATTGGATTGGGGTGGAGTGGACTGGATTTGAGTGGACTAGACTGAAATGGAGTGGATTGGACTGGAGTGGATTGGACTAGAGTGGGATGGATTCCAAACCACCCCACTCCAATCCACCTCACACCAATCCACCCACATCAATCTAATCCACCCCAATTCAATATACCTCACTCCAATCCACCTCCCCCAAATCCAATACACCCACCGCACCCCACCCCACCCCACCCCACTTCAATCCACCCCTCTCCAGTCTAATCCACCCCATTCCAGTCCAGCCCACCCTATTCCAATCCAACCCAACCCACCCCACTCCAATCCACCCCATTCAAATCCAACCCACCCCACTCCAATCCAATCCAACCCAACCCACTCCATTCCAATCCAAACCAAACCATCCACTCAAATCCATTCCACCCCATTCCAATTCACCGCACCCACTCCAATCCAATCCACTGCAACCAAATCCACCTACCCACTCCATCCCACTCCAATCCAATCCACCTTAATCCATCTCACCCCACCCCACTTCCAATCCACCCCACTCCAAACCACCTTAATCCACCCCACCCCACTCCAAACCACCTTAATCCACCCCACCCCACTCCAATCCAATACACATCAATCCAATCTACCCCACTCCAATCCAACCTGCCACATTCCAATCCATCCCACTCCAACCACCTTAATCCACCCCACCCCACTCCAATCCAATCCACCCCACTCCAATCCATGGAGCCATGTCTTCCCTGGACCGGAAACGAGCATCCTGGGACCGGTTTCTGGCTATTCAGCCGTCATCAGCCAGGCTAGCTTGAATCCAGTGGCAAAGTGAGCAAGGGACCCACGTCTGGGCATACCCTGCCAACTTAGGGCGAACAAAGCGATACCAAAGGGGATGATGGACGGAGCGCTTGAGCAAATCAAACACTCACCCCCCTGGCTGATGAGGGTTATGAACCCGAAACCGGTCCCAGGATGCTTGTTTCCGGTCCAGGGAAGACATGGCTTGGCAGTTCGGGCTGGACTGTTCCCATGAGGCACAGGGTCAGACTGATTTGCATATGGCCATGTCTGAACTGGGGTGGTGGAGTGAGCTAAAGAATGATGATGGATTAAACCCAGATCAGTTGACTGGGGGTGAGTGTTTGATTTGCTCAAACGCTCCGTCCATCATCCCCTTTGGTATCGCTTTGTTCGCCCTAAGTTGGCAGGGTATGACCAGACGTGGGTCCCTTGCTCACTTTGCCACTGGATTCAAGATAGCCTGGCTGATGAGGGTTAGGAACCCGAAACCGGTCCCAGGATGCTTGTTTCCGGTCCAGGGAAGACATGGCTTGGCAGTTCGGGCTGGACTGTTCCCATGAGGCACAGGGTCAGACTGATTTGCATATGGCCATGTCTGAACTGGGGTGGTGGAGTGAGCTAAAGAATGATGATGGATTAAACCCAGATCAGTTGACTGGGGGTGAGTGTTTGATTTGCTCAAACGCTCCGTCCATCATCCCCTTTGGTATCGCTTTGGATTGGAGTGGGGCAGAATGTTTTGGATTGGAGTGGGGCAGAATGTTTTGGATTGGAGTGGGGCAGAATGTTTTTTATTGGAGTGTGGCAGAATGTTTTGGATTGGAGTGGGGCAGAATGTTTTGGATTGGAGTGGGGCAGAATGTTTTGGATTGGAGTGGGGCAGAATGTTTTGGATTGGAGTGGGGCAGAATGTTTTGGATTGGAGTGGGGCAGATTGTTCTGAATTGGAGTGGGGCAGATTATAGTTGGATTGGGATGGAACAGATTGTTTTGGATTGGAGTGGGCCAGATTATTTTGGATTGGAGTGGGGCAGATTGGAATGAGGCAGATTGTTTTGGATTGGAGTAAGGCAGATTGTTTTGGATTGAAGTGGGGCAGATTGGAGTGGAGTAGATTGTTTTGTAGGTGAGTGGGGCAGATATTTTTGGATTGCAGTAGGGCAGATTGTTTTGCATTGGAATGGGGCACATTGTTTTAGATTGGTGGGGCGCAGATTGTAGTGGGGCAGATTGTTTTGGATTGGAGTGGGGCAGATTGGAGCGTGGCAGACTGTTTTGGAATAGACTGGTGCAGATTGTTTTGGAGTGGGGCCGATTGTTTTGGATTGTAGTGGGCAGATTGTTTTGTCATAGAGTGGAGCAGATTGTTATGGATTGGGGTGGGATACTGTTTGGGATTGGAGAGAGGCAGATTGTTTTAGAGCAGATTGTCTAGGATTTAAGTGGGGCAGACTGTTTTGGACTGGAGTGGTGCAGATTGTTTTGGATTGTAGTGGGGCAGATTGTTTTGGATTGGAGTGGGGCAGATTGTTTTGGATTGGAGTGGGGCAGATTGTTTTGGATTGGAGTGGGGCAGATTGTTTTGGATTGGAGTGGGGCAGATTGTTTTGGATTGGAGTGGGGCAGATTGTTTTGGATTGGAGTGGGGCAGATTGTTTTGGATTGGAGTGGGGCAGATTGTTTTGGATTGGAGTGGGGCAGATTGTTTTGGATTGGAGTGGGGCAGATTGTTTTGGATTGGAGTGGGGGAGATTGTTTCGTCATGGAATTGAGCAGATTGTTTTGGATTGGAGTAGGGCAGATTGGAGTGGGGCAGACTGCTTTGGACTGGAGTGGAGCAGATTGTTTTGGATTGAAGTGGGGCAGATTGATCGGGATTGGAGTGGGGCAGATTGTTTTCGGCTGGATTCGGGCAGATTGGATCCGGGCAGATTGGAGTGGGTGAGGTGCGTTGGATTGGAGTGAGGTAGATGGAACTCGGCTGAATTGCATTGGTGTGGGGGTGGATTGTATTGGAGGGGTGACTTGGGATAAAGTGAGGTGCATTGGATTGGAGTGAGGTGGATTGGTGTGGGTCGGATTGTTTTGAATTGGAGTGGGTCAGATTGTTTTGGATTGGAGTGAGGCAGATTGTTTTGGATTGGAGGGGGGCAGAATGTTTGGATTGGAGTGGGGCAGAATGTTTGGATTGGAGTGGGGCAGAATGTTTGGATTGGAGTGGGACAGAATGTTTGGATTGGAGTGGGGCAGAATGTTTGGATTGGAGTGGGGCAGATTGTTTTGGATTGGTGTGGAGCAGATTGTTTTGTAGTTGATTGGGGCAGATTGTTTTTCATAGGAGTGAAGAAGATTGTTTTGGATTGGAGTAGGGCAGATTGTTCTGGATTGGAGTGGGGAAGATTGTTTAGGATTGGAGTGGGGTAGATTGCCTTGAATTGGAGTGGGGCAGATTGTTTTGGACTGGAGTGGGACAGAATGTTTGGATTGGAGTGGGGCAGATTGTTTTGGATTGGTGTGGAGCAGATTGTTTTGTGGTTGATTGGGGCAGATTGTTTTTCATAGGAGTGGAGCAGATTGTTTTGGATTGGAGTAGGGCTGATTGTTCTGGATTGGAGTGGGGAAGATTGTTTTGGATTGGAGTGGGTAGATTGTTTTGGATTGGAGTGGGTCAGATTGTTTTGGATTGGTGTGTAGCAGATTGTTTTGTAGTTGATTGGGGCAGATTGTTTTCATAGGAGCGGAGTAGATTGTTTTGGATTGGAGTAGGGCAAATTGTTCTGGATTGATGTGGGGAAGTTTGTTTTGGATTGGAGTGGGGTATAACAGGGTGGGCAGATTGATTTGGATTGGAGATGGCAGATTGTTTTGGACTGGAGTGGGGCATATTGGAGTGGGGCAGATTGCTTTGGATTGGAGTGGGGCAGATTGGAGTGGCACTGATTGTTTTGGAATTGAGTGGGGCAGATTGTTTTGGGTTGAATGGGGCAGATTGTTTTGGACTGGAGTGGGACAAATTGGAATGGGGCAGATTGGAGGGGGATTGGATTGGAGTGGGGCGGTTTGGAGTGGGACAGATTGTTTTCGATTGGAATGGGGCAGATTGTTTGGATTGGTGTAGGGCAGATTGCTTTGGATTGGAGTGGGGCAGATTGAAGTGGGGCAGATTGTTTTGTATGGGAGTGGGGCGGATTGGAGTGGAGCAGATTATTTGGTATTGGAGTGGGGCAGACTGTTTTGTATTGGAATGGGGCAGATGGTTTTGTTTTGAAGTGGAGAAGATTATTGTGGATTAAAGTATGGCAGATTGTTCTGGACTGGGGCAGATTGTTTTGGATTGCGCAGATTGTTTTGGATTGGAATGGAGCAGATTGCTTTGGATTGGAGTGGGGCAGATTGGTTTGCATTGGAGTTGGGGCAGGTTGAATTAGGACAGATTGTTTTGGATTGGATTGGGGCAAATTGTTTTTTCGATTGAAGTGGGGCAGATTGTTTTGTATGGGAGTGGGGCGGATTGGAGTGGAGCAGATTATTTGGTATTGGAGTGGGACAGACTGTTTTGTATTGGAATGGGGCAGATGGTTTTGTTTTGGAGTGGAGAAAATTATTGTGGATTAAAGTATTGCAGATTGTTCTGGACTGGGGCAGATTGTTTTGGGTTGCGCAGATTGTTTTGGATTGGAATGGAGCAGATTGCTTTGGATTGGAGTGGGGAAGCAAAAGACACACAATTGATGGACGGAATGCAGAACAAATCAAAACATTGGCCTCCAGTCAAGAGATCTGGGTTAAATCCATCATTCTTTTGCTCACCATGCCACCCCAGTTTAGACCTGGCCATATGCAAATCAGTCTTGACCCTGTGCCTCATGGGAACAGTCCATCCCGAACTGCCAAGCCAGGTCCTCCCTGGACCGGAAACAAGCATCCTAGGACCGGTTTCGGGGTTTCACCCCTCTTCAGCCAGGATAGCTTGAATCCAGTGGCACAGTGAGCCCGGGACCCACGTCTGGGCATACCCTGCGCACTTAGGGCGAGAAAGCAAAAGACACACAATTGATGGACGGAATGCAGAACAAATCAAAACATTCGCCTCCAGTCAAGAGATCTGGGTGAAATCCATCATTCTTCCACCTCGACAACCGGAACGACCCGACTCCATCACTCTCCTCGCCAACCTCGGACTGAAGCAGCTGGTTAACACGCCCACACACAGAGCTGGACACACCCTCGACCCTATCTTCGCGGGAGGAACAAACACCCGTTTCAGCCACACCACCCAGCCTCTCTGGACGGACCACCACTGCGTCCATTTCACCTTCAACACCACCACCGCACCCAAGCCCGCCCCGCGACCGCCACGAAGGAACTGGAGCAAGGTTACAGAGGAACTCCTCATCACCACCCTCCTCTGAGACCCCCCCAGCGCCACGACCGACACCAACTCCGCAGCCACAGAACTCCACAGCTGGATCTCCCGCTGCGCCTACAAACTCGCCCCCCTCCGACACCCCGCCAAACAACGCCCGCTGAAGGACGCATGGTTCACCACAGAACTACAGGAAGCCAGATGCTCTTGCAGACGCCTAGAGAAAACCTGGCGAAACCAGAAAACCACGGAAGCACGGAACAACCACAGGAGCGCCCTGAAGGAATACCACCAGCGCATAAGGGACACCAAACGGACCTTCATAAGGGACAAAATCCAGACCAACCCGACCAACGCCAAGGAACTGTTCAACGTCATTCAACAGTTCACAAAACCCCCCAGCGAAGCCACAGACGTCACACCTTCCCAGCAACTCTGCGACAAGCTCAGCTCTTACTTCCATCTGAAGATCAAGGCCCTATACCACAATTTCAGCGAACCAACGCCGGACATCACCTCTCCCCCCAACGCTGCCGATAAGCCTACCATCTTGACCTGGAATCCCGCTACCATCAACCACATCACCGCTACCATGAAGAAAACGCACTGAGGAGCCCCAACGGACCCCTGCCCATTGCACATATTCCACAGGGCCGCCGCCGCCATCGCACCCGAACTGGGACTGACCATCAACGCCTCCTTCACGTCCGGCATTTTCCCAGACGACTGGAAGCGGGCGGAGGTAAAACCCCTCCTCAAGAAACCCACGGCCAACCCAACGGACCTGAAAAACGTCCGGCCCATCTCTCTCCTCCCTTTTGCGGCCAAAGTCACTGAGCGACTCGTGAACGCCCAGCTGACCACCTTCATCGAAGAGAACTCCATACTAGACGCCTCCCAGTCTGGATTCCGCAGCAACCACAGCACCGAGACCGCTCTCCTCGCCGCCACTGATGACATCCGCATGCTACTCGACCAGGGACACACCGCGGCCCTCATCCTTCTGGACCTCTCTGCATCCTTCGACACCGTTTCCCATCGCACGCTTGCAGCCAGACTTCGCGACGCAGGGATACAAGGAGCCGCCCTCGACTGGATCCAATTCTTTCTCTCTGGCAGAACCCAGAGGATCAGACTCCTCCCCCCCCCCTTCCTCTCTGAACCCACCGATATCAACTGCAGAGTAACCCAAGGCTCTTCACTCAGCCCCACGCTCTTCAACATCTACATGGCCCCCCTCGCCACCATCGTCAGACAGCATGGGCTCAGCATTGTATCCTACACCGACGACACCCAACTCATCCTCTCACTCACAAAGAATCCCGAAGACACCAGACTCTGCTTCCAGGAAGGAATGAAGAATGTGGCAGCCTGGATGAAAGACAGCTGTTTGAAGCTCAACTCAGAGAAGACCGAGGTCCTCATCCTCGGACCCTGCAACTCCACCTGGGACAACACCTGGTGGCCCACCGCCCTCGGGAACCCTCCCACTCCTACTGACCACGCAATAAACCTCGGCATCATCCTCGACTCCTCCCTCTCCATGAACCGCCAGGTCAATGCCGTCGCCTCCACCAGCTTCAACTGCCTGCGCATCCTCCGCAAGACCTTCAAATGGATCCCCCCCGACTACAGAAAGACCGCCACCCACGCACTCATAACCAGCAGACTGGACTACGGCAACGCCCTATACGCCGGAATCAACAAAGCTCTACTACACAGACTCCAGACCATCCAGAACGCCGCTGCCAGACTCCTTGGGACTCCACGTCACGAACACATGACCCAACACCTATGAGACCTCCACTGGCTCCCCGTCGAGAGGAGGGCCACTTTCAAACTCCTCACCCACGCCTACAAATCCCTCAACAACATCGGACCCAAATACCTCAACGAGAGAGTATCCTTCCATGTACCCAAGAGGAACCTCCGCTCCGCCGACCTCACCCTTGCAGAGGTCCCCCGCATCCGCTGAAACAGAACAGGTGGGAGAGCCTTCTCCTACATCGCAGCCAAGACCTGGAACGAGCTCCCCGTGAACATCAGACGCTCCCCAACCCTGCACACTTTCAGGAAGGACCTCAAGACCTGGCTCTTCGACTGATCCGGAGCTGCCCCCCCCAAAGCGCCTTAAGACCCTCATGGGTGAGTAGTGCGCTATATAAACCCCTGATTGATTGATTGATTCTTTTGCTCACCGTGCCACCCCAGTTTAGACCTGGCCATATGCAAATCAGTCTTGACCCTGTGCCTCATGGGAACAGTCCAGCCCGAACTGCCAAGCCAGGTCCTCCCTGGACCGGAAACAAGCATCCTAGGACCGGTTTCAGGGTTTCACCCCTCTTCAGCCAGGATAGCTTGAATCCAGTGGCACAGTGAGCCCGGGACCCACCTCTGGGCATACCCGGCGCACTTAGGGCGAGAAAGCAAAAGACACACAATTGATGGACGGAATGCAAAACAAATCAAAACATTCGCCTCCAGTCAAGCGATCTGAGTTAAATCCATCATTCTTTTGCTCACCATGCCACCCCAGTTTAGAGCTGGCCATATGCAAATAAGTCTTGACCCTGTGCCTCATGGGAACAGTCCAGCCCGAACTGCCAAGCCAGGTCCTCCCTGGACCGGAAACAAGCATCCTAGGACCGGTTTCGGGGTTTCACCCCTCTTCAGCCAGGATAGCTTGAATCCAGTGGCACAGTGAGCCCGGGACCCACGTCTGGGCATACCCGGCGCACTTAGGGCGAGAAAGCAAAAGACACACAATTGATGGACGGAATGCAGAACAAATCAAAACATTCGCCTCCAGTCAAGAGATCTGGGTTAAATCCATCATTCTTTTGCTCACCATGCCACCCTAGTTTAGACCTGGCCATATGCAAATCAGTCTTGACCCTGTGCCTCATGGGAACAGTCCAGCCCGAACTGCCAAGCCATCAATCGTTCTTTTTGCATTTGTCACCCCGAGTGGGACGGGTATGCCCAGACGTGGATCCCGTGCTCTCCATGCCACTGGCTGATGAGGGGTGAAACCCCGAAACCGGTCCTAGGATGCTTGGTTCCAGTCCAGGGAGGACCTGGCCTGGCAGTTCGGGCTGGACTGTTCCCATTGGGCACAGGGTCAAGACTGATTTGCATATGGCTGGGTTCAAACTGGAATGGCATGATGAGCAAAAAAACGATGGATTTAGGCCTAGATCTCTGTACTGGGGTGAATGTATGACATTGTTCTGCATTCTGTCCATCAATTGTTCTTTTTGCATTTGGATTGGAGTGGGGCAGATTGGTTTGGATTGGAGTTGGGGCAGGTTGAATTAGGACAGATAGTTTTGGACTGGATTGGGGCAAATTGTTTTCGATTGGAGTGGGGCAGATTGTTTTGTATTGGAGTGGGGCAGAATGGAGCAAGGCAGACTGTTTTGGAATGGACTGGTGCAGATTGTTTTGGATTGGAGTGGGGGAGATTGTTTTGGATTGGAGTGGGGCAGAGTGTTTTGTCATGGAGTGGAGCAGATTGTTTTGGAGCAGATTGTTTTGGATTTATGTGGGGCAGATTAGCGTGGGGCAGACTGTTTTGGGTTGGAGTGGTGCAGATTGTTTAATAAAGTGAGATGCATTGGATTGGAGTGAGGTGGATTGGTGTGGATCAGATTGTTTTGGATTGGAGTGGGTCAGATTGTTTTGGATTGGAGTGAGGCAGATTGTTTTGGATTGGAGGGGGGCAGAATGTTTGGATTAAAGTGGTGCAGAATGTTTGGATTGTAGTGGGGCAGAGTGTTTTGTGATGAGTGGAGCAGATTGTTTTGGATTGGGGTGGGACACTGGGATTGGAGTGAGGCAGATTGTTTTAGAGCAGATTGTCTTGGATTTAAGTGGGGCAGATTAGCATGGGGCAGACTGTTTTGGATTGGAGTTGTGCATATTGTTTTGTATTGGAGTGGGGCAGATTGTTTTGTATTGGAGTGGGGCAGATTGTTTTGGATTGGAGTGGGGGAGATTGTTTTGTCATGGAATTGAGCAAATTGTTTTGGATTGGAGTAGGGCAGATTGGAGTGGGGCAGACTGCTTTGGATTAGAGTGGAGCAGATTGGTTTGGATCGGAGTGGGGCAGATTGATCTGGATTGGAGTGGGGCAGATTGTTTTGGACTGGATTCGGGCAGATTGGAGTGGGTGAGGTGCGTTGGATTGGAGTGAGGTAGATGGAATTGGGCTGAATTGCATTGGTGTGGGGGTGGATTGTATTGGAGGGGTTTCTCGGGATAAAGTGAGGTGCATTGGATTGAGGTGGATTGGTGTGGGTCAGATTGTTTTGGATTGAAGTGAGGCAGATTGTTTTGGATTGGAGGTGGGCAGAATGTTTGGATTAAAGTGGTGCAGAATGTTTGGATTGGTGTGGGGCAGATTGTTCTGGATTGGTGTGGAGCAGATTGTTTTGTAGTTGATTGGGGCAGATTGTTTTTCATAGGAGTGGAGCAGATTGTTTTGGATTGGAGGAGGGCAGATTGTTCTGGATTGGAGTGGGGAAGATTGTTTTGGATTGGAGTGGGGTAGATCAGAGTGGGCAGATTGATTTGGATTGGAGATGGCAGATTGTTTTGGACTGCAGTGGGGCATATTGGAGTGGGGCAGATTGCTTTGGATTGGAGTGGGGCAGATTGCTTTGGATTGGAGTGGGGCAGATTGCTTTGGATTGGAGTGGGGCAGATTGCTTTGGATTGGAATGGGGCAGATTGGAGTGGGACAGATTGTTTTGGAATTCAGTGGGGCAGATTGTTTTGGGTTGAGTGGGGCAGATTGTTTTGGACTGGAGTGGGACAAATTGGAATGGGGCGGATTGTAGTGGTGTGGTTTGGAGTGGGGTGAGGGGGATTGGATTGGAGTGGGGTAGATTGGAGTGGGGCGGTTTGGAGTGGGACAGATTGTTTTAGATTGGAATGGGGCAGCTTGTTTGGATTGGTGTGGGGCAGATTGCTTTGGATTGGAGGGGGGCGGATTAGAGTGGGCCAGATTGTTCTGCATTGGAGTGGGGCAGATTGTTTTGTATGGGAGTGGGGCGGATTTGAGTGGAGCAGATTATTTGGTATTGGAGTGGAGCAGACTGTTTTGTATTGGAATGGGGCAGATGGTTTTGTTTTGGAGTGGAGAAGATTATTGTGGATTAAAGTATGGCAGATTGTTCTGGACTGGGGCAGATTGTTTTGGATTGCGCAGATTGTTTTGGATTGGAATGGAGCTCCTTGCTTTGGATTGGAGTGGGGTAGATTGGTCTGGATTGGAATTGGGGCAGGTTGAATTAGGACAGATTGTTTTGGATTGGATTGGGGCAAATTGTTTTCGATTGGAGTGGGGCAGATTGTTTTGTACTGGAGTGGGGCAGCTGGGAGTGGGATAGATTGAGGTGGGGTGAGGAGGGGTTGGATTGGAGTGAGGTAGATTGGATTGGACTTGACTGGATTGGTGTGCAGTTGATTGTATTGGAGGGTGGTGAACTGGGATGCAGTGAGGTGGATTGGATTGGAGTGGGCCAGATTTGAGTGGGGTGGATTGTTTGGATTGATGTGGGGCAGATTGTTTTGGATTGGAGTGAGGTGGATTGGAGTGGGGTAGATTGTTCTGCATTGGAGTTGGGCAGAGTGGAGTGGGGCATATTATTTTGGATTGAGTGGGGGAGATTGTTTTGAATTGGAGTGGGGGAGATTGTTTTGAATTGGAGTGGGGCAGATTGTTTTGGATTGAGTGGGGGAAATTGTTTAGAATTGGAGTGGGCCGGTTTTTGTTATAGATTGGAGTGAGGCAGATTGGAGTGGGGCAGGTTGAAGTGGGGCAGATTGAAATGGGGTAGATTGTTTTGGATTAGAGTGGGGTCAATTGTTTTGGATTAGAGTGGTGCATACTGGAGTAGGGCAGATTGTTTTGGAGTGGGGCAGATTGTTTTGGACTGGAGTGGGGCAGATGGTTTTGAATTGCTGGATTGGAGTGGGGCAGATTGTTTTGGCCTGGAGTGGGTCAGACTGGAGTGGGGTGGGATGGGTTGGGTAGGACTGGATTGTGGTGGGCTGGAATGGATTGGGGTGAGTGGGGTGGACTGGATTGGTGTGGGGTGGATTGCATTGATTGGGGTGGACTGTATTCAGTGAATTGGTATGGAGTGAGGTGGGGTGGATTGAATTGGAGTGGGGTGGGGTGGATTGGAGTGGGATGGGTTGAATTGGGGTGTACTGCACTGCATAATTTTGAAAATTACACATGAGAAAGAAACAATGTCGCTTTGCAATATATAGAACAAGATAATCGTCATCTTTTGAGAACAGTGCCCACTAGCAAAAACAAATCAAAACATGAGTACCAAGTGAGAAAGGAAGAATTGGCAGAATAAAAGGAAGTTAGCTATAGAAATTAAAACTTTGCAGTTTTGTTTGCCCTGCTAGGCATGTTTTTGCTAGCCACACCCCTTCTGTTGGCAGGGCACTGGAAGTTAAAAAGAACAAAATAGTACCCTAGTCATGTGGGGAGCAAGGGATGGGCACTGATTAAGTTGAATCAATCAGTTCTTGATCTCTGTGCTGCACAAAGGAACGAAAATGATATTAGGCTGCAGTGACCAGTTACGAGGCTTCAAAGAAGAGTGCCATGCAAGCCAACAAATTGTAAGCAACAGGGCGGGCTCCAAGCCCTTTTTGTTAATAACAGCTTCTCGCAAGTGATATGTATGCGCTAGGGCATGCTATCATAGGCTCAAGCCTAAAAAGGGGAGGAGTCTGTGTGGCACCCCTCCCCGAGCTTCCAGAGGCCCCAGGGAGTCCACTCTGGGGCCAAAATAAGTCTATATGGGAGGAGGGGGGAAGAGGGGGTGCAACCCCCTCCCTGAGTCTCCAGAGGCCTACCCCAGGGCCAAAATCAGTGTATGTGGGGAGGGGGCCACATGGCCCACCTCCCCGAACCTCAAGATCCCGGGCAGCCCAACCCGGGGCCCAAAATTGTACAAAATGTTGAGAGGGGTTATGCGCCACCACCTCCCTGAGCTATTAATGGCCCCGGAGACCCCATTCCCCGGGACCGGCTCAAATGCTATGTACCGGGGAGCCCACCCTGGGATATAGCAGTGTCCCTGCCAGCGCGGGCAGAGAAACCTGTGTTTGCTCCCGCTTACAGGAGCATTTTTGAATCTCCTGCCAAGCAGAAGCAAACACAAAGTCTTCTCTCAGCAGGCGGCAGCTTTAAACATGCTCCCGCCCGCTAGGAGCGGCTTTTGATCTGTTTCCCTGCCAGAGAAGAGGCAGGGAAACAAATCAAAATATTGCTCCTGCCAGGAGGAAGCAGCATTAGTAGCTGCTCTTTGCGGGTGGGAGCAATGCTGGATCTCGCAGCATGCAGGTAGCCGGCTGGAGCCACGGGGTGCTTGGGACTTCCCATTTGGTCCCCAACGAGAGAATGGTGAGTGCCCTGGGTGGACACCCACCTAAAAGTGATACGGGCTGAGGGGAATCGGGTCACTGTGGCTGATAATGCCTCAGGGAGGGGAGCTGCGGGGCCCCCTTCCCTTTTATTTAAAAGAGTGGCTCTGGGGGATGCGGCCCCAAGGACCCAACAAGGCTTGGGGAGGGGAGCCACGCAGCCCCTCTCCCCATAAATTTAAAAAAAGGCCCGGGGGTGTGATCCCCAGGGCCTAACAAGGCTCGGGGAGGGGGCCGTGCATCACCCCTCCCCTTTCAATATAAAAAAGGCACTGGAAGATGGGGTCCCATGAGTCTAAGAAGGCTCACGTGCGGGAGGCCGTGCATCACCCCTCCCCTTTCAATAGAAAAACAGCCATGGGGGATGGGGTCCCAAAGGGCTTAATAAGGCTTGGGGAGGATACCACACAGCCCCCTCCCCTTTAATTAAAGTAAACAGTTACAGTAAGTCTCTGTGGTCATTAAATCCATGACCCCAGGAGAGCTTACCATATGTTTGTTAAAGCACTTCAAGCTGGAGCTCTAAGCTCTTCATCTGGAGTGCTGGGCCCTCTTCCGGTTGTTTTTATGGTTGCATTTTGTAATCTGAAAGATGTTAAAAGAGAGACTGAGTGTTTTTAATATAACTTTATTAAAAAATTTTTGGCAATCACTTTTAATAAACATTGCAATGTATGAATTAGTGAAATTTACATTTTATTACAATTATTGGTGATTTTTTTTGCCAATGTCAATAGATGTGCTTTATATGTGTTGATATGCTGACCACTTGATAAATTATATTTTGGTGTTTTGACCATTTAACAAAATCAGTAGGTCTGTCTTACCTAAAATTGCGCCCTTAATATTGTAACATCACAGTCAGCCGTGGGTGCCCACAGGTGTTTAAAGCACTACGCCAAACCCCAATCCATGCACGACCAAAGCCCATGTGTAGTGCGGGGTTTGGTGCAGCGGGGGTTTGGACGCAGGGCCTGGCCAAAGGCTAGGACCTGCACTCAACCACATGCTGCACACGGCCAAAGGATGTGCATAGCTGGGGTTTGGTCGCAAGTGAGATTTGGGCCCAGGGTCTGGCCAAAGGTCAGGCTCTGCAATCAAACTCACGTTGCGCTTGGCTAAAGGCAATGTGCCATTGGAGGTTGGGCGCTAGCAGGGGTTGTGTGCTGGGTCTGGCCGTAGGCCAGGACCTGAGCTCAACCCCATGTCATGCACGGTCAAAGGCCATGAATAGTGGGGGTTTGGGTGCCAGTAGGAGGTGTGCGCAGGGCCTGGTGGAAGGCCAGGCCCTTCGCTCAAACCCGCGTAGTGCAGGGCCAAAGGACTTGCGCAGTGGAGGGTTAGGCAACCGCGGCGGATGGGTGCAGTGTCTGGCCTTTGCCCAGGACCTGCGCTCAACCCCACTGGGCCGTGCGCAGCGGGGGGGGAGGGGTTGTGTACCAGCAGATGGTTTGAGGCATGGTCAGCCCTTGTCGTGTTATTGTTAGGACTTGTGGTAATCGGTTACATTACATTAACAAAACCATAGAAATTCACTCAAAAAAACAAAGATTAAAGGGATGTTCTAGTTAGGTGAAAATGTTAGTTAACTCGGACCATTTTAAGTGAACAAAATCACTGAAAATCACCATATCTCAAGTAATTGTAACTCACGCTATTAGTGGTACAAGTGGTGCAGTAATATTCGGGCACAGAGGCGTGATTCCTCTATTGAACCTACATTAATGTTTTATTTTGCTACCTCTCCTTGGGGTTCATTTTCGTTGCTTGCATTTGGGCACACGGAACCCTTGCTTTGCCACTACTCCAGTACCTCCCTTTGTTCATCTGAACTGCACCATTACCATTCAGTCATTGAGCCTACTACAACTCAGCATCGCAGGAATATTCAAAACGAATGCAAATTTTAAAAAATACAAACTTGAAGCAAAAACCTTGTTCAGCTGCCTGTGGAGCATTAGCACACACCAAAAATGTGTTTGTTTCCACAGTCCATATACTGTGATTTGTTTATGAAACTGATATTACAGATTTACCAAGACATCAGGCAGAAGGTGTTGCACTCTCTTTTAATAATTTATGATATACATAGGAAAGGAACCACAGCACACCAATCAGAGTAGCTGGAGGGAAACCTGATCAATAAACAGCCTTAACAGTGTTGGGAGTGAGAACTTCCAGGGTGACCAATCAGACGAAAGCCAGCACGTAAATCATCTTTTGCCATTCACTCACGCTGCAAGAAGTTGGGTCATTGTAGCTTGCCATCATCCAAAGGTAATGAGCAGGAAAGTGTAAATTGAGGAGTCTTCTTTACAGTGCTTGTTGATGTCATGAAGTCACATACAAATCTCAAAGTACTGGAGGTGTTTAAAGTTACTAAGTTTTTTGTGCAATTATTTTGCAAAGTTCTTTAGAAAACCTCACAAAGGTTCCAGAAGTTTTTTTGAAATGTTCACAAATGTAAGGAAATGCTTGTTTTTGTATAGTCACCGCCAGTTTTTTCGACTAATGTTGCTGGTGTTTCGACTCTGAGAGTGCACTGAGGCCTGCTAATCAAACTCCGTGCCAGAGCCCTGACCCTAAAGTTTATGTTGAATTGGCTGTACCCAATTGAAAATGGCAAAATCCCTGTAAGTCCCTAGTACATGGTGACCTGGTACACAGGGTATGTAATTTAGACGAGTGCCCCAGGGCTTGCAGCACTTGTTGTGCCACCCTGATGGTCTCCCAAGTAAAACTAGTCCCCATTCTCCCACTGCAAACTGGCAGAGCTGTCATGCACTGCTAGCCATTAAAAGCAGTGGCAAAGCCACTACTTCTCCTATACATCTGTGTATGTCACCCCTCTGGCAGGCCTACCAAGTCCTAAGGCAGGGTGCAACATATGACATGGGCAGGACATGTATTGTACATGTCCTTACAGAAAACACGCTAAAGTACTGTTTTTACTGAGGAAAGACATGGTTGCCCAATTGGTGAGTACAGGATTACATGCTGACCCCTCAGGTGTGCTAACTCCTGAACGGTGCGACCAAAGTGGACACTCCGAGTTATCAAAGCACTCATTACCTTAAGCCCAACTTGTATCTCAAGTCAAAATTTTCAAAGCTGCCACATTGTTGTCTTTGAAACTCCTGTGCGTTCTCGGGCACAAATGGAGCCTGCTCCACGAGACAGCTTTCTGCTCTTCTGGAGAAACGTTCAAACGACTCTCAGGAAGGAGAACAATGAGGGAATGCAAGCCAGAAAGGTGTTACCTCCCTCCTGCAGGAAGCTACTTGGGTGTTAGCCCCAAAAGGCAGGCTTAAACGAAGAAGCCACCTTTGAAGGGCAGATGTATCACACTAGGGAGGAGGTCTGCCCCATTGTTTAGGCAGACAGGCTGGACATTGGGAGCAGAGAGGGGAAACCAGTTGCCAAACCAGTTCGCTATGGATATGTAGCCTTGAGGTAGCAACAACCCAGGCGTGGGCTGGTATGGTCTGAACACCGAGAGAGGGGTCTAGCCATCTTAGGGGTGGACAGAATGGTGCCTCCTGGGATAGCTAGATGCCATACTCCACGTTAAGTGGTCACCAGGTGGGAGGGAACCTGGTAGCCTATTGGCTACCAACTACATCCTGCCCTAAGGGCGCCCCTGGCACCCAGCGCTCAGACTACCGACTGGAAGACGGACCGAAGGAAGGCTGCCCTGCTGCAATGAGGGACCAGTAAAAAGAGGCTGCGCCAAAGAGGACTGCACCTGGTGGCTAGCGAAGGTAGGGACTGTGCCTGCCATGTCCTGCTCAAGGAGAAGTCGTCTCCCTAGCCCAGCAAAGCCAAGAGACTCCAGGGGCCAGCTGATTGGCCTCCTGTTCTCAACAGCTGAAGAAGCCTTCTGGGGCAAGTTCGTAGCCCAACATTTTCAATTTACTACCGCTGCCACAGTGCAGCGCCAGAGACAGACACCCAACACACTTCGCTTTGCCCAGGAGTGCTGTTGGAGAGCTGCTGGGATCCTCAGAAGGCGAGTTATCGACCCAGGAAGGATTGACTTGTGACTGCTAAACTGGGCGACTGGACTTTGGACAGACCGGAGAGGACTTTGTGGGATGTCAACCCTGCAACCAGGACCCCTCACCATGTTCGTGGACTGAGGAATCCCCGCAGGAAGACCTCCTGCAATCACTTTGCATCCACAGCACTCTTGGAGCATCGTCGGCATCCTTCATCCCTTGCATCAGGACCACTTCCATTGAAAAAGCCTGCATCCGATAAAAGTGCCTGGAACTGACTGAGGATTGCTTCACCTGTTAAGGTAATTGCTCTTGAGGGCCTGGTTGGTCCTCCTGACTGGCTCCCAACTAACGTTGGTTACCTAAAGTGACTCCAAATAACCGCATTACACCTAGTTCAGCATTTTACTGAAATCTTTTTGAAGTGTCAAACGCGTTGAATTTGCCAGAGCTTGTTCATGGCTAAGTGAATTGTCTTGATTATGAAATTTTGTAAAATCAATATCTCTGGAACCCTCCGGTGGATCTATTACGTTTTGGTGTCTAAATTTGTATAAGAATACAGTCTACATTTGTACATTGGTGTCAGTTTTCTTAAGTGTTGTGTCAATTTCTTCTTCAATTGTTTTGGTGCTGTTTAAATGCTTTACACTACTTCCTCTGTGTTAGCCTTGCTGCTCAGTGCCAAAGCTACCACTGATTGAGCTGAGAGTTTGACAGACAAAACCTACTGGTCCTAAAAAGGGTTGGTAAGTGTATTGAGGTCACACAACCACACCATATGATACACCCAATTTCCTGACAGCAATGTTCTGTGGAAAACTTCACCAAGGTGCCAAAGTTTTTCACTTTGCCACCTCCGTGTGAGGATTGTGACTTTTGCAACAATTTTCATATATGTGCTTTTAAAACTGACGATTGGTTCTGTATGAAATGTGTTATGTTGTAGCTCTTAATGACATCTACATAGGAACACTACATCATTAGCTTTGCTGTTCTATTCTGATTAAAATGGTGGTATTCAATTGCGGGGGGTTGCAGGCAGGCCGCTCAGATGTAGGATGTATCGGAGCTATCACCTAATAAACGGAATATTAATTATCTTAGTATCCTGTGGTTCGTGGTAAAGGAGGGTCTCCACAATGTGCTTTGCTAAAAGCAGTTAGGCCTTCACGTCTCCATGTGGAAATACCGCACCTGGAATTTATGTGGTGCGGCGATTCCATAGTGTTACATTACCACACAATGAGGAATAACTGATAGGTTACTGGTTCTTCACCGATTCCCAAATGTATTTTCTCAAATCTGTGGTGTTTTCCGCAGGCATATTCATATTCCACCAGGTTTTAACTGGTGAAATGTGTCATTGTAAAGTTACAGCACAGCTCAGAATCCCGATTGAGCTGCTAAAGTCCTTTATCAGCTGAATCGGGATTTACGAGATTCTTGAGGTGGGTCCATGGTGTTATTTTCCATTGGAATGTCATTGTGCATAGACAAACTCTACAAAACGTGAACGTGCAGGAAAACATTTTGAACAGCCATTGTACCTTGCAAAAGGTAAGATTACAAGTCAGATATGTTCGTACATTTCCCAGTTTAACAAGGTTCGACTAAATGAAAAATTATCTTGTTATGCAGCGAAAATTATCTTGCACAGCCGAAAACACATGTCCTGTGCGTTGGCAAGAAAACCTTCACAACATTTGTAAATCAGGAACTTCATAAAAATTTGCTGCCAAAAGTATACAAAACTGGTAGATCTGAGTACTCCTCTAGCGCCTCTCCCCCACGCTCGCTCCCCGGTGACGACTGCAGCCCCTCCCCCCCTTTCAGTGAATCATTGGCACCTTGGTTTCTACTGTATGACTAGGTTCCAGGAATTCCACATTTTGCTCATAGTGGACTGTGTCCGTTTCTAAGGTCATGTAAACAGTGGAAGCCTACTTACAATGCTAACAGGATGCTTGCTTGCCGTTCATTTAATCTGCAGTGCACCACATCACGCGAGGCCCCAGCTTCTAGACCAGGCTATGGTCATGTACTGGGATTGTCCATAGTTTCACTGTTTTGACACTCCAAAATGGCCAACACATTAGTTCGAAATGCCAGCCATGCTGGATATTCAAACCAATGAAACCCCATGTGCGATACCATTGCAAGACTGCAGCTAAGTTTAATTTAATTTGGTAGCGCAACCATATATATGCCTGCCTGCCTGCCTGCCTGCCTGCATGCATTTCTTTCTATGTTTTTATCATTATTTATCTTGCATATGTTGCTGAGTTTGTGTTTGAGTTTATTGTGGTTGTGTAAGCGGATGAATGCAAAAACGAGTAAGTTGTGAATGAATGGACGCACAATTTTTAAGATGAGTGGCAGAGTGCACGTATGATGACTTATTGACTATCTAAACCCAGCATTGACTAAGGAGGCACTTTCTTATAATAGACCTATTGGCATTGACAATGCTTGTTTTAGCTCGTCTCCGTCACTAAAGAATGGAACCAACCATATGCAAATTAGCCTTATCCCATCACAAAACAAAAGGGAGACTCTAGACATAACTGACAGGCCACGCCCCTTCTCAAATTGGTCACAGATAACCCAAGACCTTTTTAGCCTAGTTGGGAAAACCTCATTATTGTCACCATTCTATACTTTCAGGAGCAATACCTACATTGTTTTTTTTGGAGATGATGGTCTACATCTGGTGTTAGTATGCTTTAGATGGTTTGAACATTTTCACCAGAAAATAAATGTAGTGCAGGAACTGGCAGCGTGAAAGAAATGTGAGGTGGATTTTTTAAGTATATGTTCGACCCCGGTGTATTTTAGTTACTCTGGATGTTTGTATGCTCCTAAACTAATGCCTTTACTGATGTATCGTTTTTGTGAAATGCAGCATCTGCCATTTTCATGTCGTCTTGGCCTTGGGTTTTTTACAATAATTGTTTTATGCCTGCGTGGAGGAGGCATGATAGAGCGGAAATATGTTGAATGTGAACAGAAAGGCATGGGAAGTTCACTAGATGCACTACCCATTTTGTAGGTTCAACTGATGTGACAGGTTCTGCCCAAGTTCTGCCATGGTTTCTGAAGCCTAGTCTTGCTGGGAATTATCCCTATTTTCCTGTGATCCATCTGTGTGTGGGAAACGGCAGCCAATTGATCCACCTCCAAGTCAATCTCCAGTTTCAGCGTTGGCCCTCGATAATGAGGTTAAATGTTTTTATGTTTAGATTGAATGGAGTCTCAGAAAAAAATTTATACTGCCGCAATTCAAGTGACAATCAAAGTTCTAATCATCTTTGCCATTTACATACTTCTGGTTAGAGCTCCTGTGTTTACAAAGGGTACAATCTTTCTTGTTATCACTGTTTTCAGAGATACGTACCACAGAAGATGACAAAGTCTCCATCCCCGAATCTCACTACACCTTTAGGACTGATGAACATCCTGAGCTGGAGATGTTGGTACAAGCCTGCCCGGAGTATCAAGAGATAACATCAGACACCATCTTTGAGCATTTCACATCTTTAATCCCGGTGGACAAACCCAAACCCAGTGAAGAAATCAGGGGCTCTGGTAAGGATTTGACATCAGTCCGTGGGTTTTTCTACCTCTGCTTCAGCAAAAGCCTTATTTGCTCAGTTTGAAAACAATGCTTATCCAAGCCTGGTCCTACTTAGATTTAATAATCCATGTGTCCCAGAATGCATGTTTATTTTGTCATTGGCCACCATATATTTGTAATTTGTTATTATTTTAAATAGGTAATCTTAGATACTATTAAAGCAATAAGGAGTCTTTCAATTCATGTTGGGTGCTATGTAAATTGTCTGTCATACTATTACGTTTGTTGTTGTTACTAATATTATCATCACCAGTTTTAGTGTGTTTTAAAGAGGCTAGCATCAATTGGTGGACATGCACAGTATCCTCCCTCTTGTTTTGTAGGAATAGACAGTAGTTTGTCAATAGTTGCTTTTTACTTATTTTTCACTTTCCTGTGCGATTACATTTTTATTTATTTTGTAAAATGCACATTGTGGTGGGGTCGTTCCATTTGAAGTTTGTTTCTCAAGCTCTCCTCGAGGCAGCCTTTGTGTAAAGTGATTTTTCTCACAGCAGGAAGCACTGGAGCTGACTCCAAGCTGGAGCACCCACAACACAGGCAAAATAAAGTGTGAGATCTCCCTGAAGCAGCAATCAAAGGCAGACAAAGGACAGGCCTGGAAACTTTCTCTCCTTTGGAAGCAGAATCTGCAATACCACCCCTCACCCCTGCATTCACCAAATGACAGTCCTCAAGAAGACCAATTTGCATCCTTAATAACAAAGGGTCTCTTGAAATTTCTAAAGGTAGCCTGGCCCCTCCCTCCTCACTTAAGTGTCTTGGTGTCCATATTCCAGTTACAGGAATACATGCAATACACTCCCACTGTCTGGAAAGCTATCCTTACCCCATCATGTGGTAGTGTACATACTGTGTGCCCGTTTCTAGGGCCTACCAAAAGAACCTAATATAGTACTATTTTGCATGCAAATAATGATGTACCTTTCTACAGTTTTACATCCTCAGACTATATTTTCTCAGAAGTCTACTATATGTTCCTAAAACCCTGCATGAAAAAATTGGCCTTGATTTAATACGTCCGATTGTCCTTTCTCTTTTTTTCTTTGCATGACCCTCTCCTTACTTTTCATCCACTGCATGCCTCCTCTCTCCGAGTACATCCTACTCTAAGTCATGTTTGTGGTTTCATTGATCGTTCTGTTTCTGCAAATTTGCCCTACCTCATCTCAAAGATCATAACCTGTCTTCCTTTGAAAGCCATACCATCCTACCTAGTCATACCTAATCTCCCCTAGCTCGTCTACTAATTCCACCAACCATCTACATCAACCCACATAACTCCCCACTAATGATCACATTTAACTCCTACTAATTTAATCCACCACAAAAACACTGGAATAAATGCATGGAACGGTCTCCTTCAGAGCATATGGCTAATCTCAATAACCAATAAGAACCAAATGACTACTGGATAATCACTAACCCTGAGTTCCGGAGCAGTGTGCTGTCTAGTGTAATGTGTTCCAATGCCTAATCACTGGCAGTAAGCACTATGTAAATGCAATTACAATATATCATTTTTATATTTATAATGTTTTTGAGAAGGACCCTTTGGGATTAGTGAATGTGTGTCAGATGAGTGAGTTTCTGCACGCACGTGACAACTCATATAAAACTCAGTGTAGATTATAAAACTGTTGAGAGAATGATCTTCAGAGGATAAGTTCCTTTCCCTTCTCTATGAATAACCAATATAATGTAACTGGTAAAGCTGCTAGAAATGTTTATAGTACCAGGGCTCGCCATGACACTAAAAAATAATTGTGCAAATGAGTATTAAACCATTAGGTACACTCACAGTGGATTGTCTTTCTGGCCAGATCCATGCCAGCATTTCAGGATAACCAATGACAATGTAAATAATTCACATTTAATATAACTGTATGCATATTTATCTCATGTGGATATAATGCAAATCCACTATTGATCCGGACTACCTCGACCAATTTTGATCACCAGTGATTTAACCATCTTTGTATTTCTTTCTCTAATTATTTGCAGAATTTATAGTTCAGTAAAACATACACAATGCATTTCCTTTACACCACATATTTTCATTATCAACGGTATTCTGCACACTGAGCATGTAATACCAAGATACTCAACACAACACCCCTTCAACACAGTGGTCTGTTTCGGTAGGATCAGTTATAAATGGAGGCAACAAATTTGGGTAAAGAAGTAGGTTTTGGTGGGGTTTTATGAAGAAGATGGGATTGAGGCAGGATGTTTTACAGCGGGTGAGCCATAGATTTGTTACATGAGGGGGCATATCTGTCAATTGCAGTTGTATGATTTAGATGTCCCTTTGGGAAGAATTCACAGATTAGGAGGGTCTTTCTGGGGACTATGGCGTGATCTTACTGATGATTAGGTGGGCGACTACCTGATAACCTTTTGTATAGCGAAATGCAGCAATTTGCCTTTGATGGAAGCTTGGAGTAAAAGCCAAAAGAGCCTTCTAAGAATTGATGTTGAGTCTGGCAAAAGAACTTTGGACCTTTCACAACATTTTGTATGGAAGATTTCACTTAAAAAAAAAAGTAGATTAATGCAAAGGGTCTTGCTCTTTAGTATTCCCCGCTTTAGCCATTTGTGTTCCTCCACAGCTCTACTGCCTCACCCCTATTCTTAGGTAGTGCAAATGGGTTCCTCCTATTTAGTATGCCCAGATTGTTTGCTTTTTGATCACCTGGTTTTAGGCTTTGTGCTGTAGGTGAGCCTCACTACTTATGTCTCACCCATGGTAGTCAAATGGTAAATGTACTGTGCATGTTTACAGCCAGTGTCCACCTTTTAAGATAAGGCTACTGTGATGGAGCTAGGGAAAGGAGCACTTAGCTGGTTACAGGTGAACATGGGTGTGCACTTGTGCGGGCAGCATGTGTGAGACTGCCGTCATGCGAAGCCCGCTAACTGCGCATAGGTAGCCTGGCGCAGAGGGGCCATGTTAGATGCTGTCCTGGGTTCGGCCTTATAATATTAGTGGCCACTCATAGCTAAGGTAAGTAGGGCTTATTGGTTTATCTGTATAATCTCTATATTATACACTTAGGGCGAAACCTGCCTTAGAGTGCAGTTTCCCTTCCCATAGGCTTAAGAAGTCCTGTAAGGTATGCAACTGGGATGAAACATGTGTGCCACATTTGAATACGCTGGTCCCAAGAACCTATTTGTATATTTTATGGGTTGTCCAGAATTGTCATATTTCTTTGGCTCAGCTCAGGATCAAATTTCAGGTTTTTTCCCACCATGCCTGGCAAAGCAAATTTCTCTGCTCCCTAGCAGAGGCAATAAAGACCTCCCCCCACAAAAGGAGTAATTAACAGTGCATCACTCAGCTCCTAAGAAGAAAGGGATGGGGAAGAAGATCTGCACCTGGAAATTAGCTGTTCCAGGGTTTGGCCAGCCCAGGCCACTGAACAAAGGAGGAAGCCCAGACCTCCTGACCCAACACAGGAGGGAGCTCAACTTTGAAGTTTTAGTTGCAAAGTTCCTTGTGGTGATGTCAGCTAAGAGCAGAGCTGAGGCCCCCAGAATAGATGTGAACACTGACCTTTTGACTACACCATCTTGAATTATCCCAGCATGCTGTGCAGGAGGTTTGGGACTGGGGCGGAGGGGTGATGTGGCACCCTAGGATTGGCCAGAGGTGCCTGGCATGTAGAAATTTCCACCCCCATTTAAAACTCATGCACAAGGAAGAGAAAGGGTGGACACTGGAATTGGGCAGCAGCTGCAACACCATGGAGAGCTGGAAAGATCAGCTCCCTGATGGACTAAGCACTGTGCCCACAGCTGACCCCAGAACCAGGGAGGCTGGTTCCTTTAAACCCTCCAAGGACCATTTGGGGGAAGATCTGTACTTCTGTGCCCAGCAGGAGGAGATGAACACCAGAGACAAACACCAGGAGAAAAGCTGGCACAGGCAGCCAGAGAAAAGCGCTCCCAGCAAAATATGCTGATTTTGAGGCTGGGAGGCCTGCAGAAATTGCTCCTGCTGGCTAGAGCTCACCACTAGAGTAAAATGAGCCCAGGATCTTTAAAATCGGCCCATCAGGGCCCACATATTCACTGTTAAAGGATTTGACCTTCCCTTTCAAACGGCGGAGCACATGACGCTCTGCCACGAGCCACAATTCTACCCCGGGGTGGGCCAGTGCCTGGGTTCATGTGTCAAATAGTGTTTGGAGGCTGCAGGAGTGCAGCAGACTCCATGATTAACTTTGTAAAATTGATCCTATGTTTCTGTGGTCATCATTGTTTTTCAAGAACTTCCAAGGCTGGAACTTGTGTTGTACAGCCTGGGAGTGCAGCGATATCTAGTGGTTGATTCTATGGCTGTAGTTTGTGTGGCCTAAAGGTGTATAAAAAAATTCACAGACATATTATGTTGATTTTTTTAATGCTTTATTAACAATCTATTGGTGACAGGAATACACTGAAAAATGGGTATTTATTTTAGTGATATATTGGTGTTTATTTAACGATTGGTTATTGGTCTTTTATTGTGGTGACCCCTTGACAAAGCCAAGAGGCTTGTTTTATATGTTGTGGTGATGACCCCCCTGACAAACCCCATTGGCCTGTTTTATTTAAAGTGATACCCTCCTATAGTGTGATAATCTATCGGGTGTAGATGGGGGTACTGTGATTTCGGGTGTAATGACCCCTTAGGGGTCAAATGTGATTTCAGACTTTCACCAAGGTATTTCTATCAGCCTGATGTATATATGTGTAAATGAATGCACAGTGTTTATTACTGTGTGTGTGTAATAAATATACTTTTCCGTTTTCAAAGAAAAAGCACTGACTGAACAATCGTTTGTTGAGTGTCATTATTGTGTTCCAGCGAGCGATGATCACTAGCCCACACCACCTCCACTGAGTAGACCTTAGACTGTTCTGCTTGCTACCCTCAGAGAGTCACGTGCTACAATGGGGTGCTTGGTTCACAGTAAGGAGAAATTGTGGACCTATTACTGGTGCATGCCTCACATCCTGCAAACTAATAACCCAATTCCTCACATCAGGATTAAAAATGAACTGGTGTTCATTGTAAGCAGTCTTGAGGTGTAGCTTTAAGAAATGGGGCTTCAGTTCTGGGAGGAAGTGTACAAGAGGTGGAGCCTGTTTGATCTGGGCTACGATGGTGTGATAGATTCTTGGAGCATAGCAGGAGAATGCCTGTCCCCTTGGTTTCTTTTCCCCCCATTGCCTGGATTCCAGACTGGTGAAGCTGCTTAATATTGTATGTTGCTAGATGGGTCTTTAGCTTGTGTGCTGTCAAGGAAAGGTGGGTGCCAGGGTTGATTAGCTTGTAGACAGTGCATTAGGTTTAGAATGTGATGCAGATGGGTGGAGAGAGAGAGTGACATTCTCTGGGGGTGGGTGTAATGTTGTCATGCCTGGGTAGAATTTAACAAAAGATGAGAAACTAGAGAGATTTGTGGCACTCCCCAATAGACCATCATGAGTGGAGCAATGACGTTCCCAAGTCTTTTTTCTGCATTCTTAGATTATGGAGCTCTAGAGATAATGCATAGCATTACTCAAAGTTCTTGCTCTGAGCTTGCAATGTAATATGAAACCCTGAATAAGGTCATACTTTTGAGAACTTGTAACCATCATAATATTTCAGTTACTATTTAGCAGTAGATATCCAAAAGGCTGTCAGCAAAGAGAGGATGGAAGGTCATCCACTTGGGTACATTGGTGATTGGATCTGCCACGGTGATGTTGGGCATAGTTGTACTGTTGATATGCTGCTGGATCTTGCCAGTTTTGACTTAAATAGAGTATGTTTCTATTGGATGCCTCATGGAGGGTACTCTTGGTGTAGGCAGCCTTTGCCATGTGAAAGCTCTCTGTGGGTGGTGCACAGAGCCTTTTAAATTGTCAGGCCTTTGTGCATCAGTGTGGACTGCCAGTTCTGCTGTTATAGGTTAATTCGTGGCTGTACATTGGTGCTGAGGCTGGGCTTGACTGGGCACCTGCTATCATCAGACAGAGTCATTGAAATCCTTGAGCAGGTGCTTGATTGTGGTGTTGGGGTAACCAGAGGCCACTAGGGACATCAGACTGTTGTTAAGAACACCTGTCAGGAAGTGCTTGAACAATCTAATTATCATCTTTGATAGCTTTAACTCACTTCAGTGGAGGAGAGATGTGTGTAGCATGCAGCATGGTTAGTTTTCTTTACTTGTGTTATGTTGCATGTGAGGATGATCACAGAGTTGTCTTCGAGGTCCAGGACGTTCCTGTTGGAATGGGTAGGCCGCATGATGAGATGATCATTTTCTACCTTGACCAGGAGGAAGAGAAGTGCATCTTTCATGATCTTGGTGGATGCACAGCCTGAGAGTTTGAAGTATCCAATGAAGAAGATGTGCATGTACCTAACTGAGACTGCAGTGATGAGGTCAGATTTTGGTCAACAAGGCTGGTTTGTTGTTAGGTTTATGACAGATGAGGTTGAACATGAAATTCTGCATCTAATCTGCATATCAATGGTACCAGACATAGGGAAATCAGTATGTTTAAAGCAGATATTAACGAAAAAGGAGGGTATGGAGAGACTTGTAGCACTCCCTATTGGACCATCATAAGTGGATGAAGGAAATTTTCAAGACTCTTCCTGAGTTCTCAGTTTCTATAGCTGCCATAGAGATCCCCATTATTGCTGCTAGGGTCTTACAACATGAGAAGATGAGTAGATGCCCAGAACGGAACATATATTTGAGAACTTTAAACATCAAAATAGGTGAATTACGAGATTTTAGGAAGTATGTACTTGTATAGTAATGAACAACGTTTTATACCTTAACAGTCCAAGGAATCATTTTGTATGTTGCTGGTAGGGATACCTTTTGTTGGATCAGCAAAATCAGTGCAAAGATAGTGAAGAGATATGGCCCTTCTTTGTATAAAATGGAAACCTTCAAATGCTACGGTTGAACAAGGGACAAGTCTAGTATCGACCGCAGGCAGTATATTTGTCCTTATACTGAACTAGTCCCTCAAAAAGTTCTTCCTCAAGGAAGTACAATAAATAGCAGTTTTGCCTATTCACACTTTATTGAAGTGAGATTGATCCTTTACAAAAAAATCTGGGGTTAATTCCTTGAGAAGGATGGGTAGATACAGAAGGATTGCATGTTGGGAATGGAATCTGTGGGTTTGAAACATAACATTTCTCTTGGAGACCCTTTTCAGGTTAGTAGACTTCAAAAGACCAGAATACTTATGATATTACAATGGAAGTGGTCATCATTTGCACCATCAGTGAGTGAAGTTCTCTTTGTACTAAAGCTGCACAGGATTTTAGTTGGTTTTGTATTAATAGTGCTGCCTTGTCTCAGGTACTTCCAGGTCCCAGCAGGACCATTTCTGGTCCTCTCCGCAAGAGCCATTGATGATAGATGACAAGGCACCAGGACCATCCAGCATCTCCTTGGATGACCCTGCCTTAATGCTGGTTCCAACTTCATTTCAATCCTCGTCAGGAGTCAGCAAGTACAAGGACTTCATCAGATGTCTTCCGGTCCATCTTTCCAAAAGCATCCTGGGTGAGTTATCTTTGACAGTGCCTAGTAGGGGAAATATTGCTTCACAGACCTCTTATCTATCAGTTGTATTTGTGTCTCCTCAAGCTGATCCTCTTCCTCCTTAGAACTAACCAACAGCCATTTCTCTTCCCCTCTCAGGGGATTAATGAGAACTCCCCTTCTTTCATCATTTACCAGGAAAAGTAAAACTAAAGTACGATGCCTATTTCATGGACCTGTTCAAATCTCTTATGGTGGTGCTATGAACACCTTTACATTTCTTTAACTTATAATAGTTGTACAGGATTAAAGTGTCCGCACTTTTCCTTCTTGTGACAGACATAATTTTCATCACTTCAGCTACAAAAAAGGGAGTGCTTAAGAGCACTATTTACTAAAATTCTACTGTGTTGATAAGCCACTTTCGTTTTCTTATTAAGGACTCTTGGATGTGAAATCTCTTCTGAATTGCCTCAAAGTGAGTCTGCACTGGCGGTACCTGGCAGAAGAGGTCAGGAGGGACAAGGTGGTCCAAAGTTTGGTCCAGGATGAAGCCATGATCCTGCAGGTACCTGCGATAATGGTCATGTTTGATACGTATGGGGACACTGCTATTCTTCCCCTGCAGGCTGGGGGACGTGACTCCACAGGAAATTTCCAGAGAACAGCTATGTGTTTATAGATTTAAAAAAATGCACATTATGATCACCTGGACCTATCTACCAAAAAGTATGATATACCTTTCACCTAACTGCAACATTCTGGGGTAGAGAAACGCCTAACACATCCCACTTGGCATCCCATTGACTACATTAATCGCACCACCTTTGCTGGCAGTTTTATCTTACTGAATTTGTAGAGATTGCAGACTGTACTACCCCATTCAAAATACACTTAGGAAAAACTTTGAGCGCCCACATACCTAAGGCAATAGTTTCATCTTTTGTTCTGAAAGTACAATTGTATCAGCCTTTATTCATGCTAGGACCATCCTATTGTTACATCTAATAATATTTTGAACCCAAAGAGGTGCGCTAACCTATCCGCGAATAAAGCCTATGCGTTTTCTATGTCTTGGATAAGACTTCGTTTGTTGATTTTCTCCAGCATTGTTATGTGGAATGTGGCAATGTCAAATATTTGTCTTCCCATGATTCCAGCGGGGTCTGTTATTAAACCAGCGCTAGCAAAAAAAAAACTTCAAGATCCAGCGTAGGTGGAAATGTATTTTTCAGAAACCCTTGTGCAGTTAAACATGCCCAGGTCTAAGCTATGCAAAACGCTTTTCCTATCAGAAACCAGATTAAGTCACACCTGTTGTGGGGGAGTTTGCTTTTGATACATTGATACAATGCAAAACCTAATGATCCTTCATTCTGGCTCCCTCTACTGCCCCTTAGCTTATGCTAATACGCATTGTAAATGAGGCCCCTTGTTTGCCATTTGTAGGTCTTGTCTACTAACAGATTTTAGCCGCTGTTGTCGAGCACCTGTTGTGGAGCATACCAGTACTTTCAGTGGGCTTTGGCTCAGCCCATTGTTTTGGATTGATCGACTTTTTCGTCCATCCCATTTGCTTACTTATTATTCAATGACTTTCCTTTCTCTACTCTTGTTTATCCCTCACCTGGAGTGCAGCTTATTTATAGTCCTTTTGATTGAAGGCCTTGTAACCTCCTACTGCTTATATTGAGGTAACTACTTTTTTCTTTGAGCACTCCAAATGAATGCATATATTTTCGTCTACTGTCCAGCGTGTGCTGCTTCCCCACTCAAACCAACCACACTGTCCTTAGTGACCCAATGCCACCAGCTTGTTTGTTGCTCCCTCATGCGGCTCGGTTTTGCCTTTTTTTTTTAAATTTTACACCCCTCAGTAGCTTCCACCCCCTCCACCCACAATGACTGCTCCCACCATTCGTCAGCGCTTACATCATACCATGCCCCACTATCCCCAGCTGCTCCACTCTTGCTCCCTATCTAGATCTATTTAAAAAAATATATATATTTTTAGGAGGGCTTGGTAGCTGCAACTTGCTGCTGGGTTACATCTTTCTAGAAAAAGGCTCTTTGGAGCACTTTTTATATATTTTTTAAATGTACTGCTCCAAAATGGGCGACCTCTGTCTTGGTACAGTAAATTAAAACAAAATGGCCCCTGCATCATGAGGTATGCACGCATATGTATCGTCACGCATGCTCAAACGCACGTGATGAAGCTAAGTTGCAGTAGTCTCCTGCCACATACATGTACATGCGTTTTGACGAATGCACATGTATGCATCATATCTTTTTTTTCCGGCTTTTTACTGATAATCAACAGCATCAGTTAAAAGAGTTGGCAAAGCCAATAGGTCTGCTTAGAAGCCAAAAGGAGAGACCTATTTGTTTTACCAATGATTTTTATCATTTTTTTAAACACATGAATTAAGCCTATTAGGAAGAGGATTCTTTTCAAGACCTTGCTATTTATCCACAGAGCTCTGCATCTGTCTGGCGCAGGGTACCTGAGAGCAAGAATTCGTTTTTTTTGCTCCCTCCAGGCGTCTGCGCTCAGCCAACCTTTTTCTGGCCAAAATCCCTCAAATTCGCAAGTCCAGAACAGAGGGCAGGTCCTTTTTATTTTTGGGACACTCTCTCTGAGATAAACTCCCTTTGGAGTTAAATGCATCTTATTCACCCCCCCAGTTCCGGAAGAAGTTGAAAATATGGCTTTTTCTGCATGACGTGGCTTCTCTCAGTTTCACCCCACTGGTAGTGCAGAGCGCCAGAACACTCCTCGGAGTAGCAGTGCACTTTAGAAATGCCTTTTACATTACTAACATATATATGTACATATGTAACCCCTGAGGTGCATTCCTGGTTCAGTGAATTCACTTTGGAAAGTATTGATATGTATGTACATATATACACATAAACAAGTTCTTATGTCATTTAAAATAAAATAACCATGGTAAGGTAAGTACCTGTGTGGTAAAGCTCTGCTTTGTAAAGGACCTAAAAAAGGCCTGCATGGTACTTACCAGTGTGCTCAAATCTGCATGGTAAATGTACCACGTGGCAAAGGCTGCTTGGTGAAGGTAACCTACCATAGGTTGGTGATGAAGTTGAAGTTTGGGTGGGGGTGCAGGCTCATCACAATCCAAGTTGGCCTTCAGATGGAGTGAAATCTGACCAGTACTGAGGGAGATTGGGAAGACATCTTGGATGAGTAACGGCATTGAGGACTTGACCTCTAGACAGACATTTGGAGGTATGTGGGTGTATAAGATCATTTGTACTGTACTGTTGAAGACAGATAGCATAGTTTCAATAACAGGGTCTGGTCTGGATGAGATTTACAGAGAGATCAGGTTCACGTAGGGATAGATGTCTTTGAATAAATGGATCAGTTGCTTCAATTGCTTTGATAGTGTTTTGCGGGAGGGTGCAGTGCGTATTTGTTTGAATGCTATACTGCATTGTCAGTCCAATCAGCGTTTACGTGGCAGGAATGGTTTCTACTGCTGGAGCAGGAAAAGTCAAGTTGTAACCTATTGTGTGTATTTATTACGTGACAAGCAGATTGATATTGGTGGTGTCTAATTGGTCTAGGAAGGTATGCATTTGGTTGATATGTCACCTGGGTAATTGAAACCTCAGTGGAAGGTTGTTGTGGTTGGTAAAGACCACTGAAATTAGGTCGTACACCCGAGAGCTGATTTATGGGTTGGGTTCAATCTGTTTGCAGCGTGATGTGTTGAATGGAATGTTTTATGAAGTTGTTTGAGTTGTTTATAGTGGATGCAGTGTAATTTTACACTGCACTTATATGAGATGGTGGAGAAGAAGTCTGGTGATATGAATAGGATGCGCATGATGTTATATGAGTGGTTGGATCCTGGCATGCAATGTGTTGTAGTTCTGGCCCTTGAGCCCTTTCCAGACCCTAACAAACCCAAACAAGCATTGGCATAGCCAATAGGTCTCGCTTTTGGGACCTTATAAGTATTTAGTTATGCAGCACAATATCCTTGGTGCAACAACATCAACTGTTGCATGGCTAAACACTTATAAGGTCCCAAAGGCGAGACCTATTGGTTGTGCCAATGCTTGTTTTTTAGTAGAGATGTGTTTTAAAAAGTAAGCCTTTTCGTTGTGTCGTGCATTTTATTATTACTATTTGTGAAGGAGACAAGAATAAAGACTTAACCAGGCACTCGAATCAAAGAAAGCTATGATGTTACAATGTCACCAAAACACTGTATAAAAGTGACTTTTAAAAAGAGATGGGAAATAAATCACGGAAATGGCAGACACCAGAAGTGCAGGCAAAGTAAATAGCGGTTATTTAAAGGTAATAGGTAAATAATTTTGAACCAACTATGTCAACTGAAAAGAATGGAACTTCTTTGGGTGTATATGAACAATATTCGTGAAGATAGCCAATGGGTAAACTGGGCTGACCAATTCCCCATTCTGTGGAGGGTGGAAGCAAATTGTGATTAAATATTTGAAGGACCAATGGATGAAACCTGCATACCCTTCTGTGTATGTAAGTTTGTTAGGGGGTAAAAATAGTCTGTCCAAATGGCTGCTGCCGTCTCCAAGGCTATCCCTAAAAATATTTCTCCCAGGAAGTGAATTAAAAGTCAAATTCAAGGCAGATGCCAGTTTAAACAAAACAAGAATAAGACATTGGATATTCGCGCGACAGCCACCAATTGTGCAGCAGAGCAAACATCATCTTTTAACCTCGGAAGAGAAGCCGAAAGACATCCATTTTAGAAAGGATTCTCAATGCCACGCCTAAAGATTTCCAGAGCTTTTATGGAAGGATGTTGGTTTGACATTTTAATGACAAGTGCTGATAATGAAGAAATACATTATTGGCCCAGAAGTGAAGATGCTGCTGTGATTGGATTTAATGTGAGGAGTGACGCGGTATATGGTCCATTGTAACATGCTTAATTTGAGCTGGGGGTTTCCAGTGCTCAGCACCGACACTTAATTGGTTTCCGGTGCTCGGCACCAGCACTTAACTGTAAACGCTGCACTTAGGAGAGTCTGCCACATGATCGCGCTGCTTATCTAATTTAGAGATGAGCAGAACAACGGTTGTTTATGAATACAATATACATTAAAAATTACTAATATCTGCCTCTCCAGCCATTACTTTAGCTTTGGGGACCTAGAATAATCTGAGCTGTCGCACTTGCAGGCGAGAGAGATGGTTAGTAGCTGCTGTGGCAGCGATGACAGGGAGATGGGTGGTGCAAGTTGTAGTGGCCTCCTGGTTAGAACCCTGGCACTTATTATTTTACAAATTAAGCACTGGGCACAGTACAACAGGCAATGTACATTAGCCTGTGATGACAGCCTTAGACAGAACTTGGTGTCGTCCATATGAATATATACTGCACTCCTCAATCTTTGGCTCATCTGTCTGTTGCCTTTCCTCTGTCCAACAAAGTGTGAGTGCCACCTGAGAAGCTCCTGCCTCCTAACCACTGATGCTTACCCCTCTGGGTATCAAGGCAGCATTTATTAGATGAAGTTAGAGTACACTTTTATGCGTGACCTTCAGGGAGATAGCCTCCCTACAAAAGATGCCTTAGTGGGTAAGACATGGGGGCCTCATGCACAAAAACCTGCCCTAGGAGGGGTAACTCATTGTTCATAGTTCAGGAGTGTTCCACGGTGGAAGAACCTAGTCCACTTCCATCTCTGCATCCTTAAAGCTGAAGCTACACTCATGCAACAATCAAACACGTGATGATGCAAATGGGAGCAAACAAGTATGGTCCGTTCTGGCATCTGGCGATGTAGGGCCCTGAAGGCAATGACAACGCCTTGAAGGAGGGCTGAGCTCATCGACCCACTGAATGATAAAATCCAGTCAGGATATCCTATTAGTGGCCGTTTTAACTTACGCAGTACAGTGTGAGACCTGTTCACTTCATTCCCCACCGAGAGTCACTGGGAACACATTTGGGCTTTGAAAATAATTAAAATGAAACAGGATGTACGTCAGCAATGCCAATAAGTAGCAATGGAAGATGAACTGTGAAGGATAGCTTCTGGAATGGGTTTTGGAATGCATTAGACCTGTGAGTGCATATTTTTCAAACACATCACCCACCGCATTTTCTTAAATATCTCGAAATAGAGTGGCACGTGTGTGTGTGTGTGGTGTGGGTGCATGGTTGTGTAATTTCTGTGGTGTGTTGTTTGACAATGTGGTGTGTGTACTTGTTTTTAGAGTGCGTGGGTTTGCAGTTTAGCGTTTGTATATGTTTTGTATTGTGATGTCTTATGTGAGGAGGCTGCAATCCTGCACATCTTTGTCCATGGTGTGTGGTTATGCTGTGTGCCGTCTTTGGGATTATGAGAGCATGTTAGCATGTGGGTATACGTGTGCATGTATAGGTGTATGTAAATGTGTGTCTATTGTATATTTCAGTGCCTACGCAGGGAAAGCACGTGTGTGCACTCTTTTGAATATGTGGCCGGTGTGCTGTGCGTTCACGTATTTATAAATGTGTTGATGTTTCTCTGCACCGGGGCGCGTGTGTGTTTACTTTTGAGTGTATGTGTCCTTGTATGTATATGTGTGCCTGTGTGTTTTTACTTGTTTGCAGGTGCGTCGGAGCGCACACGTGTGCTTGTTTAAAGCCTCAGAGGTGAGTAAAGTTTTCTGCAGTCAGCATGTCCTGGGTGTGCAGATGCGGCCCTTCCGCGTGCCGTGGAGGCACAATGGTAATTAAGCTATCTGGCTGGTCCCAGTGCAAGCCAAGCTTCTGGAGAGTGACAGCTGCAGATGTCCGCAGCAGAAAAACAGAACAAGCCTGGGAGTTGTGTGTGCGCGCGCGCGCAAAAAGGAAATTTTAAAAAAGCACGCGGGTGGTGCGCGAGCGCGGCAGCAAAAGTGCAAGCAGCAACAGAACAAGCCCGGGAGTTGTGTGCGTCCGCGCGACGGCAAAAGTGAAAGCAGGCTGGCGAGTGGTGTGCGATGTGCGCGCACCATGACGAGAGAGGAAAGGCAGATGGCGCCTCCGCTCGTCATTGTGCGCGTAACCGCACGGTCTATGCCACCCAAAAAGCTGTGGTCGGACTTTTTGAAGCCCGTTTACTAAATGTCTCGCAGAGCAGCGCATGCGCTGGCTCAGGCGAGACCTAAAAATGAGGAAACACAGCGTCACGACCAATCGCATACATATCAACTAAAGTCTAGTCCATGTAGACACTTTTCAAACAATCTGATTTTCTGCCATGATCTTAAGCTTTAAATATCGTCTGGCCAAAATACAGTATTCAGAGTACCAACTATCACAATATTGTGGAGGTGAGTATATAGGCAAGTATTGATTGACTATTTTTAACTGCACATATATTTAACTTAACAATAAATATATGCTAAAGGTAGTAAATCTATACTATGTATAACGCAATTTAGGTGTTCCTAAAAATTGTAAACCTTACCAGAAATTCAGAAAAGAAAAAAAGAACATTTTATCGGCTGGATCCAGTGGATGCCAAAAGCTGATACATAGAACGTGATCGTATGGTGTTCCACATGTAGGCATAAACATTGACGGAATTCATTCCTCAACAGCAGAATGTTTAGTAAGCGTGCACGTGTGTGCGTAGGTGTATGCACGCACCCCACTCGTTTACATCAGGGCGTACTAGAGTAAGATGAGGCAAAACAAGGCGTTACGCATTCTAGAGAACACGCAGAATCAGTGTAACACAACTATGAACATTTTTGCCTAAAAAGAAGAAGATCAAAAGGAAATTTTAGGGATTCCCTCAAACGAATAATCTTCATCATAACAAAATGCAAGTCATGCTAAAAACGCGTCAGGGAAAGAAACAGCATTGCAAAGCAGTGAACAGCCATTCCTTACCTCTGAAAGGCAGAGGAAAGAACTCCCTACTACCAGGAAGGCCTGTATCATGTGTGCAAATCCGTTGCTAATCTGCTAATTGCAGTCATTACCTTCTTGCTCGCGCCACCTTTAGAGTTAAGTGCTCATGTTATGTACACTCGTTCTCCAGTGGCAATCATCTCATCTTCGTTTCGGAGGCACAACAACCCACGCACCTGGACTCCCCGCAAGGCTCTTTTTTGGTGAAAACTATGCTGTGCCTTTACTGTTTAATGAAGTACTTTTTGTAAATGAAAACAAATTTGAACAAAAAAGGTACTTAGACGAGATCAGTTGCCAGAATCATAGGGATTGCAAAGCTGTCCACAGAGTCTGCTAGTGGTCAGATATGAATAGCGATTGCTACTCCTTTCAGCCCTTGAATAACTCTACATGGGCGTAAGCAGTAGTCCATCGCCCACGTGGCGCCACATGCTATGTAGTCACGTGGTGTGGCATAAAAGACAACTGGCCTTATGTAGCATTTAGCGGACAGGATACTCTCTCACAAAGGTGGCAGATGTCCCATCTGACGCATTGCAAGTGCATTATAGCTTATAGCCTTGTAATACAGAGTGTATGGCCGCCAAATTTTGACAGTTTTCCTGTCTGCCAAACTCTAAGTAAGTCCTAATATAAGCTATGTTGTAAGGAACATGAGAGCAAATCATGCCAGGTGCAGCCGAAAGGGAACCTGGTTCCCGCAAGCCCTAGGAGCACAGTTCCAGAAAGACTTTCATGTAATCTTTCAACTCCAGAGTTTATATGTATTCCTATGCAAATTATAACGTTTTTATGTCCTACTGGCTTTGAAAGGGCTTCTGAGGAGTATAGTTTGGTTACTTGGCGCTTTCCTGTTATATAGCGAAACTCCTTTTGTCCTTCCGAATGGTCTATTCCAGCATTAAGCGCATTTGTTTTATAACAGAGGACAGGAACTCAGACAAGGGGCGCTCCTTTCACAGCACCTCCTATTTACGCTTCAAAAAGGTTGCAAGCACCTTCTACCTAAGATGGCAGCAAAGCATGACGGATCGGGTGAAGTTCCGAACCCAACCCCGAGTTCAGTGGTAGACGGGCAGTCCAGACCACAACCCATGACAAAAGACAACAGGAGTCAATGGGGAGTGCAGCATGACGAACCCCAGATGAAACTGAGCAAGAGACCAACACGAAGCAGGAAGCAGCTGAATCAACAAGCATTTGAAGGCACGCGTGGGGAGGAGGGTGGGCGACGCGAGTGGTGCGCGCGCCTCGCGCTGAAAGTTAATAAAAAAAATGAAGCTGATAGCCGCGCGGCCGTGAAAGTGACAGGCCGCGCGAAAGTGAAAGGAAAATGAAGCTGACGAGGAGGGAGTGGGAGGAGGAGGAGGGGGTAGGGGAGGGTATTCACGCGCTGTAGAAAGCCAGATGGCAGCTGTGCACGTCGCGCGCGCTTGTGCGCTTGCGAGCAGCAGGCGTGACCAAACGCTCGTGCACCATGGCCTTTTGCTTGCGCGTAACCGCAGGGAAAAGGCCATGACGCACGAGCGTGTGGTCAGCTTTCTGAAAGCCCTAACTTAAAGTCTCGCAGAGCAGCGCTTGCGCGCTACTCGAGGCTCGACCTAAAAAGAGATTAACTTGTCTCTGTTCAACTTTTGCCCCGGATGCTTGGGTAATGGATGCTCAGTGTCAGGGGTTGATAAGGAGGTTGGAGTGGTCACTTCATTGGCTGGCCGCCGTGCACAGGGCCCCGTAACCTCTACAGTGCTGGCTGCAGGTGCCAGACTGGTGCTAGGGGCGCAGTATTCCTCATATGAGTAGGTTTTGGTAACAGGAAGGATAAGTTGTCCCCTCCCTAGTTGCTGGTGGGCTGAAGGTCAAATGACCTGAATACAGGTGCCACTTTAGCGTTGGAGTGGGTTTCATCTCCTTTTGAACAAGTTTCATGGAGGTGTTTGCATCAACCAGCTCTCTGTTGTTCTTTTGTTGTTCGGCTTTCGCCATGCATCTCTAATTTCTATTAAGACTACATCTTGAACGTGCTAAGTTATTCAGCTTATTTCCCAGTGTTCCACTACCCGTCTCCCTACTTTTCCGTAGTCCTGAAACTGTACCCTCACTCTGTTTTCTGTAACTAATGTAATTTTTTGCAGCCTTGTCGTTTTTTGGGATAGCAGTTTACTATTTCATTTGGACGCGTCTTCCCTGATTTGCAATCCTTATACGCGTTTGTTGTATAAATGCATTTTCCTGACCACCTCCTGTAGAGATCCCTGTAACTCTTGAAAGACAATCTTTTGCTAGTACTACAGCTAACATATCCTTGGGTGTCACAGGTTTTTTTCTCCAATCGCTTATTTCAATAGCACAGTTTAATGCACCAACATGGCTCCTACTCCATCGAGGTGCCCTTCACCTTTTTGATGTTCTCTAATTCCCCATCTTTGCAAACAATGTAAGAGGTGCACCCTTCTGTATGTTTCTGCTCATTTCTATACCTGATTCTGGAAAGCCCAACTGACAACGGATAATGTAAGGTTTTCCAAAAGTCACAATTAACCATTCTTTGCTGCCTCAACAATGAATTCAGCCAACTCGTTATCCATCTGCCTTCTCTATGCAGACGACCTGTAAATAACACTAATGCATAAAGTGATCCAGTGCCCTTTCTCTAAAGTGCCATTCCGTTTACGCACAAAGCAGTACATAGCCTTTTGGCCCTCGCTGTCCATTTATAATGAAATAAATCAGGATAGCACTGGATGTCCCACTCCTGCTTCCCATTTTGCCATGTCCGCATCACAGAAACAACACCCAGAGCATTCTCGGCCATCACCTCCTGCCGAGCTTGGATTTTATAACTTTATTTGCATCTGTACTGGTGACTTTTAATTATTTTGCTATTTGTACTTGCATCCTTCTACCCCAACTTGACTCTCTGTTTGCAGTTTCTGGTCCTCAGCACCAAAATGATAATTTAACAATAATAATTATGAAAAAGTTATAAATATTCCAGCTTCGGTTGTGATATGGGAAATCACTTTGATGTGTGATGTATTTCTGATTTAGTCGGGTGGTGAAGCAGGATTTATAACCTGGCTGTCCTGATTCCGCAGTCAGCAATGCATCCACCAGACCGGTCTGCCTCTCAACAATAATGCACAGTTTAGAGCAAAACAAAAAGTATCTTGCATAGACTATGCAGTAAAGTATTTTAAATATTTTCAGCTTGGCTCTAATTGCTGGGGGAAATAAGCAACTGTTACTTAAATGGTGGTGCACATATTCACTCTAGACAAATAAATATGGGCTCTGACGGGTAACTTTGTGAGGGGGTCCACTGGAGTGAGTGCAATCGACCAAAGTGTTCTTGGATTATGTTTTTACTACAGTAATCAGTACCCTGTGGTAAGAGCGGATAGTTAGAACTTCACTCAGTATTCAGCAGTCAAACTGAGGGATGCTGAGGTGAATCGGGTGGTAAAGCATTACTCAGAGAAGTGACAACCTAGGGCCCGATTCACAAAAGTAATCTGAGACAAAATCCTAACTTTACGACTTTCGGTATTCACAAAGGGCATTTAGGAGTAGTAAAGTTAGGAATCCTAACTTTACTACTCCTAAACGCCCTTTGTGAATACCGAAAGTCGTAAAGTTAGGATTTTGTCTCAGATTACTTTTGTGAATCGGGCCCATAGTTCGTTGTGGGCACTAAATGTAAGAACAGCCATGAAGCTTAACCCTATGCCTAGACATGAGTGACTGCCAGAGAGTAAACCATTATTAACTCAGGTCTGATAAGGGGCACGTGCTTATTTGAAAGTTACTTTCTGCAGGAGCCAGTCCACTGTCCACCTCTGTTAGATGGGCAAAGGCTGCTCCTAGTTCGCATAATGCACTGACCATACCAGAAAGCTCTTGACATCGGCTGTATTTTTTGTGTGTTTTTTTTGCAGGGCACATCCCCGAAGGGAGTGAGCGCTTGCTATGCCAAAGTCCGCGAGGTCCCAGTGCCAAAATTGGCCGAGGATGGAGATACAATTCAGAAAACGGAAAATCTGCCTCTGGCCAGACTAAAGGTAAGGAATTGTACACCCCGAATTCAGAAAGTGGGTCAATGTTCCTGTTTAAATAGCTGCTCAACAAGAAGGTCTCGTGGTCAGTTGTCTAAGAGGCACATTCAGAGCTGTTGGAGGGTGTAATGTTTTATTGGACCATATAACATGCACACTTGTTACACCGCATGTTGTTTCAAAACCACAGAGAGCATCTTGACGGTGCTGAATAAGATATGACATTTTATTTGGCATTCTGTCAGAGATTTTGAAGAACTGATCTCTGAATGGAATCAGCAGCAGATATGCAGCATAATATAACTTCAGCCAGCTGATTTGCTTAAGGTATCTGAATACTTCATTTGAAGTACATGCATATACAATTCTGGCTTGGTAAACAAGGATGTTTTTGCACTGAGGGTTCTAAGGGACGTCATACACAAAGAGAACAACGCTTTGGACTGATGAGCCCTTAAACGTGTGCAGGTTTCTTCATTCATTCACCTTAGAATATGGGGATTGGAGGCTCAGACCATCAGCACAATGTCGGAGACCCTTTTGAGGTCGAAGCCTGTCAGGTCAGCTGTCTGCTTTGCTTACAGACAACTTGGGGACATTCAGACAGCTTCTCTAGGAATGGATTCCACCCATTGCTGACCATTGGCTTTGTAACTCACATTTGCTTTATTTCTATTTGCTGGCTTCATTTGTTTTAGCCTATCCAGCTTGAGTTTGTCCCTTCCTTTGCCCAAAACCTCTTTACTTTATCCTTCCGAGATCTCACTTTCTGTAAACAGGTTCTTAAATCTTGTTGTTATCTTGTCATATTTGCTGTGCATTCAAAGACAGAGGCCAAATGTCAGGCTATCTTCCAGGGAGTTTGGGGTTTACTTTTCTTTCTCTGACTTCAAAGTGAGAGGATTTATGTGACAATCATGCTGGTTACTGGGGTGTGCTTGAGGAAGTCTGTACGATGTTTTTTTCTTCTTCCTAGCACACAACAAAATGCAAATCTCTGTAAACGAACTGTACTGATATTTCAGAATATATCAGAATTAGGAGAGCACAAATGAAGCACATGTTTGGGTAATTCTGAAGTGTGGGAGAAACAAATATTTTAATAAGATCAAAACAAATCAATACTCTAGGTGATGACATTTCCAAACATTATCGTTTGTGCACTGTATACTTTTATCAGTAAAATTGCATGTCTGTGCAAATGTAATGGTCATTTCAATTGAAAATGTGTTGTCTGTAATGGCAGTGCGCTACCACACCAAGCATACTCCACTTTATCCCACTCCACTGCACTCTACTCTGCATCACTCCACTCTACGCCTCTCTACTCTATACCACTCTACTCTACACCACTCTACTCTATGCCAATGCACTCTACCCCACTCTGCACCACTCCACTCTGCACCACTCCACTCTGCACCACTCAGCACCACTCCACTCTTTGCCACTCCACTCTTTGCCACTCCACTCTGTGCCACTCCACTCTATGCCACTGCACTCTATGCTGCGCCACTCTACTCTATGTCACTCTATTCTATGCCACTCTACTCTAAACCAATGCACTCTATGCAATTGCACTCTACACCACTTTACTCTAAACCAATGCACTCTACGCCTCTGCACTCTACTCCAACTACTCTGCATCACTGCACTGTACGCCATTATACTCTACTCTGCAACATTCCACTCTACGCCACTCTACTCCACACCTCTGCACTCTACTCTGCACCCTTCCAATCTACCCTATACCACTATACTCTATGGCACTTCACTCTACTCTGAAATAATCTACTCCACTGCACTCTACACCACTGCACTCTTGACTACTGTACTCTACGCCACTGCTCTCCACACCACTCTGCTTTGCATCACTCAACACTAATCCACTCTACACCAGTGCACTGTATGCCACTGTAGTCTACAACACTGTACTGTATGACACTCTACTCTGCAAGACTGCACTCAATGTCATTGCACTCTATGCCACTGCAATCTACTCTACACTACTCACCTCTAAGCTACTCTACTGCACTATAAGCTACTGCACTCTAGTCCACTACACTCTGCATCACTCCACTCTGCTACTCTAATCTATTCTGCACCACTGCACTCCATGTCACTGTAATCTACACCACTCTAATCTATGGCACTCTACTCCACACCTCTGCACTCTACCCTGCACCACTCCACTCTATGCCACTTCACTCTACTCTGAAATAATCTACTCTAATTTCCCTCTGTGTGTTCAGGAACCTCTTCCAGTTTCTTGGTCTGATCACTTTTACTCTGCCACGAGATCTCTCCAAGGCAGACCATCTCAAAGAATAGAGCCCTCTGCGTTATGTAAAGTCCTGTTCGATACTCGCCCTACTGTTTCCAAGGATTTGGTTGGCGCTTTATGGAGCTTTAACAACTGGATCATACAGGCTGTGGAATATCTTTCCCCACCTCTCGCTAATAAGCGAGTGAGAAACGCCCCTTCCAAACCTTGGTACTCTAGCGAGCTCAAGGAGTTAAAGCAATCCTGTAAAAAACTGGAGCGCAGTTGGAGACAGGCCTATTGCCCATTGGCTAAAATAGTGTTAAGGAAGTCCCAGAAAGAGTACTATGCTGCTATCAAGAAGGCTAAAAGCAACTTCTACACGGAGCGCATTGTTCTGTCCAAAAACAACTCAAAAGAAATTTTTTCTATTCTCCAGAGTTTTCTGACACCTAGTGCGGAGCGTATTGCCTTCCCTGCTTCCAACTCTTGATGTGAGAAGCTGTCCTGTTTCTTTATAGATAAGATCCAAATGATCCAGGACAGTTTTGGGACTAGTATTCATGGGCAGGCGGGGCTCCCTATTCAGAATGCCCCAGTCTCTGATTCAGTCCTCACTTCTTATTTTTTGTCAAAATTCTTTTTATTATACAGCATCATGAGCAAATGTTACAACAAGCAGACAGGAGAGTGCGCAGGACCCTGGGTCTAGGCATGCGGCTAATTATAGTCCAGATTCACGTGTCGCACGGTCTGATACACCCCCTGCAGCCAAAGAAGAAGATGTCTGATTTTAAACATTCAACTTTAAGGGTAACCCCTTAAACAGAGAAAGAAAAAAGAAACAAAATCAACCCCCCAACCCTCCCTCCTCCCCTCCCCCGGTGGTGGTGGATTGGTATGAGAAAAAGGGAATAACACAGGCATGTCTAGGAAATGAGGCAGTATACAGAGGGCTACAGCTCCGAAGAGGGTGATGAGTGCGTCAACACCCCCTCGTTGGAGAGGTTAAAACTGAAAAAGATGCATCGCCCTTAAGGAGGGTGGGCACACCGCTGAGGGCAAGCCCCGGGACAGGTAAGTTACCAATGGGCCCCATTTATATTCAAAATTCTTATAGTCGTCCCGGAAGATATCAGCGAGGCATTCCATAGATAGGATTCGCCACAGGCGGGCGCGCCATAATAATATCGCTGGAGAGTCTTGCTTTTTCCATGCGGCTGCTATCGTGAGTTTTGCTGCCCCCAGACAGGCCCACATTATAGCCTTATCAGCTTTCGTTTGGTGTTCCAAGGCAGGATCTCTAATGCCCAGAAGTGACCCTTCTATAGTGGTCGGGATAGGATATCCCAGCATGTCCTTGATATGTGAAAGGATTTCCTCCCAAAACGGCCTAATACCGGGGCAGTCCCACCAGATGTTGCGGAAATCCCCATGTACCCCACATCCCCGCCAGCAGAGATCCGAGGTGTCAGGGAAGATCCGTTTGAGTTTTGTAGGGTAGAGATACCAGTCTAGGAGTGTCTTGTAGTGCGCCTCCCTCAAAGCAACGGAGAGGTTATGCTCAGTAATATCGCCCCAGATATGTTTCCAATCCTCGTCAGAGACCCCCCTTCCCAGCACCTGATCCCAAAAGGACATGTAGCGTGCCCTTGGGGCGTGTACGGTAGTCAATAGCATGGCATATAGTGAGGAGATTGCCCCTTTCATGGTACCCGCTTTTAGAACCAGTCACTCCATGGTCGTGAGATCCCTGGTGGCTGCTTCTCTTATGTGTGGTAATGTGGCCCAATGCTTAAGTTGGAGATAATGATAATGTTCGCTGTGCGCCACCTGGAATTCCCTTTTGCAGCTCTCGAATGTCAACATATCAAAGTTGTGGAATAAGTCTGAAAGTTTTAAACAACCTCCCTCCCTCCAACAGTCAAAGGGTCCTTCGCGCAGTGCTGGCAGGAATGCCGGATTAAAGTGAATTGGGGTGTATGGCGAGGGGAAAGATGTCCAACCCTCCCTCCTCGTGACTTGGTCCCAGACCGTGAGTGTGGTACGTGTCGGCGTGCTTAAATATGCATTTGTCGGCCTGTCTGCCTTAGGCTTCCACAGAACGTCCCATATCGTTCGCCCCACGATTGCTCTGTCCATGTGGAGCCAGTGCTTATCGGACTCTCTAACGGTCCATTCCATCACCACCCGCAGTTGTGCGGCCTGGAAATATAAATGAAAGTCTTTCCGTGGGCGTCGCAGGACATGAAATGGGAGGCGCGCCCTTCCCCCCTGCCAAATGAATCTAGTGACGCGCAGGTGCGGTAGAAGACCCCGGTCAAGTTCAGTGGGAAGTGCCTGAAATAAATAAAGAAGCTTTGGCAAGACCGTCATTTTGACGGCATTGATCCACCCAAGCCAGGAGATATAGAGAGGTTTCCATCTCTGAAAATCCTGTTGAAGTTGTGTCTCCAGAGGGGGGTAATTAGCCTTGTATAGGTCTTTAAGTTTGGGGGTAAGCTGGACACCCAGGTATATAAGGGAGTGTTTAGCCCATTGAAAGGTCGTTTGACCCTGCAATCTCGTTGCCTCCGCGTCGGAGAGTGTGAGGTTTAGTATGGAGGATTTGGATAAATTAACTTTAAAATCAGCTGCTAGTTCAAAGTTCCGCAGTTCCTCCTGCACCACCCGAAGGGAGGAGGCCGGCTCCGTGAGCAAGAGCAAGATGTCGTCCGCGAAGAGGGACGCTTTGTGTTCCGTGCCTCCGAAGCGTATGCCTCGGATCTCCTCGTTGGCGCGGAATTTCACAGCCAAGGGTTCAATACTGAGGGCAAATAAAAGGGGGGAGAGCGGGCAGCCCTGTCGTGTACCTCTGCTAAGAGTGAAGGAAAGCGACGAGAAACCATTGACCAACACCCGATATTGGGGAGAATGATAGTTGGCCCGAACCATGTTAAGGAACCTGTCTCCAAAGCCGTATTTCCGCAGCGTGAGAAAAATAAACGACCAATCCACCGTGTCAAAGGCCTTCTCGGCGTCAAGGTCCACTAGGATTGCAGGGAGTCTGAATTTAGACACTTTCTCAATAAGGTGTATAGTGCGGCGGATGTTATCATGCGTCTGCCGTCCCTTTATAAAGCCTGATTGATCAGGGTGGATCAGTGTAGGCATCAGATCCTCAAGTCTAGCGGCTAGGATCGCGGAGTACAGCTTTGCATCAAGGTTAAGGAGGGCTATGGGCCGGTAGGAAGCGCACAACTGGGGATTTTTCCCGAGCTTTGGAATAACGGATATTACTGCCTCGGCCATGGAGTCTGAGACCTTAGCGTCTATTGCTATGGCATTGAACAGCTCGGTGAGATGTGGGGTTAGCTCGGATGCAAAGCATTTATAAAATTGAGTTCCCCATAAAAGTTGCCAAAGATATTGGGTTTAATGTCATCCGCGTGAGTGAGATGACCCGCCCCATCTAAGATACCCCCAATATATTCCCGCTCACTCTTCACCCTCAGCTGTTGCGCTAAGTGGGGTCCCAATATATCCCCCTGAGTGTAGGATGACTGTTGCAGTTTCAGCATTGTATATTCGGCTCTATTATTGTAAATAGCGCGTAGTTTGCCCCTTAATGCGGTAAGCTGTCGCTGTAGCACTCGAGTGGGAGTTTCCTTTTGCGCTTTATCTACGAGCTCGAGTTCTTCTTCAAGCGATAAGCGTTCCTTCGCTCTTTGCCTATTCAGGACCGCATTAAGTTGGATGCATTTTCCCCTCAGTACCGCCTTGAAGGCGTTACAGTTGGTTCTGTGGGGTAGTGGCCTGGGGAGTGTTAAGAGTAAAGTATTCGGTGATAGAGGTCCTCAGCTCATCGCGTAGGGTCTTATCTCGGGTGATCAACACCGGAAAGTACCACCTAGAAGTGCCCAACTTATGTCCCCCCCCCATGCTAGACTAATGGATATGAGACTATGATCTGATATTGATATTGGCAAGATCTGGGCCGCCTGCAGGGGGCCCATGAGTGCCTGACTAATGAAAATGTAGTCAATCCTGGAATAGGAGTGATGGACATGAGAGAAATATGTGTAGTCTTTGGAGGTAGGGTGTAGTGACCGCCAAGCATCACGGAGTTCCAGCGTGTGTATTTTCTGTTTAACCCCTTTGGGAAAGCAACTGAGAGAAGCCCTATGGGAATGGGAACTATCCAGAGATTCGTGCCATGTCAAGTTGAAGTCTCCCATGAGGATCACTGGCCCCTCCGCAAAGCCTCCAATTAAATCTAGTGTGTTGGAAAGAACGCCACCTGTCCCGAATTGGGTGCGTAAAGGGAAATAAATGTGCAAGGAACACCCTGCCATCTCCCCCTTACCATTATGACTCTCCCCTCCCGGTCGGTCTTTACCGCTTCAGGCTGGAATTTGGCTGTGGACCTAAAGAGCAAGGCCACTCCTTTGTGCTTGGTGCTTGCCGGCGATTTATAAATTAAGGGGTATGATTTGTGGCGTAACCGAGTTTACTCAGACTTTTTAAGGTGCGTCTCTTGTAGAGCCACCACTTCAAACTGACGGTCATTGAGGTATTTCCAGACTTTTTGGCGCTTCTGGGGTGAGTTCAGGCCCTTAAAGTTCCAGGCCACTATAGAAACCATGGGACAGATTGTACGGACCCCCCCGCTCAATGATGCCCCCACCCGAGCTATTTTCCTCAAGTCGTATCACTCCCCCCCTGTAGCCCCATACCGGAAAGAAGAGCCCCACCACAAGACGCCTGCTTTTAAAAACACTGTAGGTAAATGAAGCCCCGTCACCACCACCAGGAGCCCTCCCCCCCCCGGAAAACAAATCCCCAACATCCCCTAGAAAACTGTCGCCGAGCGGCCAACGGGCTCTCAGCTGGGTATTTCCCAATGAAGAAGAAGGAAATTCTGGGCGATACGGACAAGGCCAGCACCCCCCGGTTGCCATATGAAAAGAACACAAAAGGCATGCAAGAAGGAGAAGGTCAATAACGACTGAGACCAACGGGTGCTAGTCCCCAGGAGGCAGGTGTGGAGCCAAAATCAATCCGCTGCTTCGGGGTCTCGGCAATTAGTGACACACCGGTAAGGCCCTGCGAAAGGGAGGAAATGAGTTCCTTAGGTACTGTGTTCAACACCTTCCGGAAAGCGTTCAAATCAGGCAGGGGTGTGCTTGTTTTTCGTGATTGTTCGCCAGGACCTGGTCTCTCTCCGGGGTCGTCCTGCATCAGTTGAAAGACCCGCAGCGGGTTCTGCCTCCGGTGCTGGTAGCCCCAAAATACGCAGACCTTCATTCAAATCGGTGACATGATGGGACTTATTCTTATAGTCGAAGGCGAGACCAAAGGGAAATGTCCAGCGGTAACGAAGATCTTCCTCTCGGAGTTTGGTGGTGATAGGCCGGAACGACTGCCTACGTGCCAGAGTGGAAGGTGCCAAGTCCTGGAAGAGCGTGCACTTGTATCCTTGAAAGGAGATCTCCTCCTTCTTCCTTGCAGCGGCTAGGATAGCTTCTTTAACTTTAAATGAATGCATCTTCACCAGAACGTCCCGAGTCCGTCTCCGCTCCCCGGTTTGCGATGTCCCCACTCGATGGACCCGATCAATCTTGAGTTTCAGCTGACGAGGCGCCAGGCGCTCCGAGAAAAGACCCACCACATACGCCTCCAAGTCCGGCCCCTCAGCGCCCTCATCCAAGTCCCGAATACGTATGTTCTCCCTCCGGGACCTGTTCTCCAAATCCTCTGCCTTCAGAATGGCCTGTTGCAACTGAAGTTGGAGACTCTGTTGGGTGTCGTGGAGTTTCGTGGAGCGAGCGTCGAGGTCTTGTGCCTGTTCTTCCACCTCCAACACCCTAGTGCCCACCGCATCTATATCTTGCCGGAGTGTCGCCATCTTCTCTGTGAGATCGGTCTTGAGCTGGTCCATCGACGCGCGGAGGTCTTGCTTAATTTCCTGGCATAGTTCAGCTTTGAAGTCCCGAAGGGAGGCTACCAAGTCTTCTCTGGTGAGAGCCATAGTCGGCGCTGGGTCACTCTCAGCGGGGGGCGCGTTTTTATCCTGGAGTGCGAAATACCGTGAGACTTTATTCGCAGCCTTCTTTGGTGGCATGAGGGCAGAGCACAATATCAAGATCAGCCGTGAGATGCCCCCTCCTGCGATGTCTCCTCGGAGTTGGTGCTCGCTGGGCGCCCGGTAAAGATGTGGAGGAGAACTGGCAAGGATCAGATCACAGGGGCCATCTTTAAGTCAGGCAACGCTGGAAGAGGAGCAGTCACAGCGAAGGGGAAGCCTGGGTGATCTCCGCTCTTGGCTGGGTGGTCAGTCCAATGTAGAGATTCCTCGCTCACCTCTTTCACCCCCACTGCCAGTAAAGCGAAGTCAGGGCCGGTCCCGGGAGTTTTCTAAGGTGCGGGCGCCATTTTAAGGTCAGGCGTAGCTGCTCCACACAGGCCTCTCCCCCAGACACTGCTCGCTCTAATTCAAATTATTAACGCAGACTAACCCGACTGAAGGGCCGCATCGTCGGTCGTCTGCATGCGCTCCCCGGTCATGCCTCCACAAGCCTTATTTCTTAGCCCGCTCCCGAAGGCTCAAACGTCTCGCGGCTCTGCCCCGCCGCCGACGTGCACAGCGCCGCTCTCATCAAAGCGGCACATCAGACCGCCGAGGCCGACAACATGCATCGGAGCTCCCCTGCAGCTTCGCTGATGGTGGGGAGACACACCGGAGGTAGGCTGGCAGACTGGCAGCGTCCAGGGACAGCAGGCATTCACGTTGCAAAAGGCGCTCGGCTCTGCGCCAGCCTCCGTGCCATTTTGAGGTCGAGCTCGGCCCACCGATCCGCTGTCTTCTGTCCACGCATCTGAGCCCGGGAGCCAATTTCAAAGTCCACAGCCTCGCTCCTGATGATTACGGGACAGTGATGGGCAAGCCCATGCGATGTGCAGCCCTCTGTGGGCGCCGAGATCGCTCGTGGCAACCTAGGGGGTCCGGAGCTGAAACGGATCACAGCCGTTCAGCCATCTTGCTTGGCCACGCCCCCCAGTCCTCACTTCTTTGACAGGTTTTTCACCCATTCCCCTGCATAATTCACTGTCCATTCTCAAATCCCTGAAATCGGGTTCGCCAGCCGATCCCTGTCTAGCTAGGCAGTTAGCAGCAGCTGCTGAGGTGGTTAACTCTGAGGTCAACACCATTATCAATATGTCGCTTCAGACCGCCACAGTTCCACTCGAGTGGAAACAGGCTAAATTGCTTCCGTTGTTAAAAAAGCCCTCTTTAGATCCTGCTACGCTAGCTAGCGACCCATCTCACTCCTCCCGGCTGTGGCGAAAGTGTGTGAGAAGGCAGTTTATAAACAACTTTCCAACTTTGTTGAGTCATCTGGTGCCCTCCACCCAGCCCAGTCGGGATTTAGGGCTACATACAGCACAGAGACTGCCCTTGTTGAGATGTCGAAGGCTATAAGAGAATGTGTGGATGCAGGCGGCAGAGCGGCCTTGATTTTACTGGATCTCTCTGCCGCCTTTGATACGGTGCCTCATCGCCAACTCTTTGCCCGTCTCTCAAACATTGGAATCTCAGGTTTAGCTTGGGATTGGCTTAAATCATTTTTAGAGGACAGAACAGCCCCCGTTTTCCTCGGCCCCAAGAAAGGTGACCACGGGAGTTCCGCAGGGCTCCACTCTGAGCCCCCTTCTCTTCAATGTATACGTTACCCCTTTACTCTATCTGGCGGAGGAGCTGGGAGCTAAGATCATAGCTTACGCCGATGACACTCAGCTCCACTTTACGTGGAAGGAAAAAGATTTGTCCCCGGATTTAGCCAAAAATTGTCTTTTAGCCGTTTCTTAACTGGCTTGCAAGGGCTCAGCTCAAGTGCAATGAGGACAAGTCTGAGGTTCTTCTGTATGGGTCTTATCCACCCCAATTCAGGGAAGATCTTTGGCCTGCAGATTTTCCCAGGCCTAACTCAGTTGGCAGTCCGGTTAAGAATCTCGGGGTCTGGTTTAGCGAGGACCTCCGGCTCTCTATGCAGATAAAAAAATTGGCCGGAGTGTGCTTTGGCACACTGAAATCACTTAGGAAGTTCCTACCATTGCTGCCCAGACCGGCCAAGGAAATGGTGACTCGTGCCCTCATTTTGTCGCGCATTGATTACGCTAATGCATTATATATTGGCCTTCCTGGATACCAGCTGAAAAAGCTGCAAACCATTCTAACGCGGCAGCAAGAGTGCTGCTTGGTATCCCTGGCAGATCAAGCACAATGCAACATCTTCGGGATCTGCATTGGCTCCCCGTGGCGCAACGTGTCCAGTTCAAGGCCCTCACTCTTGCCCACGGTGCCCTATATAAATCCGGGCCCCCATATCTCAGGAGACGCTTTGATTTCTACGTTCCCCGAAGACCATTGCGATCAGCCGCATTACGTTTTGCAGTCATTCCCCGATTTCGCCTTACACGAACGGGGGCAGCTCTCTTTCTTTTAAGGCAGCTAAAGCCTGGAACGCCCTTCCTTATGAATTGCGAAACACTCAGGATTTCAGGCTGTTTAAAAAGCAGTTAAAGACCTTGCTTTTTAACTAACTAGCTCCTCCTAGCTCCGTGCTCTTTGTTTTCTGCAGTTGGCTTTCGCGCCGGGACACTCTTGAGTATCTGTGCGCGCTATAAGTGCTTTATAACATAACATAACGTAACATATGCCATTGCACTCTATGCCACTGCACTCTGCGCCTCTCTACTCTACGTCACTGCACTCTAAGCCACTGTACTCTACACCACTTAACTCAAAACCAATGCACTCTACACCACCACACTCTGCACCACTGTACTTTATGCCACTTCACTCTAGGCACTCTACTGCACTCTATGACACTCCACTCCACGATCCTCCACTCTGACACTCTACTCCATTAAACTCTGTTCACTCTGACACTCTACTCCACTCTATGACACTACTACACTCTGCGCAACTCCCTCCATGCCACTTTACTCCACTCTGCAGGACACTACTCCACTCCACGCCACTCCACTGTGACACTCTATGCCACTCCACTCTACGAGACTCTCTTCTACAACACTCCACTCCACCCTGAGCCATTCCACTCTCCTACACTACCCCACTCTATGCCACTGCACTCTAAGACAATCTACTCCATTCTATGCCACTATACTCTACAACACTTTACTCCACTCTATTAAACACCCTCTATGCCACTCCACACCACTCTATGCAACTCCACTCTACAACACTCCGCTCCAGTCTATGCCACTCAGCTCTACTCCACTCTGCGCCCTTCCACACTACAACACTCTACAATACACTCCACAACACTCTACACCACTCTAATTTATACCACTCCATGACACTCCACTTCACTTCACTCCACGCTACTCAACTCTACTCTACGCCACTCCGTGACTCTCTATGCCACTCCATAAGACTCCACTCTATTCCACTTTACGAAACTCCACTCCACTCTCCTTTACCCCACTAACTTTTAGCCATGCTGAACAGCAGCCACACTGGTGTACAGCATGCCTATAACATATTGGCAATGCCAATAGCTCTTGCATAGGTGAGACCTATTGGGTTTGCCAATGCTTGTTCTTTGTTGTGAAATAATCTTCAGTACAGATCCCCAGCCGAACTGAATGGCACCACTATTAAGCCACCCTGGTGAATAAAGTTGAATGAAACCTCAACGCCCTATGTATGGAATAATGACCGCCTGATGAGGCAGCAGTAAATGTTCCCACTTGGTGATTAGTCCTGGGCAGAAAAGAGATGCTTGTAGAAATATGAGTGGTAGAAGAATTAAATGGAATGTCTTACTGAGTGTGCCATCCTGGGCTGCTGAAAATGGGCAAGTAATAATTTGTATTACAGTGAAATTCTTCTATTAAATTAAATATATATTTATAATTTCTATTTCTTATCCAGGAGGACCTGGAGGCAGCTTATACTGGGCTGGAGACTGAAACGATCTCAATGGAAGAAAGAAACGTCTTCTGCGGTTCCTACAATGTTATGGTGCTCACAGATCAGTATGTATTCTCTTTTGTCACCTGGGCTAGGCTGTTAATCTCTCCCCCTCAAGTGTATCCATCCTGAAGATAAAACTCACAGGGTGATCGTCTTCTAGACAAAATCATGAAATAGATGCTTTGGATCTGTATTTTCCCTCAGAACCTGAGTACAGGTGTAAGGAAGGAGGTTTTTCTTTGCTCTTTCTCAGTTGCATTAACATTGCATACACTTTCAAATTATTATGTCCCCTTCGCTGGCTCCCACCTTCATTTGCTCCGAACAGTTGCCACATTTTTCGTACATTGCCTCCCTCACAAGCAGCCAGCTGAGAGTATGTTACCCTGGGATGCATTTCCTTGTGTTGGATTCTACAACTGTCCAAACGGGAAGAGGTATTCTCGAGGCTCCTGATTTTTGTACACAAAGCATTGGAAATCTTTCCTAGCATTCTTTTAGGTCTACTTACTTTCAGGTGTCCGGAGAGGCTTGAAAGCAGGCTCTCTAGAAGCACATTGAATCATACTTGGCGAATGGGGAGATGTAGAAGACAGGCTTCAAATCAAGGGAGTTGTGGAAGTGTCTCTTCATCCCTTTAATCCCAGCAGATTGGATACCTAGATTGATTCTTCCTCACAGCAATTTACAGCTATTCATCATAGCATCCGTGATGTACTATCCTACAACATGTTACCATCCCCACCATCCCCTTATGGTTATGAAGGCTTTGGGTTTGGCTTTCTAGTTCATGTGTACACACCCTGACACAAGTTGTATCACACAACATTCTTGAAATGACCTGAAGAAATTGGCTGAAATGTACCAACTGTGGCCCGTTTAACACAAGACAGTCACAGTGCATGGCCAGCTCCTGTGGTATGATGATTGGCCCTGATTATCAGGGTAGGCACTCTGAACAGAACTATGTGAGTGTGTTGTCCAGGGGATGTGGGCGGCACTAGACAACAAGCCTTACTTAATCCTGAGTGAGAGACATATCCACCAGGAATATACCTCTTTTTAAGGCATGCTTTCTCCCCGCAGGGAATTACAACGCGGTCGTTACACCGACCGCGTTGTAACCACGCATACCATTACCCCGCAAGTCGTAACAACGACTTGCGGAGGGGGGGCGCTGGATGTTGGAATAGTATAATTTACTATTCCAACTCCAGTATGTGCAACATTCGGGAAGGTGTTGGATTTTAAATCCAACACCTTCTGCCCCCTCCTCAAGTCGTTGTTCCCACTTGCGGAGTAATGGTATGCGTGGTTACAACGCGGTCGTTGTAACAACCGCGTTGTAATTCCCTGCGGGGAAAGGTTTTAGCTGTAAACGATGTTTACCATCCACCAGTATTGTGAGCCCTGTCTCTGAAAGACACGTTTGCCATTGACAATAGAGATCCCTATGAGGTTAAGAGGGGCAAGGCAGCTAACAATCAGCTGACATAAGCCTGCTTGTGGAATTGCTCCAGCTATCGAAAAATAGTCCATCATGGACCTCTTCTAATTGTAATTTCTTGCGTGTGGAGATCTGTGAAGGGTTGGATACAGTACATTTTGTCACATTCTATTAATGCACAACATGTTGTGTTACAATGGTGCCACTAATGAATGCTACACAGTGGGTACAAAATGGAGTTTGTTTCATAAATGTCTTGGCCAATTCTAAATTCAGTTACACATTGATATGTTAAAATTTTCCTGCTTTGTACTGATTACATCTCTCATTTAGAAAAAGCTTAATGGGCGCCCTACTGGTTCGGCAGATACATTTTTTTTGAAAGTTCTACCACCAACATGGTGGCAGCACTTTTGGCAAAGAAAGGTTGACCGTTGTCAAGTTACAAATTTATTTTTATTTATGATTATGGAACTCCGAAGAGGTCCATATAAAATAACAAAATTACATACGTATAGATAAAAAAGAGATTCTAGTTTACAATTGAATACACATAATAAAATACACCACCCCACCAAGAGATCTAACAATCATATAAGCTATCCAAGGTTCTAAAAGCTTTCATTTAACAAGATTCCAACAAGCAACATGTTATAAAAAACAGAATATAAAGTGTCTTTTGTGCCATCAGTGCAGGAATTTAAGAATTATATAAAAAGAGAAAAAATGTATTTATATACCACGAAGTGGCACTAAGACAATACAAATGGCTGATACATAAATGGTAAGAAATGCCTTCATAGGAAACACTCTCAGCTTCTACAATATACAAACTAGTGCACATTAACATAATTTCAGGAAACACTTAAAAAGTTAAAAATTCTATTAAAAAATATTTCATTTGGAGGAGCATAAAGTGATTGTAATACTGCTGATGCTGAGAGGATAGATAACTGCAAATATATTGGCCTCAGCCATTTCTGCCGACATAATAGCAAAGCAGGACAAATAAATAAAACGTGGTTAATATCTTGGAAACCATTTTTCACAGGTTACAGATCGCTGATGATCCATACAATTTAGCTAGGAGGGGATTTAAAGGTAGCCCGCCCTGCCTAAGCAGTATCCAAAAATGGTGACCTCCATGCGGCAGATTACACAAAATATAAGCCTTTGCTTTGTTTATCAAATAGGAAACAATAGCCGGATGGTAACCCCTCTTTAAGATACCGGCCTCCCTGTCCATATGAAAATTTAAGGACCAGGTGGCCTGTTTTAAGGTATGTTTTAATTGGCAGTTCGGGCTGGACTGTTCCCATGAGGCACAGGGTCAGACTGATTTGCATATGGCCATGTCTGAACTGGGGTGGCGGAGTGAGCTAAAGAATGATGATGGATTAAACCCAGATCAGTTGACTGGGGGTAAGTGCTTGCAATGTTCAACACTCCGTCCATCATCCCCTTTGGTTTTGCTATGTTCGCCCTAAGTTGGCAGGGTATGCCCAGACGTGGGTCCCTTGCTCACTTTGCCACTGGATTCAAGATAGCCTGGCTGATGACGGCTGTAAGCCAGAAACCGGTCCCAGGATGCTTGTTTCCGGTCCAGGGAAGACATGGCTTGGCAGTTCGGGCTGGACTGTTCCCATGAGGCACAGGGTCAGACTGATTTGCATATGGCCATGTCTGAACTGGGGAGGCGGAGTGAGCTAAAGAATGATGATGGATTAAACCCAGATCAGTTGACTGGGGGTGAGTGCTTGCAATGTTCAACACTCCGTCCATCATCCCCTTTGGTTTTGCTATGTTCGCCCTAAGTTGGCAGGGTATGCCCAGACGTGGGTCCCTTGCTCACTTTGCCACTGGATTCAAGATAGCCTGGCTGATGACGGCTGTAAGCCAGAAACCGGTCCCAGGATGCTTGTTTCCGGTCCAGGGAAGACATGGCTTGGCAGTTCGGGCTGGACTGTTCCCATGAGGCACAGGGTCAGACTGATTTGCATATGGCCATGTCTGAACTGGGGTGGCGGAGTGAGCTAAAGAATGATGATGGATTAAACCCAGATCAGTTGACTGGGGGTGAGTGCTTGCAATGTTCAACACTCCGTCCATCATCCCCTTTGGTTTTGCTATGTTCGCCCTAAGTTGGCAGGGTATGCCCAGACGTGGGTCCCTTGCTCACTTTGCCACTGGATTCAAGATAGCCTGGCTGATGACGGCTGTAAGCCAGAAACCGGTCCCAGGATGCTTGTTTCCGGTCCAGGGAAGACATGGCTTGGCAGTTCGGGCTGGACTGTTCCCATGAGGCACAGGGTCAGACTGATTTGCATATGGCCATGTCTGAACTGGGGTGGCGGAGTGAGCTAAAGAATGATGATGGATTAAACCCAGATCAGTTGACTGGGGGTGAGTGCTTGCAATGTTCAACACTCCGTCCATCATCCCCTTTGGTTTTGCTATGTTCGCCCTAAGTTGGCAGGGTATGCCCAGACGTGGGTCCCTTGCTCACTTTGCCACTGGATTCAAGATAGCCTGGCTGATGACGGATGTAAGCCAGAAACCGGTCCCAGGATGCTTGTTTCCGGTCCAGGGAAGACATGGCTTGGCAGTTCGGGCTGGACTGTTCCCATGAGGCACAGGGTCAGACTGATTTGCATATGGCCATGTCTGAACTGGGGTGGCGGAGTGAGCTAAAGAATGATGATGGATTAAACCCAGATCAGTTGACTGGGGGTGAGTGCTTGCAATGTTCAACACTCCGTCCATCATCCCCTTTGGTTTTGCTATGTTCGCCCTAAGTTGGCAGGGTATGCCCAGACGTGGGTCCCTTGCTCACTTTGCCACTGGATTCAAGATAGCCTGGCTGGTGACGGCTGTAAGCCAGAAACCGGTCCCAGGATGCTTGTTTCCGGTCCAGGAAGACATGGCTTGGCAGTTCGGGCTGGACTGTTCCCATGAGGCACAGGGTCAGACTGATTTGCATATGGCCATGTCTGAACTGGGGTGGCGGAGTGAGCTAAAGAATGATGATGGATTAAACCCAGATCAGTTGACTGGGGGTGAGTGCTTGCAATGTTCAACACTCCGTCCATCATCCCCTTTGGTTTTGCTATGTTCGCCCTAAGTTGGCAGGGTATGCCCAGACGTGGGTCCCTTGCTCACTTTGCCACTGGATTCAAGATAGCCTGGCTGATGACGGCTGTAAGCCAGAAACCGGTCCCAGGATGCTTGTTTCCGGTCCAGGGAAGACATGGCTTGGCAGTTCGGGCTGGACTGTTCCCATGAGGCACAGGGTCAGACTGATTTGCATATGGCCATGTCTGAACTGGAGGTGGCGGAGTGCGCTAAAGAATGATGATGGATTAAACCCAGATCAGTTGACTGGGGGTGAGTGCTTGCAATGTTCAACACTCCGTCCATCATCCCCTTTGGTTTTGCTATGTTCGCCCTAAGTTGGCAGGGTATGCCCGACGTGGGTCCCTTGCTCACTTTGCCACTGGATTCAAGATAGCCTGGCTGATGACGGCTGTAAGCCAGAAACCGGTCCCAGGATGCTTGTTTCCGGTCCAGGGAAGACATGGCTTGGCAGTTCGGGCTGGACTGTTCCCATGAGGCACAGGGTCAGACTGATTTGCATATGGCCATGTCTGAACTGGGGTGGCGGAGTGAGCTAAAGAATGATGATGGATTAAACCCAGATCAGTTGACTGGGGGTGAGTGCTTGCAATGTTCAACACTCCGTCCATCATCCCCTTTGGTTTTGTTAATTGGCGTGGCGTCAGAGTAAAAATCAAAGAAGAGTCTAATTGCAGCAAATCTCTTGCAGTCATAAGAGTTATATAGATTAATGAATTTTCTTTTGGGCCATGTAGAATTTCTTTTCATAGCCAGAACCTAAGTGTACCATGAACGCTCTTTGCTAGGCCAACGGCCCAATGCACTACTCCTGCAAGGCCCTGCACCCAAGCACTTCTCAACCCAAATACTAGCCTTAGAGTGTCTACAGAAAGAGCTGGGTTAACTGAGGCCAGGCTTCTAAGAATTCGACCTTCCATTGACTTTAAAAGCCCCATTTTGATACATCGATTAATTCTATGAAAATATAATAAGTAGGCAGGAATCTTAGCATGATAAACCTCCAATAAAGGTGCAAAATGTCTTCTCCCAGTGGCCCTATAAAGGGAGCCCAGACATTTAGCCTGGGATATGGCTTTAGACATATTATTTTCTATATGAGCTTTGTCACTTAAATTTCCGCACACAATCTTCCCCCAAAAAGGATACAATTTTACAATTTCAAATTTTTGACCACCCAAAGACCATGCAAAATTTCCATATTTCGATTTCTTCCTCCCATTCATACACATAATTTTACTTTTAGATACGTTGAACTTTAAGTAGGGAGCCTCAGCAAATTTTTGGAGTGCCTGCAGATGGCTATTTAAACCCTTCGGGGTTAGATAAAAAATTATGATGTCGTCTGCATAAAGTAGGTACACAATAGGCTTTCCCCCAACTGTCCGGGCAATACCCTCATTTTGTGCCAAATGATCAGGGAGGTTTGAAATGTATAGGGAGAACAGAAGGAGGGCAAGCAGGCACCCTTGTTTTAACCCATTTGGGGTAGGGATAGCTTGCGATAAACCCCTATCCCCACCCAATAAAACTCTACACCAAGTATCAGTATGAATGGTGTGAACTAACTCTAAAAGGGTACCCGGCATACCCAAATTTAAAAGCTTACTCCACAGCAAAGAGTGATCTACTTTATCATAAGCTATGGAGAAGTCAATAAAAGCCGTGTATACCATTCCCCCTCTAACATTAACATATTTTTCATTTATTACCTGAAGGGCTGTCATATTATCAATCGTTCCATGCTTAGTCCTGAACCCAGTTTCTTCCATAAGTATAATTTTATGAACTTCTGCCCATTCACTAATCTGGGTCAACAGGTATTTACCAAAGACTTTACCCACTGCGTCAAGAAGGGCGATCTGACTAGAGTTTTCTGGTAGATTAAGGTCTCCCTTCTTAAAAAATGGAACTATGATACTCCCCTTCCAAGAGGGGGGAACTATTTTTCTTTCATAGCAGCATTTAAAATCCGGGCAGAGGATTTTACTGCAAAGAGGACCATTTTGTTTTTTGTAACAGTGGTTGGTATTTCATCTGGGCCCATCGCCACCTTTTTACAAGTTCTATCTCTTTTTCAGGGGGAAGTCCATACAGAGCGAAATCTTCCTTTACCATAAAAAACCTTATGGCACCCTCATTTGCTGCGTAGATTCCCTGGATAAAATTGGCCCATTTGAATTCTTCAATAGCAACAGGGACGGATCTAGCTCTACCTCCACAACCCTCTGCAACAAGAGTCCAGAAAATCCTTGTCTAGCCTTTTAATACTGCCTCCCTAAGTTTTATCCAAAATCTATCTTCCTCCTCTTTTCTTAGACGAACCTTCAACTGACGCCTCCTCCTTTTTAATAACAACACTCTAGTATATCTTTCGGGGGTATAATCCAGATATTGTTCCCAAACCAGAGCATTTATTTCGTGATTGAACCAGAGAAGAGGACGGAGAATCCCTTTCAAACTTTCCTTTGGGTTTGCTTGTTTTACTGCTTTAACTAGCTGCTGCATGAAAGTATTAAAACTTTCTATTTCTTTTCCTGCCCAACCAGACAGCTTATTTAGAGAAGCATCTAAGGTACTTCTAAGGCCTACGATTGCCCTATCATCCCAATGACTGTCACCCTGCCTTGCCATTGGGGCAGACTAGTTGGCATTTTTTTTCTTCAAAGAAATTCCTGCCCACCAAGGCATAGGTTTGTTTTTGAAAAACAAAGAAAAGAAAATATCCCATATGTACTCGCAGTGGATTCGGAGAGAAACAGATTGCTTCTAACAGTAAAGTCAACTGAGGGTCTGCTGTTGGAAGCATAGATTTTCCCTTGCCTCTAAATAAGGCAGGGGAACCAAGGGATGAGTGAATTTTTGATTGATGTCGCATTATTACCCATCTCAAACTGAAACTCTATGAAATGGATTTTATTGTGCACATCTTTGACTACTGAAATGACTTTTTGGCGCTGGCCTTAAATTTCAAAAGAAGCAGCAGGTTACCAGACTTTTTTGATCAGGAGCAGCCAGGTATGTAATTGGCAAAGAAATAGGATCTGGCCAATGCTACTTGTATAGCTTTGGTCAGATCACAAGCAGTGGCCCCAAATTGCACACTGCATTTGTGCAGGCTGCCCAGACATTTATGATGGGAATGATGTACTAATCATTGAAATCACAAAATGGATATTTATAGGTCAAAAACCTGAGATTAAATTTGTGACCCTCTTCAAATGGCTGCCAATGCAGTGATGGAGGCCTGTGAAGGACAACAGACCTCTGCCCTTATGTTCACATTGCCAAGGATGTAAAATTTATTTTAAAAGCAGTCCTTGTCCCTTAATGAGACAGACGCTGCTTTAAAAGATGTATTGACATCCAGGGAAGACATCAGAAGCAACATGCTGTGGTCCCTGTACCGTTGTCAGCTCCACCCCAACCTCCACCCCGAGGCCACCTGCAAAGATTCTCAAGCGATTCATCTTTGGACAGCTTTTGAATCTTTTACCACCCTACTGTGGGTGTCGGTAATTCATCAATCGTTTATTACTGCAATTGCAGATTCAATCCATTGATTAGTACCTTAGCAACTCAGAGTGGGGTGCAAAGTTTTCAAACTCATAAAAGGGCTTTTGTGCATTTTAAAAAGGTATTTTGCTGTTGCAATCCCTGTGATTTTGCGATTCCTTTGTTTACATGATAAGAGCTAGGTGGGCCTCAGTCACTCAATGAAATAATTACATGAAGTGCCAAATGTTATCAGCAACCACTAAAAAAAATTCTATCAGACTTTCTTGACAAGTGAAGCAATGGAAAAACAATTGCATGAAGAACTCAACAAACAAAATTGAACAGTAGTGTTGGAAAAATAAATGAAGAGTGAACTGACACCTATGTTCAAGGGTCAAAACATTTAATGTATCCTTTAAATGGTAATCAATAAATCAGGGCAGTAGAAGAATGTATCATTTCCATTTGATAACTAGCAGCTGTTTCTCTGAGGGATTCTTAATCGATTGCAATTGCCACAAAGCATAATGCGAGCACTCAGAGATACAGATTGTTTTCGTAGTTCATCAGCAAGGCGATAAGCACTGTACTACTGTTGCCTAAGTTCGTTAGCAAGATTCAGAATGGGTATACATATCAGTTTTCTTTCATTCAAAACAGATGCTGGAAACAGAGTTGAAGTGGTAAGGAATGTGATCTAGTGCCAATAAGAAGGCTCAATTAAGTTTGAACTTGGCAATCACAGAGGTGTCGGGACTCATCCGTGTCTAGCAGTGTGTTGTCCATTTTTCTTTCTATCCCCTTAGAAACATTTTCATACTCTTAGTGACCATTCTTCCAGTCCAGGTTTTGCTTAGATGGACATAAGGTATCTCATGATTGACAGAGTAATCTGATGAGACACCTCCTTTGTCTGCCACTCTATATTGATAATCCAATAGACAGATCTGTACCTAAAACAATTTGTATTGTGACCACATTCCAATAAGCCAGCATCAATCTCTATCAATGTTCCTGGGGACCACAGCCTGAGCCCCACAATGTTTTCCCAAGCATGATTTATTTTTAAAACAGAAGATGCTTCTTTAAGCATCACAGACTGCTTTAAAGAAAGTTTTCCATTTGCGAATCCAAAGACGGAGATTCCTGTCCGGCAACCATCCCCCTGTTAGTAGTCAATCGCAAGGAGGTCACAAATAGCGACTTTCCAAAATAATATTCATTTGGCAGGTTGTTCGGTGACTCCCTGCGACTGGAGATTTCGCGAAGCAACCTATTAGTACATTGGGCATTTAAATTAAAGACTGGTTGCAAAACTTCAGTGCACCGTTGCAAAGACTTTTTTTGACTAGTCTTTTAGTGCATCTGTTGTTTGTATGTGTGTATATATACATATATTTATAGAGTGTCGCTGGTGTTGAGAGTGCTCTATACAGGAGCTCCTTTCCACCTAAACCTGAGAACTACCCAGAGTTCTCTGCTTCTTTTTTGCATATATATATATATGCATCCATAATGACAACATACTCTGGATTAGCCAAGAATGGGCGCACTCACGGAATATAACGAGTATAATATTTTTTATACTCGTCCAGGGATCTGGGCTTTCACCCATCACTTTGACCTATTAGGCAAATCTCTGAAATCAGATACCAACTACACCAGATATTATTGACAACATGTGATACTAAAGATGTAGCCTTCATTTAGTAAAACAGAATTTATTTTATTTATGTCGCTGCAAACGTTCTGTGAATCTTGTATGATTGCCCATTCAGGGCGCAATTATGTAGACACATGAAAGACTTACTGGATGTTACTGAATTCCACTTTCCATATGGCACAAGAAAATTGTGGATATTAATTATGAACTTTTATTAATGACCGTAATTACACTTCTTTGCGCTATTCGGTTGATCAACTAATAGCGTACGATTGCCCATTCAGGGCACAATTGTGAAGGCACATGAGAATACCATGTAACACCATGGAATTGTTGCCAACCATATGGTATAAGGGGATGTAGGACTAATATATATTATCAATTGATTATAATGATGGTAATCATCCCCAGGTGCGATTTAACAGGATAAACAGTCTTGATGTATGTTGATGTATTTATCACATTTATTATTTGCACTTTTCATGACACATTTTTATGTTCTTGAGCACGTTACAAGATGGCCGCCATTATTCTGGCAATTGACTGAGACCAAAGGACCGTCTTCTTTGTTTGTTATTGACACGTGATGCACATGTTTTGATTAAAATGGCTCCGTGAAAAAGTTAAAACTGACATCGATAAAGGCTGAATGCCGAAACGCGTCTGTCAGTGCAGGAGGCTTGCACATTAAAAAGTATTATACTCGTTATATTCCATGAGTGCGCCCATTCTTGGCTAATCCAGAGTATGTTGCCATTGTGGATGCGTGTGTTGCGGTTCCCCACCGCTGGGGCAGCACCCGGGACGCGTGGAGCGGCGGCGGTGACTTGTGGTTTTCGGAAATATATATATATATATATATATATATATATATATATATATACGGCTCCAAGATGTGTCCATCAGTTGAGCCGCTTGCGGGGTCCATGTGACCTATACAGAGTATAATGCGTGCATCCATTTGGGGGATGATCGATTACGAACTATAGTTCCCATAATGCACAGTTCCATATGACCATCCCATTGGAGGGAGTGCAGTATTTAAATGGGAACGTCATATGCACGCATCCTTCCCGTGAAAGCCTCTGAAGAGAAAGCTGAGGAGCTTTCGAAACGCGTCAGGCAAACCTACACAGAGGCTGTTAATGGCTGTAAGCGGTATCCGTCCATACCATGGAAAGAGAGTTCTCTTGCTGCTGATGGCCGAGTGCGACTCAACTGATGGACACATCTTGGAGCCGAATGTATTCGCGGCCGTCCTGCCGCGGAGTCTGCACCACCCCGCGATAATAGGGGGCCACTCGACAAGGTATTCACCAAATCGATTACGTGGGCCAACAGCAGAGGATTTAGGACGGGCCCTCTTGCGGGGTCCATGTGACCTACACAGAGTATAATGCGTGCATCCATTTGGGGATGATCGATTACGAACTATAGTTCCCATAATGCACAGTTCCATATGACCATCCCATTGGAGGGAGTGCAGTATTTAAATGGGAACGTCATATGCACGCATCCTTCTCATGAAAGCCTCTGAAGAGAAAGCTGAGGAGCTTTCGAAACGCGTCAGGCAAACCTACACAGAGGCTGTTAATGGCTGTAAGCGGTATCCATCCATACCATGGAAAGAGAGTTCTCTTGCTGCTGATGGCCGAGTGCGACTCAACTGATGGACACATCTTGGAGCCGAATGTATTCGCGGCCGTCCTGCTGCGGAGTCTGCACCACCCCGCGATAATAGGGGGCCACTCGACAAGGTATTCACCAAATCGATTACGTGGGCCAACAGCAGAGGATTTAGGACGAGCCCGCTTGCGGGGTCCATGTGACCTAAACAGAGTATAATGCGTGCATCCATTTGGGGGATGATCGATTACGAACTATAGTTCCCATAATGCACAGTTCCATATGACCATCCCATTGGAGGGAGTGCAGTATTTAAATGGGAACGTCATATGCACGCATCCTTCCCGTGAAAGCCTCTGAAGAGAAAGCTGAGGAGCTTTCGAAACACGTCAGGCAAACCTACACGGAGGCTGTTAATGGCTGAAAGCGGTATCCGTCCATACCATGGAAAGAGAGTTCTCTTGCTGCTGATGGCCGAGTGCGACTCAACTGATGGACACATCTTGGAGCCGAATATATATATATATATATATATACATATATATGGCACACAAAGTTCAAAGCCACAACGTCGACTTGTTTGCAAAGGACTTTATTCGTCTCGTGACACAGCATAGGAGTCCACTCTCATTCCTTACGCGTTTCGGCGATATAACGCCTTGGTCACAGGTGAGTGAAATATATACCAAGTGGTCACATGGTCATAGCTTGCACTACAGACCCCAGAATGCACCGGCACTATCATTTCTTAACGTGGCACCGTAATCTGTCCTTTATGCCACAATCGCGTTACATTACCAGTGTCACGTAGATGTAATAAAAACAGTGTCCCATTTTGTAGGTGCATGCTGCCTGACTAATTAGCACAGTGCTGCTGCTTGTCACGCTTCTGTGTATTCTTTGCAATGCGGCGTTCTCAGAGAGAGAATCTCCCCTCTCGTCTCCTTTCTTAACCAGCACCCAATATCCATGGCAATCCGGTGGTTGATGCGTGGTTTCAGCGGGTCATGCCTCCTCAATAAACATCCAAACAAAGTTCCATTTTACCGGAGGCCCCGACCCTGCAGGGCGGGCTTTGTATACAGGAATGGAGATCCTGTCGGATTAATGGCACACAAAGTTCAAAGCCACAACGTCGACTTGTTTGCAAAAGGACTTTATTCGTCTCGTGACACAGCATAGGAGTCCACTCTCATTCCTTACGCGTTTCGGCGATATAACGCCTTGGTCACAGGTGAGTGAAATATATACCAAGTGGTCACATGGTCATAGCTTGCACTACAGACCCCAGAATGCACCGGCACTATCATTTCTTAACGTGGCACCGTAATCTGTCCTTTATGCCACAATCGCGTTACATTACCAGTGTCACGTAGATGTAATAAAAACAGTGTCCCATTTTGTAGGTGCATGCTGCCTGACTAATTAGCACAGTGCTGCTGCTTGTCACGCTTCTGTGTATTCTTTGCAATGCGGCGTTCTCAGAGAGAGGAATCTCCCCTCTCGTCTCCCTTTCTTAACCAGCACCCAATATCCATGGCAATCCGGTGGTTGATGCGTGGTTTCAGCGGGTCATGCCTCCTCAATAAACATCCAAACAAAGTTCCATTTTACCGGAGGCCCCGACCCTGCAGGGCGGGCTTTGTATACAGGAATGGAGATCCTGTCGGATTAATGGCACACAAAGTTCAAAGCCACAACGTCGACTTGTTTGCAAAAGGACTTTATTCGTCTCGTGACACAGCATAGGAGTCCACTCTCATTCCTTACGCGTTTCGGCGATATAACGCCTTGGTCACAGGTGAGTGAAATATATACCAAGTGGTCACATGGTCATAGCTTGCACTACAGACCCCAGAATGCACCGGCACTATCATTTCTTAACGTGGCACCGTAATCTGTCCTTTATGCCACAATCGCGTTACATTACCAGTGTCACGTAGATGTAATAAAAACAGTGTCCCATTTTGTAGGTGCATGCTGCCTGACGATTTTGGGTGCTGGTTAAGAAAGGGAGACGAGAGGGGAGATTCCTCTCTCTGAGAACGCCGCATTGCAAAGAATACACAGAAGCGTGACAAGCAGCAGCACTGTGCTAATTAGTCAGGCAGCATGCACCTACTAAATGGGACACTGTTTTTATTACATCTACGTGACACTGGTAATGTAACGCGATTGTGGCATAAAGGACAGATTACGGTGCCACGTTAAGAAATGATAGTGCCGGTGCATTCTGGGGTCTGTAGTGCAAGCTATGACCATGTGACCACTTGGTATATATTTCACTCACCTGTGACCAAGGCGTTATATCGCCGAAACGCGTAAGGAATGAGAGTGGACTCCTATGCTGTGTCACGAGACGAATAAAGTCCTTTTGCAAACAAGTCGACGTTGTGGCTTTGAACTTTGTGTGCCATTAATCCGACAGGATCTCCATTCCTGTATACAAAGCCCGCCCTGCAGGGTCGGGGGCCTCGGTAAAATGGAACTTTGTTTGGATGTTTATTGAGGAGGCATGACCCGCTGAAACCACGCATCAACCACCGGATTGCCATGGATATTGGGTGCTGGTTAAGAAAGGGAGACGAGAGGGAGATTCCTCTCTCTGAGAACGCCGCATTGCAAAGAATACACAGAAGCGTGACAAGCAGCAGCACTGTGCTAATTAGTCAGGCAGCATGCACCTACAAAATGGGACACTGTTTTTATTACATCTACGTGACACTGGTAATGTAACGCGATTGTGGCATAAAGGACAGATTACGGTGCCACGTTAAGAAATGATAGTGCCGGTGCATTCTGGGGTCTGTAGTGCAAGCTATGACCATGTGACCACTTGGTATATATTTCACTCACCTGTGACCAAGGCGTTATATCGCCGAAACGCGTAAGGAATGAGAGTGGACTCCTATGCTGTGTCACGAGACGAATAAAGTCCTTTGCAAACAAGTCGGCGTTGTGGCTTTGAACTTTGTGTGCCATTAATCCGACAGGATCTCCATTCCTGTATACAAAGCCCGCCCTGCAGGGTCGGGGGCCTCCGGTAAAATGGAACTTTGTTTGGATGTTTATTGAGGAGGCATGACCCGCTGAAACCACGCATCAACCACCGGATTGCCATGGATATTGGGTGCTGGTTAAGAAAGGGAGACGAGAGGGGAGATTCCTCTCTCTGAGAACGCCGCATTGCAAAGAATACACAGAAGCGTGACAAGCAGCAGCACTGTGCTAATTAGTCAGGCAGCATGCACCTACAAAATGGGACACTGTTTTTATTACATCTACGTGACACTGGTAATGTAACGCGATTGTGGCATAAAGGACAGATTACGGTGCCACGTTAAGAAATGATAGTGCCGGTGCATTCTGGGGTCTGTAGTGCAAGCTATGACCATGTGACCACTTGGTATATATTTCACTCACCTGTGACCAAGGCGTTATATCGCCGAAACGCGTAAGGAATGAGAGTGGACTCCTATGCTGTGTCACGAGACGAATAAAGTCCTTTTGCAAACAAGTCGACGTTGTGGCTTTGAACTTTGTGTGCCATTAATCCGACAGGATCTCCATTCCTGTATACAAAGCCCGCCCTGCAGGGTCGGGGGCCTCCGGTAAAATGGAACTTTGTTTGGATGTTTATTGAGGAGGCATGACCCGCTGAAACCACGCATCAACCACCGGATTGCCATGGATATTGGGTGCTGGTTAAGAAAGGGAGACGAGAGGGGAGATTCCTCTCTCTGAGAACGCCGCATTGCAAAGAATACACAGAAGCGTGACAAGCAGCAGCACTGTGCTAATTAGTCAGGCAGCATGCACCTACAAAATGGGACACTGTTTTTATTACATCTACGTGACACTGGTAATGTAACGCGATTGTGGCATAAAGGACAGATTACGGTGCCACGTTAAGAAATGATAGTGCCGGTGCATTCTGGGGTCTGTAGTGCAAGCTATGACCATGTGACCACTTGGTATATATTTCACTCACCTGTGACCAAGGCGTTATATCGCCGAAACGCGTAAGGAATGAGAGTGGACTCCTATGCTCTGTCACGAGACGAATAAAGTCCTTTTGCAAACAAGTCGACGTTGTGGCTTTGAACTTTGTGTGCCATTAATCCGACAGGATCTCCATTCCTGTATACAAAGCCCGCCCTGCAGGGTCGGGGGCCTCCGGTAAAATGGAACTTTGTTTGGATACATATATATATATATATTATATATATATATAGTCATTGAATGAAAATAACAAAGGTTTATGATTAGTTATAGTTAAAAAATCTTAATTTATATTGCTATACAAAACCAAAATAACTTTTAAACTTAGAAATGTAAAAGTTATAGTTAATGTACTGTAACACGCACACAGTGTTGTCAGCTTGCTATCCAGACTAAATTCACTAATACTTGAACAAATTCAGATTACATAACAGAAAGGGCCCTTTCCACACCATTACCTATATTCCTGGCAAATTCCATGTAAATCCTTTCACCCATTTTGCCGTTATGTGTGCTTAAAAAGTCTATGGAAAATGCATTGGTGGAAAAACGTGTTTTGGGACCCCCCCCTTTTTTTTTATTTGCACTCCCTTAACTAATCACCACAAAACTTTGCATCATCAGCCAATGTAGAAAAAAATAATAGGCATGTTTCGTTGTGATTCATCAAACGGTGACAAAGTTATTAGCAAGCAAAAATCTGAGGAAATCCTATCTCCCTGAATACTAACTTTGACTTCCGAGTTTTTATATATATATATATATATATACATATATTTATATATATATATATATATATATATATTCACTGAAAAAACCATAGGTTTCAGGCACGTTATAGTTACAAATTAGCATTTAAAAAACCTTTGAAATTCACTGAAAAAACCATAGGTTTTAGGGACAGTTATAGTTAGTTGGACATTGCACTCGTACAAAACCCGTGAAATTCCCCTGTTATAGTTAGTTCAGCTAACTATAACTCGCGCCCGCAATGCACTGCTGATGACGTCACATATTACATCACTCATGACATGGTCAGTGACATCACTGATGACATCACTGATGACATCTCAAATGACATCACTGATGACATCATCCAGTGACTGTGTGTTTCTGTAAAGTTTAAATATGTTTAATATATATAGGGAAAGGCGTATTGAAGAATGAGTGGGTGTATAAGTGTCTGAATGGATGATTTAGTACGTGAGTGACTGACTCTACAAGTGAGTGATTAAACGTATCTTACTGAATGCATGGGTTAGTGACTAAACTGTGTGAATGTCTGTATCCGTCTGTTTGTTGGTGTGTAAGTGGATGCATGGATTTGCGAATAGCTACATGAGTGTCTATATGGGTTATTGATTGGTTCTCTGAGTATCTGTATGGCTGCCTGAGTGTTTGTGTGGGTGGGGTGTGTGTGACTCTATACATAGATGTGTGAGTGGGTGATTCACTGGGTGCATGATTTCAAGAGTGCATCTGTGATGGACTGCTTGGGTGGGTGAGTGTGTGTATGGGTGTGTTAGTGAGTGAATGTATATCTCAGTGGTACATGTGCGAGTAACTACATATGTAAAAGGCAGTATATATGTGTGTTAGAGTATTTAAATGGCTATAAGTGAGAGTGTGTTATTGTGAGAGTGGCTGTATGGATGCGTGTGTGCTTGTATCAGTTATTGTATAAGAGCGTAAGAATGTGCTAGTATTTGTATGAGTAAGTGAGCTGGTGTGTGTATAACTGTATAGGTGAGTAAATGGGTGTGTGATTAATTTTTTGCATGACTGACTAGGTGTGTGAGTACCTCTATGGATGAGTGGCGGTGTGTGAGTGTTTATATAGGTGTATGAGTGCATATGATAGTCCTGTACTGAGTGACTGTAAGTATGAGTGACTGTACAGGTGAGTGAGTGGATGTGTGTGTAGACCAGGGTTCTCCAACGGGTAGCTCGGGAGCTACTGGTAGCTCGCCAGTACCCTGGAGGTAGCTCCTTGTAGTGCAGCCCAGCATTGTAAGTAATTCAGAGGGTCTAGCAGTTTTAATGATGGTTGCGCTATACATTTCTGTACCCTCAAATTGTGAGTTTTTTGTTGCAAAAGGCAAGATATTCTTTCCGTGTATTTAACCAATATGAAATGTTCGTATTTCATAGAAAACATATTTTGGAAAACTATTATGCTAATGTTTGAAAACAAAAGGATTAAAAATACAAAATCTATTTATAGCTGCTCTTTGAATAATAATTCAAACCGAGCTGGGATGTTTATACCGGTTAGTATTTCCTTAATACCATTGCACATTTTCTCCTGTGGCTGTTATTTCATTAGTCAGGTGGAAGCATTTTATATTGATAAAACTTTTCCTGACATTGATGTTAGCAACTCTTCACTGTTTCTTACATGTTGGGAGGTTGGTGTGCTTCTTCAATATCGAGTTTTAAATATCGTCCTAAAAATATTGCGTCCAGAATATTGGCTATCACAATATCATGAAGGTAAGTATTTATAGAAGAGTTTAATTTAATTTACATTCTAAATTTCACATCTATTTATCTTGAACATATGTAAACCTTCAAGGTACATAGATGTGGAGTTAAAAATAGTAAATCTATACTTGCGTATTCATGTATGCTTTTATGATATTGATTAGTCATATTTTGGGTTTGATATTTTGACATGACGCAATATTTTGTCACTTGATAGTGTGACATACATGTGGGTGGCCACTACTAGTAATTCTGCAAGGTGTGGTCACTGTAGTGATTGTATTTGATGTGGTCACTGCTGCAGAAATAGTCGAAGCCGTTAGTAGCTCAGGACCGTTTTCATTGCTCAGAAGTAGCTCTCGTTATAGAAAAGGTTGGAGACCCCTGGTGTAGACCTAAGAATCAGTGAGTGGGTATGTAGTTTTTGGTGTTGGAGTGTCTATGGTTTTGAGAATGGCAGACTGTAATTTAGAGTGGGTGTATCAAAAGTTATATTAGGGTGTGAGAAGATGCATGAAATTATCACGTGGATGATGTCATCAGTGATGTCATTTGAGATGTCATCAGTGATGTCATCAGTGATGTCACTGACCATGTCATGAGTGATTTAATATGTGACGTCATCAGCAGTGCATTGCGGGGGCGCGAGTTATAGTTAGCTGAACTAACTATAACAGGGGAATTTCACGGGTTTTGTACGAGTGCAATGTCCAACTAACTATAACTGTCCCTAAAACCTATGGTTTTTTCAGTGAATTTCAAAGGTTTTTTAAATGCTAATTTGTAACTATAACGTGCCTGAAACCTATGGTTTTTTCAGTGAATTTCAAAGGTTTTTTAAATGATAATATTTAATTGTAATATTTGTTACATGTATTTTTTTGATACTAACTTTCTACAGATGTTTATCTGTTTATTTTTACATATATTTTTTTTTTAATATTTATATTTTTTTAATATAAATTGTAAAAAATGTTTTAAAAAATATTGAAACATAAATATTTTTTGTTTTGTTTTATAATTTGTTAATAAATGTAAAAAAAAAATTTGATTTTTTTTTTTGGGGAGTCGCGCACCGGCAGCGTACCTTACAAGATCAGTGCACGGATTGTAGCCGCCATTTTCTGAAAGTCGTGAAGGATCCGCGTAGGGTGTGCGATGGGTGCGTGTTTTACAGTTACGTGATATACGTATGTTACGTGTTGTGCGCGATTAGTATGCGACCGGTTCGCGCTTCTTACGTTTATACATTGGTGACACATGCGCATTATACTACGCGGCGCTTGCGCGGACACGTGCCTCGCGTGACGTCATATGCGTGCTGTACGCGCTGTGTACGCGACTCCCGCGAATTTTTATATGTTCTAAAATGACATATATATGTCTTTAATACACATATTAGGGCCAGACATTATCTTACTTATGCATAAAAATAATATATTTTTACATGTAATAAAGTTATATTACTTTTAAATGCAATTTCGCGACTTCGCGTTGGGTGCGTGCTGCGTGTGCGCACGGTACGCGGATCCCATGTGACTTGAAAAAAAACTTTTGATTGGTTGATAACATTTCCCATTGTAACTATTGAAGGACCCCACCCATTTCCATCATTCTTCTTTGAGCTTCTTTGGAGACACATCTCTACATTGTACAACTATTGGTATTTCTGAAATAAGAAGATGGCTTCTGGACAACAGCAAGAAGATATTTCAGAACATTCTTCAGAGGAAGCATTTGTCCAGGAAAATCCACGTCCTCAAAGGCCTGTGTCAGTGGTGTGGAAGTTTTTTACTTTTCCGGAGGGCCAAAAAAAGGTGAATGCCACAAAAGTCACCTGCCGGATCTGCGAGAGAGTGCTCTCTAGAGGTAGTGCCGAAAAGAAATATTCTTCTTTGCCTCTATGTACTGCCTCTATGTACAAACATCTGAAAACCATTCACCCACTAAACCTGGCTCGGGAGGAGTCTCGGAGAGCTGCAAGCAATGAACAACGTGCAGTTCCTTCCACATCTGGTACAGCAACAACACCAACATCACTGGACATACGTCCTGAATTTGCTTTTTTAAAGCAGCACTGTGTTAAGTGCAACAAACTTATCTCTTTTGGAGAACAATCCGTTGAAGCTGTTTGTGCTGCACAGCGAAATCATCATTGTTAGACTTCTTTTTTTTTTTTGTGTTTTCCGGGAATGGCATTTAATTCCTGAGGTTTCCTGTTTTTTTCCTTTTTTTTTGTTTATTATTTTTGAAAAAACACCCAAAAAATAAAAAAATAGTTCAAAAAATACAAAAAAATATAAAAGGAAAAAAGAAAAAAAAAGTTCTTTTCAGAACTAACTTCTCTGGTTAAAGAAAGAACTATATTTCTATGTTAATGTGTGAAAGGTTGGGTCACTCAATGAGTACTTGGGTACTGACTGAACGATTAGAATACTGCAAGGAGAGTGCCTGGATGAATGTATAAGTGCTTTGAGTTTTGGCACTGCGAATGGATTTGTAGGTGTTGCTGAATGAGTCAACAGAGGACTGCAAGGGGAGTGATAGGATGTTTGCTGGAGTGTATGGATAGTGACTGGGAAATTGAAGGTGTGAAAGACAAGTGTGTACGTGGTTAGAGAACCGCATGCATAGTGGATAGGGGTTTGAAGCACTCTATGTGCTAAGGCCTGGGTCACTGAATGAGTACTTGGGTACTGACTGAACGATTAGAGTAGTGCAAGGAGAGTGCCTGGCCGAATGTATAAGTGTTTACGTTTTGGCGCTGCGAATGGATTTGTAGGTGTTGCTGAATGAGTCAACAGAGGACTGCAAGGGGAGTGATAGGATGTTTGCTGGAGTGTATGGATAGTGACTGGGGAATTGAAGGTGTGAAAGACATGTGTGTAGGTGGTTAGAGAACCGCATGCATAGTGGATAGGGGTTTGAAGCAGTGTATGTGCTAAGGCCTAGGTCACTGAATGAGTACTTGGGTACTGACTGAACGATTAGAGTACTGCAAGGAGAGTGCCTGGCCGAATGTATAAGTGTTTACGTTTTGGCGCTGCGAATGGATTTCTAGGTGTTGCTGAATGAGTCAACAGAGGACTGCAAAAGGAGTGTCAGGATGTTTGCTGGAGTGTATGGATAGTGACTGGGGAATTGAAGGTGTGAAAGACAAGTGTGTACGTGGTTAGAGAACCGCATGCATAGTGGATAGGGGTTTGAAGCACTCTATGTGCTAAGGCCTGGGTCACTGAATGAGTACTTGGCTACAGAATGAACGATTAGAGTACTGCAAGGAGAGTGCCTGGCTGAATGTATAAGTGCTTTGAGTTTTGGCACTGCGAAAGGATTTGTAGGTGTTGCTGAATGAGTCAACAGAAGACTGCAAGGGGAGTGATAGGATGTTTGCTGGAGTGTATGGATAGTGACTGGGGAATTGAAGGTGTGAAAGACATGTGTGTAGGTGGTTAGAGAACCGCATGCATAGTGGATACGGGTTTCAAGCAGTGTATGTGCTAAGGCCTGGGTCACTGAATGAGTACTTGGGTACTGACTGAACGATTAGAGTACTGCAAGGAGAGTGCCTGGCCGAATGTATAAGTGTTTACGTTTTGGCGCTGCAAATGGATTTCTAGGTGTTGCTGAATGAGTCAACAGAGGACTGCAAGGGAGTGACAGGATGTCTGCTGGAGTGTATGGATAGTGACTGGGGAATTGAAGGTGTGAAAGACATGTGTGTAGGTGGTTAGAGAACGGCATGCATAGTGGATAGGGGTTTGAAGCAGTCTATATGCTAAGGCCTGGGTCACTGAATGAGTAGTTGGGTACTGACTGAATGATTAGAGTACTGCAAGGAGAGTGACTGGCTGAATGTATAAGTGGTTGGGTTTTGGCACAGCAAATGGATTTGTAGGTGTTGCTGAATGAGTCAACAGAGGACTGCAAGGGGAGTGACAGGATGTTTGCTAGAGTGTATGGATAGTGACTGGGGAATTGAAGTTGTGAAAGACAAGTGTGTAGGTGGTTACAGAACTGCATGGATAGTGGATAGGGGTTTGAAGCAGTCTATGTGCTAAGGCCTGGGTCACTGAATGAGTACTTGGGTACTGACTGAACGATTAGAGTACTGCAAGGAGAGTGAGTGGCTGAATGTATAAGTGTTTGGGTTTTGGCGCAGCGAATGGCTTTGTAGGTGTTGCTGAATGAGTCAACAGAGGACTGCAAGGGGAGTGACAGGATGTTTGCTAGAGTGTATGGATAGTGACTGGGGAATTGAAGGTGTGAAAGACAAGTGTGTAGGTGGTTAGAGAACTGCATGCATAGTGCATAGGGGTTTGAAGCAGTCTATGTGCTAACGCCTGGGTCACTGAATGAGTACTTGGGTACTGACTGAACGATTAGAGTAGTACAAGGAGAGTGCCTAGGTGAATGTATAAGTGTTTTGGTTTTGGCGCAGCGAATGGCTTTGTAGGTGTTGCTGAATGAGTGAACATAGGACTGCAAGGGTAGTGACAGGATGTTTGCTGTAGTGTATGGTTAGTGAGTGGGGAATTGAAGGTGTGAAAGACAAGTGTGTAGGTGGTTAGAGAACCGCATGCATAGTGATTAAGGGTTTAAAGCAGTCTATGTGCTAAGGCCTAAGTCACTGAATGAGTACATGGGTACTGAATGAACGATTAGACTACTACAAGGAGAGTGCCTGGGTGAATGTATAAGTGGTTGGCTTTTGGCACAGCAAATGGCTTTGTAGGTGTTGCTGAATGAGTCAACAGAGGACTGCAAGGGGAGTGACAGAATGTTTGCTGGAGTGTATGGATAGTGACTGGGGAATTGAAGTTGTGAAAGACAAGTGTGTAGGTGGTTATAGAACTGCATGCATAGTGGATAGGGGTTTGAAGCAGTCTATGTGCTAAGGCCTGGGTCACTGAATGAGTACTTGGGTACTGACTGAACGATTAGAGTACTGCAAGGAGAGTGACTGGCTGAATGTATAAGTGGTTGGGTTTTGGCACAGCGAATGGATTTTTAGGTGTTGCTGAATGAGTCAACAGAGGACTGCAAGGGGAGTGACAGGATGTTTGCTGGAGTGTATGGATAGTGACTGGGGAATTGAAGGTGTGAAAGACAAGTGTGTACGTGGTTAGAGAACCGCATGCATAGTGGATAGGGGTTTGAAGCACTCTATGTGCTACGGCCTGGGTCACTGAATGAGTACTTGGGTACTGACTGAACGATTAGAGTACTGCTAGGAGAGTGCCAGGCTGAATGTATAAGTGCTTTGAGTTTTGGCACTGCGAAAGGATTTGTAGGTGTTGCTGAATGAGTCAACAGAAGACTGCAAGGGGAGTGATAGGATGTTTGCTGGAGTGTATGGATAGTGACTGGGGAATTGAAGGTGTGAAAGACATGTGTGTAGGTGGTTAGAGAACCGCATGCATAGTGGATACGGGTTTCAAGCAGTGTATGTGCTAAGGCCTGGGTCACTGAATGAGTACTTGGGTACTGACTGAACGATTAGAGTACTGCAAGGAGAGTGCCTGGCCGAATGTATAAGTGTTTACGTTTTGGCGCTGCAAATGGATTTCTAGGTGTTGCTGAATGAGTCAACAGAGGACTGCAAGGGGAGTGATAGGATGTCTGCTGGAGTGTATGGATAGTGACTGGGGAATTGAAGGTGTGAAAGACATGTGTGTAGGTGGTTAGAGAACGGCATGCATAGTGGATAGGGGTTTGAAGCAGTCTATATGCTAAGGCCTGGGTCACTGAATGAGTAGTTGGGTACTGACTGAACGATTAGAGTACTGCAAGGAGAGTGACTGGCTGAATGTATAAGTGGTTGGGTTTTGGCACAGCAAATGGATTTGTAGGTGTTGCTGAATGAGTCAACAGAGGACTGCAAGGGGAGTGACAGGATGTTTGCTAGAGTGTATGGATAGTGACTGGGGAATTGAAGTTGTGAAAGACAAGTGTGTAGGTGGTTACAGAACTGCATGGATAGTGGATAGGGGTTTGAAGCAGTCTATGTGCTAAGGCCTGGGTCACTGAATGAGTACTTGGGTACTGACTGAACGATTAGAGTACTGCAAGGAGAGTGAGTGGCTGAATGTATAAGTGTTTGGGTTTTGGCGCAGCGAATGGCTTTGTAGGTGTTGCTGAATGAGTCAACAGAGGACTGCAAGGGGAGTGACAGGATGTTTGCTAGAGTGTATGGATAGTGACTGGGGAATTGAAGGTGTGAAAGACAAGTGTGTAGGTGGTTAGAGAACTGCATGCATAGTGCATAGGGGTTTGAAGCAGTCTATGTGCTAAGGCCTGGGTCACTGAATGAGTACTTGGGTACTGACTGAACGATTAGAGTAGTACAAGGAGAGTGCCTAGGTGAATGTATAAGTGTTTTGGTTTTGGCGCAGCGAATGGCTTTGTAGGTGTTGCTGAATGAGTGACCATAGGACTGCAAGGGTAGTGACAGGATGTTTGCTGTAGTGTATGGTTAGTGAGTGGGGAATTGAAGGTGTGAAAGACAAGTGTGTAGGTGGTTAGAGAACCGCATGCATAGTGATTAAGGGTTTAAAGCAGTCTATGTGCTAAGGCCTAAGTCACTGAATGAGTACTTGGGTACTGAATGAACGATTAGACTACTACAAGGAGAGTGCCTGGGTGAATGTATAAGTGGTTGGCTTTTGGCACAGCAAATGGCTTTGTAGGTGTTGCTGAATGAGTCAACAGAGGACTGCAAGGGGAGTGACAGAATGTTTGCTGGAGTGTATGGATAGTGACTGGGGAATTGAAGTTGTGAAAGACAAGTGTGTAGGTGGTTATAGAACTGCATGCATAGTGGATAGGGGTTTGAAGCAGTCTATGTGCTAAGGCCTGGGTCACTGAATGAGTACTTGGGTACTGACTGAACGATTAGAGTACTGCAAGGAGAGTGACTGGCTGAATGTATAAGTGGTTGGGTTTTGGCACAGCGAATGGATTTTTAGGTGTTGCTGAATGAGTCAACAGAGGAGTGCAAGGGGAGTGACAGGATGTTTGCTGGAGTGTATGGATAGTGACTGGGGAATTGAAGATGTGAAAGACAAGTGTGTAGGTGGTTACAGAACCGCATGCATAGTGATTAAGGGTTTGAAGCACTCTATGTGCTAAGGCCTGGGTCACTGAATGAGTACTTGGGTACTGACTGAACGATTAGAGTACTGCAAGGAGAGTGCCTGGATGAATGTATAAGTGCTTTGAGTTTTGGCGCTGCGAATGGATTTGTAGGTGTTGCTGAATGAGTCAACAGAGGACTGCAAGGGGAGTGATAGGATGTTTGCTGGAGTGTATGGATAGTGACTGGGGAATTGAAGGTGTGAAAGACATGTGTGTAGGTGGTTAGAGAACCGCATGCATAGTGGATAGGGGTTTGAAGCAGTGTATGTGCTAAGGCCTGGGTCACTGAATGAGTACTTGGGTACTGACTGAACGATTAGAGTACTGCAAGGAGAGTGCCTGGCCGAATGTATAAGTGTTTACGTTTTGGCGCTGTGAATGGATTTCTAGGTGTTGCTGAATGAGTCAACAGAGGACTGCAACGGGAGTGACAGGATGTCTGCTGGAGTGTATGGATAGTGACTGGGGAATTGAAGGTGTGAAAGACATGTGTGTAGGTGGTTAGAGAACGGCATGCATAGTGGATAGGGGTTTGAAGCAGTCTATATGGTAAGGCCTGGGTCACTGAATGAGTAGTTGGGTACTGACTGAACGATTATAATACTGGAAGGAGAGTGCCTGGGTGAATGTATAAGTGGTTGGGTTTTGACACAGTGAATGAATTACTACATGGTGCTGGATGGCTGATTGGAAAAGTACAATTACAAAGACTCACTAGCCTGGAAGCAGTTAAGTGACTACATACATTCTACAAATTTCACTACAACACTGCTAGTGTGAATGCCTGACTCATTCTGCAAATCCATAAGCAGTAATTTAGTTGTACTACAAGGTAACTTAATCATATAAATTAAAACAGCCACAGAGCATCTTTCCAGAGATATCTACACCGTCCATCCCCCTTTCTTCACCAGTGTCCTCTCACAGACCATTTTTTATTTTAATACTTAGTTAATTTTACCTTCACAGTAATAGTTATAAAAAACACTAATTATTTTTCCCACTTGTTTTGTTAACTAAAATTTCTGAAAAATTAAAAATTGTAGAATTAGGACCTGTAAAAGAGAAGAAAAAATCGTTATAATATATAATATTATATTTTTTATAACACAACATGATTTTCACATTTTATAAATTATTTTCTTTGTCTTTTTGCTGTTCTCAGAATACATTGAATTTCACTACAAATAGTGATTTCAATGTTACTCATCACATAACAGCGGGCAAAAAAACAAAACAATCAATAAGATTGTTTTAAAAAACCCAAAACTACTTGTAAAATATTTTAAATATACTTAACTATTTATGAACATTACATAAAAACTTCCTGCTCAATAACATACCATATAATACAAATTACAGGTATATGAAATGCTCTCTCCTAAGAAAATGTTATAACTTGAAATTGTATACACAGTAAATGTTTTTCTTTCAAAATATATGCTGAGAGGATGTGCAAGAAAAAGTCCATAATTAAAATATATACTTTTCCTCTAGGCCAAATAGTTTTTTTGAAATCCTTTAAATTAAAATTGTCCAATAGTAATCATATTAAGAAATATCCATAAATTCTTCAGAGGTTGAATTATGTTCCTAAAACTTTGGTTTTAAAAATATTAAGTAGGAATTTGGTAATTCACTAGGCAAACGTTGTTTAAAATCCAATTGAGCATCATTACAATATGTCCATCCTCTATTGCATTTTAAATACACAGTGTAATGTCCAGATGTTGTAGAAGGACCATGATGGAAAATAATTGATACTGCTACAAAAGTCCTTCCGGATATAGATAGTTGACTTGCTACAAAATGTTTAATTAAAGTTTCCAATTTTCTTCCATCAGCTCTACAACGTTGTATCATTAAAATTATGTATTGTCCAAATCTTTGTATAAATAATGTTGATAACATTTTTGATTTGCATTGGCTACACTCCATGTTTTGATTTGCTGCTTTAACTAGTTTATTGAAAGACACTGTTTTACAGTCTGGTAATGTCAAATATATAAATCTTTCAGTATCTATGTTAGTTGTACATGTAAACATACAATTTTCACATTCATGTTCCCATTTATAACGAAGGCCAAAAAGATTTTCAATTTGTATTCCCTCATTTTCTAATACTGTAAGCATATACATTAGAAATTCCTGAGCGTCTTGTTGAATATCCTGCGTAAATTGTGTACAACCAGAACATATATCCAAAAGATTACGAATATGAGAAACACTTTGTAATTTCCTTTTATTAGTGTTCAATTTTTCATAAAAACAATGCAATATGGAACAAAATCTTTTTTCACGATTTTCCATAATTTGCTGTTGCAAACTTTCTAGAAAAAATACTACATTGACCACTACATTAGCATAGCAGTTGATACCTGAACTGTTTTCTAACTGATACCCAACAATCTCTTCAATACTATCCTTTTTCTTTTTGCTTGCAATATGAACATTATCTTTATTTTTTTCCTTCTCTATAACTTCACTACAGATATTCTCATATCTTCTTTTTCGATGTACTACACACTTTTCAAATACAGGATATTCACCTAAATTTGGAGTATACGCTCTTCTTAACCTATTATACTCTTTTACACAGTTTGCATCTGCAGTAATCTTTGACTCATCAAAATCAATCAAAAACAATCCAGATAAAGTTCTGACTCGGGACAAAGCAACATATGCCATACCCTCTTTAAACACGCTACTTCCAATGTTCACCAAAGCACTGTCTACACTCAATCCTTGAGATTTATGAATAGTGACTGCATATGCCAAAGAAAGTGGAAATTGCTTCCTACGGACATACAAATCTTTAACAAGCAAAAACGAACAGAACAACGACCAATTTGTTTTACTTCTTCAATTTGATCAAATTTAATTTTTAAAAATTCAATTCCATCTGTTTTTTGATAATTAACAAAATTCACAACTTTCCCCATTGCTCCATTAACTAAACCTTTTTCCACATCCAAATTACGCCGTAAAATTACTCGACAGTTGACACATAGATATAAATTCTTTTCTAAACCAGCAGTTTTAGATATGGATTTTTCTAAAGAATTCAATTTTTTTTCAATTTGTCCGTCAAAATAATAGTAATTCCTTCATGCTCTATTTTATCAATGGCTTCCATTTTTTTGATTTCTTGATTTTCTAGCTTCAAAAGTTGTTCATTGAAAATAGAACACTCACGGAGTGTTGGCATTAAACAAATTATAGATTTACTTTCAGCAATTTTGATATACATTTTTTCTGGAACTATATTTTCATTTGGAAACAAATTCTTAAATAGTCGACTTTGCAAAGCTTGTTTGCCTTCTTCTGTGAGAACTCCAATTCCTATATCTTGAAGTATAGATCCATAATTAACATCATTTGCCTGTCGCATATTTGTAATGAGTTCTTTGTATTCAAAATAAGACCAAATATTAACGTTGCCAACACTTCCCAAAGACTTTCTGGTGTCTTCATGCACAAGTGTTTTAAATACTGGTTGTCCTTTTACAGGAGTAAGTTGCAGAAGATCTCCAAAAACTATGACATGTTTTCCTCCAAATAAGACATCATATTCTGTTTTAAGAATTTGCTGCATTCTTAAATGCACAAAAGCAAGCATTAAGTTTGAGACCATGCTTACTTCATCAATAATTAGAAGTTTCATTTTCTTTAGCACTCTTGAAACTTCATAACAAGCTTCTCCAGATAGCTTATGATATTCCAATTTGTTTTCATGCTCTACAGGTAGCATAAGTAAACGATGCAATGTAATTCCTTTAATATTGTGTGCTGCCAACCCAGTTGGAGCAGTTACAACACAAGACAAATGTGAGTCAGTTGTTTTCTGCAGATAACTGGTCAATACTTTAATTAAGAAACTTTTTCCTGTTCCAGCTTGACCACTGACATACATTCGGATAGGTTGAAATGATGTGCATGTGCATTCTTTCTTTTCATGAAGAAATCCATGGTCAATCTGTTGTCTCACTTGCTGATATATTTCTTTCTGTTCAATATTTAGTTGTTCTTCCAAGTTTCCTAAGTCCATAATATCTTCTTGAGCTTGATGCATTGCTGTTTCCACCTCATTCATTGCAATTGCTGCTTCATTTTGAACAATTGGTTGTCCTAGTGGATCTTCACTCAGTGGAGCAGAACTTTGACTGTCTTGAGAACTGTCTCTAGCAATCTCAGCTGCAATAGTAGCTTCTTGATCCATTTCATCGTTCAACATTTTCAGATAGTTAGCAAAAACTGGACATTCTATGGTATCTTTACAAGCATTGAAGGAATCTTCATAGCTCTGAAAATCCCCAAGTAATTCCTATTCTGTACGCCACGGTTTGAAGAGTTGCAAAAGTGCTAAATAGTAAAATTCCCTTTTCTGTTCAGTGTCACAACTCAGTTTTCTGTGATTAATCAAATTTCCTTTCCTTTGTTTCACCAAACATCCTTCAGAACCAATAACTGCATATTTTCCATCGTTTATGTTTTCTGTAGTATTCCGTTTAAAACTGTAGTATTGCAGCACTTCATATAGACATATGTTCTCAAGATTATGACTTCTATTTGGATAATATGTATCCAACATGTTTGTTTTGACAATATCTGTACTTTCTGAATCTTTTTCTGCTAAATATTCAATTTCTTGTACAGATTTAAGTACTCGATTTCGTGTTGCAGCAAGACCTAGACTCACCCAAATAATTGATCTAGATTTTGAGTATAAACTTGCAGATGATAACCGATCTGAGCATTCATATGCTCCAATTTCTCGATGGGATAACATCTTCAAACTGAAACTGTATAACTTCTTACTAAGACTCTTCTCATGAGCAATTTCTTCCCACATTTCTTTTAACTCTGTCTTTTCAGATTTTGTTATATAAGATGTGACATACCGGGCAACTGCAATGGAATTATCCGCAACATACTGAATATCCATATTAGCATTCCACATTGAGAGAATAACTGGATTATAATCATTAATATATTTTGATTCTTCACTTCTTCTCAAATTATATGTATTTTTGGGTGATTTTCTATTGATGGTATGTCTCATAGCTGACATAAAACTGTTTACTCTTCCTTTGGATATTACAGGACGTGGAAATCCAAAACGACATTTGGTGTAAAACTTTTCCTTAGACTTGTACTTCCGTCGGCAGTATTTTCCACATCGATGATTTTGGAATCGTAACACTTGTTGTCTTAAGCTGTTCTCATCTGTTCTTTTTGGTATAGCACATGTCGCATATTCCTCAATAAAAGACAAAACGGTGTCATCCGAATCAGTTCCGAATTTAGGTGCATCCTTAATCCATAACAGCATATGTATATGAGGAGCACCTCTAGCTTGATACTCCTTTCTCCCAAAAAAATCTAAAACTTCTCCAAGAGGAGGATTCTTTTTATTGCAGATAAAAGACATCATAGCTTCAAACCTATGATTGAAATACCTGCATACATTAACAGGATCCAAAGAGCACAATTCTCCAGGTGTCTTGTATTCAATATTTTTTACATTTGAATTTGCCTCACGAAGAAATTCAAGTAAATCATCCCAAGCGTATTCAGCACAGCTTAGGGTAAGAAACCATGTAGGAGTTCCTAAGTTCCTTAGCATGCATTTAAGTTCTCCATGACGACGGTACTAATACTCATTAGTACCACGCTGACATGCCATCAAATTAATCAACTGAGATTCTAGATGATCGTCTCTCTGATGTACTTTATCCATAAATTGCTTTGCAGAAACATTTTGAAAATGTACTCCTGTTTTCAAAATGTGGTTGACTGCATATGAAAGTCCAGATAAGTCACTCTCAAACAAAAGATGAAATATATATGGGATACATTGTCGAAACCTTGGGTCTTCTGCATACAATCTTGTTGTCCGATATTCAGATGCAGGAATCTGCACTGGTCGTTCATCATATCGTCCACCTTTTCCAGTTGGAAACAGCTGCGGAAAACAACGAGCTTCCAAACTTTTCTCCCATACACTCATGGGAGTACCCTTTGCTTTTTTCATTTGGAATAATTCAATTGTATTCCCCATCACTTCTTTCGAATGAAGTGGATGTACACTATAATGTTCATAGATTTCTTCACTTTTGGTCATGTCCACTTTTTCAATTTGTCCATTTGACGTTTCAGTATCATCTCCTAAAAGTATTTCTTCTTGTTCCACATGTACATTTTTGTAGTAATCATTGTTTTGAATCAGATATAATGTTGCCTTTTGCACTTTCGTAACATCCACTAATTCTTGCCAGATTTTCTTACTCTTAGTAGGAACACCATTAACTAGAATAAGTAGTGGCTCACTTTCTACATTCTCTCCACCAATAGTTTCAATATTTTTCTTTAAATCTAGAGGTAAATATACAACTCTTCCTTTTAATCCTCTCTGTAAATCTGTAGGAGGCAATTTACCTGTTTTAGGCTCCATACGAACAATAGCTTGAAATGGGTGCACACATTGAATCAGAATAGACTCATACGTATTTAAATCTATCAGTTCTGGAGGAATAGTTACCAACTCTAGATTATTATGGACAGCTCTAGCAGGCATTTTATTCTCGTTTAATTTGTTATAACAATATTTACAAATACGCTGATCAGAACCCAAATCAAAACAATCCTCTACGAACAAATAAGTTGCAAATTCCTTCCACTTATCATTATTTTCTCTTTCACTTTGTAAATACAGATCAACAGTCCTAGTCTGAATTTTATAGTGAGTTCGTCGGCAACAAATACAAGTATAATTTGGCCTTTCACATGAAATCACCTCAAACTTTGTAATTTCTTCTTCAAATTTTTTTGTAGTGGTATGTTGCACATTCTCCTCAACATTTTCCTGTATTAATGTGTCAGTTTCTGCACTCTCTTCTCCAGGACCAAAGTAACAAAACTCAATTTTATCACAAACCTTTTTCACATCTGATACTGACCCACGCAAAAGAGCACTGTTCAACTCATTTAACATTAGTGCTGGACTTTTTGCATAATACAATCTTCTGACTAACTTTCGCATTTCAGAATGATGTACTGCTAACATCCTAAAATGATGAAAAACACTTTCACATACTTTTCTAGAAAGACAAGCGAGAGAATGTCCTTGCAAACCAGTATTTTTTCTCACTCTGCAAGGGTCTAGTCCTTGCAACATCTTAATCTTTTGCTTAACACTTTTTTTAGTATACTCTCGTAAGAAATTGCGTAAAATATCAATAGATTCTTGTCGTATACTACAAATACTACTGCAATCCCAAGTATAGACTGGGGCTTTAGGTCGTCTCCCTACAACTTCATCAGCTAACACTTCTTCTACATTTCTGGAAACAATCTTCTCTTTCTCAATTGGACAACCATTTCTAACCTCATAAGCTCGACCACTTGTATCAACTGTATACAATAAATTATTGGTCTGAAAATAACTCTCTTCATTAAAGAAAGGCTCTGAACTTGAAGTGTGTTTCCATTCACCCAAAAAAATTCACAAAAATTAGTTCTGTTAATTACTCTTTTCTTCTTACTTTTATCCTTTAATAAATGGATTGGTTTATCTAGAGATCGAATTCTGTTTAAAACTAAAATGAATAATTTCCTTTTTAATTCAAAAGTCTTTTCAACTAGAATTTCAATATGCTTCTTCTTTCGATAAAATACTGCTCTTTTTTTAGATTTCCTCACATCTTTCAACAAATTAAGAACAACTCTATTATAAAAAATCTTTTTTCTGATTTCTTTATACTGACTCTGCCTTCTTTTACCATACATTGTGTTTTTTGAATGTAAATTCCCATTTTTTGTATTGTTTTTATTCATATTCTTTTTTCTGGTAGAACCATTTTCCATATTTTCCACATTTTGCACACTGTTTCTTGGCTTTGAAAGTTTTTTAATAAATTGTTTTGTTCTCTTACCAGAAGACTTATTGTTTTTCCCCACATGTTGTTGCTCATCCAATATTGTTTGTTGATTTTTCTTCAAATAATAGCCCTTTTTGTTTCCTTTTCTCTTTTCTGTTTTTTTAGGCATGATAAGTTTATTTTAATGATCCTAATCAATATCTGTAAAAAATAATTTTAAATACATTTATTGAAATAAATATATAAATTATACTTTTCTTTACTAAACAAATACATTGTATATAAAAAACATTTAAGCACTTTCTTTTCTAATGACTAATTAAAGGTGTGAAACAGAAGTGTGTAGGTGGTTAGAGGAGTGCATGCGTATTGGAGAGGAGTTTGTAATAGTGCATGTGTTAAGACCTGAGACAGTGCATGAGTACTTGGATACTGAGTGAACGATTACAGTACTGCAAGGAGAGTGCCTGGGTGAATGTATAAGTGGTTGGGTTTTGACGCAGCAAATGCATTTTTAGGTGTTGCTGAATGAGTCAACAGAGGACTGCAAGGGGAGTGACAGGATGTTTGCTGGAGTGTATGGTTAGTGAGTGGGGAATTGAAGGTGTGAAAGACAAGTGTGTAGGTGGTTAGAGAACTGCATGCATAGTGGATAGGGGTTTGAAACAGTCTATCTGCTAAGGCCTGGTTCACTGAATGAGTACTTGGGTACAGACTGAACGATTAGAGTAGTACAAGGAGAGTGCCTGGGTGAGTGTATAAGTGGTTGGGTTTTGGCGCAGCGAATGTATTTGTAGGTGTTGCTGAATGAGTCAACAGAAGACTGCAAGGGGAGTGACAGGATGTTTGCTGGAGTGTATGGATACTGACTGGGGAATTGAAGGTGTGAAAGACAAGTGTGTAGGTGGTTAGAGAACTGCATGCATAGTGGATAGGGGTTTGAAACAGTCTATATGCTAAGGCCTGGGTCACTGAATGAGTACTTGGGTATACACTGAACGATTAGAGTAGTACAATGAGAGTGCCTGGGTGAATGTATAAGTGGTTTGGTTTTGGCGCAGCGAATGGATTTTTAGGTGTTGCTGAATGAATCAACAGAGGACTGCAAGGGGAGTGACAGGATGTTTGCTAGAGTGTATGGATACTGACTGGGGATTTGAAGGTGTGAAAGACAAGTGTGTAGGTGCTTAGAGAACTGCATGCATAGTGGTTAAGGGTTTGAACCAGTCTATGTGCTAAGGCCTGGGTCACTGAATGAGTACTTGGCTACAGAATGAACGATTAGAGTACTACAAGGAGAGTGCCTGGGTGAATGTATAAGTGGTTGGCTTTTGGCGCAGCGAATGGATTTGTAGGTGTTGCTGAATGAGTCAACAGAGGACTGCAAGGGGAGTGACAGGATGTTTGCTGGAGTGTATGGATACTGACTGGGGAATTGAAGGTGTGAAAGACAAGTGTGTAGGTGGTTAGAGAACTGCATGCATAGTGGATAGGGGTTTCAAACAGTCTATGTGCTAAGGCCTGGGTCATTGAATGAGTACTTGGGTATAGACTGAACGATTAGAGTAGTACAAGGAGAGTGCCTGGGTGAATGTGTAAGTGGTTTGGTTTTGGCGCAGCGAATGAATTTTTAGGTGTTGCTGAATGAGTCAACAGAGGACTGCAAGGGGAGTGACAGGATGTTTGCTGCAGTGTATGGATACTGACTGGGGAATTGAAGGTGAGAAAGACAAGTGTGTAGGTGGTTAGAGAACCGCATGCATAGTGTATAGGGGTTTGAAGCAGTGCATGTGTTAAGACCTGAGACAGTGCATGAGTACTTGGGTATAGACTGAACAATTAGAGTACTACAAGGAGAGTGCCTGGGTGAATGTATAAGTGGTTGGGTTTTGGCGCAGCAAATGGATTTGTAGGTGTTGCTGAATGAGTCAACAGAGGACTGCAAGGGGAGTGACAGGATGTTTGCTGGAGTGTATGGATACTGACTGGGGATTTGAAGGTGTGAAAGACAAGTGTGTAGGTGGTTAGAGAACCGCATGCATAGTGGTTAAGGGTTTGAACCAGTCTATGTGCTAAGGCCTGGGTCACTGACTGAGTACTTGGGTACTGAATGAACGATTAGAGAACTACAAGGAGAGTGCCTGGGTGAATGTATAAGTGGTTGGCTTTTGGCGCAGCGAATGGATTTTTAGGTGTTGCTGAATGAGTCAACAGAGGACTGCAAGGGGAGTGACAGGATGTTTGCTGGAGTGTATGGATACTGACTGGGGAATTGAAGGTGTGAAAGACAAGTGTGTAGGTGGTTAGAGAACTGCATGCATAGTGGATAGGGGTTTGAAACAGTCTATGTGCTAAGGTCTGGGTCACTGAATGAGTACTTGGGTATACACTGAACGATTAGAGTAGTACAATGAGAGTGCCTGGGTGAATGTATAAGTGGTTTGGTTTTGGCGCAGCGAATGGATTTTTAGGTGTTGCTGAATGAATCAACAGAGGACTGCAAGGGGAGTGACAGGATGTTTGCTGGAGTGTATGGATACTGACTGGGGATTTGAAGGTGTGAAAGACAAGTGTGTAGGTGCTTAGAGAACTGCATGCATAGTGGTTAAGGGTTTGAACCAGTCTATGTGCTAAGGCCTGGGTCACTGAATGAGTACTTGGCTACAGAATGAACGATTAGAGTACTACAAGGAGAGTGCCTGGGTGAATGTATAAGTGGTTGGCTTTTGGCGCAGCGAATGGATTTGTAGGTGTTGCTGAATGAGTCAACAGAGGACTGCAAGGGGAGTGACAGGATGTTTGCTGGAGTGTATGGATACTGACTGGGGAATTGAAGGTGTGAAAGACAAGTGTGTAGGTGGTTAGAGAACTGCATGCATAGTGTATAGGGGTTTGAAACAGTCTATGTGCTAAGGCCTGGGTCACTGAATGAGTACTTGGGTACTGAATGAACGATTAGAGTACTACAAGGAGAGTGCCTGGGTGAATGTATAAGTGGTTGGCTTTTGGCGCAGCGAATGGATTTGTAGGTGTTGCTGAATGAGTCAACAGAGGACTGCAAGGGAAGTGACAGGATGTTTGCTGGAGTGTATGGATACTGACTGGGGATTTGAAGGTGTGAAAGACAAGTGTGTAGGTGGTTAGAGAACTGCATGCATAGTGTATAGGGGTTTGAAACAGTGCATGTGTTAAGACCTGAGACAGTGCATGAGTACTTGGGTATAGACTGAACAATTAGAGTACTACAAGGAGAGTGCCTGGGTGAATGTATAAGTGGTTGGGTTTTGACGCAGCGAATGCATTTTTAGGTGTTGCTGAATGAGTCAACAGAGGACTGCAGGGGTAGTGACCGGATGTTTGCTGTAGTGTATGGTTAGTGAGTGGGGAATTTAAGGTGTGAAAGACAAGTGTGTAGGTGGTTAGAGAACTGCATGCATAGTGATTAAGGGTTTGAAGCAGTGTATGTGCTAAGGCCTAAGTCACTGAATGAGTACTTGGGTACTGAATGAACGATTAGAGTACTACAAGGAGAGTGCCTGGGTGAATGTATAAGTGGTTGGATTTTAACGCAGCAAATGGATTTTTAGGTGTTGCTGAATTAGTCAACAGAGGACTGCAAGGGGAGTGACAGGATGTTTGCTGGAGTGTATGGATACTGACTGGGGATTTGAAGGTGTGAAAGACAAGTGTGTAGGTGGTTAGAGAACTGCATGCATAGTGATTAAGGGTTTGAAACAGTGTATGTGCTAAGGCCTAAGTCACTGAATGAGTACTTGGGTACTGGATGAACGATTAGAGTACTACAAGGAGAGTGCCTGGGTGAATGTATAAGTGGTTGGCTTTTGGCGCAGCAAATGGATTTTTAGGTGTTGCTGAATGAGTCAACAGAGGACTGCAAGGGGAGTGACAGGATGTTTGCTGGAGTGTATGGATACTGACTGGGGATTTGAAGGTGTGAAAGACAAGTGTGTAGGTGGTTAGAGAACTGCATGCATAGTGGTTAAGGGTTTGAACCAGTCTATGTGCTAAGGCCTGGGTCACTGAATGAGTACTTGGGTACTGAATGAACGATTAGAGTACTACAAGGAGAGTGCCTGGGTGAATGTATAAGTGGTTGGCTTTTGGCGCAGCGAATGGATTTTTAGGTGTTGCTGAATGAGTCAACAGAGGACTGCAAGGGGAGTGACAGGATGTTTGCTGGAGTGTATGGATACTGACTGGGGAATTGAAGGTGTGAAAGACAAGTGTGTAGGTGGTTAGAGAACTGCATGCATAGTGTATAGGGGTTTGAAACAGTGTATGTGCTAAGGCCTGGGTCACTGAATGAGTACTTGGGTATAGACTGAACAATTAGAGTAGTACAAGGAGAGTGCCTGGGTGAATGTATAAGTGTTTTGGTTTTGGCGCAGCAAATGGATTTTTAGGTGTTACTGAATGAGTCAACAGAGGACTGCAACGGTAGTGACCGGATGTTTGCTGTAGTGTATGGTTAGTGAGTGGGGAATTTAAGGTGTGAAAGACAAGTGTGTAGGTGGTTAGAGAACTGCATGCATAGTGATTAAGGGTTTGAAGCAGTGTATGTGCTAAGGCCTGGGTCACTGAATGAGTACTTGGGTACTGAATGAACGATTAGAGTACTACAAGGAGAGTGCCTGGGTGAATGTATAAGTGGTTGGCTTTTGGCGCAGCGAATGGATTTTTAGGTGTTGCTGAATGAGTCAACAGAGGACTGCAAGGGTAGTGACAGGATGTTTGCTGGAGTGTATGGTTAGTGAGTGGGGAATTGAAGGTGTGAAAGACAAGTGTGTAGGTGGTTAGAGAACCGCATGCATAGTGATTTACGGTTTGAAGCAGTCTATGTGCTAAGGCCTGGTTCACTGAATGAGTACTTGGGTACAGAATGAATGATTAGAGTACTACAAGGAAAGTGCCTGGGTGAATGTATAAGTGGTTAGGTTTTGGCGCAGCGAAAGGATTACTACATGGTGCTGGATGGCTGATTAGAGAATTGCAATTACAAAGACTCACTAGTCTGGAAGCAGTTAGGTGACTACATACATTCTACACATTTCACTACAACACTGCTAGTGTGAATGCCTGACTAATTGTGCGAATCCATAAGCAGTAACTAAGTTCTACTACTACTAAAACTTGACAACAGGTTAGGTTTTTAAGCAGTTATGTGTCAGCAAAGACATAAAGTAACCACATGCTTCTGTCACAATGGTTTCACAAGTGCACACATACTCACAGTGTGATTCTAGAGAACCAAAACTATTCCCTGGGCTTTAGCAAAAGAGACGCACTAGTCTGGAAGAGGTTAGGAGACTGCATACATTCTACACATTTCACTACAGCATTGCTAGTGTGAATGCCTGAATAATTCTGCGGATCCATAAGCACTGACTGAGTTCTAATACTAGTGCAACTTGACAATAGGCTAGGTTTTTAAACAGTTATGTGTTAGCAGAGACATAAAGTAACCACATGCTTCTGTCACAATGGTTACACAAGTGCACACATACTCACAGTGTGATTCTACACAAGCCAAACTATTCTCTGAAATTTATCAGAAGAGACTCACTAGCCTGGAAGCAGTTAGGTGACTACATACATTCTACACATTTCACTACAGCACTGCTAATGTGAATGCCTGACTCATTGTGCAAATCCATAACCAGTAACTAAGTTCTACTACTACTGAAACTTGACAACAGGTTAGACTTTTAAGCAGTTATGTGTCAGCAAAGACATAAAGTAATCACAAGCTTCTGTCACAATGGTTGCAGAAGTGCACACATACTCACAGTGTGATTCTAGAGAACCAAAACTATTCCCTGTGCTTTAGCAAAAGAGACACACTAGTCTGGAAGAGGTTAGGTGACTGCATACATTCTACATATTTCACTACAGCATTGGTAGTATGAATGCCTGAATTATTCTGCAAATCCATAAGCAGTGACTGAGTTCTAATACTACAGAAACTTGACAACAGGATAGTAGAATAAATAATTATTCAACTATACCTTTCAACACAGTTTAAAATATATATATTACTATACAAAGGGGCAAATTTACAAGCCTCTTGCGCCACATTTGCGTCACTTTTCCCATGTTAAAAGTGACGCAAAAGTGGCACAAGAGGCTTCTAAAACTGCCCCATACTATTTTTAAAACAAACATCAAATACAATAAAAATAATTAAACTATACATCAGTACATTTAATAATATATTTCAAAAAACACAGTTTCATTAAAGTATCAAATCTTTTTTAAATAAACGTCCAAAATATATAACTCACCTATTAAATAAATCTGTTGAATAAAAAATCTCACACACTCAGTCAGGATTTTCTTTTTCGCACAGAATGTAGATAAGCACACTCTCCAATATAAAACCAGTAATGACAAACTTTCCCTCTAATTTTTCATACATATACACATCACTTCCCAGTGTTTTTCAAATTGTAAAATGAATTTCCATTGGTCATAGAGAATAATACTTTTCAACTGACATCTTTCCCCCTTGTTCTGAATATCAGTTTCCATAGCAACAGCTCATGCAACATTCAACTTAGCTGCCAGGTCACAAGTTCACCACACAATGTTGCAAATGACAACAGCAGGTGTGGTTGGCTTTGCAAAGCATTCACTTATCCTTTCTGCTGTACCTTGCAAACTTTTCATTATAACCAATAATAAACATGCTTTCTAAACAAAGAAAAATGCACCCTATATTAGAATGTAGAGTGTTCTTAAACAGCCAATCAAATCTCTACTTTCTTAAAAACAGCATGTTGTCCACCATTTTAGATAGATTTCATTTTCCCTCCTACCTACCTCAGCTACAGACATCTTTTTATTACCTACATTGATCCCTTCAAGATGCTTTCAGTGTGGATTGTGGGACACAGCTATGTTTTCTGGTGCAAAAGGTATGCTGAAAGCAGAGGTATTGACAAAGATTTAGCTTTGCCAAATGTAGACATTAAATGGATTGGTCAGAGAGGATTAAAGTGGCACCAATTGATGCCATTGGTTAAATCCTTTTTGCATCTCCAACACCCTGACCTCATAATTGTGCACTGTGGTGGCAATGACCTAGGCACTTTGACTGGGGTAGGTCTGGAAATGCTTATGAAGGACACCTTTGCAGAATTCATGTCACTTTTTCCCCAAACTGCCTTTGTCTATTCGAACATATGCCAAAGACAGAAATGGCAGTGGTCCAATCATTTTTGTCCACAGTTTGAGAAAGCTAGGAAACATGTCAATAAAGCTGTTTCTGCTTATCTCAGAGATTATAGGATGGGGTCCATTTTCAACAACAATCTGCGTTTTAATATAGATGGCATCTATAGGAGAGACGGTGTACATTTTACAGATGAGGGTAACAGAATCTTTCTCATCAACTTTAGACTCTGCATCGGTACTTACTTGTAGGTACCATAATCTATCAATAAACACAAGGGCTCTTTTTAGAGCCACCCAAGATCTAAACATATATACTTCATGTATATTTACTGTTTTTTAAAAAATATTTGGGGGATTCGCGCACCCAACGCGTTTACCTTGGAGTCGCGCACCCAACGCGTTTACACCAGGGGGCCGCGCTGGGAGTCGCGCACCCAACGCGTTCACACTAGGGGCCGCGCTGAGCGGCGCGCTGGGTGCGCGACTCCTTATTTCTCCGTAAAAGTTTTGATAGCTCCTACCACTAATTTTTATTCTCCCCGGGGACCCCATCCCCCGGGGCCTATACATAATAATGGAGACCGTGAGGGGAGCCCCAATGCCCCCACGGTCCCGCCGGCTCCCCGCGTCCTTCGAGAGCCGGCATTGCTTTTCCACATGGGGAGCTGCTGACATGCAGCTCCCCGTGTGGAAAAGCAATTTGCTTTAGATATTGGAAGAGAGAGCAGGTTTCCCTGCTCTCTCCTCCAATATCCAAAGCAGTTTGCTATGGCAGGATGGGAGCCGCGAGGCTCCCGCCCTGTCATAGCAAACTACAGTGTCCCGGGGGTAGGCACCCCGGGACACTGCAGGAGCCGGCCCTGGGGGGTGGCGGTCCCCAGGGCCATCAAGGGCTCCAGGAGGGGGGCCGCGCGGCCCCCCTCCCTTAAATTGCACAGCCCCGGGGAGGTGGTGGTCCCCGGGGCTCTGGGGGTCCGTAATGGACCCCCACATTTATTTTGTAAGTGCCCCGGGGAGGTGGTGGTCCCCGGGGCGTGTGGGGGGGCTGGAGCCCCCCCCACACCTTATTTATTTTAAAAAAAGAAGCCCCGGGGGGTGGCGGTCCCCGGGGCTGCGGGAGGGCAGGAGAGCCCTCCCGCACCATTTTTTTTATAAAGCCCCGGGGGTGGCGGTCCCCGGGGCTTGGGGGGCCCTTTGAGGCCCCCATACAAACAATATACCCACCCCCACCATGCCCCCGGGACTTGGGCCACCCGGGGGCAAAATGCAATCGAAGTGCGGGAGACCGCGCTTCGATTTATTTTTTTCAGCAGGATTCGCGCACCCTGAGCGCATCCTGCCGATTTTTAAAAAAATATATTTTTTTTTGCCCAGGGGTCCTTGTGGGACCCCTGAGCAAACCTAGGGGTCAGGGTGTTTCTACCCTGCCCCCTTTGTGCGCTTTGCGCACTTGTTTCTGTCCCTCGGTTCTACCGAGGGACAAAATGGCTGCCAACATTTCCTGAATCGGAATGTTGACAGCCAGCTGACAGCCAATTAACATGCAGCTCGTGATCGGGACGGTGCGCGCAGGGTGCGCTGAGGGTACGCGGACCCTACTCGGCCATAGATATTTATGTACTTTTACTTTTGATTTTCTCAGCAACTACTGAACGGATTTACACCATTTAACAAAAGGGTTCTTTCTGAACCAAGAACTACCTCTTTGCCAAATTTGGTGTAATTCCGTTCAGCAGTTCGGGCTGTAGCCGTGTCTAAAGTTTCCTATGGAAAATTGGATGGGGAAAACGCGTTTTGGGACCCCCTTTTTTCTCGGCCCCCGCTTGACGAATCCCCCGAGACTTTCAGGGTAGGAGCGGACCGGAGCGCCCCACAAAGTTTGAAAATTTTGCGAAGATACGTCAACCGGCAAGAGAGTTATTTCAAATAGAATGTCGCTGGATTTCCTATGGATAATAGGTTGTAACTATAACTATCTACTGGCGACCGCCAGTAGATATATATATATATATATATATATATATATATATATATATATATATATATATATATATATATATATATATTGCTGGCACTGTGCTAATTCTATGCTTAAAAACTTTGCTAGAGAAACAGACATTTGAGGTGAGCAGATTCAGAGTGTTGCTGGAGCTGCTGTCCACCTCAACTTGGGGACTACCCAGAGTACCCTGCTTCTTTTTTGCATAATTTATGCTTCACTCTGAGCCTGATAGGGTATTGTTTTGACTTATACTGGGTGCTCCCTTGTGTCTGGACAAAGCTAAACCTCCCTGATGAGCTATAATGATAGTGAAACACCTGTCAGGGGTTGCTTTTATTAATTCCAAGTTGGCTTGGATGGAATTTTACCAATTCAAAGCTGTACTACTGTCCCTGGAGTGATAGAAGGCTTTTGTCATTTCAGCTCGACGTGGATGGCACTGTGCTAATTCTATGCTTAAAGACTTTGCTGTAGAATTGCAAACGTTTTTGTCCCTTTCTAGCTTGGCATGGATGGCACTGTGCTAATCCTATATGTGAAAACTATGCTAGAAAAACAGACATTTGTGGTGAGCAGATTCAGAGTGTCGCTGGTGTTGAGGGTGCTCTATACAGAAGCTGCTCTCCACCTAAACTTGGGAACTACCCAGAGTTCCCTGCTTCTTTTTTTGCATAATTTATGTGGCGCTCTAAGCCTGGAAGCGTATTGTTTTGATATATATATATATATACACACATATACACCAAGGGATTCATGAGACATTTTCTCTGAGTTAGTAATTTCAGTTTTGAAATCTTTATCTGTACAATCTGGTGGAGATTGTATGAGGACTAAGGACACACAGAAACGTAGATACCATCAAGTAATGAGTAAGATCAAACAGAGAAAAGATGTTGTAATAAGAAAATCAGACAAGGGGGGTAATACCGTTCTGTGGCCTTTGAGTATGTATGACTCAGAAGCTAGATCCCAGCTAAGACATAGTAATTGTTATCGTAAGGTGAGGCACACAGATCTGACAGAGGTTAAAGAGACATACTTTATAGAATTGTCTAAATGGAGAGGAGTGGGGTTAATTTCACATATCTGAAAGAGACACGTTAGTGACAGATTCCTTACCTTAGAATATCCCCTGGCGTCAGGCTGGATCCGGAAAGCTTTGCGTAGCAGTACCCCTGCGCGTCGGTAGGCAGCGTTGTGCGGCTCCGCGTCCGTCATCGGCGCCGTGATCGCCGGGATGACGTCGCGGCCAGTACTTAGACTCCGCCCATGCGCGCTGGCGTCAGTTCTTTCTTTTTCCGCGCCAGTAAGCGCAGATCCGGATTGAGCAGTGCCCCAGTCATTTTTTGACTGAGTATTTTTTGAGACTTTTTTGTCCAAGTTTTCGAGTTGTTTCGACTCCAAGGTGTCAGTAGGGATGCCCGGCTTCAAGCCATGCGAGGTCTGTAATCGTATGATGTCGATTACGGATCCGCACCAAGAGTGTCTCTTCTGCCTGGGGCGCGGCCACGACCCCACGTCGTGCCCCGAGTGTCGGTCCCTCGCCCCGAAGGCTTTGCGAGAGCGGTCTCGAAAGCTTCTCGAGGCCCGGCACTCGGCTCCGCGCCGATCGAGGTTCCGGTCCCGGGAGAGGTCGAGGGGCCGGTCGCGGAGCCGTCGTCATTCGTCGGGGTCGAAGTCTTCGTCTTCAGGTAAGGCGAAGCACAAGAGGTCTAAGACCTCCCCTCGCCGGTCTCACGACTCGGCTGAGGGTCCTGTTGGTACCGCCCCCGCGGCTCCGGAGGTACCCGATGAGCCGACGCTGGCCTACCCACCTGTTCCGGGTCCGACGTCGACTCCGGCCGACATCCAGAACTTCTTGTCGGCCATGGCACGCATCTTCGGGCCTAAGGGTTACCCCGGTGCGCCTTCGGGCCCCGCGGGCCCCAGTGGAGGTCCTCCTTCAGCACCACCGGCGGCTCCGGCCCCGGCGCCGCAGGACCCCCTCGGATCCAGGCCTGGATCCCGGTCGACGCTGGTTGACCTGACGACACCTCCACCGGCGCCGACCTCCCCAGTACCGCTCACGGCGCCGTCCGAGGTCCCGGGCGACGCCGTTCCCAGGTTCTCCCCGGAACCGGACACGGAGCCGGATCGACGCCGATTCCGACGCCGATGGGACTTTTCTTCCCTCATGTCCGCCCTCCATATTTTACCCCTGTTTTGGAGGACGAGGAGGACTGGGAGGGGTCGGAAGACCCTCTCACAGCCCAATGTGAGCCTTATCAGGACTGGGCAGAGGAACTGGGTGATGCCAGTGGCCTGGACACCTCTCCAGACCTTGGCATGTTGTCTCCTCCTTCCGTGGCTACGGAGGAGGGAGCAAGTTATGTAACGGTGTTGCGTAGGGCGGCCGCGGCCTTGCGCCTCGAGCTCCCTACAGTGGCTGTCAGGACTAACCTCCTGACGGAAGTGCTTCAGCCGGCGGCTACCTCCTCTGAGCCACTGCTGCCGTTCAACGATGCACTTTCTGACGTTCTTTTGGGCACCTGGTCCAGGCCCACCACAGGGGCTCCTGTGGACAGGAACGTAGCCCGACACCATCGCCCGGCCCCGGGCGACCCCTTGTTCCTCTCCCAAAACCCCACCCCCGAGAGCTTGGTTGTCCAAGCCTCTACCTCTCAAAGCGCCTTCCCTACGGCTCCGCCGGACAGGGAATCCAAAAAGCTGGAACAATTTGGGAAGAAGATTTTTTCTTCCTCCAGTGCTGGCTTGCGGTCCGTGAACACCGCTTGTCTTTTGGGCCGTTATTCCCACTCTCTGTGGGATTCGGTGGCGCAAGTGCTGCCTAAGTGTCCTGAGGAGGTCCAGACACTACTCACCCGTTTTATTGCAGATGGGAGAGACGCAGCGAAGTTCACAATCCGATGTGGCCTAGACACCGCTGACTCGCTGGGCAGATCGCTTGCTACGACAGTGGCGCTTCGCCGTCACGCCTGGCTGAGGACCACTGGTTTCTCGGGCGATGTCCAAAACACCCTTATGGACATGCCCTTCGATGGTATCCGCCTTTTTGGCAATAAGGCAGACAGCGCGCTGGAGCGCTTTGCGGACCTCGCGGGCTACGGCCAAGTCCTTGGGCCTCTCCGCCTCGCGCCCTCTGCAGCAGTCTGCTTTTCGCCCCTTTCGTGGCCACGGAAGGGGCGCCCAGTCGCGTCCATTGCCCAGCCACCGGCCCGCGCAGCAAGCGCCTTCGCGTGGCCGAGGACGTGGCTCCCGCCGAGGCGGGTCGGGTAACCAGCGTGCGGGTCAGGCCACCACCTCCGCGGCCTCCAAGCCCTCCTAGTCCATCCTTTCAGGTCCACAGCACGCCAGTGGGGGGCAGGGTCCACCATCACCTTTACCACTGGCGTACCATCACATCGGACAAGTGGGTCTTGGACATTGTCCGAAGGGGCTACTCCCTCCCCTTCGAGACTACCCCCCCAGCCATGCCACCTCAATGCCACCGCATGTCGGGGGATCATTTTGGTGCTTCTCCAAAAGGAAGTTGCGGCCCTCTTTGCCAAGGGGGCCATCGAGCGCGTTCCGACCCCAGAAGCAGGGCGTGGTTGTTACTCCCACTACTTTCTGGTGCCCAAAAAGGACAAGGAGGACATGCGTCCTATCTTGGACCTCCGGAACGTCAATCGCTTCCTCCGGAAGGAGAAGTTCAAGATGCTCACCCTAGCTCAGGTCTTCACTGCCCTCGATCTAAGAAGAAAATGGAAGATGCACACGTGATGAAGTCAATACACGCACGTCGAAGTCTGTTCCAGAATTGCTTCTTTTTATTCAATCAAATTTGTTAAACCTGGCACACAGCCAACGCGTTTCGTTCTTGATTTTAGCCAGAGGGAACTTCGTCAGGGCTCCTATATAATCAATTTGACAGTAGCAGGATTGGACCTCAAGAGGCATAAATTAGCCACGATTACAGTAAGGTTAGTAGGTTCTCACGCTTCAAAATATTGGGCTTTAAAATTTCTTTTTCTTATTTGGCGAAATCAGTATAGAGAAAAGGTCCAGAACGTTTAGTCATCAAATAGACTTTATAAATAAAATAGTCATGCTGTATCAATCTACACGGATCCCATTCCAATCACGGGTGGCTCCGTTTGTCCTTAGTCCAGGAAGCCAGGTCGGCGATAAACTGCCCTCGACCCTGGAGACTGGATGGTAGCGTTGGACTTGCAGGACGCATATTTTCACATCCCCGTCCTGCTGGCCCACCGGCGTTACCTGCGGTTCACGGTAGGCCTCGAGCATTTTCAGTTCACCGTGCTCCCCTTTGGCCTTACAAGTGCCCCTCGGGTGTTCACGAAAGTGATGGCGGTGGTCGCAGCTCATCTGCGCCGGGCAGGGGTTCCAGTCTTCCCCTACCTCGACGACTGGTTGTTGAAGGCGGGCACGTCCTAGGCAGTCGTCTCCCACCTCCAGACTACGGCCGAACTCCTGCACTCGCTGGGGTTCTCCATCAACGTGCCGAAGTCGCACCTGATTCCTTCTCCACAGCTCCTTTTCATCGGAGCAGTTCTGGACACAACGCAGTTTCGGGCCTATCCTCCCGAACGGCGAGTCCAGGATATTCAGGCTATGATTCCGATCTTTCAGCCTCTATCCTGGGTTTCGGTACGGATGACCCTGAGGCTGCTGGGCCTCATGGCCTCCTGCATCCTGCTGGTCGATCATGCCAGATGGCATATGCAGGCTCTGCAGTGGGACCTGAAGTTCCAGTGGGCGCAGCATCAGGGGAACCTGTCCGATTACGTCCAGATCTCGGAGGGGACTGCACGACAGTTGCAGTGGTGGCTTTCGAACCGGCAGTGGGTCATGGGCAGATCCCTCTCCCTTCCCCAGTCAGAGCACACAGTTGTGACGGATGCGTCCCTTCTGGGATGGGGCGGTCACATGGGAGAGGCGGAGATCAGAGGCCTCTGGTCTCCGGCGGAGTCCCGGCTCCATATCAACCTTCTGGAGCTCCGGGCGATCCGACTTGCACTAAAGGCATTCCTTCCCTCTGTCAAGGGGAAGGTAGTGCAGGTGTTCACAGACAACACCACCGCCATGTGGTACTGCAACAAACAAGGCGGGGTGGGGTCGTGGACCCTATGTCAGGAGGCTCTGCGTCTCTGGACGTGGCTGGAACATCAGGGCATTTTCATGATGGTTCAACACCTGGCAGGTTCCCTCAACGCCAGGGCGGCCGAACTCAGCCGCAGGTGCATGATGGATCACGAATGGCGTCTTCACTCGGAGGTGGCGCAAGGACTCTTTCTACAGTGGGGAGAGCCTTGGTTAGATCTATTCGCCACCGAAGAGAACGCGCAATGTCATCAGTTCTGCGCGTTGGAATTTCCCAAGGCGGCACTCGCTCGGCGGCACGCTTTTTGTCGCGAGTGGAGTTGCGGTCTGTTGTACGCCTTTCCGCCTATACCACTTCTACCCAGAGTGTTGAAGAAGATTCGGTGCGACCGGGCCCAAGTCATTCTTGTGGCTCCGGACTGGGCTCGAAGAGTTTGGTATCCCGAGCTACTCAGTATGAGCATCGATCCCCAGATCCGTCTGCCTCTTCGGGAGGATCTTCTGTCGCAGCAGCAGGGGACGGTCCTCCACCCGAACCTGTCCAGTCTCCACCTCCTTGCATGGAGATTGAGCGGTGGCAGTTGATTCCTTTCGACTTGCCTCCCAAAGTTTGTGATGTGATTCTGGCACCCAGGCGTCCCTCCACTAAGGTGGTATACGCCTGCAGGTGGAACAAGTTTGTGGCATGGTGCACAGCAAAGGCTGTGAATCCCCTTTCTGCCCCTCTTTCTGAGGTTCTTCTGTTCCTTCTTTCTCTGGCCCAACAGGGTTCTGCCCTGGGTACCATCAAGGGCTACCTTTGTGCAATCTCGGCCTTTCTCAGGCTTCCTGATCAGAACTCCCTTTTCAAGTCCCCTGTTGTTAACAGGTTTCTTAAAGGCATTACACACCTTTTCCCTCCTGTTCCGTTTGTGATGCCTCAGTGGGACTTGAACTTGGTTCTTACCTTTTAATGTGCGCTCCCTTTGAGCCTCTCCATAACTGTCCTCTTCGTCTTCTCACTCTGAAGACAGCCTTTCTGGTGGCTATCACCTCCGCTCGGCGGGTGAGTGAGCTCCAGGCTCTTTCTTGTAAGCCCCCCTTTCTGTCTGTTTTTCCAGACAAGGTTGTTCTTAGGACGCGTCCGTCCTTCTTGCCAAAGGTGGTTACTGCCTTCCACATTGGCAGACCATCACTTTGCCCACCTTCTTTCCGCCTCCGCATCCTTCCAGAGAGGAAGAGAGACTCCACCGTCTGGACCCAAAACGTGCGATTTCCTTCTATCTGAACCGCACACAACAGTTCCGGGTGGACGACCAGCTCTTTGTTGGCTACGTGGGCGCCAAAAAAGGTCGGGCGGTACACAAGCGGACCATCTCCCGCTGGGTTGTCTTCAATCAATCAATCAATCATGTCACTTATAAAGCGCACTACATACCCGCGAGGGTCTCAAGGCGCTGGGGGAAGAGGGGGGTGGTGTATCAAAGCCTGCTATTCTTTGGCTAAGAAGGAGCCCCCTGTTGGGCTACGTGCCCATTCCACCAGGGCGACAGCCGCCACCACGGCTTTGGGACGTGGTGTCTCATTGCAGGACATTTGTCAGGCAGCTACGTGGGCCTCGCTGCACACGTTTACCAAGCATTACTGCCTTGACAGCCAAGTCCGGAGAGACGGCTTCTTTGGCCATTCTGTTCTCCGAGACTTCCTCATCTGATCTTTGTTCGCAGACCCACCACCGGGGTTGGTATTGCTGGGGTATCTATTTTAAGGTAAGGAATCTGTCACTAACGTGTCTCTTTCAGATGCACAAGTTACTAACTTGTGTAACGATATATCTGTAAGAGACAGTAGTTAGTGACCGATTCCTTACCGCCCCACCCATCCTCCCCGTTCTGCGAACTGATTTCTAGGGTTAAGGTCATCCCTTTCAGGGCCCTAGGTTTCAGACACCAGTGTCAGTTTCTTGCATGGCTCTGCGTTTCTGGCGCGGAAAGTCGTGTACAGAACTGACGCCAGCGCGCATGGGCGGCGTCTAAGTACTGGCCGCGACGTCATCCCGGCGATCAGGACGCCGACGACGGACGCGGAGCCGCACGACGCCGCCTACCGACGCGCAGGGGTACTGCTACGCAAAACGTTCCGGATCCAGCCTGACGCCTGGGGATATTCTAAGGTAAGGAATCTGTCACTAACTACTGTCTCTTACAGATATATCGTTACACAAGTTAGTAACTTGTGCGATAAATACAAGTATCTTAAAGTTGATACACCAGTGATACCTATCCTATATTTGATTCATAAAATTCCCACAAATCCTCTGGAAAGGCCAATCATATCTGCAATTGGCAGTTTATTTGAAATGACCTCCTGTTATGTAGGCCATTTTTTGCAGGAATTCGTCCAAATCACACCGTCATATTTACAGGACACAAGGGATTTCTTGAAATGAATCTATGATTTAGTCGTGGAAGAAGATTACGTACTACTGACACTAGACGTGACATCACTTTATACAAGTATTGCACATGAGGATGGCCTTAAAGCCATGTCACAATTTCTGGGTTCCAGACCAATTAAGCTTCATCAACACACAATCATGCTTTTAGAAATGGCAAAATGGTGCTTGGAGAACAACTTCTTCTTATATGGGAAAGATATGTATAAGCAGATTAGAGGCACCGCAATGGGCACCTGCTTTGTCCCAAGTTATGCCAACTTACATATGGCATGGTGGGAAGAGCAGGTGCTCAGAAAAAACTTTTCGAAGGAATGGAGTGAAAATGTGGTCCTATGGACACGCTTCATTGATGATTTGTTTGTGTTATGGAGAGGCACACCTGAATCTGCTCAAACTTTTGCTACGGAGCGAAACAATAACTGCCTAAATTTAAACTTTACTTCTAATATCAGGCAAACAGAAATCTGCTTCCTCGATTTGGTAGTGTTTGTAAAGGATAAAAAGCTACACACCTAATTGTATAAAAAGCCTACGGCAGGTAATACAATCTTGCATTCATAAAGTTTACATCTGGTAAAATTAAAACAAAGTATCCCCTACGCGGAACATCTTCGAATGAAAAGAAATTGTAGTGAGGCCGGCACTTTATGTGAAGCACAAGAAGAATTAGAAAAAAGGTTTACTGAAAGAGGTTATAACAAACTAGTTTTAAAACACGCAAAAGATAAGGTAAGAAGAGTGCCTAGTGAGGCTCTATTACTTGATGCAAGTGAAACGAAAAAGAAAAAAGCAATGGGGCGTGGGAACCAGCCCAGAATGATAACGGCATATAATATCTACAACCAGAAAGTAAGACAAATTCTATCCAGACATTGGCATTGGATCAGGAGTGACCCAGTAATTGGATGTGATGTTAAGAATAAACCTCTACTCACATTCAAAGGGGCAAAGTCGATGCGCCAAGAGCTGGTAGTTAATAGCCCAGAAGTACAAGACGTAGACAGTTGGTTAAAAGGCATTCCGGGATTCTGGAAGTGTCAAAAATGTAAAACATGCAAGTATGGAGTGAATAAAAAATAAATAATGTTGCCTCTATTAAGAACACCATTGAAAAGACGTAGCTCCTATACATGCGTAGTGATTTTGTGGTTTATGTGCTGCAGTGACCTTGCCCCAAATTGCATGTAGGGAGCACCATACACATGGTACACGTAAGAATACTACAGCATTTAAGGGCAATTAGAAATGAGGATCAAAGTTATCCAGTAGCTCGCCATATGCATGAGTAACATAATGGAAGATGTGAAGATTTGCAGTATTTTGTCATCGATTCTGTACTGAAAAATAGAAGGGGGGTAATAGAGAGTTAAAAGTAAGACAGCTTGAATCAAGGTATAGCCTCATTTTAAATTCTAAAATCCCCTCAGGTTTGAATTCGGATGAGGAACCATATATACATATTTGAAGAAGGATTCTAATTGAATATACGCTCTGAGCCCTGTTGACAGGACACCAAGTTTGATTATGAGACATGAGAATTTTCATTCAACATTCAGATGCATATTAAGCACTTTAATTAGCACAAATGGGTTGAAGTATAAATAGGGAGGGATAAAGCTAGTAAGGTTTGACTCTATTCCTGATTTTTTTTAATACAACGTTTTAACCACATACAATTCAAAAGATGAACATCTTACCAAGGAAACAAGCATTATTAGGTTCTTGTTGGCACTATTTGTTAGGTTCCATTAAGTATCCCATTTAAAATTAATTTTACTGTATGGGCTGTACGCAGATTAATATAGATGATCTGGATATATTTTAAGAATTGTATAGGAATAAATATGAATAGTAGAGAAAAAGCAAACCATCACTTTGCCCAAATGAGAAAGATTCAAAGTTTGCACTAGCATTGTATTATTATTGAATAGAATCAATTCCCTTTTGAATGATTTAAATTGGGCACAAGTATATAACATAAGTTTTGTTTGATTTTATGCACAAACGTTGTTGTAAGAAAAGGTATTTGTCTTACAATATTAGGTGATGCACTTTGAAGAATGTTTACAGCACTTGCACTTTATTTCAAAAATAAGGAAAAAAAAGAGGAAAAAATATCAGAGAAATATTTAGCTAAAGATCAGCAGTATATCTTCTATTTCCATGATGAGAAAGTAGTAGGCATTGGATGATGCATATTTAAATAATGAACTCTTACAAAATGTCTCTTACATGTGAAGAAGGCAGCTGTGACTGCTGAAATGCGTAATGCCAATTTTGATGAAAAAAGAATAAAAAATCCACTGATTAATTAAAACCCCCGGTGTTGTCGGTACCTGTGTTACGTTGGAGCAGGAGCGGATGTTTTTATATATATATATATATATATATATATATATATATATATATATATGTATGTATATATATATATATAGTAGGATCTGCTTCTTATGGTTACCCCCACTTTTTGCTTCATGTTACACTGTTTTTGACTAGTCTGACTGGGATCCTGCTAATCAGGACCCCAGTCTATCTGCTTTCTCCCTAAAATGTTATGTCATGTACTTAGGTACACTCCAGACTGGATACTGGGGTACCCTTGTCAGTCCCTAGTATATGGTACCCAGGTACCAAGGGCATAGGTACCCCAGAGGCCTCCCATGGGCTGGAGCATGTATTATGCCACCCATGAGAGGCCATGCAAAATGGAACTACAGGCCTGCCATTGCGGCCTGTGTAAGATGGTGCATGCACCTCTTACTTTAGATATAGGTTTCCTATATCTACGGGTCACTGCACTTAAAACCTATAAGTCACCCCTATAGCAGGCCATATCAATCCTGAAGGCAGGTTGCTTGGTTCTAAGTGAGAGGGTGCCCCTGCATGAGCAGGACACCCCTGCAGCCTACCCTTCTCCCGGGTTGTCAGTGTATCAGCCATTTATGACATATAGAGTGGCATTATGCAACCGCGTAATGACCAACTCTAAAACGGTTGAAAGTAACCCTATCGTGTTTGGTATCAAGCATTGTGGAATCATAGCCCCACACCAGTAACCGGTGTGGGAGGTATGATTCCACCCCTCAGAAACGAGATTTGTGAGGTCCCTGGTGTTCCCGGTACCAGCTTTCTAGTCCCGGGCAGCCCAAAAGGGTTGCTGCCGACCAGAGACACATTTCTGCCCTCCTGCTGCTGAGCCAAGCTCGAGCAGGGGAAGGCAGAACAATAGGCATCCTGTCACAGGGAGGTGTGACCACCTCCCAGACAGGATTTAGTGTATTAGGCCTGAGTGGGTGCGCTTGCCAGCGACCGAAAGTCTGCATGAGGTGCACATTTGGTGCATAGTCCGGTTCAAACCAGTCCTGGGAGCCGTTGGCTCCTGCTCTGGCGCAAAACTGGACAAAGGACATGGGAGTAACCTCCCCACTGTCCTGACCCTCCCCTGGGAGGGTCCCCTGAATCTGTCCAACCCTCTCCAGTGGGTACAAAAGTGCTTACCTGGCTGTAGGACCCTAGATTCGACGTGGACAAGATTCTGAACCAGAAATCACTGAACTTCGACCGTCTGTACACTCTGTACTTCACTGGACTTCATTTGGGCCCGAGCACCATACAGGCTCCGTGCGGGACCTGTGGAGCATCAAGGACAACCGAAGACATCTCCCTTGGAGTGACGGAGTCACTCCCTTGCAGTCGCAGGCACCGTAACGCAACTGACCGGTCTGCTGATCCTGAGCTCCTGTGGACTCCGAAGGCTCCAGCAACACAGGAGGTGGGTGCCCAAGTCCCTCGAGGTCCGAGCTGCCCTCTCACCAAGTTTGAGGTCAGAATCCCTTGTAGGGGCTGCAATACCCGTACCCCTGTGCACCGCGTACTTTTGCAAGTGTATATGCTTGTTGGCATTCCCGAAACAAGTGCACTGGGCTCCGAGTAGCCCTAACCTCTGGCACCATTTCCACCAAAGAACTTCAGCCTCCTCGCACGGAGTGCTCTGTGGGCTGTTGCTTTGTAATTCTGCTCGAGGTCCCCTCGCGACTCCTGGGCCTCCGGCCTGTGGGTCCTCTTGAGGGTCAACACTGCTTTTCTTGGGCTCCCTTGGTTGCTCCAGGCCTGCCCTGACTCCCCTGTGTTTGGTGAGTCTCCTGGACCTTGCTGGTCTGAACCGTAACTGAACTTGACCTTCCTTGTAGGTTGCCACTGCCAAGGCTTGTTGGTACTCCAGCCGGACATCGACCCCTCAGCACTCGACATCCTTCATGGGACAGCTTGTATCCGTCTCCTGGTCATCCTCAACGTCTCCTGGTCCTGGTGGCTGCAGAGTCAAGAACCCCCTCAACACACCTGAAGCACCCGACATGGGTGGGCATTCGTCTACCGAGCCCTGGTCACTCCTGAGTGACCCAGACTCTGTCCCCTCTGCTTTCCGGTACTCCTCAACAATAATCCTCCTTTGGATTCCATCTGACACTTTTCTTCTTTCCCACAGTGGCATCTCCTTGAAGTCCTCCATTGAGATCGCCGGCGGTTTCCGACACCACTTCAGCCCTATGCACCCAGCTTCCCTGGGATAGGTAACTCTGGTATTCCGGTATGCACGGGTGGGGTGGCTCTCCAACCCTCTATGATCCAAAGGGTTTCTTCGAAATCGACTGGGAAGGGTCCTTAAACTTTAAAACTGCAACTGCGACTCTCCCATAGAATTGTACGGCGCCTGTGGTCGTGTTTCCACACTGCACCCGTCCTCCGTGGGGTCCCTACTTACTCACCTTGGGTGGTTCCTTGGGGTCCCAGCGATTCTACATCCTCTACACACTGTCTTGACTACCACTATTTTAGTATATGGTTTGGTCTCCCCCTGGAGCCCACTGTGTATTAGTGCTACTTACTATTGTTTCTGTGCTACAGTATTGTGTGCTTTGTGTTTATCTGTGTGTAGCAGACACTGTGAAGTATTTAGAGTGTGTTATAATAATAAATACATAGTTTTATAACTACTGTGTGGTTCTCCTTTCATTTAACCAATACAACAAGGTTGCATTCTGGTAAAACAAGCTGCTTAACATTCCTTCAAGACTAAGCCTGAAGGCTGCTCTCCACAGCTACCACTTGGATAGCTTTCTAAGGTTATCTTTGACCTCTTAAATCACCATAAGGGTTGTTTGGACTGGTACAGGGTGCCCACTTTAACTAGTGGACAGCATATACCAGGCCAACTTCTCATATATATATATATATATATATATATATATATATATATATATATATATATATATATATATATATATGTGAGAAGTTGGCCTGGTATAATTATATATATCCTGTGGCAGCAATCCTCGGAAAAAACACCGCCCTTGTCGTGAGTTGCGTCGCCTAATCGGACCTCCCAGGAATGGGTCCGTGAAATTCGCACACAATATCCTTTAATAGAACCAGGAATGGCGACGCCGTGTGTAGTGCAAAATAGTCTTTATTGGCCTCGAGTCGAACGCGTTTCGGAGCTAAAACTGCTCCTTGCTCACCGACACATAAAGTTTTAAAAGCGGCCATTTTAAACATTTGTTTACAGTTACCACGAGTCACGTGTGGAACTACAGAATCAGTGCAAGTGAAGACAGACTGGTAGTTTTTTTACAACGGTTCCAAAAAATCCTAAACCAATTTTTTCAATTTTCTCAAACTTGATTTCAGGATTATAATTTCATAATTATAAATATTAAAACATTAAAACATACACCTTTCTGAAAAACTCTTAAATACAAAAATATATGAATTTCATAGAAAAATAAATTTTTAAGTTTTTCTTTTTCATATACTAAGGACTTTATGGACAAAACAATTCACAATCCATGCGTGAAAGGCTCGGCTCGTTAATTAATAAAGTTGTTCATACCATTTCTTTTCGGTAATTCCTTCACAACTAGAGAATAAATATATCTCAAAATGCGTCACACATATTTTGCCCCAGTGGAGCATAACAGTACACATTATTAACCTTAACCCCACTCTATCTTGTCCTATTCCTCAAGAAGGTTGTATGCAAAAAATCCCAAAATTTACAATACATTTTAATTTTTGGTTCTTGATTTGCTTCGCGCCCAAGTGGGCAGATAGTGTTTCCATCCAAATTGCAACCACGTCTGTTTCTATTTACCTTATTTATTCCTTTTCCCACCCGTGTTTAAAAACCTCAATTATAGCTCTTTATCTTACTAGGATTAAAAACGTACTGAATGTGCTACACTGAACCTTTTCTTCTCTATTTCCAACCTCTATAGATGCGTATACATGTCCTCTTCGGCATTTAAACCTTCTGGGAATTTGCAGTTTAGTTCTATAATGTAACGAGATTCTAGTTTTCTCAATTTCTTTTCTCTATTGCCACCTCGTTTATCTAATGCCACTGCATCTATCACATAATATGTGAGTCCCTTACTGTCCTTGTTATGAAATTTTCCAAAATGGCGTGCTACCGGGTATGATTGGTCACCGTTCTTTATCGCCCTGAGATGCTGTAGAATCCTTTTATGGACCTCATGGATAGTGCTGCCCACGTACCTCAGACCACACGGGCACTGAAGTACGTAGACTGCATAATCCGTTTTACAATTATATTTGCCCTTTATACTCTTGTTTATCTTTGATAATCCTCCTTTGTATTGGGTGATGTTAACTCCATGTTTACACGCTTTGCACTTAGTGCATTTCAAGAAACCTTCCTTCCTAGTTAGCCATGTTTCTTTGGGCTGGGGTTGCTTCAACGTGTTCCTTACTAGCATCTGCTTGAATGATTTAGCACGTCTGAAAGTTAGCTGAGGTTTTTTAGGCACTACTTTCCCCAATATCGAATAATTTCGAATTAAATGCCAATGTTTATTGAGGATACCTCTCAATCTATCTTGTTGGTTACTATACTTAGTTATCAGACGACATTGATTACTTTGAATTTCTTTACTTTTCTCGTCCTTCTTCTTGTCAAATAAAATTTCCTCTCTTTCCTTACCAGACACTTTTCTCATGGCCTCATCTATCCATTGATCGGGGTACCCTCTACTTTTAAATCTCTCTTTCAGACAGTTGAATTCTATTTTTGCTTGCTCCCCATCACTACAATTACGCTTGGTGCGTATACACTCACCAAATGGGATACTTCTTTTTAAGTTGACAGGATGGAAACTGGTGGCGTGCAAAAGCGTATTTCCCGCCGATGGTTTTCTATATAGTTTAGTTGCTAACCTACCATCTTTTATATATACTGTCAAGTCCAAAAAATTGACACTATACCTGCTGATGTCACTCGTGAAAGTTAAATTCAAATCATTTCTTTGGATCTTACTAATAAAAGTTTTAGCTTGCTCCTCCGAACCTTTCCAGACCACAAATAAGTCGTCAATGTACCGACTCCAATGTAAGATGTGATCTTCCCATTCCGTTTGATACTGCCTCTGGATCACCTGCTCCTCTCACCAGCCCATATGCAAATTTGCATAGCTGGGGGCGAAGCAGGTGCCCATGGCCGTACCACATTTTTGATGGTAAAGAATATCATTAAACAGAAAAAAATTACTTGTCAAACACACTTCCACCATTTTCAGTATCATTTCTGTATGAGCCATAATCCTAAAGGTCTCCCTCCCAAAAAATGCCTGATTGCTCTAAGGCCATCATTGTGTCGAATACTTGTGTACAAGGTGGATACATCTAAAGTGATTAAAAGATAGTCCTCCTCCCACGGGAGATCATATATTTTCCTCAAAAAATCTCCTGAGTCCTGAATATATGAGGGCAGAGCTTGTGCCATTTTGCACAGAAAAGAGTCCACATATTTGGAAGTATGTTCGAATGCACTTCCTATCGCTGAAATTATGGGGCGCCCCGGAGGGTTCAACATATCTTTGTGGATCTTGGGGATCAGGTAAAACACCGGTGTTGTGGGGTGATCAATACTAAGAAACTTGAATTCATCATGACTCAGGAGATTTTGCTCATACCACTTTTTCAGCTCTATATTGTACATTTCATAGCTTGCCATCATTTCTCGCTCTTTCACTTTCGCATAGCACATTCTGTTATTCAACTGCTTATATGCTTCCACCAAATATTTCTGTTTATCCCATAGGACAACATTTCCTCCTTTATCTGCACTCCTCACTATGCATATATATATATATACATACATACATACATACATATACATATATATATATATCATGTGATCAAGGCCGGTTTACCGGCCGAAACGCGTCATGGCGACATGGTGATTGCTGAATAAAATCATCAAAACGTATTTTGGGTCCACTCTTGCCTTATTTCATGGATGAAGTGTTGGGCAAGCCTGCAGCCATATATTATCTACTGGAGGTCGCCAGTAGATAGTTATAGTTACAACCTATTATCCATAGGAAATCCGCGACATTCTATTTGAAATAACTCTCTTGCCGGTTGACGTATCTTCGCAAAATTTTCAAACTTTATGGCCCGCTCCGGTCCGCTCCTACCCTGAAAGTCTCGGGGGGATTCGTCAAGCGGGGGCCGAGAAAAAAGGGGGGTCCCAAAACGCGTTTTCCCCATGCAATTTTCCATAGGAAACTTTAGACACGGCTACAGCCCGAACTGCTGACCGGAATTACACCAAATTTGGCAAAGAGGTAGTTCTTGGTTCAGAAAGAACCCTTTTTGTTAAATGGTGTAAATCCGTTCAGTAGTTGCTGAGAAAATCAAAAGTAAAAAGATAGTGATATCTATGGCCGAGTAGGGTCCGCGTACCCTCCCGATCACGAGCTGCATGCTAATTGGCTGTCAGCTGGCTGTCAACATTCCGATTCAGGAAATGTTGGCAGCCATTTTGTCCCTCGGTAGAACCGAGGGACAGAAACAAGTGCGCAAAGCGCACAAAGGGAGCAGGGTAGAAACACCCTGACCCCTAGGTTTGCTCAGGGGTCCCACAAGGACCCCTGGGCAAAAAATATATATTTTTTTAAAAATCGGCAGGATGCGCTCAGGGTGCGCGAATCCTGCTGAAAAAAAAAAAATCGACCGGGTGGCCCAAGTCCCGGGGGCATGGTGAGGGGGGTTAAATTTATGTATGGGGGGCCTCAAAGGGCCCCCCAAGCCCCGGGGACCGCCACCCCCGGGGCTTTCTTTTGAAAATGGTGCGGGAGGGCTCTGAGCCCTCCCGCAGCCCCGGGGACCACCACCTCCCCGGGGCTTCTATTTTTGCCATTTAAAAACCTGTGTGGGGGCTCCAGCCCCCACACGCCCGAGACCGCCACCTCCCCGGGGCACTAACAAATTAAAATGGGGGTCCGTTTTGGACCCCCGAAGCCTCCACCACCTCCCCGGGGCTGTGCTGATGTAGGGAGGGGGGCCGCGCGGCCCCCCTCCTGGAGCCCTTGATGGCCCTGGGGACCGCCACCCCCCAGGGCCGGCTCCTGCAGTGTCCCGGGGTGCCTACCCCCGGGACACTGTAGTTTGCTATGGCAGGACGGGAGCCTCGCGGCTCCCGTCCTGCCATAGCAAACTGCTTTGGATATTGGAAGAGAGGCAGGAAACCTGCTCTCTCTTCCAATATCCAAAGCCGATAGCTTTCCACATGGGGAGCAGCATGTTAGCTGCTCCCCATGTGTCAGCAATGCCGGCTCCCAAGGGACGCGGGAGCCGGCGGGACTGTGGGGGATTGGGGACCCCCCCACAGTCCCCAACGGAGAGGGCCAGCCCCGGGGGATGGGGTCCCCGGGGCAAGTAGTGGCCCGGGAGGGGGGCCACGCGGCCCCCCTCCCCAAAAAATAAAAAAATAAAAAAAAATAAAAAACGGAAAGGCCGGTTCCGGGGGATGGGGTCCCCGGGGCCATAAATGGCCTGAGGAGGGGGGCCACGCAGCCCCCCTCCAAAGAAAAAAAAAAAACCGAGGCCATGCTCCGGGGATGGGGTCCCCGGGGCCAATACAGGCCCAGGGAAGGGGGGCCACGCGGCCCCCTTCCCCGTTTTTTAAAAATATTTAATTAAAAAAAGGGGTAAGGCCCTGGGGGATGGGGTCCCCAGGGCATAAAAACTGGAAAAAGGAAGGGGGGCCACTGAGCCCCCCTTCAGGGGACAAAAAAAAATAAAAAATTTAAAAACGATCGGGCCCGCAGGCCCCGCCCCCTTCCTTCACCACTCTGCAAACGCGCCCCCTGGCGCGTTTGCAGATGGGGAAGTAATTCCCGTTCAATACTGGGGGTCCCTGGGGGCCAACTAGCCCACCAGGAACCTCCAGTATGCGCCAGGGGCTGCCTTGCATAGAGGTGTACAGAGGCCACGCCCCTTTTACACCTCTGTACAACGCAGCTCTGTGGCGCTTAATGGAGGTAGCTGGTGGGCTAGTTGCACCCCAGGGACCCTCAGGATTTAAGGGGACTTAATCCCCCGACTTAAAACGCGCCACGGGGCGCGTTTGCACAGTGGTGAAGGGAGGGGGCGGGGCTTCAGGTGACATGTGTGCAAACAGGCCCCGTGGCGCGTTTTAAGATGGGGAATTAAATTCCCTTCAATCCTGAGGGTCTCTGGGGGCCAACTAGCCCAACAGGTACATCCAGAAAGCGCCACAGAGCTGCGTTGCAGAGAGGTGTAAAAGGGGTGTGGCCTCTCTACACGTCTCTGCAACGCAGCCCTCTAGCGCATACTGGAGGTTCCTGGTGGGCTAGTTGGCCCGTAGGGACCCACATGATTCAAGGGGACTTAATCCCCCAACTTAAAACGCGCCACGGGGCGCGTTTGCACAGATGTCACCTCAGGCCCCGCCCCTCCCTTCACCATTGTGCAAATATTCTTCTAAAATCATCCGAAATACGAATTCCGATTTACTCACCTGTTATAAGGAGAGACCTCAGTGCTGTATCTTTCAGCCCAGTACTAATCCTGAAAAGTAATTTTAACCGTACTTACCAGTAACTTGAATTTCCTTCCATAGGATATCATTGACTGGTTTCACTTGGAAATTCTTCTAAGTGTGGAGTTTTGGAACTTTAAAATATTCCTCTAAAATCAGCCGAAATACGAATTCCGATATACTCACCTGTTATCAGGAGAGACCTCAGTGCTGCATCTTTCAGCCCAGTACTAATCCTGAAAAGTAATTTTAACCGTACTTACCAGTAACTTGAATTTCCTTCCATAGGATATCATTGCCTGCTTTTTGCTGAAAAAGTTTCTAAGTCTTGATTTTTGAAACATACAAATATTCCTCTAAAATCAGCCGTAATCCGAATTCCGATTTACTCACCTGTTATAAGGAGAGACCTCAGTGCTGCATCTTTTAGCCCAGTACTGGTCCTGAAAAGTAATTTTAACCGTACTTACCAGTAACTTGAATTTCCTTCCATAGGCTAACATTGACTGGTTTCACTTGGAAATTCTTCTAAGTGTGGAGTTTTGGAACTTTAAAATATTCATCTAAAATCAGCCAAAATACGAATTCCGATTTACTCACCTGTTATCAGGAGAGACCTCAGTGCTGCATCTTTCAGCCCAGTACTAATCCTGAAAAGTAATTTTAACCGTACTTACCAGTAACTTGAATTTCCTTCATAGGCTAACATTGACTGGTTTCACTTGGAAATTCTTCTAAGTGTGGAGTTTTGGAACTTTATAATATTCCTCTAAAATCAACCAAAGTACGAATTCCAATTTACTCACCTGTTATCAGGAGAGAACCCAGTGCTGCATCTTTTAGCCCAGCACTGACCCTGAAAAGTAATTTTAACCGTACTTACCAGTAACTTATATTTTCTTCCATAGGAATCCATTGTCTGGTTTTCAGCAGAAAAGTTTCAAAGTGTCGATTTTCACAAACTACAAATATTCCTAAAAAATCGCCTGTATGACTTAAACGCATTCTTTCAACTGTTTACAGGAGATGCACCAGTGCTGGATCCAGGATCCAACACTGAGTAAGAAAAAGTAACGATAAC